>JAQMRL010000014.1:2750273-3390273 GCA_035578175.1 Catonia carolina | reverse complement strand
TGCTACAGGTTGTTCAAAAATTTTATTATAGAAACAGTCAAATTGTGAAAGAACTCCCATAGTGACCAAAGAAAAATACTTTTCAGATACGTTTCAAATTAATTCACATAGTATCTTCTAATAATTAACAATATAACCTAACATTCAAAATAAACAAAACAACTAACCTCATAAAACATAACCTAATTTCAATCATGAGTGAATGATGCAAAATGAAAACCAACTTTGACTTAATACGGAAAATCACTCTTCGACACTAAACTAGTTCTCTACAGAGAAACATCTGGTGTGAAACACTCACACAACTTTCTCTTGCCAATGCAAATAATTAATAATAAACCTAACATTATTAATAAAATATTAGAAATAAACAAAAAGCCAACTTCAAAAAACAACCTAATTTTAATCATGAGTGAAAAATGCAAAATGAAAATCGAACTCAGTTTGGCTTAAAAATACAGAAAATCACGCTTTCACGCTAAACTAGGCTCTGTAGAGAAAAATGCTCTAAACAAAAGTTGTAGATCTTTTAATTTTCTATAAATTTAATTATATACACTTTTGTCGTAAAATGCATACTAAGACCGAAATGTTAAAAAAATCAATTTTTCTCACGTTTTCGTGAGAAAAAAACAGAAAATCGCTAATTACCGCTAAACTAAGCGTTATACAAAAAAATGTTTGAAATAAAAGTTGTAGAATTTTACATTATCTACAACTTTTATTATATAACGTTTTGCGCTAAAATGCATATTAAAGCCGCAATCTTAAAAAGAAAATACTTTTACGTAAAAACAGCCTCAAGCAGAATTTCAGCAAACATGGCGCCTACCCTATATTGTAGAGAATAAAAAATTGAGTAAACCAGGCGATTTTAAAAAAAATCGTAAAACTAGTTTTTGAGAAAATCGCAAAAAAGTGAAAAATTATACGAATAAACTACTACTTCCGGTTGACCGATTTTGATGAAAATGTTCGTGTCGGGTCCGGTAGTGATATGTAACTTAAGTTTCAAGTTCGTACGATGTTCCGTTCTTGAGATATTCTGTTCACACACACACACACACAGACACACAGACACACACACAGACCAATCGCTAAAAACATGTTTTTTGGGTTCAGGGGGTCTGAAAACGTATAGATCCGGTGAAAACTCGATTTCGAAAAATCGACATGAAAACAATACTTTCCTTCCTATATATTCATATAGGCAAGAGAAAGTAAAAATGATTAAATAAAAGTTGTAGATCTTATAATTTACTATAAATTTTATTATACACTTTTGTCGTAAAATGCATACTAAGGCTGAAATCTAAAAAAATCGATATTTTACACGTTTTCGTGAAGAAAACCGAAAATCGCTAATTACCGCTGAACTAAGTATTAAATAAAAAATGTTTCAATTAAAAGTTGTAGGATTTGAAATTCTCTACAACTATTATTATAGGTATACATTTTTGCGATAAAATGCATATTAAAGCCGCAATCTTAAAAAAAACAATTCTTTTACGAGAAAACAGCCTCCCCAAGAATTTCAGCAGACATGGCACCTACTTTTATCTTGTAAAGCATAAAACATTAAGTAAATACGGCGATTTTTAAAAAAAATCGTAGATACCGTTTTGAGAAAATCGCAAAAAGTGAAAAATAACACGAATAAACTACTCCTTCCGGTTGACCGATTTTGATGAAAATGTTCGTGTTTTGTCCGGTAGTAGTATCTAACTTAAGTTGCAAGTTTCAACTTCGTACGATAATCCATTCTTGAGATTTTTCTTCCAAACACACGCTCACGCACACACACAGACCAATCTCTTAAAAAAATTGTTTTCTTGGGTTCACGAGAAAACGTCTATACTGTATTCGGTGAAAATTGGATTTTGAAAAATTGACGTGAAAACAATACTTTTCTTCCTAATATTCATATAGGCTAGTGAAAGTAATAAAAACGCACAGCCTGGAAACTAATGGGTGACTAACAAAGTGTTTCTGTACTGACATTTGACAATACAGTACTACCTACAATACATCTACATTTATAATCGCCCGTATCATATTATTATACTAACTACCTATAAATTGCCTTACTTTATGATTAATATTTATATCGTGCAATCTAAAATAGTTAGGACAATTAATTTTAAATTTCAAAATCATTGTCTTTTTTAATGTTGCTTTAATCGCAGCCAAAGTAGGCAACATTTTTTCACTTTAGTAAAATTTATGTAACACCCGCCTAACGAAAAACTTATCGAAGTCGTCTATCTCAGTCACTGGGCGCTTCCTCGTTTTCTTAACTGGAGTTTGAAATGACACCTCTCCTTTACCAGAAATAATTTCTTGATTTCTTTGCGGATGTTTTTAACAGTAGCCCTAGAAACTCCAAAAGCTGCCTCTGTTCTGTTATCACACTGATGAACAGACATAACAAATTTGCCCGATTGTTTGTAATGTTCCGATTCTTTTTTCATAAAGTCATTTACATTTGAAATACTTTCTAGCGCCTGACTAAGGTATGTACTTTTTTACAAAGTTTGGACCTAACAGCTTGTGTTTCCATATTTTTTTATAACTACGGCGCTTACTTTTACAAAACAAAAACTGTAAAACAGAAAACAAAATAAAACGCGTCAACTCAAAACGTTTAGTATAGATGCAAAAAAGGAAGTGAAATATTTATTTGCATGCTTCTTTTACCGAATTCAAACAGACTAATTATTAGAAACAAGTTCAATGCACGCTTTAAGAAGTTACACGACAGGATGTGTGTCACAGTAAACAAGAGATTAACCGATGACTAATTGTTTTGACTACACCCGGTGGACAATATTGTCCCCCGCGAGCGTCCTCTCTATCGAAAGTCACAGCTATCATTCCAACAAAAGAAACATTTCTTTGTATAACACTTAGTTTAGCGGTAATTAGTGATTTTCAGTTTTTGGTTAATGAAAATCTATAAAAAAATGGATTCTTTAACATTTCAGCATAAGTATGCACTGTCCATAATAAACGGGAGGAGGGTCAAATTATTTACACTCAATCTGTTCGTTGCTGGGCTAAAATAATTAGTTCTGGTTCTTATCACATGGTCAGCCAATTAAATGTCTGAATCATTTTGTAATGTCTGAGTCATTTGAATCAATTAAGAACAGAAGAGGTAGAGGTGTAAAATACACTAATCAGAGTTATCTCCTCTGAAAGTAATGTATTTCATTATACAGCCAGACCCTGTGGTGAACGAAGTGAAGGTGTTATTTACAGTGAAAAATATGTGCTTTTCAGAGGGCCCGGCATGCTGATAAGCGTACTTTTCCATTCAGCGAGGAAGGCAATTGTTAACCACCTCACTTCTCGTTTTACTTAGTAAAACCTCTACAGGTTCAAACCAGCCTTTCGGCTGATGACTTAAACAACATAAGTATGCATTTAACAATAAAAGCGTACTATATAATAAAATTTATAAAAAATTAAAAGATTGCAACTGTTATAATAAGAATTTTTCGTTACAGAGCCTAGTTTTGCTTAAAAGAGTGATTTTTCGTATTATTAATCAAAACTAAAGTTAGTTTCATTTTGCATCATTCGTTAATGATTAAAATTAGGTTATGTTTATTTGAGGTTAGTTTTTTGTTTATTTCTAATGCTTTATTAGGTACTAATGTTAGGTTATATTGTTTATTATTTTCATTGGCAAGAGAAAGTCGTGTTATTGTTTCACACCAGATTTTTTATTAACATTTTTAGATTCAAGTTTTTTTTGACTTTAAGAAAAAGAAACTACAACTGTGTAACAGCCTCTCATCATGCGGTCTTGGGTTCGAATCCCATTCAGGCACGGCATTTTTTCATACATTACAAAAAATCATTTCATCATTCACCGTCTGCATTAGCAGTAAATTGCAGAACAGTCGGACGTTAAACCAAAAAAAAAAAAAAAAAAACTGTGTAACAATTCAATACAACCAACAGTTTAAACGTCAGTAGTTTAGTATAAAATTGTCTTGATGTGACTTCTTGGAGGCAGTTTCCCAGCGGTAACTCCTCTAGACGATTCACAAAATGTCTCTACTCCATTTCCTTTACAGCCTTCTAGGTGGGTTGCGTGGTAGGTGAGGAGCGGACAATGACTGAATTTGTGGATTTGTGTCATTGTGTAGTTTGCTATGAGTTTATTGTTTCGTCTACCGTTTCGATGTTAAGGTCTCTATGTAATGTTTTGTTACTATAATAAGCACGATAAATTTAGGCGGTGGGAGTTTGCTGTGTACTTCGCCACTTCCACACCTCACCAATCCCGCCAGCGAAGCAATTTCTCCTCACTTACTACTCCTGTTGACTTGAAACATACCTTATTTTAAAGTTTATTTCAACCTTTACGCTCATAAAATGTACTCCACCTATAATATCTAATACACATTAAGTTATAATTTATTATATTTGCGATGTATGCGTTAAAAAAATAACTGAAACTTCTATTTTCGTGTTTACAAATTAACTTTTCGTATTTGATTGTTCAGGACTACTGCTCGTATGTTTTATCACCTGTAAAGTTTGTATATTTCGTACGATAATTAAAACAACATGTAAATTATAAGAGGTGTGGCTATTAAATAACGAGACTGACGTTGTAAAAAATTGTATTTTTATTTTATACATAATAACTTATTGTCACCTTCAATATACACTCCTTCTCTATCCCTACAACGCTCCATGCGAATTTTCTATTGTTGAAAACAGTGCTGGAAGTCATCTTCTGTCAGCTCCTTCAGAACACGTGTCGCTTTCTCTTTTACAGCTTCCACAGACTCAAATCTTGTCCCTTTTAATGCAGATTTCACCTTACGGTACAGGTAGAAGTCATATGGTGCAAGATCTGGTGAACAAGGTGGATGTTCTAACTCTGAGATGCTGTACTTGGCTAGGAACCTCTTGACAGATAATGCGGAATGAGCTGGCGCACTGTCTTGGTGGAGAACCCATGATTTGTCCTTCCACATTTCGGAGCGTTTGTTCCTTACTCTTTGACGTAGTTTAGAAAGTACCTCAAGGTAGTAATATTTATTAATTGTTTGACCTTCAGGAACCCAGTGAAGGTACACAATCCCATAGATATCAAAAAAACAATCATCATTGCTTTGAATTTTGACTTGCTCATTCTAGCTTTTTTGGCTCTCGGTGAAGTTCGGCTCTTCCAGTGCATGGATTGGCACTTCGTTTCCGGATCATAAGTAAAAAACCACGTTTCATCACATGTTATTATCTTCTTCCTGTTCCCTAAGGTGAAATCTGCATTAAAAGGGACAAGGTTTGAGTCTGTGGAAGCTGTAAAAGAGAAAACGGCACGTGTCTTGAAGGAGCTGACAGAAGATGACTTCCAGCACTGTTTCCAACAATGGAAAATTCGCATGGAGGGATGTAGGGATAGAGAAGGAGTGTATATTGAAGGTGACAATAAGTGATTGTGTATAAAATTAAAATAAAATTTTTTACAACGTCAGTTCCGTTATTTAATAGCCACAACTCGTATTTTGTAAGCTATATTTTATATTAATATTATACTATCCAATTGCAGTAAATAAATAGAATAAATAATATATACAGTAAATGAAAAAATACAGTGAATAAACTACTTTTATTTAATCTAACACGTAATAACAGTGTACTTTTTGTAACGCTGCAAAGATCGTAAGGAGAGTCTATGAGTACGTAGGAGGTTGTGGTAGTGATACATAAGCGAGAACTCGATCCGCCTAAATCTGTCGTTCTTAGTTTAACGTATGTTGGACAGCCTGTGATGATGCGTAAAGTTTTGTTTTGGAATGCTTGAATACGTTTTATGTTAGATACTTTAGCTTATCCGTAGATCACTGAACCGTAGGTCCAAATAGGACGAAGCAGTACTTTGTAACAGTTAAGTTTCTCAGTAATTGGAAAAGGAGATTTATGGTGAATAAGACTGTAGAGAAGTTTTAACCGCACGTTAAGAGATTGTCTTTTAAGTCTGGTATGTGGATTCCCATAACAGTTGCCCATAACAGGCAGGTGGAGTGTCAAATTATTTACACTCAATCTGTTAGTTGCAGGGCTAAAATAAATAGTTCTGTTTCTTATCACATGGCCAGCCAATTATAAATGACTGAACCATTTAAGAACAGAAGAGGTAGAGGTGTAAAAGACACTAATCAGAGTTATCTCGTCTGAAAGTAATGGATTTCATTATACAGCCAGACCCTGTGGTGAATGAAGTGAAGGTGTCATTTGCAGAGTGGAAAATATGTGCTTTTCAGAGGGCCCGGCATGCTGATAAGCGTACTTTTCCACTCAGTGAGGAAGGCAATGGTAAACCACCTCACGCCTCGATTTACTTAGTAAAACCTCTACAGGTTCAAACCAGCCTTTTGGCTGATGACCTAAACAACACATGTGGATTCCATGTTAGTCTTCTGTCTATACTATTTTTCAAGGCTGATGAGCTCTGAACTCTTGCATTGCCATCTACCCACTTCATAGCTAGCCAATGACTTGCCAGCAACGTTGCCAATACATGGGTACTCTTGTAGCTCTGTTACATGTTTCGTCAGCCATTTTTTTGATTTTTCGATAATAATTATAACCTACCAGCATACAATCAGCTGATTATATATTATAAAGTATTGCATGTTAACGCGCTCTATAATCGATGCGTTCAGTACAAAATGCAAGACAAGAGTGAACTATTGCGGCTCTTATACGCATGTGCGTGTAATGTTTGTCAGGAACAATCTGACAACGATGGCAAACATTCTGATTGGTCTAAATGAACAGCAGAGCTCATCAACCGTAAAAAACATATTACTGTCAGTCCTAAGTATTTCACTGAGTGTTATTGTGGGATCGGTGTATTGTGTAAATAAACTGGGGACAAGTTTGTCGTCCGAGAGTAAATAAATATAACGTGTTGTGATTTTTTAGCATTAAGTTTAGTTTTCCAAGTAGTACACCAATGTTGTATAGTGTTCATGTGATGTTGAAGATTAAGTGTTGCGTCTTCACGCCTGGCTTCGCTGGCTAATATTGCTTTATCATCGTCAAATGTTGCAGTTACAGTTTGTTGTATGGTAGGAAAATCGGATACGTACAGTATTCAGATGAACTAAAGTCCCCTAGCCGTGGGAGTGAGAGAATGCATAACGCTCTCACTCGCACAAGCCATATGGGCCATTCCAATAACATTGTCTTATAATTTTACTCATTTTTGCGAGCAAGCGTTTATGCATGCAGTAAACTAACAAGCAAGATAGCGACTGTAGTATGTTTTCAGATTTGGATTATAACGGTAAAGACCTTTGGGCGCATGCGTAGTTATGCCACATATCTCCCTCTCACTCCCTCGGCTATGGGACATCAATTCATCTGATATCTGTAGATGGAGTACAAAAGAGGTGACAAAACTGCTCCTTGGGGAACTTCTGCATTTATAGAACGACACGGAGATACAGTAGAACCTTGTTTTACAGAAAAGAAGCGATGCGAAAGAAACGACTTGATTACAAGATAGTACGTAGAGGAGATCCAAATTTAGCTAAAATTTAAAAAAAAATTCAATAATGATTGTAAAATATATATTTATCTTTTAGGCACCTTATATATCGGTCAGATCGTATTTATTATTCTTCTATGTAAGTTGAAAGGAGGCAGTTTGTTTCATCGAACTTACCGGTTGTATCACTTTCTTCAGATACACGTATATTCACCGCGGTTGTTTATCTATTTATATTTTTCTATTTCGTTTTAACTACTTTATTTATCGCTGTTCACTCGAAAAATGATTGGCCAATTCTCAAGCATTTAATAAAAAATAATCAATTGACAAATATTTGGTAATGCAGCCTTTAAAAAAATTGGTAGATGTATTAAAATTACATACTACGTCATATTGCCTTATAAACAAGTTATTCGTTCGTTTTATAAATTCTTGCCAAAGTACTTGTTTTTGTTTGTTATTTTTTAAGTTAGTGTAATCTATTATTGCAGTAGTAATACTCTCTGACGACACTTCACTTTAAAATGAGAAATAATTACACCGAAAAATAAACTTCAAATTTATTTAAAACTTACAATTAGTAAAAAAAAACAATTTAGTAAATGTATTTACTAAACCCGCATGAGAATCAGTTAACCTAAACATAATTACAGTATGGTCGCGGTAATCCAAATCCACGGTACACCAAAACCTCCAGTAATCCGAGAAAGATCACTTATTATTTTTTTACTTTCTTTTGCCTATACAGGAAGGAAAGTATTGTTTTCATTTCGATTTTTTAAAATCTAATTTTTACCGGATATACACGTTTTAAAATCCCCTGAACCCAAAAACACATTTTTAGCAATTGGTGTGTGTGTGTGTGTCAATTTTTAACTTTTTGCGATTTTCTCAAAAATGACTTCTACGATTTGTTTTCAAATCGCCTCATTTACTACAGTTTTTATGTTCTGTAAGAAATGTATATAATAAAAGTTGTAGGCTAGAGAATTTCAAAACCTACAACTTTTAATTCAAATATATTTTTGTATAATGTTTATTTTAGCAGTAATTAGCAATTTTCTGCTTTTTTCACGAAAATGTGTAAAAACAAATCGATTTTTTTAAGATTTCAGCCTTAGTATGCATTTTACGACAAAAGTGTACATAATTAAATTTATAGGACATTAAAAGATCTACAGCTTTTATATGCAGAATTTTTCTCTACAGAGCCTAGTTTAGCGAGAAAGAATGATTTTCCGTATTTTTAAACCCAACTTAAGTTGATTTTCATTTTGCATCATTCACTCATGATTAAAATAAGGTTATATTTTTGAGGTTAGTTTTTTTTATTTCTAATGTTTTATTACGTACTAATCTTAGGTTATATTGTTCATTATTGGTAGGTATTGGCAAGAGAATTCGTGTGTTTCACACCAGATTTTTATGCACTATTTTTGGTAGTCCGAACAGGTGTCCTAATTAGTTCGAATTAGGGGGGGGTAGTTGTGCATACAGCCCTGACAGATTTTTTTTGAATTGCCTTTTAATAATTGTTCAAATAGAGACAAATTGACAGCACTAATAATTATTCCATTATCGTTTTATTCAAGATTTCAATCTGAAATAGTTTGCTAACAATATTATTAATTATTCAGTTCTTGTGTTGGCAGGCTTGTAATGCCAATGTAAATTCTTCAACAAAGGTCTGTTTTCCTTTGTTAATCATTTAGTAACTTAAGACTTGTTTCAAGGAAACTAGAGAATTGAACTAAGAATACTAGACAAGAAGACAATGCCGATTGCTACGAGTATTTCTGGCAAACTGCCAAACCAACTACTTTGTCTTAAATATAAATATTAATTGTTGCTCATAAAAAACAATTTTATTGAATGGTAGGCACACATAACCTAGTTTTTGCTTTCATACGACTTTTATTTTATCGTGTGTCACCGGCCCCGGGGCGGGACTGGCTTAAGGTTCATTCGGTAACATCTGATATGAAACACTTACAGACTTTTTCTTGCCAATGTAAATAATGAACAATATAACCTATTAGTAATAAAACATTAGAAATAAACAGAAAACTAATCTCAAAAAACATAACCTTATTTTAATAATGATTGAAGATACAAAATGTAATCAACCTCAGTTTGGCTTTAAAAATACGGGAATATCACTCTTTCACGCTCAACGAGACTCTGTAGAGAAAAATGCTCTAAATTAATTTTCTATAAATTTTATTATATACACTTTTGTCGTAAAATGCATACTAAGGCTTAAATCTTTAAACTAAAAATCAATTTTTTTACACATTTTCGTGAAAAAGATCAGAAAATCGCTAATTTTCACTAAGCGAAATGTACGTTATACAAAAAGGTGTTTGAAATAAAAGTTGTAGATTTTTAAATTGTCTACATTTTTTATCATATAATTTTTGCCCAAAAATACATAAAAGCCGCAATAATAAAATACCATTCTTTTATGAGAGGACAGCCTCCCCAAGAATTTTAGCAGACATAGCACCTACCCTGTCTTATAGAACATGAAAAATTTATTATATGAAACGATTTTTTTAAAAATTGTAGTAACTTAGCAGTTTTTTTAGAAAATTACAGAAAAGTGAAAATGACACGAATAAACTACTACTTCCGGTAGACCGATTTTGATGAAAATGTTCGTGTTGGGTCGTCTAGTGGTGCCTAACTTGAGTTTCAAGTTTCAACTTTGTACGATGTTCCTTTCTTGAGATATTTTGTTCACACACATACAGACCAATCGCTAAAAACATGTTTTTGGGTTCGGGGGTCTGAAAGCGTGTAGATCCGGTGAAAACTCGATTTCGAAAAATCAACATGAAAACAATACTTTCCTTCCTATATATTCATACAGGCAAGAGAAAGTAAAACGCAATTTATTGTACGGTAGGCACACATAACCTAGTTTTTACTTTCAAACGACTATATTAGGGTTTTATCGTGTCACCGGCCCAGGGGCAGGCTGGCTTAAGGTTCATTCGGTGCAATCATCCAAGTACGAGCGAAAATTTAAAATATTGTTATGAAACACTTTCATGACTTTCTCTTGCCAATGTAAATAATTAATAATATTATCTGTTTTTAACCATTAGTAAACAACATTAAATGAAAATCAATCTCCGTAGAACTTTTACAAATACAGGATATCACTAATTAACCTAAACTAAACATCGTAGAAAAAGGCTTAAATTAAAAGTTGTCAGTGTTTTACTTTCTCTTGCCGTATATGAATACATAAGGAAGGATATTGTTGTTTCCACGTCAATTTTTCAACGGATATATACGTTTTAGGCCCCCTGAACCCTAAATAACATTTTTAGCGATTGGTCTGCGTGTGAACAAAATATCTCAAAAACGGAATAGCGTTCGAAGTTAAAACTTGGGAACTTAAAGATAGGGAAGGAAAGTTTTGTTTCCTAGTCAATTTTTCACCAGATATACATGTTTTCAGGTCCCATGAACCCAAAATAATGTTTTTAGCGATTGGTCTGTTTATGATGAAAATAACTTATCACAAGAACGAAGTAGCGTACGACGTTAAAACTTAGAACTTAAGTTGGGTAACACTAGAGGACAGGACACGAACATTTTCATCAGATTGGTTAACCGGAAGTAGTAGTTTATTCGTGTCATTTTTCATTGTTTTGCAATTTTCTCAAAAACGGGTCCTACGATTTTTAAAAATCACTTCATTGACTAAATGTTTTATGCTCGACAAGATAGGGTAAACATCATATCTGCTGAAATTCTTGGGAAGGCAGTGTTCTCGTAGAAACAAAATTGTTTTTTTTAAGATTGCATTCTTAATAGCCTATACATTCTAGGGCAAAAATGTCTATAATCAGAGTTATAGATTATTTAAAAACCTACAACGTTTATTTGAAACATTTTTTACTCAACACTTAGTTTAGCGGCAATCGGTGAATATCTGTTTTTTCATGAAAACCTGTAAAAAATTATTTTTTTAAGATTCGACCTTACTATGTAATTTACGACAAAATTGTATATACCTAGGCCTATATAAAGTTATGGAAATAAAAAAGCCTAAAATTTTAATTTCAAATAATTTTTTCAACAGACTATTTCAGCGTCAAAAAGTGATTTTCCATATTTTTAAGTGCAAAAGAAAGTTGAGTTTTCATATAGCGCCATTCACATTATGATTAAAATTTTCTGTTTTTTCATGAAAGTCTAAAAAATGATTTTTTTATGATTCCAGCCTAAGTATGCATTTTACGACAAAATTGTACATAGTAATTAAAGTTAGGCCTATAGAAAATAAAAAAACCTAAAATTTTAATTTCAAACAATTTTTTCAACAGATTTTAACGTTAAATAGTGATTTTTCTTATTTTTAAGTGGAAAAGAAGTTGAGTTTTCATATAGCGTCATTCATATAAAAAATGATTAAAATTAGGTTATGCTTTTCATTTTACAGTGTTTAGGCTACTAATAATTAAACATGGGTTATATTTTTCATTATTTACATTGGCAAGAGAAAGTCATTTGAGTATTTCACACGTGATTTTTACATTTTAGTTATATCTAAATGACCTTGTCATTCTCTAAACATTAGCTACTTAAAAAATGAATGTAGTTTCTTCCAAGGTCATTTACCAGATACGAATAATGTAAATACAACAACCATTCTCAAGCCTGATCACTTTCTTAATTGGGAACTTTAATGCATCGTGTTTTCAAAGAAACATTCGTATACTGGGTGTCTAAAAAATATATTTTACTTTTTTGGAGGTAATTCCTATTATATTGTATTCATCATTGTTTAGGTCATCAGCCGAAAGGCTGGTTTGAACCTGTAGAGGTTTTTCCAAGTAAAACGAGGAGTGAGGTGGTTTACCGTTGCCTTCCTCACTGAATGGAAAAGTACGGTTATCAGCATGCTGGGCCCTCTGAAAAGCACATTATTTTCCACTCTGCAAATGATACCTTCACTTCATTCACCACAGAGTCTGGCTGTATAATGAAATTCATTACTTTCAGAGGAGATAACTCTGATTACTGTCTTTTTCCTCTTCTGTTCTTAAATTATTCAGTCATTTAATTGGCTGATTGTGTGATAAGAAACAGATCTATTTATTTTAGCCCTGCAACGAACAGATTGAGTGTAAATTTGTAAATTGAATTCATAACAACTTTCATTACTATAGTGCTCACCGCGAAAGAAGTCCGTTATGTTTGAAAAGCTCTATATCAGAAACGACCAAATGGAAAATGTTTAACGCTACACCAATTAAAGCGTGTTATTTCCTACGTAAATTCGTTTGACTTAAATTATTTTATTTACAAATTTCGTGGAGATAAAACAATTAACACATAAAAAGTACCCAGTTCTTAGCCGGTGTTTTTGTTAGTGTGGTTTTTAACCGTCTGTTACTTCATCCAGGCTTTACATAAAAAAATTGAGCTTTACGTGTGGTAAAGATTACAGTTTTCTTTATAATCCGAATATTTAAAAAGTAAAATCCAATGTTTCGTTTTAATATGGCGGTATTTAAAAAAAAATCTGGTGTAAAACAACCACAAGACTTTCTCTTGCCAATGCAAATAATGACCAATATAAACTAACATTAGCATTAAAAAATTATAAATAAACAAAAAATCTAACCTCAAAAAACATAACCTTGTTTTAATCATGAGTGAATGATGCAAAATTAAAACCAACCTTAGTTTGGCTTAAAAAATACGGAAAATCTCTCTTTCACGCTAAACTATGCTTTGTATAGAAAAATTCTTGATATAAAAGTTGTAGATCTTTTAATTTCCTATAAATTTGATTATATATACTTTTGTCGTGAAATGTATACTAAGGCTGAAAACTTAAAGAAAATCATTTTTTTACAGATTTTCATGCAAAAAAAAAGTCATTAATTACCGCTAAACTAAGCGTTTGTAAAGAAATGTTGGAAATTTAAGTTGTAGAATTTAAAATTGTCAACAACTTTTATTATGTACACTTTTGCGATAAAATGCATATTAAGGCCGCAATCTTAAAAATACCGTCTTTTCTACGAGAAAACAGGCTCCCCAAGAATTTCAACAAGCATGGCGCCTTTCTTGTCGAGCATAAAAAATGTAGTAGGCCTAAATGAGATGATTTTAAAATAAAATCAAGAGCCGTTTTTGAAAAAATTGCAAAAAAGTGAAAAATTACGCGAATGAACTACTACTTCCGGTAGACCGATTTTGATGAAAATGTTCGTGTCGGGTCCTCTAGTGGTATCTAACTTAATAAAATAAAGTTTCAACTTGTGCAATATTCCGTTCTTAAGATATTTTTCGCAACCAGACACAGACACACACACACACACACACACACACACACACACACACACACACACACACACACACACACACCAAACGCTAAAAATATGTTTATTTTGCGTTCAGAGGGTCTGAAAAAGTGTAGATCCGCTGAAAACTCGATTTCTTAAAATCGACATGAAAACAATACCTTCCTTCCTATATATTCATATAGGCAAGAGAAAGTAAAAAACATAATAAAACACTTTATAGAAGATCTCGGCCAGATTGACGTTTCAACCTGCGTTGCGGATCCCTGGTAGTAATGTTTCCGATAGTTAGTTATCAATTCGTTGGGATGATCATGCAATTTTCCATGAAAAACCCTGTAGCTGGACTTAACTACTTCACTTATAAATTTAATTTTAAGGTCATCATGTAGAATATTTTAGGTTAAAAGATAAATATAGATATTTTTTTACTTTCTCTTGCCTATATGAATGTATAGAAAGGAAAAAATTGCTTTTATGTAAATTTTTCGAAACCGAGTTTTCACCGAATCTACATGTTTTCTGACCCCCTCAATCCAAACAACATGGTTTTAGCAATTGGTCTGTGTGTGTGTGTGCGTGTGTGTGTGCGTGTATGTGTGTGTGTGTGTGAACAAAATATCTCAGAAACAGAATAGCGTCCGTTAAAACTTTAAACCTTAGTTAGGTACCACTTGAGGATCCGACACGAACATTTTCATCAAAATTGGTTAACCGGAAGTAGAAGTTAATTCATGTCATTTTTCATTGTTTTGCAATTTTCTCAAAAACGGGTCCTACGAATTTTTAAATTCATTGACTAAATGTTTTATGCTCGACAAGATAGGGTAGGCGCCATGTCTGCTGAAATTCTTGGGGAGGCTCTTTTCTCGTAAAAAAATTGTTTTTTTAAGATTGCGGTTTTAATATGCATATTAGCACAAAGATGTATATAATAAAAGTTGTAGAGAATTTAAAAACCTACAACTTTTAATTCAAACATTTTTTTGTGTAACGCTTAGTTTAGCGGTAATTAGTGACTTTCCGTTTTTTCACGAAAACGTGTAAAAATTCGATTTTTTAGGAATTCAGCCTTAGTATGCATTTTATGACAAAAGTGTATACAGTATAATCAGATTTAGAGGAAATTAAAAGATCTACAACTTTTATTTAATTATTTTTCTCTACAGAGGCTAGTTTAGCGTGAAGAGTGATTTTCCGTATTATTAAGCCAAACTAAGGTTGGTTTTAATTTTTCATCATTCACTCACGATTAAAATAAGGTTATGCTTTTTTTAGGTTAGTTTTTTGTTTATTTCTAATGTATAATTGTTATTAATGTTAGATTATACTGTATTGTTCATTTTTTGCATTGGCAAGAGAAAGCCGTGTGAGTGTTTCACACTAGATTTTGTTTAAAACCATTGGTTGCAGGTTTCCTTAAGACATTTTGGAATACTACATGATGTCGGTTACGAAGGAAATTTTTAAAGCAAAGTTTTTTGCCGTTTCCTTTATTTGTTTGATTTGCATACTTTGTTAATAAAAAACATTAATGTGAAAGTAAAATATGTGGCATATAATTTTTAAACACCCAGTACTTTTATGTCGTCATACAGGTGCAATATAAATAAATACTAGATATTATACTCTTGGAAGTAATAGCAACTTCTTATCTGACCGGTTGTGCAACGTATTGCACCAACCGACTGTTTATTTAAGTTTGTAATTTGAAAAAAACAAGCTAAAATAACAACAAGCTGATTTATAACAAATAAAATAACAACAAAGTAGCGTGGTTTGGCTACAGGAATCTTGTCTCTCCCCTCTACCGACTTAAATTTATGTACTTTTTATCACAAGGATATCAATGTAGCTACCAGTAAATTAGGGTCTATTTCTTATCAAAAAAAAAAAATATGGTGTGAAACACTCATACAACTTTCTCTTGCCAATGTAAATAATTAACAATATAACCTAATATTAGTAATAAAGCATTAAAAATAAACAAAAAACTAACCTCAATAAACATAACCTAAATTTAATCTTTTTTTTTTTTTTTTTTTTTGGTTTAACGTCCGAATGATGACAGAATGATGCAAAATGAAAATCAACCACAGTTTTGCTTAAAAATACGGAAAATCACTCTTCCACGCTAAACTAGGCTCTGAATCGAAAAATGCTCTAAATAAAAGTTGTAGATCTTTTAATTTCCTATAATTTAAATAATTTATAATTTAAATTTTATAATTTAATTTCCTATATCTTTTAAATTCCTTGAGTTCGAATCCCATTCAGGCATGGCATATTTTCATACGTTACCTACAAACAAATCATTTCATCCTTCACCGTCTGCATTAGCAGTAATTGCAGAAGAGTCGGACGTTAAACCAAAAAAAAAAATTAATTTCCTATAAATTTTATGATGTACATTTTTGCCGCAAAATGCATACTAAGGCTGAAACCTTTACAAATCAAATTTTTTACACATTTCATGAAAAAAAAAAACAGAAAATTACTAATTACCGCTAAACTAAGAGTTATGCAAAGTTGTTAGAAAAAATGTTCTAACAACGATAATGTTCAAAAATGTTTGAAATAAAAGTTGTAGGTTTTCACATTATCCACAACTTTTATTATAGTATACATTTTTGCGCTAAAATGCATATTAAAGCCGCAATCTTAAAAAATAAACAAATTTTTTTACGAGAAAACAGCCTTTCCAAGAATTTCAGCAGACATGGCACCTACCCAATCTTATAGAGCACAAAAAAAGTAGTAAATGAGGCAATTTGTAAAAACAATATTGTAGGAGCCGTTTTTGAGAAAATCGCAAAAAATTAAAAATGACATGAATAAACTACTACCTCCGGTCGACCGATTTTGATGAAAATGTTCACGTCGGGTTCGATAGTAGTGTCTAACTTAAGTTTCAAGTTCGTACGATGTTCCGTTCTTGAGATATTTTGTTTGCCAAACACACATAAACCAATCGCTAAAAACATGTTTTTGGGTTCAGGGGGTCTGAAAACGTATAGATCCGGTGAGAACTCGATTTTGAAAAATCAACATGAAAACAATACTTCCTATGTATTCATGTAGGCAAGAGAAAGTAAAAATCACTAATTGATACTAAACTAACCATTGTACAAAAAACCTCCGCATGAAATAAAAGATGTTGGTTTTTAAATGTTCTACAACTTTGAACACTTTTGCCCTAGAATGCATATTAAGGCCGCAATCCAAACCAATATTAAGGCGCGAACCATTTTTTTCTACGAAAGAACAGCCTCCTCAAGAATTTCACCATACCAGTGCTTATCCTGTAAAGCATAATAAATGTAGTATATAGTAAATGAAGCGATTTAAAAAAAAATATATTGTAGAAGCCATTTTTGAGTATATAATATACGTTTTTGAGTACAAAATAGTAAAAAATTGTACGAATAAACTACTTCCGGTTGACCGATTTAAATGAAAACATTGTTATACCTAACTTAAGTTCCGAGTTTCAACTTCGTCGTACCCTGTTTCGTTCTGTAGATAACTTTTTTCACACAAAGAGCGATTTGTCTGTTTTTGGGTTCAGTGGGCCTGAAAACGTGTATTTCCGGTTTTTAGAAAAATCGACATGAAAACAATATTTTCCTTCCCTATAAGTTAATATATTCATATCAGGCAATAGAAAGTAAAAAATTCACTTTGATGAATTATTTTTTGACATTTATTTTGATGGCTGCAATTATCAGGCCAACAGATTAGTTTTTTTTGTTTTTTCATATAAATCAACCATAGTTAGATATCTGAGGAACTTTTCTTGGGATCCCCTTCCCAAAAAGTTATTTCACCTGGACATACAAAGCAGTTCCCGATTCCCACACACAATTAAGTAGTCTAAAAGGCTTCTATAGCAGGTAACTGGTAAAGAATAGTATTATAACTTTTAATAGTTTAGTTGCGAGATATATCTGCTTACTGCAAATCAAAAGCTTTTGTATAGAATCTGAATCCCCAGAATTTTCGGGATAGAAAACAGCTGTTTGTACACTATATATAAATATGTCACTTCATTATTTTAGTGGCATAGTTTCTTCAAGTTCAATTTTTTGTCACTAGGATCGTAGCTGGCGGGCTACCTATTGTGTCAATGTGAATCCGATCATTGTGTTTCGCAGTAGGCCTACTATAATTCAGTTTACCCAAAAAGACGTTTTAGAAACGCACAATTAATTTATATTATTTGAGTCTTTAAAATAGTTAGAATAAAATTAGTTATTTTATATTTTACAGCAAACTACATTGTACCTTGTAGAAGAACCGATCCGAAATTAGATGAATGCGTAGTACAGCATGGACAAGCAGCTATTCCAAAATTTATAAATGGTATGTATACAATCAACTCAGAATATTACATAAAAATAGTGCACTACTTCGTTTATTGGAACTGATTAGCCCGGAAGCGATCTGGATTGTCTAAAACCCGGAAATATGGGATATTGATAGAAACAAAATGCTTAAATTTTTTAACTTGCTCAAAAGGTGTACACGTTCTATGTTAAAGTTGCATCAAGTGTAAAACGAAGGTTCCTGGTTCAAATCCTAGTAAAGGTAGTTACTTTTATACGGATTTGAATACTAGATAGTGGTTGCCGGTGTACTTAGATGGTTGGGGTTCAATTAACAATACTCTTTCAGGAATGGTCGACCTGGGTCTGTACAAGTCTACACCTTATTTACACGTCATACACATCATCCTCATCTCATTGGGTCATGGGGTTGCTTATTGTTCTCAATTGAACAGATTGCAACGTACACATATTAGGAATTTAAAAAAAAGTGTAAAAAACCTTCCCGATCACTATCGCCGTTGTTTTCTGTGCGCTCTCTCTTTAGAAAATCTATACATCAAGCACTGGATTTGCAAAAATGACTATTATCAGCGTAATGATGATATGTGCATTCAACTTAAACCAATCAAAAGCAATATAACAGGCGTGTTTAACCTTTAAGTACCTTCGTACAATCTTTGTTACACAACTGAATAGGTAAGTACTGTCTTAGTTGTGATTGAGAAGAAAAATAGGTAATTAAAATTCCTTTCTTTTTTAGTTTTGTTCTTTTGACATAATGTTATGAATGTATCCAATAAAAGACTTGAAATTGTTTATACAATATTGAAAACTTGTCTTTCGCATTGAAAACCAATTAAGTCGGATTCAAAATACAAATTAAGTAACTTAATTAACTATTTAATATATTTAATAATTATTAAAAATTTACGTCCGAAAAATCTTGTATGGAAACTTCACTGCCAAAACTTTTGCAATATTATCACTATAATATTTACATCAGGGCAGAACACTGAAAATGTATTGCTCGGGAAATTACTGCTATTTTAATACAATACCATCTCTGATTTTCCATTTTTTGATCTGCTAATATATCGTGATGCTTTGAAGACACCAAAAGAACAGTTTTATTTTTTTTTATTTTTTAGAATCTGTGATTAATGATACATTTCTGTGAATTCATAGAGCTATATCTCTGAAGTTCTGCCCTTTCTAACTTACTTTAGATGGTCTAGGTATATTTATTTCTAACAAATATCTACAAAACCTAAACTTTAATACTCAAAACAACTGTGAAATGTATATGAAAATTTTTTAAATGTTACACTAATACTGTTGTGCCAGTTGGCACGAACAATTACACTTAAATATGAAATTTTTTATTACAAATAAATATGATGAAACACACTAAATAACATAATCTTCTTTGGTGATACCTTTCTTATAATTAAATTCGAAGCTACAGGAAAAGTTAACTCTGTAAAGAAGTAGAAGGCGAAGAAACCACAGCTCTGGGTTATCTGCCGTACCTGTAAGGCATGACAAAGGTAGTTTAACCCTTTTAGTGCCAAGGCCTATTCGGATTTCCTACGCGAAAAGTGCCAAGCAGAAATTGAAAGAATCGTGTTTCAGAAAATAATCATAAAACTCAAACCATTTGAGCAATTTCGATAATTTTTTTTTGTTTTTTTAAGAATAAACTGGGAAAAGCACCAACAGTAATAATATTTCCATTTACTCAGGCGTGCAGACACAGGTCTTGTCAAAATTTGGGAATTTGAAAAAACCAATAACAAAATTTGAGTTTCACATCAAAAAAGTTACATTGGTTATAGTTTAATTTAATTTTCAATTAAACCATATTAAAGGTCTGGAAATTCTAAACAAAACGTATATTTTATTGTTTTTATAGGTACATTTAGAAGAAAATTATGTTAAATATACAAAAACAAGTCCTACGTCAATTTTTTTATGATTCTGAAGTTTCTAGTATTAAATGTAACAAGCTAATTATTTTTTCTAAATTATGATTAGTTTTATTATGATACCGTGACGTAATTACTCATTTTTTAAATATTTCAGTACAAAAAGTACATAAAAGTCAAAATAACATAAAATAAGAAAAACGAACAAAGCAGAAGTAACCTACAAAACTACTCATTCATGATACATGCAGAATTTTATCAATAAGTTTTAACACATTTTACACAATAAAAACTGTTTTAACTTAAACAAATTAAAAACTAAAAACATAGAAATCACTTCTGTAAGACAAACCGAACAAATAAACTACATAAATCACCATTTATTACAACAATACTTCACAACAAACGGACCATAGTCAGAGGAAACATAACCAAACTAACAAACATGACTGTAATATGTTGCCGTATACTAAAGACTATATATTGACAGTGTGTAATATATCGATGTATTATGCGATAAACTGACTCTTTCTTATTCGATTAGTTACAATTATTACGTATTTTAGTACTACCGTAGAGTTGTAAGCAACGAAATACGGACCGTCGCTGTGAGCGACAATGGCACTTTTAGCATAAGTACCGACCGTCGCTCACAGTAACGCTTGGCACTAAAAGGGTTAAGGTAAAACACTAGGTCTGATTATGCAAAACAACCCGTTATTTACAGGAACAGGGTTTGTGATCTGTGCGACTAAAGTATGTGACCTAGCGTGTTATGTTAAGTGAAATTTGTATTTGTTGATGTGGTGGCACTTTTTGCATACTTGTACAATAAAAGGATGAAATAAGGATAATGTTTTTTTTTGTCACCAGTCTCTCGACTGGTTGGATGCAGTTCTCCAAGCTGTTCTATCTTGCCCAAGTCGTTTCATATCTACATACCTGTAACACCCTGCATCTTTTGTAATTTGCTCTACATATGCTAATCATTGCCTCCCCCTACAATTTCCTCCCTCAATATTACCCTCCATTATTGATAGCCCAGTACCTGGATGTCTTAAGATATGCTCCGCTAGCCTATCCCTTCTTCTGGTAAGATGTTTCATATACTTCTTTTTTCATCCACTCGCCTAAGAACCTCTAAATTACTTATTTTGTTCACCCCACATAATCTTTAGCTTTTTCTTATAACACCACATTTCAAAAGCTTGTATCCTCTTCTTTTCTACAGCCCCTATCACCCACGTTTCACTCCCATATAATGCAACACTCCAAACATAATGGTTTAAGAAATTTTTCCTAAACTGTAAAGCAATGTTTGTAGTCGGTAATCTGTTTTTTATTTCAAAGGCTTTTCTAGCTTGAGCAAAGATATAACTTTTTACTACTTTTGATAAGGATAATAAAAAGGATAATTTACAAAAAAAGAATAATACACAATAATTTACAATTGCAAGGGCAATGAAGAATCGGTATAAATGTCCCTCCCCTGTCTCGTTTTCTTTTTTCTGCCGTGATACTCCCACATCGATCACATGGGGGAGCATTTTGCGCTGTGTTGACTGTCGAATAGGTTTTACTGCCTTAAAAAAGCCACAGCTGTTTCTTCATTAGAAATTGCATTCCAATAAAAATCTTCGGGTCTTTTCCATTTTCAGGTATGCCACTATCAAATCCGATTTCCCTGAAGGATTACACAATTCATTCACTCCTGCATCTCGTGCGCCAATCTGACTAGCAATATTCCCGTGTCCGATTTCACAATTAGCTATTACACAGTCTGCTATGAATTTTGTAGAGTTGCTTAATAATATTTGGACGGAGGAAAATGTTGCAGAGTTCCTTCAGGAAAAGGAGTTATTACATAATCCCAGAAGATATGACAACTAAAAAAGTATGTGTGAAACACTCACTTGACTTTCTCTTCCTGATGTAAATAATTAAAAAATATAACGTAAAAGTATAATGTAGCTTAGTAATAGCAAAAAATCCAGTTAAAAAATATGACTTTATAGTTGTAGTAATAGCAAAATAAAACAATCAAAATATGAAATAAAACAACAGAGCGTGTAACATACGAGGTGTGGCTTTTTAATAATGAGACTGACATTGTAAAAAAATTTATTTTTATTTTATACATAATCACTTATTGTCACCTTCAATATACACTCCTTCTCTATCCCTACAACGCTCCATGAGAATTTTCCATTGTTGGAAACAGTGCTTGCAGTCATCTTCTGTCAGCTCCTTCAGGGCACGTGCCGCTTTCTCTTTTACAGCTTCCACAGACTCAAATCTTGTCCCTTTTAATGCAGATTTCACCTTAGGGAACAGGTAGAAGATAATAACATGTGATGAAATGTGGTTTGTTACTTATGATCTGGAAACGAAGAGCCAATCCATGCTCTGGAAGAGCCGAACTTCACCGAGAGCCAAAAAAGCTCGAATGAGCAAGTCAAAATTCAAAGCAATGATGATTGTTTTTTTTTTTATATCCATGGGATTGTGTACCTTCACTGCGTTCCTGAAGGTCAAACAATTAATCAATATTACTACCTTGAGGTACTTTCTAAACTACGTCAAAGAGTAAGGATAAAATGCCCTGAAATGTGGAAGGACAAATCATAAGTACTCCACCAAGACAATGCATCAGCTCATTCCGCGTTATCTGTCAAGAGGTTCCTAGCCAAGTACAGCATCTCAGTGTTAGAACATCCACCTTATTCACCAGATCTTGCACCATGTGACTTCTACATGTTCCCTAAGGTGAAATCTGCATTAAAAGGGACAAGATTAGAGTCTGTGGAAGCTGTAAAAGAGAAAGCGGCACATGTCTTGAAGGAGCTGACAGAAGATGACTTCCAGCACTGTTTCCAACAATGTAAAATTTGCATGGAGTGTTGTAGGGATAGAGAAGGAGTGTATATTGAAGGTGACAATAAGTGATTATGTATAAAATTTAAATAAATTTTTTTACAATGTCAGTCTTGTTATTTAATAGCCGCACATCGTAGTACTATACACTGGGACTGGGAAGGATGTTGTATGTGTGCATGAGTGTGTCTGCCTCAGTATGAGTATTTAGTAAGGCAGGGAGTGGGAGAAATGAACAAGTGTGCAACCCTTCAAGGAATTCGCATTTGGTAGTGGCATACAGAAAATGGAAAAGACCCAAATCTTCTAACAACATTTTACGTCTAGTTAACACATAACTTTATGTAAAATATGTGAATCTTTACGAACGAAAAGTGCTAGTGGACAGTGCTACCACATCAACAAATACAAACTTCACTAAACATGACATGATAAGCCGCCTACTATAGTAGCATCTTGTGATCTTTAACCGATGCCATTGGGTACCAATAGAGATTTTTAACTAATTTACATCTTTTACCATTTTACAAACTATTTTAAGCAACACACATTAATAAGTAATGTTAATTTTGCAAGCAGCAGTTATGAAAATTTTTTTTTTTTTTATTTAACGTTGCATCAACTACAAGGTCATTGGCAATGACGTTGGGGTGTAACTGTGTGTAATGAGGATGAAATAATTTTTTGTAACGTATGAAAATATGCCATGCCTGAGTGGGATTCGAACCCAGGACCGCATGATGAGAGGCGACCACGTTACCAACTGCGCCAATGCGGCCGGCTGAAAATTATTTTATTTTGATTACAAAGCAATATTTTAATTTACTTTGTTTTTTCTTTAACAGGCGATGCAAAGTATAGGGTACCGAAATTAGATCCTTTAGAAATATCTGAATTGGTCGTCAGCCAAGGAACAAAACAAATTGGTTTGTCATTGACATTAAAAAATACAAAAATTTATGGATTAAGATTTGCTAAATTTGTTAAATCTAAGTAAGTTTTTTTAAAGTTAAATATATTTCATTTTTTATTTAGTTTAGGAATCAAAATAAATTAAGAAATTTAAGAAGTCTGATATAAAGAAGAGTATGTATATGTGTGTTTTTAATTTTTCATATAGCCTATATTCAGGGATAAAATTAAATATTTCGTACTAATTTAATTTATCAGCACCATAAAATATTTGAACCAATTTTATTTTTTCCGTTTCCTGTTTTCAAAAAATCAACGAGGTTTATAAATACACATTCGTTATATAATTAATTTATAACAAATTAAATAAATATAACCTTTATAAGACAAGATAAATAAGTTTGTTGAGAAAATTTTTAGTAATTCAGCTTCGTACAGTGTTGCAGTAAGACCGCAGTTAACTGAGTTTTATGTTATCGGAGCTGCAGTTCATAAAATGTTAACAAAATCAAATCCAGAAAATAATGGATGTTGATGGTTCATATTGTGTCAAACTGGTTGACAATAGCGCATAACAAAAGCTACAGTGCTTGCTGGTCAGGAAGAGACATCTGCTCTGGGTTTCAAAAAAACAAAATTTGAGCTATTTAAGGCCTGCATAAATACAAATGTAAATTGTAAATTTAAACTAATGCTTATTGGAAAATCTGCAATGTTAATAGAATTTAAGCACTGTCTGTCTATAACTTGATGGCTTCCCGTAGAAAGGATTTTCTTTTTTTTTTTTGGTTCAACGTCCGACTGTAGAAAGGAATAGAATCAGCCCGCTACTAGCCTTCTCAATAACATTTCATTATGTACTACTATAGTCACGAGTTTGCCCTTGTTTGCAACGAGGGGTAAAGAGGGAAAAGCATCAGTGCGCATGCGTGACTGCCTTAATTTCAGTACAACAAATATAACAACTTATACTATACCCACAGCATGTACAGTATTTCGCGGAACCTTTTGTAGGTTCACTGTACTAATATAACTGTTTGTTACCGTAAACAGAAATGTTAGTTTCTCGAAAATGTGGGCAGACTATTCACAGTGCTGAACGAAATCTAAAATACTGTGAAGTTGAAGCTAAACGAAAATCCCTTTCCCTGCCTCTTAACAAAAGCCATAAACAAGTGGCAACTACTGTGATGTTTCTCTTTCCACAATTCAAAAAATAAAGATGGAAATTAAAGACATAAAGAAGCTATTCTTCAACAGTTTTGTTGATACCTGGTAAAAAAAAGAAACGGTTAGGTAGATATTAGTGAGAGTAATAGTGAAGACGCTGGTAACAGCGATAGTAAAGAAGGCGATTCGTTCATATAAAATTTTTTTCCAATTGAATAAGGTAGCTGGTAATTACAGTAAATAAAACATTTCTACTCATGTAATTAAGCTGTAGGCATTTATTATAGTTCACATTTATTTCTTATAAGGTTTATGAAGAAAACATTTTCTCGGAATAAACCACAGCTTACAAAATTTATGTAGAAACTGCACGGTAGTGATTGGTACGAGTAGTGTCTGACTGTTAAGGTTGGCAGCACTGCAAAATTTTTACTTCCCTTCCTCACAGCCCATCCATATGCAAAAGGCAATCTCGTGACTTTAGTATCTATAACTAGTGCACTGGACTTGGTACATGATGAAGTGTTATTGAGAAGGCTAGAAGCGGGCCAATTCTGCTCCTCGCTGCGGTAGGCCATTAATTTATAGACAGACAGTACATTTATATTTGTAGTTTGTCTTTTGTTACCAAAACCAGAATAGCGCTTGGAAAATTTTCAAGAACTAGCTCCAACTTTGGCTATAATTTTTTATTCGTTCAAGTTGTAATACCCGATCGTAACTTTATTTCCTTATTCCTTTTTCTGTCCTAGCATGTACATCCTCTTTCCTTCATAGAAATCTTATCTCTACCAGCTGGATTCTCCCCTCTTGAAGCTCAGTCAGAACTTCAGGTACGAATTCGGCAGAAATCTTTTTCGTTCCGAAATCATCAGTTAAAATTCACTAAACCGGGCTCCAAGAAATTTCACTTATCTTCAATAAATTGATCAGTGGTCTGTCGTCGGTCTTCAAGCACAAGTTCACAAATTTTCTTAACATTTTCATCTGTTTGGGAAGTTGATGGATTTCCAGTACGAGGTTTGTCATTTATTGACAGGTCACCATTTTCAAACCAAAAAAAAAACCAGTCGTACACTTAACTTATTCCATGGCATCATTGTTGTAAGCTGTTTTCAACATCAAAACCATATCAGCGGCGATTTTACTGAGCAGAAAGCATAATTTCACTGCCACACATTTTTCACTCTTAACTCTCCATCACAAAAAAAAACAGCACCAGCAAAAAAATCCGTATAGTCAAATACAACAAGACAGGTCGACGACACAAAAACCATTGAACTGGCAACTAGTTGTGCTATACTTGCCTTGCAGGAGAAGCACGTATTACCCATGGCAGCGCTATTCTGGTTTCGTTTGGGTACCCCGTCAAATATAATACATAGAATTTAAATTTAATTTTCATGAAAATTAACATCAAAATTCATTTCATTAAGAATAAATTCGCTTGCCATTATCGTCATTCATCATTTGCCATTCGCTTTTTCATGGATAAAGAGAAGTGATAAAAAAATTGGTCATTTTTTAAAATTTGTTACAGAACAGATATAAAAAATAGACACATAGAATGGGATTTTACCGCAGATCGAATTGAAGTAATTAGTAATTACACTGCTAGTGGCAAAATACTTGTTCTTCCTATCACTGGAAATGGAGCATCAAACGTTACTATAAGTACATAATGAAAAATGTTATAAAATTTATAGATTGTAAATTTATTCGTATTATTGTTTATTTTCACATCGAAAAAACTATTATGAAATTTTATTTTGGTTTCTTATATTTTTAGTTGGAATTTATATATATTTTTTTTTTTTTTTTTTTGGTTTAACGTCTGACTGTTCTGCAATTACTGCTAATGCAGACGGTGAAGGATGAAATGATTTTTTTGTAACGTATGAAAAGATGCCGTGCCTGAATGGGATTCGAACCCAAGACCGCATGATGAGAGGCGAGCACGTTACCAATTGTTTGTAAAGTTTATAGGCTTGTTTACAATAATTTTTACTTTCCCTTGCTTTTATGAATATATAGGAAGGAAAGTATGGTTTTCATGTCAATTTTTCAAAATTGATTTCTCACCGGGTCTACAAGTTTGCAGACCCCCTTACCCAAAAAAACATGTTTTTAGCGATTGGTCTGTGTGTTATGTGAACAGAATATCTCAAGAACGGAACATCTTACAAACTTGAAACTTGAAACAAGTTAAATACTACTACTGGACCCGATACAAACATTTTCATCAAAATCAGTCAACCGGAAGTAGTATTCATGTAATTGTATTCAGTAGTAATTCATGTAATTCACTTTTTTGCAATTTTCTCAAAGACAGCTCGTATGATTTTTTTTTTTTTAATCGCCTCATTTACTACAATTTTTATGCTCTACAAGATAGGGTAGGTGCCATATCTGTTGGAATTTTGGGGAGGCTGTTATCTCATTTAAAAAATGGGTTTTATTAAGATTGCGGCCTTAATATGCATTCTAGGGCAAAAGTGTATAGTCAAAAATGTAAAAAATTTTAAAAACCTTTAAGTTTTTATTTCAAACGTTTCTTTGTATAACACTTAGTTTAGCGGTAATTTGTGATTTTCTGTTTTTTTATTCATGAAAATCTGTAAGAAAATGGATTTTTCAAGATTTCGGCTGTAGTGTGCAATTAACAACAAATGTGCATATAATAAAATTTATAGGAAATTAAATGATCTACAACTTTTGTTTTAAGCATTTTTCTCTACAGAGCCTAGTTTAGCATCAAAGAGAGATTTTCCAAGGTTGATTTTTATTTTGCATCATTCACTCATAATTAAAATAAGGTAGTGTTTTTTGAGGTTAGTTTTTTTTGTTTATTTCTATTGTTTTATTACTAATGTTAGGTTATCTTGTTTATTATTTGCACTGGCAAGAGAAAGTGTTGTGTGTGTGTTTTACACCAGGTTTTTTAACATTAATTTACTATACAGTAGCCTACTGTTAGGAATCAGTCAGGTCTTTTGCCTTAATTCCTACGATTTTTACAGTTTGTATTATAAAGTTGTACTTTTCAAACGCCCTGTAGTATAAATTTTGATTCATCAGTTGTCACCTTGTGTAGTCATCAAACTATTTATGAAAATTTTCTTTTAAAATTTATGCTGATTTACTTCAGTTGTTAGTTTCGTTACATTTTAGTGATGAGTTAACTTAACTTAGATTCGAACAATTGACTTACTGTAACTTGATTATTAATGCTTTCTGTGCAAGGAGGTAAGGGGCCGTATACTAGCCATCTTGCATATGTCATCCCATAAAATCCAATTTGTGACTCTTCACAATAAATATATATGGAGTCTTCTTCCAAAAAAGGGTTAGGCTTCAACATGTTCCAAACTCACACATTATATCATCTATCTCCATCTTTCCTAGGTCTACCGACATCTCTTTTCCCTTCTGGAGCATACCAATGTGTCTCTGCTTAAGTATCCTGTGATCTGATTTTCTTTCCATATGTTGTCTCCAACTTTAGGATAATCCTTTTATCTTTTCGTTCAAGTTGTAAATACCCAATTCTGACCTTATTTCCTCATTCCTTAATCTGCCCAAGCGTGTACACCACTTAGTACTTCCCAGAAATCTCATTTCTGCCATCTGGATTCTCCGCTCTTGGGTTTTGTAGTTGTCCACGCCTCACTTCCATACAAAATAACTGGAGCTGCCATAATTTTATAGTTTTGTGACCCTTCTTGCTCTATTTCCCAAAGTTCTGCTTATAGTCCCGCATATCCTCTAGAATTTCTTCAATTTCTGCTCTATACTCAAATCAGAATCAAATCTCATGTCACACCCTAAATAACAAAAGTGAGATACTCTCACCATGCCGGTATTATCCACAACTATTTTTGAAGGAACAGAATATTTACCTTTAAGAGCCATTATTTTGGTTTATCAATGGAAATTTTTAAGCCAAAATCTTTATTCAGTTTGGGTAACACATGAACCACTTGTTATTTAGGGAGTAATTATGTTATTAAAAAAAAATTTTGTGAAACAGAAATTTCTCTTGTTGATGCAAATAATGAACAATATAACCTAATATTAGTAAAAACCATTGGAAATAAACACAAAACTAACCTCAAAAAAACATAATCTTATTTTAATCATGAGTGAATAATTCAAAATGAAAATCAACCTCAGTTCGGCTTAAAAATACGGAAAATCACTCTTTCACACTAAACTACGTTCTGTAAAGAAAAATGCGCTAAATAAAAGTTGTAAATCTTTTAATTTCCTATAAATTTTATTATAGACACTTTTGTTGTAAAATGTATACTAAGGCTGAAATCTTTAAAAAATTGATTTTTTTACACTTTCATGAAAAAAAAACATAAAATCAAAAATTACCGTTAAACTAAGCGTTACACCAAGAAATTAAAATTTAGGTTTTTGAATTATCCTCAACTTTTATCTTATACATTTTTGCACTTAATTTCAAATTAAAGCCACAATCTTGAAAAAACCAATTTTTTCTACTAGAGCACAGCCTCCCCAAGAATTTCAGCAGACATAACGCCTACCCTATCTTGTAGCGTATAAAAAATGTAGTAAATGAGGTGATTTAAAAAAAAGTCGTACGAGCTGTTTTTAAGAAAACCGTAAAAAAGTGAAACATGACACAAATGAACTACTACTTTCGGTTGACCGATTTTGATAAAAATGTTCATGTTGGGTCCTCCAGTGGTACCTAACTGAAGGTTCAAGTTTCAATTTTGTACGGTGTTCTGTTCATGAGATATTTTGTTCACACACACAACACAGACCAATCACTAAAAATATGTTGTTTTGATTCAGTGGGTCTGAAAATATGTATATCTGGTGAAAACAGCACTTTCCCCAAGAATTTCAGCAGAAATGTCGCTTATCCTATCTTGCAGGGAATGAAAAATGTAGTAAATGAGGCAATTTTTTTTTTAAATTCTAGGAGCCATTTTTGAGAAAATCACACGAATAAATTACTACTTCCTGCTGACAGATTGTGATGAAAATGTTTGTGTTGGGTCCCCTAGTGGTACGTAACTTCATTTCCAAATTTTAACTTCATACGATATTCCGTTCTTGAGATAGTTTGTTCACACACAGGTCAATCGCTAAAAACAAGGTTTTTGGGTTCAGGGGACCTAAAAACATGTATTTTTGGGGGAGAAACAATCTACAAAACAATACTTTTCTTCCCTACATAGTCATATATGGCAAGAGAAAATAAAAATACACTTTTTGGCTTGTAGGTGATAATGAAACAAGGAAAATAAAGTTGAAAATGGGTAGTTAATTTTTTTTATCTTGAGTTAACTAATCTAACTTCTTTTACAACTGTTTATTTTGTTATATGCACTTTTCTTGTTACAAAATATGTTACAGGACAGATTTGGAGCGTAAGCATATAGAATGGGAATTCAAACTTAATTGGATTCAAATTTTGGGCCAGTATACAGTTACTGGACAAGTATTAGTATTGCCAATAACTGGCGAAGGAAATTCAAATGTCACTATAAGTATGGTTTTCGTATTTAAAAACACTTGTCATGGCTGATGTACATATGCCTTCAGACAACGCATGGCCTAACAATAATAATTATGTAAAATTTGTAAATATTGTGATATAACTTTTGTAAATATTTTTAAATTAACTAACATTTATTCCACCTTAGCAGAAACAACCAGACTTCATAAGTTTCAATCTAGTCACAATCGCTATATTTACTTATTCTACAGGGCGTTTCATAATGTTCTTCGGGGTGACGAAAATTCAGTAGTCTACATAAAACTATTTCACTTACCTAAATGAAAGTTGTATGGGCCAATGCAGGGACTCAAACAGTTATTTTTAAATAGTAGGAGAGCCAGAGGGCACTGCTGCTTTTCATCGAATTTCGTCTGGGTTTCTCACAACTTCACGTACATACCCGAAGAAGATTATTCTCATTCAGTCAATACTAGAGCAATAAGTCGACAAGAGGTTCCTACTTCCATTGCACAACGTATTATTACAAAGTTTTTGACAAGGGAAGAGGTAAGACCTTCAGAAATTTTCACTCATTTCCAGCATGATTCGAGGATTAAACGTTCCCAAAAACCTCACGTGTATGTACGGCACAAAAGGTTTTTCTCAAGGGCGGGAAATGGTGGAAAATTAAATTTACGATCAGTGTCCTCGAACTTCTATTACAGAAGAAAATATCCATGCAATAAAGGGAGCTTTTAGAAGAAAACCGGCATGTCACTCACTGTTGATGAATTTGCTTCTTCAGTAGATCTAAGTCACAGGATGACAAAAGACGGCAAAACTAAAAATGTATTTTAAAGTAAAAGACGACATTTTTCAATCAGAAGTGTCATCCTCTTTCACGATAATGCAAGGCCTCATACAGCACAGATAACTCTGAACAAATTGGAAGAAATTTCATTGGAATCAACTAGAATCTACACCAAACAGCCCACATTTGTCACCATGTCAATACCATCTGTTTGGACCATTGAAGGAAGCTTTAGGAGGTCAAAGGTTCAATAGCGATGGAGAAGTTGAACTCTTCGTGCACAATTAGTTAGACTCACCCTTCAAATTTTTCTTGATTTACAGCCTATTTTTTTCTTCTGCAATTACTCACGAACACTTTGTTACCTACCATTGGAATGGTTATAAAAACAATATTCTTTCAGGAAAAATGATTTTAGGGTTAGACACCAAAGTTGAAATGAAAATATAGTTCATTGGACTTATCTTTGGAACTATGGCAAACAATCTCTCTTTGCTAAAGGCTAAATAAGTAATGTAGTTTCAGAAAATGCTTAGCGTGGCCCCTTCAAATGGCTACAGAAAAATTGCATCCAAACATCTTTGCTCACTGGAACGTATTATACCATGGCTGTATTAGGCTGTGTCGGGTGCAAAAGAAACCTCTCCGATCACTACACTATTATGTCCACTACAACGGATAAACTCTGTTCTGTACTTGTATACAAGGCATATAATAATCACACTGAACCCTTTTGTAGTTGTTTCGTCTGCTACTGGTTGCTGTTCATTTCTTGCAGACACGTCATCGAGAGAATAACACAATAGTGTTGTGAATTTTCATAAAAACAAATTATGGTTTTTAGGAAATTATCAGTAAAATAATTGCCAATGATTGCCATTATTTTGGAGGAGGAAAATGGAAAAAGACTCTTAAGACGCTCCAGGATTCATGAATCTCTAAGAAAACAAAAACAGAGGGAGAATATTGAAAGATATTTAGATACATGTGTTCGTAAAAAGGCAAGCCAAGAACTAACTAGTCTTGTGTCAGGTTGGGATAGCAACACGGAGCATACATGGTAACAATGTGGATCATGCACAGAGCATGGCGTTGCCTATGAAATATTGTGGCCAGCAAATTGTTGATTGAACGGGCACAGCACGCTAAGTTGTTGGCCAGTGATGGAATGGTCTAATGGGTATTTTCTTATACTAATCTATACAAAGAATATTTATTTGCATGTGTTGGTATGGTTACAGTCCTAGTATGATACGTTCTTGTGGGCAAAAACCTTCACAAGAAGTACCAAAATAGCCTATTACTGTGCAGATATTAACATAAAAATATGTTGATATAACATGATTTGTCTGGTGCTTGGCTGTTAGATTCATACCCACAGTAATCTGATTGTTTCAACCGTATTCTCATAGCGATTTGTTTACATCAGTTCCAAAGTTAAGTGGAATAAGGTACAATGTTTTTTTTTGTTGTAAATACAGTTTCAAATTAACAAATTTGCAGATTTTATTATAATTTCAATTGCACGCTATGGATTGTAGATTGTAAATTTTAAACTATGGATGAGGTGATTCCTTTAGCTCCTTAATACTGTACCTCTAAGTTAATATTGTTGTTTGCATATTACATGAAGCGCTCAGTGGTTCTTGTAATTGATTAATCCTCTTTATTATGAATGTAAGATATTTTTTTAAATAAGAAGAAACATTCTGTAAACATCATTAAAATATATTTTCTGCACTATTCCGTTTCAACCCATCGTGTTGGTCTAGGAATAATGTTGTCGCCGCTAGTCAGCTGTTTAACAGCTGATTTTCGGTGACGAAGGTTCCTGGTTTGAATCCTAGTAAAGGTAGTTACTTTTATATGGATTTGAAAACTAGACAGTGGTTACCGGTGTACGTTGATGGTTGGGTTTCAATTAACCATACTCTCTCAGGAATGGTCGGTCTGAGTCTGTACAAGACTACATCTCATTTACACGTTATACATATCATCCTCATCTCATTGGGTCATGGGGTTGCTGATTGTTCTAAATTGAACTGATTGCAACGTGCACACATTAGGAATAAAATAAATAATTATTCCATTTTTGTTAGAATATTACCACTCCCGAAAAATTTTTGAACTCTGACGTTAATGATATCTGTCACCTTGTGAAGACGTGAAAAAGTCCACCCACCTCATGACTGCAGTTTACACAGTACTCTTATTATGTGGACACCATTGCTATTTCAGATTTCTTTCCGTTTAATTGCTGGGTTATTAATGCGGTAGTGAATGGAATATGGATACCTGTTATTTATTAAAAAAAAAACGTATACGAGGGAAAGTCAGAAAGTTAAAAGGAAATTTAGATTTCCCTCCAAATCATGTGTATGGTCGCATTGCTTGTACTGATGTAATTCATAGCATCTATTAATTGTTCATTGAAAGTTTTATTTAATCGTTAGCTTTTTGTGATTGTGTTAAATAGTCTGTTCAAAATGAGTTTTCCTTTGTCTTATTGCACCAAGGAAGAAATGCAAGCAGTGATACATTTCCTCAATTCAGAAGTTGTGAACCAACAGAGATTATTCTTCAAATGCAGCAGCAATATAAAGAGAGTTGTTTGAGTGGAAGCAAGATCTATGAATGGATTGATCGCTTTAAAAGTGGTAGAATTTCTCTGTGATGAACACCATCTTCCACAGCAAAAAAGTTCAAAACTCAGATATCTTCAGGAAAGGTTATGATGATATTCTAGGATATGGAAGGTCCTATTTTGGTTGACTTTAAACCTTAAGGTCAAACAATAAATAGTGACAACTACTGTGGGCTACTGCATTTGTTGGTCAAACTTAAGTCAAAAATTAAGGCCAAAAGACGTGGTAAACTTATAAAAGGCGTGATTTTGCAACAGGATAATGCTCGTCCTCATGTGGCCAAAAACACAATCCTGTACCTTCAAAGTCTTGGTTTTTAGCTGTTGCACCTGGCTCCAAGCAATTTTCTTTTTTTTTGGCCAATTAAAAGATGGGTTTTTTTTATTGTGATTTTCTTTCTTTTTTTGCCCTTTAAAAGATGTCACCCATAACAGGCAGGTGGAGTTAAATTATTTGCAATCAATTTGTTAGTTCCAGGGCTACAAAAAATAGTTCTGTTTCTTATCACGTGATCAGCCAATTATATGACTGAATTATTTAAGAACATAAGAGGTAGAGGTGTAAAAGATACTAGCCAGAGTTATCTCCTCTGAAAGTAATGAATTTTATTGTACAGCCTGACCCTGTGGTGAATGAATTGAAGGTGTCATTTGCAGAGTGCAGAGCAGATGCTTTGAAGGGCCTGGCATGCTGATAAGCATAGGCTACTTTTGGGCTCAGTGAGAAGGCAATGGTAAATCACCTCACACCTCGTTTTACTTGGTAAAACCTCTAGAGGTTCAAACCAGCCTTTCGGTTGTCGAACAAACCAAATCTTGCCTAAACAACAACCATTAAAAGAGGAGTTGCAAGGGAATCATTATTGATCTGATGAATTTTGCACCACTTCAATGGTCTCTAGACCATTGAAGTGGTGCAAAATTTTCTGAACACCTGGTTAAAAACCTTTTCCAGGAAGTAAATCAAATGCTCGTTTGAAGATTGACTTGGTACATTGAAAAAGGAGGGGATTATGTTGAAAAGTAATGCTAGTATAATTTATGTAAGTACAATAAATATACAGATTCTTCCAATTTCACTTTGCTTTCTGACTTACCCTCATACATTTATAAATTTTGAATTGCGTTATTTTATTATGTCAAAACCATACGTCAACATAACCACCAATTGACCCTTGCCATTTTACCATTACCTGGGCGCAACTTGCTTCTCAAGTTTTTTTACTTTCGTCATTTAAATAATATTATTTGAAAACCTAATGTAATGTGTTTATAATTTCAGCTGACCTGAAATTAACATACAGATATGACTGGGAACTTGTTAAGAAACCAAACGGTAAAGAATATATGAACTTGACCAAAAGTGATATACTATTTGAAAATGGAAGAACATATTTCAAACTGGAGAATTTATTTAATGGTGATAAAACACTTGGTATGTATTCTTTGTTTTTTCATTCAATTTAGGACTATAGTAATTCTTATGTGTAATGTTACTACTTTCGAGTTCTTTTGAAGCTAGAGTTTTCTTTTTTCTCTTCATGGCATGCGGTACGTTCCCTTCTCTTCATGCATGGAAAGCGGTACGTTTCCTGAAGGAGCTGACAGAAGGTGACTTCCAGCACTGTTTCCAACAATGAAAAATTTGCATGGAGCGTTGTAGGGATAGAGAAGGAGTGTATATTGAAGGTTACAATAAGTGATTATGTATAAAACAAAGATAAAATTTTTTACAAAGTCAGTCTCGTTATTTAATAGCCACACCTCGTACATAAATAAACCAATTCATTGTAAAATTAACAACGTTTAGATAATGCCAATTGATAGACGCGTTCAGAAGATATCACACTTTTTGTTCAACAAAGTAACGTGCTGGATGACAAAAATCACCTAAAAATAATGTTGTTTTTTTCAATTTTTATTTACTCCTCTTTTATAAAAGTTTCTATCTCTTTTCCACACATTGTTTTGCGTATTATCCTTTTCTAAATATGGTAGCGTAAATCAAAATATGTTATGATTTATTTTGACGTTAATTGTAAGATTTAGTCATAAAATTTGTTGCCTGCACTTCTAATTTATTGATTTTGACTATAACATTTAAAGCTAACTGATGATGTCATTTTCAAACAAATACCTTTATTTTGTTGAAAAGTTATGGATGAAAACGCTTAAATTTTAGTACTGGCTCATAAAAACAAATCTCTTTCTTTCACGTAATACCACATCGTCAATTTTCATCGTACAAATATGCAAGGTACATCAAATGAAGGAGGAGAAAATTCTCTATCCAATTAAATTAAATCCGTCGGAAAATTATGAATAGTTGCGGAGAAAATTGAGTTTAAAGAAAGGCGATGTTTCTGGCTTTCAGGTTAGCAAGGGTTAAATTTATATCCAAGGCAGTGTCATTTTGAAGATCAATGACGTTTTCTTTGCCTAAAAAACATTTCACTTAATATTTTAAATAAAAATATTTCTCTTAGTTTATTTGGTTTACATAAAACTTCATTTATTTTTTTTATATTAAGCTTTGTGCCCTCCCCTTTGACAACTAATTATATAGTCAGTCAATGAAGTATTATCCGTTTATCCTGAAACACCCTCTATATGTAATGTTAAACACAACTATCAGGAAAATTTAAAATAATTCGATAATTTTTAATTTCAGGTGATAACATGAACTTATTTTTGAATGAAAATTGGAAAGAAGTAACGAAAGAAATAGGACCAGCTGTTGGTGAAGCGATAAGTGAAGTATTTAGAATTCTGTTGACAAATATCGCCGAGTTAGTACCGTACGAGTACATTTACACTGTATGACTGACCTAAGATATTTCTTATTTTTTCTTGTGAATGCAATTTTTACGAAAAAGTATTATTTTTCCTTATATTATTTTTATGAATTCTAGTTTAATTATTGTAATATTGTAACTGATAGCTTTCTAGTATTAGATTTATCTATAAATTAAATTACTATAAAAATTTATTGTTTTTTTTAGTTTATTTTAAGTCACATCATTTTGGGGCATAAAACAATGTGTTTAGACCTTTAATCATTTCCAGATCCTAACCAAGAATCGAACCTGAGATCTTCTACTTGGTAGTTTAGCGTACTAACCAGTACACCACGGAGGTGGCCAATTTATTGGTTTGTACGAGGGTGTATTGAAGAGTAATGCGTCCATTGCTATAACGTTATTATTAATAGATATATTGTTTTATATTAGTGTGAAATGATAGATTAAACTGTCCCCTACTTACCAATGTAATCACTTTTCCACATAATCACCATTAACAGTAACACATTTACGCCATTGTACTAAGCTTTGGAAAAGTCAATCATGGTAAAAGTCTGAAAGTTTTCGTATGGCACCAATTCCGCACCTCCGTTATCACTTCTGCATCTGAAGAGAAACGCATGCTCGTGAGATGTTCCTTTATCTTCGGAAAGAGGAAAATGTTTGAGTAATATGCATATTAAAGCTGCAATCTAAAAAAAAACAATTTTTTACGAGAAAACAGCCTCCCCAAGAATTTTAGCAGATATGGCGCCTACCCTATCTTGCAGAGAATAAAAATTGTAGGAGCCGTTTTTGAAAAAATCACAAAAAAGTGAAAAATCACACGAATAAACTACTACTTCTGGTTGACCGATTTTGATGAAAATGTTTGTGTTGGGTCTGGTAGGTAGTATCTAACTTAAGTTTCAAGTTCGTACAATGTTCTGTACTTGAGATATTCTGTTCACTCACACACTCACGGACCAATCATTAAAAATATGTTTTTTTTTGGTTCAGGGGGTCTGAAAACGTTTAGATCCGGTGAAAACTCGATTTCAAAAAACCAACATGAAAACAACACTTTCCTTCCTATTTATTCAAATAGGCAGCCGGCCCATTGGCGTAGTGGTTAGCGCAACTGGCTTTTACGCCGGGGTCCCAGGTTCAATTCCCGGTCAGGTCTGGCATTTTATCATCACTAATTTTCATTATCATCTTTATCCATCATCTGTATTAACAGAAATTGCAAAACAGTCAGACATAAAACAAAACAAAAAATATTTGAATAGGCAAGAGAAAGTAAAAATGATTATTGTACAGCTGTCTTCTTGCTAAGCTCAGTCCATCAGCTGATCAAAGACGTTTTGAATGCCGAAGTAACACAATTGGAGTGAAACGCTTTATATGGTGACGAGCTGACAGCTATACATGAACACTATTTGATTAGATCAAATAATGCTACATTTTAACTTATAATTAAATTGGATACTTGTTAAAATTAATAACTAAATTTACAGTGAAAAATAGCTGTCTTCAAAAAAATTTGATGATGATTTTCTTTTTTTCCATCTTCCTTCATCTTGTTTATGTTTCTTGAACAAGTTGTTGTCCCTTGAAAAAGCACTAATTTCAAATGGTGCTAGATATTTTATAAATCTACCCACCGAAATGAAATTAGTACCCATTAAGGTTTGTTCTAAAGATGTCCACTTGTTAGATCTTCTCTTCTTCGTTATTTTTCATAGTGTAAGTCGTTGACTTCTTCTTCTGGTTTCATCCTAACATTTCCTTTTATGAGATAAGAAATAACTGCGATGGTTTACACCTACAAATAGTTTTTTTTCTTAAATTTTTATCTCCGTATTGTGTATTGAACTGTGTAATTTCCATTTATGGTAGTTAATTTAACAGGTAAAGGGTAATTTTACTTTTAGGAAAAGTGGTACTCGGTGGTACATTCCTCGTTTAAAACTAAAATTGTTGTCAAAATAGGTAAAAACATGGGATTTTTTAATACTGTGGCCTTTGTATGCATTTTAAGACAAAAGTTTAAATAATTAAAGTTATAGGAAATTTTTTAAAAATTACAAAATTTTCATTTTGCGTCATATACTTAAGAGTAAAATTTGGTTGTTTTTACTTTCTCTTACCTATGTGAATATATAGGAAGAAAAGTACTGTTTTCATGTCGGTTTTTTTTAAATCGAGTATTCACCGGATCTACACGTTTTTACAACCCCCTTAACCCAAAACCATGGGTTTAGTGATTGGTCTGTATGTGTAAACAAAATATCTCAAGAACGGAATATCGTATGAAGATGAAACTTGAAACTTAAGTGAGGTACTACTAGAGGACTTGAAACTAACATTTTCATCAAAATCAGTCAATCAGGAGTATTTAAAAACCTACAACTTTTATTTAAAACATGTCATTGTATAACGCTTAGTTTAGCAGTAATTTGTGATTTTCTGATTTTTTTTACTTTCTCTTGCCTATATGAATATATAGGAAGGAAAGTATTGCTTTCATGTCGATTTTAAGAAATCGAGTTTTCACCGGATCTATACGTTTTCAGACCCCCTGAACCCAAAAAACATGTTTTTAGCGATTGGTCTGTGTGTGTGTGTGTGAACAGAATATCTCAAGAACGGAACATCGTACGAACTTCAAACTTGAAACTTAAGTTACATCCCACTACCGGACCCGACACGAACATTTTCATCAAAATCGGTCAACCGGAAGTAGTAGTTTATTCGTATAATTTTTCACTTTTTTGCGATTTTCTCAAAAACTGGTCCTACGATTTTTTTTAAAATTGCCTGGTTTATTCAATTTTTTATTCTCTACAAGATAGGGTAGGCGTCATGTTTGCTGAAATTCTGGGTGAGGCTGTTTTCACGTAAAAACATAGTTTTTTTAAGATTACGGCTTTAATATGCAATTTCACGCAAAAAATTTATATAATAAAAGTTGTAGAGAATTTAAAATTCTACAACTTTTATTTCAAATATTTTTTTGTATAACGCTTAGTTTAGCAGTAATTAGCAATTTTCTGATTTTTCTCACGAAAACGTGTGAAAATCGATTTTTTTTAAGATTTCGCCCTTAAAATGCATTTTACGACAAAAGTGTATATAATCAATTTTATAGAAAATTAAAAGATCTACAACTTTTATTTAGAGCATTTTTCTCTACAGAGCCTAGTTGAGCGTGAATGAGTGATTTTCCATATTTTTAGGCCAAACTGAGGTTGATTTTCATTTTGCGTGTTTCTCTTATGATTGAAATAAGGTTAGTTTTTTTTTTATTTCTAATGTTTTATTACTAATGTTAGGTTTATTGTTAATTATTTTCATTGACAAGAGAAAGTTGTGTGAGTGTTTCACTCCAGATTTTTTTCATTAAGATCTGAAAAAAAATCGATTTATTTAAGATTTCAGCCATAGTATCCATTTTACGACAAAAATGTATATAGGCCTAATCAAATTTATAGGAAATTATAAGATCTACAACTTTTGTTTTAAACATTTTTTCTACAGAGCCTAGTTTAGCGTCCAAGAGTGATTTTTTGTATTATTAAGCCAAACTAAGGTTGGTTTTCATTTGGCATCATTCACTCATGATTAAAATAAGATTATATTTTTTGAGGTTATGTTTTTGTTTATTTCTAATGTTTTTTTATAGTGTTCATTATTTGCATTGGCAAGAGAAAGTCATGTGAGTGTTTCACTCCAGATTTTTAAAATTAAATTGCAAATATTATTAGATTACGTTTTTTGTTGTAAGTAAAAAAATTATAATTTTAAAAAATATATACCTGAATATTTTTGAAGAATAAGTAAATTTGTAGCAACAATTTTCTTTCTGTGAAAAAAAAACTATTACGAACAATTTTGTTCGATGTGTGTAGGATAAATAACATGAAATTATGAAAATGTAACCCTTTATATCGCGTAACAAACAATTAACAAAATTGTCCCCCACCTCACTTTTGGTTTTATGCCATCATGAACAATTTATCCAAGTTGAACCAAAGTATGTATTGTATTTTGTAATCTGCTTTATTGTAGTTGTCACACTTCATGATTTAACAAGAAATGGCTTTACACCGTCTGTAAATTTATCTTCTTGTAATATGATATCGTATCTTAACAAAATACCACTTCATGGTTGAAAATCTCCTACCGGGCATTTAAAAACTTGATAATTAAAAATTCTGGCATAAAACACTCCCATGACTTTCTTTTGCCAGTGTATGTAATGAAAAAATAATCTGGTGTGAAACACTCACACACCTTTCTTTTGCCGATATAATGAAAAAATATCTGGTGTGAAACACTCACACGACTTGAATTTCCCAAGGTATATAATGAAAAAAAATCTGGTGTCAAACACTCCATGACTTTATCGTGCCAATCCAAATAATGAACAATATAACCTAACATTCTGGCGACTGGATGAAAAAAGAAGTTTATGGAAACATCTACCAGAAGAAGGGATAGACTACTGTCTATTTCTTTATTACAGATGCCCGAGTTTGGAGCCTTGTTTCTTAACCGCTTGATCAATATTAACGTTCTGTACACCAAAATTTAGCTAATTTCAATGTGCATTGTTACATGTAAGTTTCAAATTTTTAGCGTTTATTAATATTCCGATATCAGGATCAGAATAAAGAAAGAACTGATTTTTTTTGTTGCTGCAACACATTGGATGCATTTAGAGGCTTATAATTCAAACACCGCTCAACTGATTTATTTGAGATTTCACCGGAATATAAAACTGTATGTTGTTATTGTAAGTACGCAATTTCAAATTTTTAGCATATATAAATTTTGAGTTGTTAGTAAAATTCTGAACCCCTGTTAACTCCAGATACTCCAGAAGATATCCAAATGTCCAGAAGACATCTAGGTATTGGTCTATCAATAATGGAGGGTAATATTGAGGGAGTGAATTGTAGGAGGAGGCAAATGTTAGAATATATAAAGCAAATTACAAAAGATGTAGGCAGTTTCAGGTATGTAGATATGAAACGACTTGCGCAAAATAGAACAGCTTGGAGAACTGCATCAAACCAGTTAAGACACTGATGACGAAAAACCTAACATTAGTAAATGCCAAAAAAAAAAAAAAAAATGGCTGCATCCGTGACGTACTAGATAGTGCGCTAGCCTACTAAGCAGAGGTCTCAGGTTCGATTCCCAGCTAGAAATTATTACACGGCAAAACCCAACATTACAGTTTCTTAACCCACCGAAGTTGCTAATGATCAAGCTGTTGATGTACCTAAACCAAAAAACTAACCTCAAAGACCCTAACTTAATTTAATCTTGAGTGAATACTACAAAATGAAAACCGATCTTAGTTCAGCTTAATAAAACGGAAAATCCCTCTTTGACACTAAACTAGGCTCTGTAGAGAAAAATGCTTAAAATAAAAGTTGTAGATCTTTTAATTTCCTATAAATTTGATTATGTACACTTTTGTCGTAAAATGCATACCAAGGCCGAAATTTTTAAAAATCAATGTTTACAGATTTTCATTAAAAAATAACAGAAAATCACTAATTACCGCTAAACTAAGTGTTGTGCAAAAAAATGTTTAAAATAAAAGTTGTGTAGGTTTTTAAATTTTCTACACCTTTAATATAAACTTTTCCCCTAAAATGCATATTAAGGCTGCAATCTTAAAAAACTATTTTTATGAGAGCACAGCCTTTAGAATTTCAGCAAACATGGTGCCTATTCTATCTTGTAAAGTATAAAAAATGTAGTACGAGGTGATTTTAAAAAAATTATAAGGCCATTTATTAGAAAATCGGAAAAAGTGAAAAATGACACGAATAAAATACTACTTCCGGTTGATCGATTTTGATGAAAATTCTTGGAGCACAATATAAGCTATTGTAATTTTTGGTACACCAGTTAGTCCAATAGTTTACGTTTGCTTAAGTTAGGTGGATAAGTTTATTTCATCCTGAAACTTTATTCATTCACACAGTCATAACGTTATGCGGCATTTAACTCACAAAGACGTTTATAGTAGGTACTGTACTGTAAGCCTATGCATAAAAATGTCAACAAAATGTGTGAAACAAATGGAATTAAAAAAATATAAAAGTATGCCTGAAGATTACAAAACAACCAGACTCAAAAAACAGTGTGTTACAGTACACTCATGAAATCACAAAAACAGATGAGAAGCTTGGAATTACGAACGTTCTATGTACATATGACAAGTGACAACTAACCATAAGTTGCAAAGGAGGCTATACAGCTTGTAAGGTTGGGCATAACTAGTGGATATGACTCGCTGAAATTTGTGCAATGACGATTATGTAGCCTACACATTGTACTGTAAATAACATTTCTATTATGAATGATACAAAACGTTTACTACCTTTATCTTATCCCTTACCTTTATCTTTCCTATTATCTTATCTTGCCGCTTAGAACCACGTGTTATTCATCGCTGTAATGGTTTTAAAATAACATGCATGTACATACATCGGATTGGCCCCAATAAGCGGCAAGAGGGACCGAATAAATGGAGTACTAATCAATGTAAAATCCCGTTCTGTTTTTGTTCATTAAAGAACTGTTACAAAAAACCGGCTGTCCCAATTAACCAGTGGACCAATTATGCGGAATCGACTGTACATAAAATTACTAATTGATGCTGAACTAAGCTCTGTAGAGAAAAAAGCTTGAAATAAAATCTGTAGGTTCTTTAATTTTCTATTGTTTAAGTCATCAGTTGAAAGGCTGGTTTGAACCTATAAATGCTTTAGTAAGTAAAACGTGGAGTGAGGGGTTTACCATTGCCTTCCTCACTGATAAGAAAAGTATGCGTATCAGCGTGCCCGGCCCTCCGAAAAGCATCTAATTTCCACTCTCCAAATGACATTTTCACTACATTCACCACAGGGTCTGGCTGTATTATGAAATTCATTACTCTCAGAGTAGATAACTTCTCTGACGAGTGTCTTTTACACCTCTACCTCTTCCATTCTTAAATTTTTTATTCATATTGTCACCGTCGTCCCCTTTGATTGATTACTGTGCTGCCGGCTACAAAGCTTCCGATTTAGCGACAGAGGGAGCCGCCAATACTTCCGAAAGGGGCGGTAGGCCTGTGACGGCGTACCGACAGAGGTCTTTGTCGCTAAGGTTAACACCAATAACCGCCCTTACCACAGCGCTCTCGGCGACTATATAAACAGAACTCCACTGAGCTCGAGAAGATTCAATTCCGATCCAGACAAGACAAGACGTCCACGATCGGCACACGGCTACCGGACCCCAACGAAGACTCATTGACGACCCCGGAAGAGAGAAGATGATGCTTCCGCACGCCGAACCAACAGCGTAAGCCGTCGACCGAGACAGTCATCACCCACTGCAGGACGATGACACACACGACTTTCTCTTGCCAAAGCAAATAATTAATAATATAACCTAAAATTAGTAATAAAACATTAGAAATAAACAAAAAACTAACTACAAAAAATATAATCTTATTTTAATCATGAGTGAAAGACGCAAAATAAAAATCAACTTCAGTTTGGCTTAAAAATACGGAAAATCACTCTTTCACGCTAAACTAGGCTCTGTAGAGAAAAATGCTTTAAATAAAAGTAGTAGATCTTTTAATTTCCTATAAATTTTATTATATACATTTTTGTCGTAAAATGCTAAGGCTGAAATCTTTAAAAAATCGATTTTTCACAAGTTTTCGTGAGAAAAAAACAGAAAATTGTCAATTACCGCTAAACTAAGCGTTATACAAAAAAATGTTTGAACTAAAAGTTGTACGATTTTAAATTCTCTACAACTTTTGCGGCTACATATAGGCTACATTTTAGCGCTAAAATGCATATTAAAGCCGGAATCTTAAAAAAAACGAACTTTTACAAGGAAACAGCCTCCCCAAGAATACCAGCAGGCATGGCGCCTACCCTATCTTGTAGAGCATAAAAAATTTAGTAAATGAGGCGATTTTTGAGAAAATCGCAAAAAAAGTGAAAAATGACACGAATAAACTACTACTTCAGGTTGACCGATTTCTATGAAAATGGTTGTATCGGGTTCTCTAGTGGCATCTAACTTAAGTTTCAAGTTTCAACGTCGTACGATCTTCCGTTCTTGAGATATTCTGTTCACACACACATACACACACAGACCAATCGCTAAAAACATGTTTTTGAGTCAAGTGGTCTAAAAATGTGTATATCCGGTGTTGTTGTTCAGGTCAACAGCCAAAAGGCTGGTTTGAACCTGTAGAGGTTTTACTAAGTAAAAACGAGGAGTGAGGTGGTTTACCATTGCCTTCCTCACTGAGTTGAAAGAGTATGCTTATCAGCATGCCAGGCCCTCCGAAAAGCACTCACTTTCCACCCTGCAAATGACACCTTCACTTCATTCACCACAGGGTCTGGCTGCATTGTGAAATTCATTACTCTCAGAGGAGATAACTCTGACTAGTGTCTTTTACACCTCTACCTCTTCTGTTCTTAAATAGTTCAGTCATATAAGTGGCTGACTATGTGATAAGAAACAGAACTATTTTTTTTAGCCCTGGACCAAACAGATAGAGTGCAATTAAAATAACACTCCACCTGCCTGTTTTGGGCATGGTATATCCGGTAAAAACTCTATTTCGAAAAATCGACATAAAAAATATACCTACTTTCCTTCCTATATATTCATATAGGGAAGAAAAAGTAAAAAAAAAAAATCTGGTGTGAAACTCTCACACGACTTTCTCTTGCCAGTGTAAATAATGAACAATATAACCTAAAATTAGTAATAAAACATTAGAAATAAACAAAAAAATTAACCTTAAAAAACGTAATCTTATTTTAATCATGAGTGAAAGACGCAAAATGAAAATCAACCTCAGTTTGGCTTTAAAATACGGAAAATCACTTTCACGCTAAACTAGGCTCTGTAGAGAAAAATGCTTGAAATAAAAGTTGTAGATCTTTTAATTTCCTATAAATTTGATTATTACTTTTTGTCGTAAATTCTAAGGCATTAAGGGTCGTAAAATGCATACTAAGGCTGAAATCGTAAAAAATTACTTTTTTACACTTTTTCGTGAGAAAAAACAGAAAATCGCTTATTACCACTAAACTAAGCGTTTTACAAAAAAAAAATGTTTGAAATAAAAGTTGTAAGATTTTAAATTGTCTACAACTTTTATTATATATTTTTGCACTAAAATGCATATTAAAGCAGCAATCTTTAAAAAAAAACAATATTTTTTACGTGAAAACAGCCTCTCCAAGAATTTCAGCAGACATGACGCCTACCCTGTCTTGTAAAGCATAAAAAACATGGGGATTTTTAAAAAAAACGTAGGACCAGTTTTTGAGAAAATCGCAAAAAAGTTAAAAATTACACGAATAAACTACTACTTCTGGTTGACCGATTTTGATGAAAATGTCGGGTCCTGTACTAGTATCTAACTTAAGTTTCAAGTTCGTATGAGGTTTCGTTCTTGAAATATTCTGTTCACTTACACACACACACACAGACCAATCGCTAAAAACATGTTTTTTTCAGTTCAGGGGGTCTGAAAATGTTTATATCCGGTAAAAAGTTGATTTTGAAAAATCGATATGAAAACTATACTTTCCTTCCTATATTCATATAGGGAAGAAAAAGTAAAAAAGTCATCTGTTTTTTTTGTAGCGGATGCACTATGTGGGAAAAATAAAATGAAGAATTATTAGATTCGCGAGCAAATTGATGCGGCTTTCCACAGTTTTTTTATTTTACTTTATAGTTCCGAATGTTTTGATTGTGTGGTTAGTTAAACAAGATCCTGCAGAAGCCCCACATCAAGCTGTTCCGTTTTTTTGTGAAGTGAATACATGCGTGTGGGCTCGCGTATGAATGTCTATATAAAAAATTGATACATGAGACTGTGGGTAAGTGTCCGATATCAGACCGGCAGACAGACGGTATTGGTGACGATTTGAAAGGTGGGGCTGAATACTGAATACGTAACCACTATCTTAAAAGAATTGTAGTACATCAAGACCGTCCTTTCTCTTTATTTTAATCATATGAGAATAAGAACATAATACGCTCTCTTGGTTGCGTACTTGTGTAACACACCAACACACACCACATACATTTCATTTGCGATGGCTAATAATAAATATAAGTATATTGCTTGGCTATCAAATGTACGAACGCTGCGTGTGGACTTTTTTTGCCAGCATCAGAAGGTGCCTTAAGGGGAGACTGTACTTTGTATCCCGCCAATGTTAAATTTGCTTTTTTTATTAATCCCTAATGTGTGTACCTTGCCCATAACAGGCAGGTGGAGTGTCAAATTATTTACACTCAATCTGTTAGTTGCAGGGCTAAAATAAATAGTTCTGTTTCTTATCACATGGTCAGCCAATTAAATGACTGAATCATTTAAGAACAGAAGAGGTAGAGGTGTAAAAGACCGAATATCAGAGTTATCTCCTCTGAAAGTAATGAATTTCATTGTACAGCCAGACCCTGTGGTGAATGAAGTGAAGGTGTCATTTGCAGAGTGGAAAATATGTGCTTTTCAGAGGGCCCGGCATGCTGATAAGCATACTTTTCCACTCAGTGAGGAAGGCAATGGTAAACCACCTCACTCCTCGATTTACTTAGTAAAACCTCTACAGGTTCAAACCAGCCTTTTGGCTGATGACCTAAACAACAACAATATGTGTACGTTGCAATCTGTTCAATTCAGAACAATACGCAACCCCATGACCCAATGAGATGAGGATATGTATGAGGTGTAGTCTTGTACAGACTCGGACCGACCATTCATGAGAGTGTATGGTTAATTGAACCCCAACCATCAAAGTACACCCTAACTACTGTCTAGCACTCAAATCCCTGTAAAAGTAACTACCTTTACTAGGATTTGAACCAGGAACCTTCGTCTCCGAAAATCAGCTGATTTTGGCAACGACTTTACCGCTAGACCAACCCGGTGGGTTGCTATTTTTAAGTACATTTTTCATAGGATTGGTAAAAAATAGGGAAATGAAACTTCACACACTATAGGTGTCGGGTTTCTTCCCGAGCTACTGACATTTTTTCAATTTAACCTTTGGACCTTACCATTTTTTACTTTCTCTTGCCTATATGAATATATAGGAAGGAAAGTATTGTTTTCATGTCGATTTTCCGAAATCGAGTTTTCACCGGATCTATACGTTTTCAGACCCCCTAAACCCAAAAACATGTTTTTAGCGATTGGCCTGTGTGTGTGTGTGTGTCTGTGTGTGAACAGAATATCTCAAGAACGGAACGTCGTACGAACTTGAAACTTGAAACTTAAGTTACATACCACTACCGGACGCGACACGAACATTTTCATCAAAATCGGTCAACCGGAAGTAGTAGTTTATTCGTATAATTTTTCAGTTTCTTGCGATTTTCTCAAAAACTGGTCCTACGATTTTTTTTAAAATCGCCTATTTTACTCAATTTTTTATTCTCTACAAGATAGGGTAGGCGCCATGTTTGCTGAAATTCTCGGTGAGGCTGTTTTCACGTAAAAACTTTGTTTTTTTAGGATTACGGCTTTAATATGCATTTTAGCGCAAAACGTTATATAATAAAAGTTGTAGAGAATGTAAAATTCTACAACTTTAATTCAAACATTTTTTTGTATAACGCTTAGTTTAGCGGTAATTTGCGATTTTCTGTTTTTTTTCTCACGAAAACGTGAGAAAAATCGATTTTTTAAACATTTCGGTCTTAGTATGCATTTTACGACAAAAGTGTATATAATTAAATTTATAGAAAATTAAAAGATCTACAACTTTTGTTTTGAGCATTTTTCTCTACAGAGCCTAGTTTAGCGTGAAAGCGTGATTTTCCGTATTTTTAAGCCAAACTGAGATCGATTGTCATTTTGCGTCATTCACTCATGATTAAAATAAGGTTATGTTTTTGAGGTTAGTTTTTGTTTATTTCTAATATTTTATTAATAATGTTAGGTTTATTGTTAATTATTTGCATTGGCAAGAGAAAGTTGTGTGAGTGTTTCACACCAGATTTTTTTTTTTTAAATACATTTAACATAAAATTTTTACAAATTGTTTACCACGTGTTTTGCGTATTACTAATTTTTAGAGTACCTGAGGAAGTAATTAAAATGTCGGTATATGTGGCTATACAAGATAATTCAGTGGTAAAAATTTCAGCCTGGTAGGTTTATTGGTTTCTGAGAAAATGTACCTTAGTGTTAAAAATCTAAATTTACAGGAAAAGGTAAGCAACAAGAAGGCACAAGCCGGCCGCATTGACGTAGTTGGTAACGTGCTCGCCTCTCATCATGCGGTCCTAGGTTCGAATCATCCTGGGTTGAACTCAGGCACGGCATATCTTCATACGTTACAAAAAAATTATTTCATCCTCATTACGCACAGTTACTCCCCAACGTCGTCGCTAATGACCACAGCAGTTGATGCGACGTTAAATAAATAAAAACAAAAAAAAAATTTACAAAAAAATCAAAAAAAAAATTAAAAAAAAAATTTTAAGAAACGCTATTATTTAACAATTAATCAAAAAGAAATGAACTAAAAAGAAAAAAAGAAAAAAATTTACAAAAAAAAATCACAGACATTACAGTTAAAAATAAAAGCGTGGCGCATTAATATATATAATATTTTACAACGAATATTTTACAATAAATATTATATATATTAATGCGCCACGCTTTTATTTTTAACTGTAATGTCTGTGATTTTTTTTGTAAATTTTTTTCTTTTTTTCTTCTTAGTTCATTTCTTTTTGATTAATTGTTAAATAATAGCGTTTCTTAAATTTTTTTTTTGTAATTTTTTTTTCTGTGATTTTTTTGTAAATTTTTTTTTCTTTTTAGTTAATTTTTGTAAGTAATTGTTAAATAAAAGCGTTTTTTAAATTTTTTTTTAAATTTTAAATTTTTTTTTACAAACACCTCCACAGCGTATTGTCATCGAAGATAAACAAGTGTGCAAAGTTTGATTCATATTGATACGGTAGAAGTATTAAAATTTTAAGTTGCAAGATTTGATGGATCCAAGAGTAAGTTGAATAAAAGCGTTTAATAAAAAATGAAGGCACAAACCAAAAACAGTATGTACACGAACAAGTAAATTTCCCATCAACAGTTGTTAAGAAAGCTGAACTAACAGCTGAAATTATTAAAAACCGTGATGCAGATATTTTAAAAACTAAAATTTTCTTTGCACTAAAACGAGCAGCATAAAATTATGAAAAAATATTCGTTCTTCGTAACATGATAATTTTTCTGTGTAAACCTGATAAAACTTAATTTTACCATAAAAAAATATTTTTTTGACGTTAATTTAATGTTTTTCTGGTAGATCTAGGCCTAAACTAATGAAAAACATATAAAATCGAAATTTTGAGTTAAGACCATCATGCAATATCCCCTTAAAGACCTAATAGACCTAATATTAAAAATCTAGTGTGGAACACTAACACGACTTTCTCATGCCAATGCAAATAATGAAAAATGTGTTGATTAGGTCAACAGCCGAAAGGCTGATTTGAACCTCTAGAGGTTTTACTAAGTAAAAACGAGGAGTGAGGTGGTTAACTATTGCCTTCCTCACTGTCGTGAAAGAGTATGCTTATCAGCGTGCTAGGCCCTCTGAAAAGCACTCACTTTTCACCCTGCAAATGACACCTTCACTTCATTCACCTTAGAATCTGGCTGTATAGTGAAATTCATTACTCTCAGATGAGATAACTCTGACTACTGTCTTTTACACCGCTACCTCTTCTGTTCTTAAATAGTTCAGTCATATAATTAGCTGACTGCGTGATAAGAAGCAGAAATATTTTTTGTAGCCCTGGAACCAACAGATCGAGTGCAATTAATTTAACACTCCACTTGCCCGTAATGGGCATGACTGAATAATACAAATGAAAACCACCCTTAGTTTGGCTTAATAATACGGAAAATTACACTTTCACGCTAAACTAGGCATTGTAGAGAAAATGCTTGAATTAAAAGTTGTAGATCTTTTAATTTTCCATAAAAAAAATTTGATTTTATATACTTATGTCGTAAAATATATAAAAAATCATTTTTTTACATATTTCATGAAAATAAAACAGAAATTCACTAATTACCGCTAAACTAAGCGTTATACGAAGAAATGTTTGAAATAAAATTTGTAGGTTTTTAAATTTTCTACAACTTTTATTATATACACTTTTGCCCTAAAATGCATATTAAGGCCGCAATCTTTAAAAAAAATTTCTACGAGAGCACAGTCTCCCTAAGAATTTCAGCAGACATATAGCGCCTACCCATCTTGTAGAGCATAAAAAATGTAGTAAATAAAGCGATTTTAAAAAAAGTCTTAGGACCGTTTTTGAGAAAATCGCAAAAAGTGAAAAATTACACGAATAAACTACTACTTCCGGTTAACCGATTTTGATGAAAATGTTCGTGTCGGGTTCTCTAGTAGTACTAAACTTAATTTTCAAGTTTCAACTTCATACGATGTTCCGTTCTTGAGATATTTTGTTCACACAGACCAATCGCTAAAAACATGCTATTAATCATTGCTATTAGTACATCAATTTTTTTGGGTTCAAGGGGTGCAAAAACGTGTATGTCTTGTGAAAACTCGATTTAGGAAAATCTTTATGAAAACAATACTTTTCTTCCTATATATTCATGTAGGCAAGAGAAAGTAAAAAAACCTTTATTAGTTAGTTAAATTCTGTTGAATTAAAAATTAAAATCATTTGAAATGTTTTTCATTATTTACTTTATGATATAATTAACGATCGAATTAATAAAAAAAGGAGTTTGAATATGTAGGACTCGAACCCACGGCCTCTTGTACGCTAATTTCAAAAAATAAAATTAAACTGAACACTTTATACGCCCAGCTAATGTTTAGACAACAACGAGGTGAATTTTTTTCTCATGTGACCTTTTTTTACTTTCTCTTGCCTACCTTGCTATATAGAACTTGAATAACATTTTTGCGTTTATTTATTAATAATTAAATTATTATCTATTAAAAATCGTTTGTAGACACATTTTTATTCTGTTTACGAACTACTGGAATAATAAAAGATTACACCCTTGTAATAAGTTAAATGTTGACAGTATATTGTCCAATGTTAAATTTCCCTTTACGTCAGCACGGTGCATTATATTACTATACATTTATAGGTTAGGTTAGTATTTGTGAATCAGTGTTGTAATGGTTTTTTGTTCGGTTACATTAGTGACACACATAGATAATCATTGTTATTTAAGATAAAATTTCATCATTTCAGGTAAGAAACTTATTTTTGTGTTACTGTATTAGTATTGAAAAATTTTAAAGACTTATAACGGTTACACAACAGAAAATACCCTTGTCATGTTCGTCCATACACACAAACCAAATGCTGAAAACATATTTTTGGGTTAAGATGGTTTGAAAACTTGTATTTCCCGTGAAAATCAACATGAAAACAATACTTTCTTCCCGTATCTATGTAAGTAAAATAGTTATTTTGTCTGTATAAGTTTTCAAAATTCCCCAAATTTTTTTTCTACGCTAGATCTACCAAGTAAACACTGAAAATAAGTTCAGCTGAATTTTTGTCTGTTTGTATGTTACGACATCACGCAAGAACCGCTGAACCAAATTCAATAAATTTCGGTATTTAGGTTCTGGATTTAATCGAAATGAAAATAGGCTATTAATTTTTTTAATATCACAAAGAGATGGGGGAGTTCAGAAGGAGGGGTAAACAAAAAACTACGATTATCTCCGTTGAAAGTCAGTGTATAAAAAATGTTTTATAATCAAAATTACGAAACGTTTAAAGACAAAAATAAGTTGGATTTTGTAAAGTTTTTTTCATTTTCATCCATAATAACGGAGATATCAATTTTATAAAAATAAACTAAGCAATATTTTAGAAAAAAAATTAACAGATGTAGGCCTACGTGTTTAGTTGTCTACCGTATCCCTTCCACCACTACCCTACCACACACGACACACCCGTTCTCGAGTCACATTGTCAAAAACGAATGACAGTCACTTTTTAGTAGTTAACATTTCATTTAATGCTATCAACAAATTATTTCATTTAATGCTATAACAGCAATTTTTATTGCTCTGTAGCGAATAATTAAATTTCCTATAGTTACATTACACACACAGATTTGTGTGAGTAAATCTTCAAAACATCATTTTTCATTGCTCTGTATAAATTTTATGTAAAAAAACAACAAATAAATTTTTGTGAAAATATTTTTGTTGAGACCGCCAGTTAACAAAACTGGTTGTCGTGAGTTCTCAGCCTCGATTAACAATTGCATTACTGGTGTACAAGTGTGTTTCGATTCTTTCAATGTTATCTTAATTTAATCCTTTTATTGTTATTGGATTTAGAAGTTTTGCAAGTACTGATATTCTTATTTCGTTCGTTTTTTTTACTTCTAGATATTTCTTAACTCTGTACGCTATGATATGTTCTTTTTTCGAAGATAATTATGCCTTTCCCGAAGAGGTCATGCTTGATCAAATTTACAAGACGTGCCAAAATTATTAAATTAAACAGGGCTTACGAGAGCCAGGAAGCTACTACATCAAAGTTAATTGAACCCGTAGAAGAGAATGCTCTGAAGGCTGACAGAGAGAGACACTCACAAACTATACAGTGCCGAGTCTGTTGAAAAATATTAGCTACGATTAGCGTCTCAACAGGTCTGTCAGACTTCTATTCGCAAAAGTGAGTGCTCTGAAGCCCGTCCTAATCTTATTGAGGCTGACAGGGGAAGACAATCGCAATTTCGCGAGCCCGAGTCTGTTGATGAACGTAAGCTACGGTTAGCGTCTCAGGTCATTGAGTTAATATGAACACATTGAGATATATTATCATATCTCAGTAAAGGCTAATTCACATTCACTAAAATAATTATTATTGTTGGAAATTAAAAATTAACTATGCTTCTGAAAATAATAAAGCGCTCCGTATCTTGATTTTAAAACATCAAGATCTTGCTTTTATTTTACGTCCAACTATTTTTTACTTTCTCTTGCTTATATGAATGTATAGGAAGGAAAGTATTGTTTTCATGTCGATTTTTCGAAATCGTGTTTTCACCGGATATACACGTTGTCAGACCCCCTGAACCCAAAAATCATGTTTTAGCGATTGGTGTGTGTGTGTGTGTGTGTGTGTGTGTGTGTGTGTGCGCGCGCGTGCGTGCGTGCGTGCTTGCGTGCGTGCGTGTGTGAACAGAATATCTGAAGAACGGAAAATCGTACGAACTTCAAACTTGAAACTTAAATTAGATACTACTACCAGACCCGACACAAACATTTTCATCAAAATCGGTCAACTGGAAGTAGTAGTTTATTCGTGTCATTTTTCACTTTTTTTGGTTTTCTCAAAAACGAATTCTACGATTTTTTTTAAAAATCGCTTCATGTACTAAATTTTTTATGCTCTACAAGATAGGGTAGGCATCATGTCTGCTGAAATTCTTATGAAGTCTGTTTTCTTATACATTTTTTTTAAATTGCGGCTTTAATATGCATTTTAGTGCAAAAATGTATATAATAAAAGTTGTAGAGAGTTTAAAATCCTACAACTTTTATTTCAAATATTATTTTTGTATAACGCTTAGTTTAGCGGTTATTAAAGATTTTCTGTTTTTTCTTTTCATGAAAATTTGTAAAAAAAAATTCGATTTTCTAAGATTTTAGCCTTAGTATGCATTTTACGACAAAAGTATATATAATCAAATTTATAGGAAATTTAAAGATCTACAACTTTTATTTCGTGCATTTTTTTACAGAGCATAGTTTAGCGTGAAAGAGTGATTTTCCGTATTTTTAAGCCAAAATGAGGTTGAATTTTATTTTGCGTCTTTCACTCATGATTAAAATACGATTATGTTTGTTGAGGTTAGTTTTTTGTTTATTTCCAATGTTTTATTACTAATGTTAGGTTAAATTGTTAATTATTTGCATTGGCAAAAGAAAGTTGTGTGAGTGTTTCACACTAGATTTTTTCATTAATAATAATTCTGGCGTTGAAAGGTGGTAAATAACGATGAATGATTAAAGAATATCAGGCCTGACACCTGACAGGGATCGAACTCTGTACACAAACAGACTGTCCATAGCACCAAGAAAACCTAAGAACGGGTATTTTAGCTAGCCCTTAGGAAACGGACTCGTTAAACAGAAGAATTGCAAAATTCAAAACGCGCTCTCAAAACAACTGTTTTATCTAACGTCACCAGTGATGAAACATTCTGAAAATATTACAGTTGATTCATATGATACGTACGCGCATTTGAATATTACAACAAAATCGCTTGATTATTCTTTGCGTTTAGGCGAACGAAATTTTCAACCGCGAAAGGTTTGTGTTTACTTTATATTTTTTACTAAACGGGCTTATATTTCAGTTTAGCAAAAAAATTTATAAAACATGTTTTGTAGACAAGAGTTTACTGGAATAAATGTTATTTTTTATTTAAATTTCCATAAATATTTGACGAAGTTACAAAATGTTCAACATGAGTCCATTTTCACATCACAAGGAGCATGAAGGGATGGTATTTTATATTTTTGATGGTGATGTGACAGAGCCACTATTACATTTAGGTTACAGCTATAAGCAAAGCTATGTAGAAAATTCGTTTCCCTACAACCACGTGTTTTGAAAAATTGGTGCTGTTAGAAGGAAGTCGTTACACGTCCTTTGCAATCCGGCAAAGTGTCGAATTTTTTGCCTCTGTGATGGTAAACCCCCTCTGAAAAGCTAAATGGACTCTTCTTCCCTTTTCAAAAGCAAACGCCGTAACAGAATCGTCATACCTTCAACACAAACTAAAGAACATGGCATGTACGTTGACGTTGACTTACACACGAGCTACACGGATTTCCATTCAAAACAAACAATTCCCAAACCATCAATGCTACCTACACACTATAGAGGGAATAAAAATTTTCCCCTTTATGATATTCTATTTCTGTAAATACTATTAGATGCGTTAAAGGATTCCCTGCTAGAAAAGTACAATATTTACCGGTTTCCGACTTATACTGACCTTACAGAAGCACGTTTTATCACCCCAACCACAATCCATTCGGTATCAAAAATTAGATTACCAGTGTGAACAGGGCTAGTTATAAAATAATGATAAACTTATTTCCATGCATGACCTTATCTGCCATGTAAGAAGTCTGCACTGATAACTGAACATATGACACACTCAAAACCCTTCGATACCCTTCCATAACGCCACCAAAAAATCTTTTGTTTTTTACACAATAGAATATTACTCTGTACAAGTCATTAGGGGTCTAATACGGCAAGCAAAACGTGACATCACTAAAAAGAGTTCATTGTTTAGAATCTACTCCAAAAAACACTCGACGTACGCTTCTGAAAAACGTGCATAATTTTCTATAATAAAATCTTTATATATATATATATATATTTTTTTTTTGTTGGACACAAAGATTTCCTTGTATTTCGAATCAAACTGTTCTTCAACAGATCTTTTTATTTAACACCAAATGTCGTCATTTCGATTAATATTTTACTTTCTCTTTAACAATAACCCTACTTTTGTTATCTTTTATTGGGGTTACATAAATCCCCCTATTACATCTGTTAACTTTTAACCGGTTATTGGTTAAGAAATCGATATTTTTTAAATATTTTTTCTTCCCTATATGAATATACGAGGTGTGGCTATTAAATAATGAGACTGACGTTGTAAATTTTTATTTTTTTATTTTATACATTATCACTTATATACCTTCAATATACACTTCTTCTCTATTCCTACAACGCCCCATGCGAATTTTCCATGGTTAAAAACAGTGCTGGAAGTCACCTTCTGCCAGCTCCTCTAGGACATGTGCCGCTCAAAAATGTTTGAAATGAAGCTCGCAAAAATGTTTGCACTGACACTTTGTACGCGATTGAAAATGACCGAATTTTTTTGGAAACGATAATAACATGTGATGAAACTTTTTTTTACTTATGATTCGGAAACGAAGCGCCAATCCATTCACTGGAAGAGCCGAACTTCACCGAGAGCCAGAAAAGCTCGAATGAGCAAGTCAAAATTTAAAGCAATGATGATTGTTTTTTTTTATATCCATGGGATTGTGTATCTTCACTGGGTTCCTGAAGGTCAAACAATTAATCAATATTTCTACCTTGAGGTACTTTCTAAATGATATCAAAGAGTAAGGAAAAATCGCGCCGAAATGTGGAAGGACAAATCATGGGTTCTCCACCAAAACAATGCGCCAGCTCATTCCACGTTATCTGTCTAGAGGTTCCTAGCCAAGTCTAGCATCTCAGTGTTAGAACATCCACCTTATTCACCAGATCTTGCACCATGTGACTTCTACCTGTTCCCTAAAGTAAAATCAGCATTAAAAGGAGCAAGATTTGAGTCTGTGGAAGCTGTAAAAGAGAAAGCGGGACGTATCCTGAAGGAGCTGACAGAAGATGACTTTCAGCAGTTCCCAACAATGGAATATTCGCATGGAGCGTTGTAGGGATAGGTAAGGAGTGTATATTGAAGGTGACAATAAGTGATTATGTATAAAATTAAAATTAAATTTTTTACAATGTCAGTCTCGTTATTTAATACCCACACCTCGTATAGGAAGGAAAATATTGTTTTCTTGTCGATTTTTCGAAATTAAGTTTTCACCGGATATTACGTTTCAGACCCCATGAAACAAAAACATGTTTTTTGCGAATTGGTCCGCGCGCGCGCGCGCGTGTACGTGCGTGTGTGTGTACGTGTGTGGGAACAAAATATTTCAAGAATGAAATATTGTACGAAGTTGAAACTTGAAAATTAAGTTAGGTACTACTAGAGGACCCGACACGAACATTTTCACCAAAATCGGTCAACCGGCAGTCGTAGTTTATTCGTATAATTTTTCACTTTCTGCTATTTTCTCAAACACGGGTCCTACGATTTCTTTAAAAAAATCACCTTATTTACTACATTTTTATGCTTTTCATGATAGGGTATGCACCATGTCTGCTGAAATTCTTGGAAAGGCTGTGCTCTCGTAGAAAAAAAAATGTTTTTTTTTTTAAATTGCGGCGTTAATATGTATTTTAGGACAAAAATTCAGCATCAAAGTTGTCCATTTAAAAAGCTACAATTTTTATATCTTAACATTTCTTTGTAGCTATAACGCTTAGTTTAGCGGTAATTAGTGATTTTCTGTTTTTTTTTCATGAGCATCTGTAAAAAACTGTACTTTTAAGATTTTTGCCTTGGTGTGCATTTTACGAAAAAAGTATTTATAACCAAATTTATAGAAAATTTAAAGATTAACAACTTTTATTTTAAGCATTTTTCTCTACAAAGCCTAGTTTTGCGTCAGAGTGTTTTCCCTATTATTAAGGTTGGGTTTAATTTTGCGTCTTCCACTCATGATTAAAATTAGGTTATATTTTTTGAGTATAGTTTTTTGTTTATTTGTAATGTTTTATTACTAATATTAGGTTATATTGTTCAGTATTTTCATTGGCAAGAAAAAGTCATGTGCTTAAAAATACGGAAAATCGCTCTTTCACGCTAAACTAGGCTCTGTAGAGAAAAAACTCATGAATAAAAGTTGTAGATCTTTGAATTCCCTGTAAATTTGATTATGTATACTTTTGCCATAAAATGCATACTTAGGCTAAAATCTTAAAAAAATTATTTACAAATTTTCATGAAAAAAAAAACAGTAAATTACGAATTACCGCTAAACTAAGCGTTATAGAAAAAAATGTTTGAAATAAAACTTGTAGATTTTTAAATTTTTTACAACTTTTATTATTTATATATTTCTGCGCTAAAATGCATATTAAGGCCGCAATCTTAAAATAACCATTATTTTCTACGAGAGAACAGCCTCCCCAAGAATTTCAGCAGACATGGCACCTACCCTATATTGTAGAGAATAAAAATGTAGTAAATAAGGGGATTTCTTAAAAAATCGTAAAAAAGTGAAAAATTACACGAACAAACAACTACTTCCGGTTAACCGATTTTGATGATAATGTTCGTGTCGGGTCCTCTAGTGGTATCTAACTTAAGTTTGAAGTTTCAACTTCGTACGACATTCCGTTCTTGAGTTATTTTGTTCACACACACACACGCACGCACGCACGCACACACACACACACACACACACACACATACAGTCCAATCGCTAAATATCTTTTTTTGGTTCAGGGGGACTGAAAACGTGTAGATCCGGTCAAAACACGATTTCGAAAAATCGACATGAAAATAATACATTTCTTCCTATTTATTAATAAAACACCCATAACAGACAGGTGGAGTGTCAAATTATTTACATTCAATCTGTTTGTTGCAGGGCTAAAATAAATAGTTCATTTTCTTATCACATGGTCAGCCAATTAAATGACTGAATCATTAAAGAGCAGAAGAGGTAGAGGTGTAAAAGACACTAATCAGAGACATCTCCTCTGAAAGTAATGAATTTCATTATACAGCCAGACCCTGTGGTGAATGAAGTGAAGGTGTCATTTGCAGAGTGGAAAATATGTGCTTTTCAGAGGGCCCGGCATGCTGATATGCGTACTTTCCACGGTAATCCACCTCACTCCTCATTTTACTTAGTAAAACCTCTACAGGTTCAAACCAGCCTTTCGGCTGATGACCTAAACAAACAACATATTAATAAAGGCAAGACATTGTAATAAAATCTTCACGCTCTCAGATCAAAAAGTCTTTTTTGGCGAGTGCACGATTAGAAACCGAAATTAAAAGTTACCGAAACGTTTAAGCATAAAAGGAGTTGCAATAAATGATAAATCGTATAGGGTAGCTCCTACATCAATATCAAAAATTATCAATTATCAAAATTATCAATTGCAAAAAAAGCGTTGGGTAATGATTGTTACGAATACTCTCTCTCTCTCACTCTCTCACTCTCTCTCTCTCACTCTCTCTCTCTCTCTCTTGCCCTGTTTTAGTCGTTTACGTCATCCACCGAAAGGGTGGTTTGATCCTAAGAGGCTTTACTAAGTATAGGAGTGAGGTGTGTTTATCACCTATTTAAAAAAGTTATTGTACGCCAAACATAAAAAACTATGTTTTTCAACTTATTTTTTTGAGTTTGACGTAAAATATCTTGGTAACTAAGAGAGATACATATCTGAGACCTGTTTTATTTGATTCAGCAGCTCAAAAACTATAGGTAATAACTTCATTTATTCCTTATGTTACCTTCCTAGAATTCCAAAAAATCTTCATTTCACCCAGGGTTTCAAATTCTTAGCGAAATCTTTCGCTAGCCGTAACTTTTTAACTACGCATTTCCGGACCTATGTTTATATGAACATTTTTCATTATTTTTACTAGTACAATGAGCTCAGGAAGCTATGGTAACAGTAACCGAAGCACCCTGTATATTCATATAGGGTAAGAGAAATTAAAAAGTCTTGTGTGAAACACTCCCACGACTTTCTCTTGAAAATGCAAATAATGACCAATATAACCTAATATTAGTAATAAAACATTAGGAATAAACAAAAAACTAAATTCAAATAACATACCTAATTTTAATCATGAGTGAAAGACGCAAAATTAAAATCAACCTGTTTGGCTTAAAAATACCGAAAATCACTCTTTCACGCTAAACTACGCTCTGTAGAGAACAATGCTGTAAATATATATGTTGTAGATCGTTGAATTTCCTAAAATAAATTTGATTATGTACATTTTTTGTCGTAAAATGCATACTAATGCTGAAATCTTAAAAAAATCAATTTTTTTTACACATTTTCGTGAAAAAAAAGAAAATCGCTAATTATTACCGCTAAACTAAGCGTTATGCAAAAAAAAAGTTTGAAATAACAGTTGTAGGTTTTTAAATTCTCTACCACTATTATTAAACATTTTTGCGCTAAAATGCATATTAAGGCTGCAATCTTAAAAAACAATTTCGCTGAGAGAGCACAGACGCGCTTAGAATTTCAGCAGACATGGTGCTTAGCCTATCGTGTGAGAATAATAAAAGTCGGAGGTACTTTAATTTCATATAAATTTTATTATATACACTTTTATCGTAAAATGCATACTAAGGCTGAAATCTTAAAAAATCAATTTTTACACGTTTTCGTGAGGAAGTATATTAAAGTCGCAATCTTAAAAAAACAACTTTTTTACGAGAGAACACCCTCTCCAAGAATTCCAGCAGACATAGCACCTACCCTATCTTATAGAGCATAAAAAATTTAGTACATGAGTCGATTTTTAAAAAAATCGTAGGAGTCGTTTTTGAGAAAATCGCAAAAAGGTGAAAAATGATACTAATAAACTACTTCTGGTTGACCGATTTTAATGAAAATGTCCGTGTAGGGTCCTCTGGTGGTACATAACTTAAGTTTCAAGTTCGTACGATGTTTCGTTCTTAAGATATTTTGTTCACACACACACACACACACACACACACACACACACACACATATACACACACACACACACACCAATCGCTAAAAACATGTTTTTTGGGTTCATCTGAAAATGTATAGATCCGATTTGAAAACAATACTATCCTTCTTGTATATTCATATAGGCAAGAGAAAGTAAAAATAATAATAAAATTTTATTAACTCACGTGGTTTCCGCATTCTTATCCATCCAATCAGAAGCTTCAATCTTTCTGTAAGATTTTTAAAAATAATTCAATCACACAATAAACGAAAGAACTGTGATTATTTCAAAAAAGTATTAAATTTAAAATCAATTAAAAAGTAATATAACAACACTTTCACTGGTTAAATTAAAGCAGGTTGTGTACGATATGCGTATAAATTTTTACAGATTTTAAATTTTTACAGGTACCTGTAGATTTATTCAGGTAAAAATAAATTCTACGTTTAAATATAAAAATTAATTAAAAAGAAATAAATAAAATAAATTGATTTCAAATGAATAAATAACTAAGACACGCTTGATCTGTCATAAGTTGCTCACGTATACTCGGATATCTTAGAAAAACCGTTATGTTCCGATACAATACATCAGAGGTATGGTTACAGGGAGTTAGTTGAAAAGAAATATTGGAGGGGATGAAAAAATAGTAAAGGACAGAGTGATTAAAAAGAACGAGAAAAGTATATGTCAAAAAGAGGGGAGATATTAGTGCTTGTTTTTAATAGCATGAGAAAAAATTGAGGGGTGGTAATGATTTGAGTGGGGGTGTTGAAATAAAATAGGGGTAACATATAAAATATTAAAATTTATTTCTTCGTTCATGATTTTCATTTATTTTATTTTATCGGTTTTTAACCCTGTTTTTTTAAGCAATCTGGTGCAAAACGCTCACACATTTCTCGTGTTGTTTACTTCATCAGCTGAAAGGCTGGTTTGAACGTCTAGAAGCTTTACTAAGTAATACGAGGAGTGAGACGGTTTACTTCGCCTTCCTCACTGAGTGGTAAAGTAAGCTTATCAGCATGCCAGGTACTTTGAAAAGTATCTACTTTCCACCCGGGAAATGACACCTTCGCTTCATTCACCATAGAGTCTGGCTGTATAATGCAATTCATTACTCTCAAAGGAGATAACTCTTGACTAGTGTCTTTTACACCTCAACCTCTTCTGTTCTTAAAAGCTTCAATCATATAATTGGCTGACCATGTGGTAAGAAACAGAACTATTTTTTTTAGCCCTCGAACTAGCAGATCGAGTGCAAATACACCTCCTGCCTATTATAGGCCACTTTTTCGTAATAATGTACATGATGAAAAATATAATCTACACGACTTGCTTGTGTTGTTTAGTTCATCAGCTGAAAGGCTGGTTTGAACCTCTAGAGGCTTTACTAAGTAAAACGAGGAGTGAGGTGATTTACCAATGCATTCCTCACTGAGTTGAAAAGTATGTTATACCCTCTGAAAAGCATCTACTTTCCACCCTGCAAATGACACCTTCACTTCATTCACCGCAGGGTCTGGCTGTATAATGAAATTCTTGACTCTCAGAGGAGATAAATCTGACTAGTGTCTTTTACACATTATCTTCTGTTCTTAAAAGCTTCAGACATACGAGGTGTGGCTATTAAATAATGAGACTGACGTAAAAAATTTAATTTTAATTTTATACATAATCACTTATTGTAGCCTTTCATATACACTCCTTCTCTATCCCTACAACGCTCCATGCGAATATTCCATTGTTGAAAAAAGTCATTGAAAAATGATCATTTTGAAATCATTGAAAATGTTCAGCTCTTTCAGTGCATGGATTGGCGCTTCGTTTCCGGATCATAAGTAAAAAAACCACGTTTCATCACATGATATTATAGTTTCCAAAAAATTTCGGTCATTTTCAGTCGCGTACAAAGTGTCAAAAACATTTTTGCGAGCTTCATTTCAAACATTTTTGAGCGGCACGTGTCCTGAAGGAGCTGACAGAAGATGACTTCCAGCACTGTTTCCAACAATGGAAAATTCGCATAAAGTGTAGTAGGGGTAGAGAAGGAGTGTATGTTGAAGGTGACAATAAGTGATTATGTATAACTTGAAAATAAAATTTTTTATGTCAGTCTAGTTATTTAAAAGATACACCTCGTAAAATTGGATGACCATCTGATAAGAAACGGAACTATTTTTTTCAGCTCTGGAACTAGCAGATCGAGTGCAAATAATTTAATATTCCACCTGCCCGTTATGGGCTTATTAATAATTATAATAAAAAAATAATACTACAAAAATTATCAAATTTTTAAAAAAAATGTTCGGGAAACCAAATACATTTTTTCTGTTGATTTAACTTATATTTAAATAACTATTATTAATTTATTACTTTAATAAAAAATATTTTCTTCGATATAACGAAATCATGTCTTCCGAAAAGTCAACTTGTAAACTATTTAAGGGAAAACTTTTTAAGGTCGAGATCTTTGCGTTGGAAAGAACAAAATTTTTTTTTAGTAAATTTATTTTTTAGCTAAGTATGTTGTCGAAATTGTTTTGGATGAAATGATAAAATAATTCATTTCTACGCTATCTGAAGTCATTTTTACTTTCTCTTGCCTATATGAATACATAAGAAGGAAAGTATTGTTTCATGTCGATTTTTCGAAATCGAGTTTTCACCGGATTTTCACGTTTTCAGACCCCTCGAACTCAAAAAAACATGTTTTTAGCGATTGGTCTGTGTGTGAACAGAATATCTCAAGAACGGGACATCGTACGTAGTTGAAACTTGAAACTTAAGTTTTGTACTACTAGAAAACCCGACACGGACATTTTCATCAAAATCGGTCAACCCGAAATAGTAGTTTATTCGTGTTATTTTTCTCTTTTTGCGATTTTCTCAAAAACTTTTACCAATTTTTTTTTAAATCGCCTTATTTACTACATTTTTATGCTCTACAAGCTAGGATAGGCGCCATGTCTGCTGAAATTCTTGGAGAGGCTGTTTTCTCTTAAAAAAATTGTTTTTCAATATTGTGACTTTAATATACATTTTAGCGCAGAAATGTATAATAAAAGTTGTAGAGAATTTAAAATCCTACAACTCTTATTTCAAACATTTTTTGTATAACGCTTAGTTTAGCTGTAATTAATGATTTTCGGTTTCTTCACGAAAACTTGTAAAAAAATCGATATTTTTTTTAAAGATTCCATTCTTAGAATGCATTTTACGACAAAAGTGTATATATTTAAATTTATACGAAATTAAAAGATCTACAATTATTATTTAGAGCATTTTTCTCTACAGAGCCTAGTTTAGCGCGAAAGAGTGATTTTCCGTATTTTTAAGCCAAACTGAGGTTGATTTTAATTTTGTATCATTCACTCATAATTTAAATCTGGTTATGTTTATTGAGGTTAGTTTTTTTGTTTATTTCTAATGTTTTATTATAATGTTGGGTAATATTGTTTACTATTTGCATTGGCATGAGAAAGTCGTGTGAATGTTTTACACCAGATTTATACAAATGGTTGAACTATTTTTGAAAAGAGAGGACACAAGTACGAGAGAAAGTACAGAGTGATTTTTTAGTCCTGTTACCAAATTGTTAATGTGTGGTAATTTTTTTCTAAGAAAGGGAAATTTTGTTTAGTGACATGAAGTTGGTAGCCCTACTCAAAAGGTATAGATACGGCAGTGTGAGTTGATTCTCCTTTAGCTGTGTAAAATTTTGTGCCGTTCCGGTCGTGTTACGAACAGAATGTCTTTTACCCTAGGCTTTTAAGCAACGGGTTTCATTCTTGAACAATATTTTGTTACGTAATCGTACACGAATGTAAAAGAATCATTTCAAATTAAATTTCCTGGTGTTCCTCTACCAGAAAAAAGTCAATTTCTAGGCTAACAAACCGTTTTCGAGAGATGTAATGTTTGCGACAGAAAACGTAGTGGTCGACCAACTCTCTTGACAGATGACGTTTTACAGAATGTTAAAACAAGATTTCTCAATTCTCCATGGAAAAGTTTACGAAAACTTTCCTCGCATGTTGGTTTGTCATATTCGAGTGCTCAGAAAGCTGTTGAAAAATTAAAATTGTATCCGTATCGCGTACGATTAGTCCTAGAGCTTCGGCCTCCAGATTTAAACAAGCGATTGCAATATTGCCATTGCTTTAAGGGAAGCACTATACCTCCTATCCAACCCATGTTAAATTGACCTCTTTTTAGGTACACGTTTCTAAGAAACCGTTAAGAATTAGGGCTTTAACTTTTTTGTGCCTTTTCTATGACATCATTTTAAGCACTGGTACTAGAACTAATAATATAGAGCTAGCGATACCATTTCGAGATTTTTTTCTGAAAAATGCAAAAACAATTCAATTATTTTTTGTAGAATTTTTTATTTTATTTCGAACTTAGTAATAATACTGCAATGATTCTAGTACCATATGTCACAATTATACTAGGAAACATGCTAAAAAAAATTCAACCTTCTAAGTCAAACAGTTTTTGAGAAAACTGAACCTTTATGGAAAAAAGTGAATTTGCGGGAAATGAGCTGTAAAGTTTTACTTACCCTAAAATCGGCCTGCACCATAATTAATATTGATCCTCACCAGACTGTTCTTTTTCCTCAAATAATTTCCTCTTTTTTTCTTTTGTCTTGCTTCTTTTGACACACTTTCCATTGCCTTCTCAGCTTTCTGTGTTCTTTGAATATCGCAACTCTTAATTGTTTCCACAGATTAACTCAATTAAAAGAAATTCTAGTCAAAACATTACTTAACAAAAATCTGCATAGCTTCAGTAATTTCTATCGTACAGTATGATTTTTATATGTAGCTACACAAAAAAAGATACAGAAGGCAATGGCGTCAAAATTAGAAAAATCGATTTTTTTCGATTTTCGAGGTATAGTGCTCCCCTTAGGTCTTTCGTAAATGAAAACGGAATCGAAGTTTTAAACAAAGTGTTCTTTAGTGTTGAAGGATTCATCTTGACGGTTATGTGAACAGTCAAAACACTCGAATTTGGGATGAAACTCGCTTGAGATTTCGCAGCAAAATATTATTCAAGAATGAAAACCCGTTGTTCTAGGGTAAAAGACATTCTGTTCGTAACACGACCGGAAACGGCACAAAATTTTACGCAGCTCAAGAAGAATCAACTCACACCGCTGTATCTAAACATAAAATTTCCCTGTATACAGGGTGATTCATGAAGTTCTCCCCCCACTTCTACAGCACATTGTACTAGTAAAAATAATGAAAAAATGTTATATAAACATAGGTCCGAAAACGCTTCGTTAGCGAGTTACAGCTAGCGAAAGTTTCGCCTGGATTTCAGTTCACCAGGTGAAATGAGGTCTTCCTGGAATTGTGGTAAGGTAGATTAAGGGGCAAATTCAATCATTTCTTATGGTTTTTGATCTGATAAATTGAATAAAAAAGGTCCCAGAACTGTAAGTTAAATAGTTTTTAAGAAAACCAGTGTCAAATGCAAAAAATGGAGTGAAAATCACATTTTTTCATCTTTGGGCAAGAATAACTTTGTTATTTCACCAAGAAACAGTTAAAAATTTTCAATAAAAAATGTAGAAAATTTTATTCTGAACAAACCGGTGTAAATAAAGTACACAGAAAGCGAATAGTTTTTGAGAAAACCAGTGTCAAATGCAAAAAAATGGAGTGAAAAAAACACATTTTTTCATTTTAGTTTTTCCGGTTAATTTTACTTTGTACTCTTATGAATAAAAACTCATTTAATCAAACATCTATTCGCTTTCTGTGTACTTTATTTACACCGGTTTGTTCAGAATAAAATTTTCTACATGTTTTATTGAAAAATTTTAACTGTTTCTTGGTGAAATAACACAGTTATCCTTGCCCAAAGATGAAAAAATAAGTTTTTCACTCCATTTTTTGCATTTGACACTGGTTTTCTTAAAAACTATTTAACTTACAGATCTGGGACCTGTTTTATTCAATTTATCAGATCAAAAACCATAAGAAATGATTGAATTTGCCCCTTAATCTACCTTACCACAATTCCAGGAAGACCTCATTTCACCTGGTGAACTGAAATCCAGGCGAAACTTTCGCTAGCTGTAACTCGCTAACGAAGCGTTTTCGGACCTATGTTTATATAACATTTTTTCATTATTTTTACTAGTACAATGTGCTGTAGAAGTGGGGGGAGAACTTCATGAATCACCCTGTATAAACATAACATTACCAGACATTAACAATTAGGTACAGGACTAAACAATCACTCTGTATAAGTGTTAGGGAAAGATTAGCTTGAACCCTGAGGTATTTCACCACAGGAAGAAATTTTGAAGTCTTGGAGTTTAATTCGTTATTTAATTTCTCATTATAATTTGTCCAAAGATTGTTTATCTTCTTTCTGACATCCTTTATTTGTTGGCTACCACGATTATTTTCATTAACAAGGGATGAGGCGGTCAAGTGCTGAATTTCTTGCCTTCTTCTTGGAATACAAGGAATTAGTCGGATTCCACATTCTGTGGATATTTCATAATCCTCGATGAAATGACCAAGAGCATCTTGTTCTTCTTATGGGAACCGGAAAACCAACAGTATCTCCATCAATTTCCAATAACAGGCAGGTGGAGTATTAAAATATTTCCACTCGCTAATTCCAGGCTATAAAAAGTTCTGTTTATTATCTCATGGTCAGCCAATTCTATGACTGAAGCATTTAAGAACAGAAGAGGTAGAGGTGTAAAAGACACTAATCAGAGTTATCTCCTCTGAGAGTAATGAATTTCATTATACAGTCAGAATGAAGTGAAGGTGTCATTTGCAAGGTGGAAAGTAGATCCTTTTCAGAGGACCTGGCATGCTGATAAGCATACTTTTTCACTCAGTGAGGAAGGCAACGGTAAACCCCCTCACTTTTCATCTTCCTTAGTAAAACCTCTACAGATTCAAACCGGCTTTTTGGCTGCTGCCTAAACAACATATCTCCATCAACGTCGTCACTAAATGGGTCGGCAATTTTCACCAGTTCTTCACCGGTGCGCGACTTGGACAAGGAAGAGCATTGATGGAAATATTGACGCCGCCCCTTTACAATCAATATTATTGTCAATATCCCCTCGAATTCCCAGTATTCATGCTCGAAAATCAGAAACCCCGGATTTCCGTCAATACTTTATCAGTGTTGTTTAGATAAACAGTCGAAAGGCTGGTTTGAACTCCTAGAGGATTTACTAAGTAAACGGAGGAGTGAGATGGTTTACAATTGCCTTCCTCACCGAGTACAAAAGTAGTCTATGCTTATCAGCATGCCAGGCCCTCTGAAAAGCATCTATTCTGCACCCTGCAAATGACACCTTCACATCATTCACCACAGGGTCTGGCTGTATAATGAAATTCATTTATGTCAGAAGAGTCTCTCTGACTTTTGTCTTTTGCACCTCTACCTTTTCTGTTCTTAAATGCTTCAGTCATATAATTTGCTGACCATGTAATAAGAAACAGAATTATTTTTGCAAATAATTTAACACTCCTTCTGCCTGTTATGGGCGTAACTTCATCAGTATCTACCGACAATCTAATTTATTCACCAATTTGTAAGGTCCGCATATCGATAGTATTGTTTTCATATCGATTTTTATAAATCGAGTTTTCACCGTAAATACATGTTTTCAGGCCCATTGAACCCAAAAAACATGTTTTTACCGAGCGTCTGTGTGTGAACAAAATATCTCAGGAACGGAATATCCTAAGAAGTTAAAATTTTGAACTTAAGTTAGATACCAATAGGGAAATCGACACGAAGATTTTTGTCAAAATCGGTCAACGTGAAGTCGTCCTTTATTCGTACAATTTTTGCAATTTTCTCAAAAACGTCTCTTACGATTTATTTAAAAATCGCCTCATTTACTACATGTTTTGTGTTTTACAAGATAGGGTAATAGTCATGCTTCTGAAATTATTAGGGTGCTGTTCTGTTATTGTAAAAAATTGCGGCCTTAATACACATTTCAGCGCAGAACTATTATTTGCAGCCCTGGAACTAGCAGATCAAGTGCAAATAAATTAATACTCTACCTGTCTGTTATAAGCATACTTTCTTTTACCATTAAAAAATTAAAACGTTAAAGAATTAAACCTGTTAGTTTTCATATAGTGTAACTATTTTAAAGCGAAAAAATCTGGTGTGAAACACTCACGTTACTTTCTCTTACCAATGCAAATATTAAACAATATAACGTAACATTAGAAATAAACAAAAAACCTAACCTCAATATCAGTGAATGATGCAAAATGAAAACCACCTTTAGTTTAGCTTAATAATACGGAAAAACCATTTTTTGACGCTAAACTAGGCTCTGTAGAGAAAAATGCTTAAAATAAAAAATATAGATCTTTTAATTTGCTATAAATTTGATTATATACTTTTTTGGTCGTCAAAAGCATACTACGGCCGATATCTTAAAAAATCGATTTTTTCAGATTTTCATGAAAAAAAACAAAATCACAAATTACCGCTAAACTAAGCATTTTATGAAAAAATATTACAAATAAAAGTTATAGATTTTTAATTTGTCTACAACTTTTATTATATACACTTTTGCTCTAAAATGCATATTAAGGCCGTAATCGTAAAAAAATAGTTTTTGCCTTCGAGAGAACAGCCTCCCCAAGAATTTCAGCAGACATGGCGCCTACCCTATCTTGTAGAGTACAAAAAATATAGTAATTAAGGCGATTTTTAAAAAAATCGTAGGAACCGTTTTTGAGTTCAACGCAAAAAATTAAAAAATGACACGAATAAACTACTTCTTCCGGTTGACCGATTTTGATGAAAATATTTGTGTCGGGTCCTCTAGTGGTACCTAACTTAAGTTTCAACTTCGTACAATATTCCTTTTGAGATATTTTTTCGCACACTGACACAAAGAGCGAATCGCTAAAAACATGTGTTTTGAGTTCAGGGGGTCTGAAACGTGTATTTCCGGTAAAAACTCGATTTCGAAAAATCAACATGACAACAATACTTTCCTTCCTATATATTCATATAGGCAAGATAAAGTAAAAAATAACGGTACAGATGTCACCTTTATAAGCTCAAGTTGTTTTCGAGGAATACTATTTTATATTTGCTAAACTTCCAGTAGGGGTTGTTGAAATACAAAGAAAAGGGGGGTGAAACAAGCAAGAATAAGGACTCATTCGCACCCCACCCCTTAACAACACTCATCAGCAGACTCATTCCGTCTCCTACTTATCATTTCTCATTCATACATTTACACATGCGCGTGCGCGTGCGTGCCTAAATATACTCCACATATTCTACACCTATAAATTACTAATCGTCTCTAAAATTTAACAAGTTGCACCTTTTTTTGATAAATAATTTTGGTTATGAATAGACAGAGTGATTCAGAAATATACAGCAATCTCTCGGTAGCTCATTCTATATTTAAAAAACAACTGGTGTGAAACACTCACGACTTTCTCTTGCCAATGCTTATAATGAACAATATAACCTAACATTAGTAATAAAACATTAGAAATAAACAAAAAACTAACCTCAATAAACATAATCTTATTTTAATCGTGAATGAATGATGAAAAATTAAAATCAACCTCAGTTTGAATTAAAAGTACGGAAAATCACTCTTTCACGCTAAACTAGGCTCTGTAGAGAAAAATCCTCTAAATAAAAGTTGTAGATTTTTTAATTTCCTATAAATTTTATAATATACACTTTTGTCGTAAAATGCATACTAAGGCTGAAATCTTTAAAAAATCGATTTCTTTACACATTTTCGTGAAAAAAACAAAATCTCTTATTACCGCTAAACTAAGCTGTAGAAAAACATGTTTGAAATAAAAGTTGTAGGATTTAAAATTCTCTAAAACTTTTATTACATACATTTATGCGCTAAAAATCATGTTAAAGTCGCAATCTTAAAAACAATTTTTTTTACAGCCTTCCCAAGAATTTTAGCAGACATGGTGCCTACACTATCTCGTAGAGCATAAAAATTTAGTAAATGAGACGATTTTTAAAAAATTGTAGGAGCCGTTTTTGAGAAAACTGCAAAAAAGTGAAAAATGACACGAATAAACTACTACTGCGGGTTGACCGATTTTGATGAAAATGTTCTTGTAGTGGTATCTAACTTAAGTTTCACGTTTGAAGTTCGTACGATGTTCCGTTTTTTAAGATATTCTGTTCACTCACAGACCAATCGCGAAAAACATGTTTTTGGGTTCCGGGATCTGAAAACGTGTAGATCCGGCGAAACTCGATTTTGAAAAATCGACATGAAAACAATACGATCCTTTCTATATATTTATAGGCAAGAGAAAGTAAAAATAAAAAAAAAGTTCAATATACTGTAAACATAGGTCCGAAAACGCTTTGTTATCGAGTTATACAGGGTCAAATATTTCGCCGCGAATTCAGTACCCTCGGTGAAATGAGACCATATAGACATTTTTAAGGCTGTAATAAAGAGACCCCATGGTTTCTTATGTATTTTTACCTGATAAATTGAATAAAACTGGTCCCAGTAATGTATCTTCATTAGTTTAAAAGATATCTTACGTAAAACACTAAAATTGGGACTAAAAAAATAACACTTTTGTCTTTAACGTGAAATATTTTTGGTAGATGGCAAATTAAAGTGTATTTTTTATTAATTAGATTTGTAGAAAATTTAATTCTAAATTATATAAGAAAAAATTAATACTAGATATTGAAATTTAACTTTATTTTTAAAAACAAAACAAACTGTATGAAGTAGGCCTACTAAAATTTTGTCCATAGGTTGGAAACAGCTGATTGTTCATTCAATAATGTAGATTTATAAAATTAATGAAATTCAGTTTAAAAACAACGTAAAAATTAGTTATTGGTTACCTACAAAATGTGCTCAAAGTGGCGCCCGTTTTAGATATTGTCACAATATGAACTTTTTCATTTTTTTAATGAAATTGTGTATAGGTCAACAGCCAAAAGGCTGGCTTGAACTTCTAGAGGTTTTACTAAGTAAAAATGAGGAGTGAGGTGGTTTACTATGTCTTCCTCACTGAGTGGAAAAGTATGCTTTTCAGCATGCCAGGCCCTCCAAAAAGCACCCTTTTCTACCCTGTAAATGACACCTTCATTTCATTTACCACAGGGTCTGGCTGTATAGTGAAATTCATTACTCTCTTAGGAGATAACTGTGACTAATGTCTTTTACACTTCTTCCTCTTCTGTTCTTTAATAGTTCAGTTATATAATTGGTTGACTATGTAATAAGAAACAGAACTATTTTATGTAGCTCCAGAATCGAGTGGAATTAATTTAACACTCCACCTGCCCGTTATTGGCAATTAATAAAATTACACACGTGCAAAGTTTAGCAGAATCCTCCTGGGGCACCTGTATATAAACAAAACATTAACCGGCATATTAAAAGTAAGAACCTATGAAATGATGAAATGTTTGAGCATATTAAAAGTATAAAAATATAACCTAAAAGTGTATTTTTTATTCAATTTCCTTAATCTTTTTACTTTGAACTTAGAAAAAATTCACATTTTTTAACCAACATTTTGGTTACCCGAAATGCCTTTCGCTTCCTTTATTTCGGATAATGGAGGTTATACTGTAAGAACGATTCAGAAAAAATGATAAAATCTTGAACGGTAAAGTGTTATATTATATTTTCTGTTACGTTTCCTTCCTGAAATCAATTTATTCAATCAACGTTCTTAAAGCTTAATCAAATAAAAAAATCGTCGTTTTCTAAAATGATTAGTGGTTATTTTGATTCGTACAAAAAATATAATTTTTTACCAGATGAATCGATTTCCTTGTTTTGACTTAATAAAATATGAATATAAAAGGCAAAACATATATTTGACTTTTATTTATTTTTTATTTTTTCTTGCTTTATATGAAGTATAGGGAAAGAATGTATTGTTGTCACGTCGATTTTTTAAAACGAGTTTTCACAAAACGTTTTCAAGCCCCCTGAACACAAAAACTATTTCACTGATTGGTCTGTTTGTGTGTGTGTGTGTGTACGCGCGCGCGCGTGTGTGGGTGTGTGTGTGCTTGAACAGAATATCTCAAAAACTGAACATTGTACGAACTTGAAACTTGAAACTTAAGTTACATACCACTAGAGGATCCGACACGAACATTTTCATCAAAATCGGTCAACCCGAAGTAGTAGTTTATTCGTGACATTTTTCTCTTTTTTGCGAATTTCTCAAAAACTTCTACGATTTTTTTTTAATCGCCTCATATACAACATTTTTATGCTCTACAAGGTAGGATAGGCGCCGTGTCTGCTGAAATTCTTGGAGAGGCTGTTTTCTCGTAAAAAAATTGTTTTTTCAAGATTGCGACTTCGGTATGAGCACAAAAGTATACCTACTTAATAAAAGTTGTAAAAAATTTAAAATCCTACAACTTTTATTTCAAACATTGTTTTGTATAACGCTTAGTTTAGCGGTTATCAGTGATTTTCTGTTTTTTTTTTCAAAAGAAAAGTGTAAAAATTTGATTTTTTAAAGATTTTAGGCTTAGTATCCATTTTACGACAAAAGTGTATATAGTCAAATTTATAGAAAATTTAAAGATCTACAAGTTTTAATTAGAGCATTTTTCTCTACAGAGCCTACTTTAGCGAGAAATAGTGATTTTTTTTGTTATTAAGCCAAACTGAGGTTGATTTTCATTTTGTGTCTTTCACTCATGATTAAAATAAGGTTATGTTTCTTGAGGTTTGCTTTTCGTTTATTTCTAATGTTTTATTACTAATGTCAGGTTATATTGCTAATTATTTTCATTGGCAAGAGAAAGTTGTGTGAGTGTTTCACACCAAATTTTTTCGTTTTAAAACGACTGACGAGAAAACTTAAGTAACTGTTGATACGAAGATAAAAATATACGATGTATAAAATTAAAACCAATCCGTATTCTTGAAGGTCTCACATGAACTACGTAAGGTGACACTTTTTATGAAATATCACACCGTAACAACAACGTCACCTACAAACACACACACGCAAAAGTTCTTAATAATATAATAGCAGAATCTGTACGATTTCTTGCCTATTTTACATGAATCTTTGCAGTCTGTTGCACACATCAACGTGTAATGATATCTTACAACGAAATTAAATATTTTTCTATTGTGCTATCTATTCAAGATTATATTGCTTGCGAAGCGTAGTGGTTAGCGCGCTATTCTACAACCCGGAGGTCCCAGGTTCGATTCCCGGCTAGGGTCTGAAATTTTCACAAGTAAGAACCCACTGTTCCAGATGCATAATCCACTGTAGTCGCTAATAACCAAGCTGTTAATGCGACTTTTAAAAAAAAATCTAGTGTGAAACACTCACACAACCTTCTCTTACCAATGCAAATAATGAACAATATAACCTAATATTAGTAATAAAATATTTGAACTTTTTTTTAAATTCCTAATGTGTGTGCATTGCAATCTGTTCAATTTAGAACAATAAGCAACCCCATGACCCAATGAGATGAGGATGATATGTATGATGTGTAAATGAGGTGTAGTCTTGTACAGACCCAGGCCAACCATTCCTGAAAGAGTATGGTAAATTGAACCCCAACCATCAAAGTACACCGGTTACCTCTGTCTAGTATTCAAATCCGTATAAAAGTAACTACCTTTACTAGGATTTGAACCAGGAACCTTCATCTCCAAAAATCAGCTGTTCAAAAGCTAATTTTGGCGACGACTTTACCTCTAGACCAACCCGGTGGGTCAACATTAGAACTAAACAAAAAACTAACCTCATAAAACATAACCTAATTTTAATCATGAGTGAAAGACGCAAAATGACTATCAACCTCAGTTTGGCTTAAAAATACGGAAAATCACTCTTTCACGCTAAACTAGGTTCTGTAGAGAAAAATGCTATAAATAAAAGTTGTAGATCTTTTAATTTCCTATAATTTTGATTATATAGACTACACTTTTGTCGTAAAATGCATACTAATGCGGAAATCTTAATAATGGATTTTTTACTAGTTTTCGTGAGAAAAAACAGAAAATTGCTAATTACCGCTAAACAAAGCGATACAGGGTGATTCACGAAGATATGCAGAAACTTTGGGAGCCCATTTTACATTTAAAAATAATGAAAAAAGTTCATATAAACATGGGTCCGGAAATGCTTCGTTTCCAAGTTACGGCTAGCGAAAATTTCGCCTGGATTTCAGCTCACCAAGTGAAATGAGGTCTTCCTGGAAATCTGTTAAGGTAGATTAAGGGGCGAATTCAATCATTTCTTATGGTTTTTGATCTGAAAGCGAATAGTTTTTGAGAAAATCAGTGTCAAATGCAAAAAATGGAGTGGAAAAAAACACATTTTTTTATCTTAGTTTTTCCGGTTAATTTTACTTTGTACTCTTATGAATAAAAATTCATTTAATCAAACATCTATTCGCTTTCTGTGTACTTAATTTACACCGGTTTGTTCAGAATAAAATTTTCTACATGTTTTATTCATAAATTTTAACTGTTTCTTGGTGAAATAACAAAGTTATTCTTGCCCAAAGATGAAAAAATGTGTTTTTCACTCCAGTTTTTGCATTTGACCCTGGTTTTCTTAAAAACTATTTAATTTACAGTTCTGGGACCTGTTTTATTCAATTTTTCAGATCAAAAACCATAAGAAATGATTGAATTCGCCCCTTAATCTACCTTACCAGAATTCCAGGAAGACCTCATTTCACCTGGTGAGCTGAAATCCAGGCAAAACTTTCGCCGTAACTCGGAAACGAAGCATTTCCGGACCCATGTTTATATAAACTTTTTTCATTATTTTTACATGTACAATGAGCTCCTAAAGTTTCTGCATATCTTCGTGAATCACCCTGATTAAAAAATGCTTGAAATCAATGTTGTAGGTTTTTTAATTCTCTACAACTTTTAATATGTACATTTTTGCGCTAAATGCATATTAAAGTCGAAATCATAAAAAACATTTTTTTTACGAAAAAACAACCTCTCCAAGAATTTCAGCAGACATGGCACCTAGCCTATCTTGTAGAGCATAAAACATTGAGTAAACAATGCGATTTTTTAAAAAATCGTAAGAGTCGTTTTCGAGAAAATCGTCAAAAAGTGAAAAGTGTCACGAAGAAACTACTACTTCCGGTTGACCGATTTTGCTAAAAATCTTTGTGTCGGGTCCTTTAGTAGTACCTAACTTAAGTTTCAAATCTTAAGTTCGTACGATGTTCCGTTCTTGAGATATTCTGTTCACACACAACACACACACAGACCAATCGCTGAAAACACGTTTTTGGGTTCAGGGGGTCTGAAAACGTGTAGATCCGGTAAAAAATCGACAGGACAACAATACTTTCCTTCCTATATATTGATACAGGCAAAATGAAGTAAAAATTGCTCCCGTAAGTGCACTCTGGCAGTTCATGCTTTAAAATATTTGGCCATTTTTAATTTCTCATGCCTATATGAATACATAGGCAGGAAAGTATTGTTTTCTTGACGATATTTCGAAATCGAGTTTTCCCCGGATATACATGTTTTCAGATCCCCTAAACCCAAAAAAAACATGTTTTTAGCGATTGGTATGTGTTTGTGTGAACAAAATATCTCAAGAACGGAACATCGCATGATTTTAAAACTTGAAACTTGAAAACTTGTTAAGTACTACTAAAGGATCAGACACGAACATTTTCATCAAAATTGGTCAAACAGAAGTTGTAGTTTATTTGTGTCATATTTAACTTATTTTCGATTTTCTCAAAGATTACTACAATTTTTAAAAAATCGCTCAGTTACTAAATTTTTATGCTCTACAAGATATGGTAGGCGCCATGTCTGAAATTCTTGGAAAGCTGTGCTCTGGTACAAAAAAATGTTTTCATTTTAACATTAAGACCTTAATATACATTTTAAATCTAAAGTATAGTAGGCTATATTTAAAGTTGTAGACAATTTAAAAACCTAAAACTTTTATTCTCAACCTTTTTTGTATAATGCTTAGTGGAAGCGGTAAATTTTTGTATTTTTTTCGTAAAAAAAACAAAAGTTTTCGGTTCACGAAAATGTGTAAATAATTGATTGTTTAAGATTTCGGCCTTAGTATGCATTTTACAACAAAAGTATTCATAATAAAATTTATAGGAAATTTAAAAAATCTACAATTTTTATTTTAAGAATTTTTTTGCAGTTTAGCGTGAAAGAGTGATTTTCCGTAATATTAAGCCAAACTAAGGTTGGTTTCTTTTTGCATCACTCATGATTACAATGAGATTAGTTTTTTTTTGTTTATTTCTAATGTTTTATTACTTACTAGCTAAAGTACCCGTTCTTCGAACGGTTTCCTTTGTGCCGTGGAAGGTCGGTTGGGGTACCAAGTTCGATCCCTGTCAGGTCTGATATTCTTTAACTATTCATTGTTATCTACCTCCTTTCAACGACAGCATTATTATTTATGTAAAAAAAAAATAGTTGAACCTAAAACAAAAGCGAGATCTTGGTGTTTTTAAATTAAGATATGCAGCGCTTTATTAATTTCATAATAAATGAAAGGTAAATCATATAATAGGAACACTACGATGGTGATCACTATATAAGACGACTGATTCATTTTTGACAATGTGACTGAGAAAGGTGTAGCTATAGGGTACGGGTGGAATGAGTAGGTAGGTAACTGACTGAATGAATACGGGTTTTACCGGCGCGTAGGCCTATGTTTATTGTTCTGTTAATTTTGTATGTTAATATTCTTCTAAAAATATTGGCTTATTTATTTTTTTAAACGGTAATATCTCAGTTATTGTGCATGAAAATTAAAAACTTTACATAATCAAACTTATTCGTCTTTAAACGTTTCGTAATTTCGATTACCTATATACCATTTTTTGATACATAACGGAGATATTCGTAGTTTTTTGTTTACCCCGCCCTCTTAACTCCCCTATCCCTTTGTGATATTAAAAAAAATTATAGCCTCTTTTCATTTCGATTATGTCCAGAACCTAGATACTGAAATTCATTGGATTTGGGTCAGCGGTTCTTGCGTGATGCCGTAACGTACAAACAGACAAATAGATAAAAATTCAGCTTAACGTATTTTCGGTGTTTACGTGGTACATCTGGCGTAGAAACAAAATTTGAGGCATTTTGAAAAATTGTACAGACAAAATCCCAATTGTATTCATGTAGATGTTAGGTTATATTGTTCATTATTAGCATTGATAAGAGAAAGTTGTGAGAATGTTCCACACCATATTTTTAAAAGAAAATCGAAAGAGCTGTTATTAAGAAAATCGCACGAATGAACTACTACCTACAGTGATTGTCCTTATTTTCTCATTGTTCGTATTGTGAAGCAAAGTTTGCAATACAAGGCGAAAAAATGTTTTAACAAAGTTCGTATAGAGAAAAGTTTGTAAAGTGGGATACGACTGTATATAGATCAGCACATTGGAACAGTTTGTTTAAAGCAACAATACCTTTGTATCGATGGTCAGGTTATGATAATTACAGAAAAAAAGGAAGTGAGATTGAACAAGCATCAACTTGAGACACGGAAAAGGAAAGAAAGGGAAGCTATGAAAGAGGAAGAAGGAAGAGGGCGAAACTTGTTTTGTTCAAGATGCAGAATAAAAAGAAGGGTGACGAATGATGGTGGGAGGGAAGGGGGGTCGTCATCATCGTGTTGAAGTGTTAGAACCGTCCCCGTCCTTGGTACGGTGAAGAAAAGCAGACGACGAAAAAAGGAAAGGGTAACTTAAAACAAAGAATAGAAGAAAAATGTCTCTTTTGGCTCTTCAGTTTCATTTTTAGCATGTATTAAGTACTGTGTAAGTCCTGTAGTATCCGATGACGTCACGTTGCTGAATCTTCTACATAATAGAAAACTCTAGTCTATGATACGTCCATGTTTCAAAATCGTATGTACACCCTTTTCTGCTGCTCTTCGCTTCCACTACCTCCTTGTTCACGTTTTATCCACAGGGCAAGTTTTATGTAGGGAGAAATATCTCTTTTTTTTTCTTCGCCGCTCTTGTCAGTTCGCGACACCCCACTTTTCCTTTCGGTTCATCATATCTACTCGTACGTACTTCCACCGTATAATATCCTCTTAAAAACGCTTAGTCATTCTTCGTACTTTATTTAAAAAGAATAAAACTTCAGCAAAACCTAAAATGTCATTGCCAATCCTCAATCTCAAATACTTTGCAATCGGTTAAGGCGAGACTGTATGATGGTTTTAACTGAAAATTTCGAATTTCGGTTCTTTATGTTTTTTAATAGTTCAGACCGAGATCAACCACAAAAACGTTAAATTACGTGAAAAAAATTATTGTAATGAAAAAATTAAGTTTTTAGGAGATTTACCCAGAAAAATTATCGTGTCACCAAGAACAAATTTTTTCATAATTTTATACTGATCGTCTTAGAGCAAAGGGAATTTTGGTTTTTTTAAAATATCTGCATTACTGTTTTTAATACTCTCAGCTGTTGGTTCAGCTTTCTAACCAAATGTTGATAGAAAATTTACTTTAGTATATTTTGTTTTTGATTTTGTGCCTTTTTGTGTGTTTGCCCGTTCCCGTAAATTTAGATTTTTAACATTTAGGTACATTTCTCTCGGAAACAATTAAACATACCAGGCTGAAATTTCTACCAGTTATTTATCTTGTACATTCACATATTCCGGCACTTTTATGACTTCCTCAAAAGCTACAAAAGATATTAATATGTAAATAACCGTAAAAAATTGTAACAATTTTATGTTATTCTTTATTCTGTTTTCAACTTTATGGTTTAACGGATTATGTTGCGAAAATGTCAGTAGCTCGAGTAACCCGACAACTACAAGTAAGTAAAGTTTCATTTCCCTATCGTTTACCAATCTTGTGAAAAATGTACCTAAAAATAGCAAATTTAACATTGGCGGGATACAAAGTACAGTCTTCCCTTAAAATTTTAAGCCGGGTCTAAAACCGAACAGTTCTCTTCTGAGCGGAATGGATTTTCCATTTTTACTTATTTACTTTATCTTCATTTACTTTATCTTTATCTACATGAATATATAGGAAGGAAAATATTGTTTTCATGTCGATTTCTTAAAATCGAGTCTTCCGGAAATTTCAGACCGCCTGAATCCAGTAAAAACATGTTGTAGGGGAGACCGGGGGAATCACCCCACCATCAGGGGAAATATTTTATTATTCATGTTAAATTGTTTATAATTCAATACTTATAAATTAATTACGTAGGCTATAGATGTTTGGTATTTCACTAAATTTTTTGATTGTTTTTCCTGCAACTCTAAATGCATAAAATTTATTTCTTGTTATTTGTCTGCACATTGGGGGGGATTTCCCCAGGTACCGGCCTAATTCCGCCATTCACTTGGGGTAATGTCACCACCTACAATAAAACTAAGGAAATAGAAATTAAATAAAACAAAACGTTTTAGGGAAACTTACTGAATAAAGGCATTAGATTTTAATAAACTTAATGTTTTCAATGAATTACTTAACGAATGAATTACTTAATGTCAATTAATGACAATGAATTACTTAATGAAGTACTTTACAAGAAAAAGGTCTCTTGCCTATGTGAATATATAGGAAGGAAAGTATTGTTTCATGTCGATTTTAAGAAATCGAGTCTTCCAGAAATACACGTTTTCAGACCCCCTGAACCCAAAAAACATGTTTTTAGCGATTGGTCTGTGTGTGTGTGTGTGCGCGCGCGTGTGTGTGTGTGAACAAAATATCTCACGAACGGAACATCGTACGAAGATGAAACTTGAACTCAAGTAACTTACTACTAGTAGTTTATTCGTGTCATTTTTCACTTTTTTGCTATTTTCTCAAAAAGGACCCTACGATTTTTTTAAATCGCCTCATTAACTACATTTTTTATGCTCTACAAGATAGGGTAGGCGCCTCGTAGAAAAAATGTTTTTTGAAGATTACGGCCTTAATATGCATTTGTAGTTGAAATAATTTAAAAATATACAACTTTAATTTCAAACATTTCTTTGTATAACGCTTAGTTTAGCAGTAATTAGTGATATTCTGTTGTTTTTCTTCATGAAAATCTGTAAAAAAAATCTATTTTTTAAGATTTCAGTCTTAGTATGCATTTTATGACAAAAATAATATAATCAAATTTATAGGAAATTAAAAGATCTACAACTTTTATTTAATATACAACTTTAATTTTAAACATTTCTTCGTATAACGCTTAGTTTAGCAGTAATTAGTGATATTCTGTTGTTTTTCTTCATGAAAATCTGTAAAAAAATCTATTTTTTAAGATTTCAGTCTTAGTATACATTTTATGACAAAAATAATATAATCAAATTTATAGGAAATTAAAAGATCTACAACTTTTATTTACAGAATTTTTCTCTGCAAAGCCTAGTTTAGCGTGAAAGAGTGATTTTACGTATTTTAAGCCAAACTGGGGTTCATTTTCATTCTGCATCATTCACTCATGAATAAAATAAGATTATGTGTATTGAGGTTAGTTTTTGTTTCTTTCTAATGTTTTATTATTAATGTTAGGTTTATTTTTAATTATGTGCATTTGCAAGAGAAAGTCGTGTGAGTATTTTACACCAGATTTTTTTCTATCAATGTAATCTGGGTAAAAAAATGAATTTTTGAAATTACCGCTGTCGCTGTAACGTCCGTAATTTCCTATACCAACTACCATAAACTTGTTATGGGTCAACTACTGCTAGGAGAACGGAAGAAACGAATTTTTGTAACAGAAAAACTGTGACCCACTGTTATCTGGAAATTTCAGTATGACACGTTTTCCGTCTATGCTTCTAATGCAGTTCGGAAATCCCCAAAGTTCTGCGAATCCTTCTTCTGTTACACATATCTAACGTAGTTTCACTATCGTCCCCTTTGATTAGGTACTGTACTGCCGGCTGTCAAAGCTTCAGACTTAGCGACAGAGGGAACCGCCAGTAGTTCCGAAAGGGTCGGTAGGGATGTGGCGGCGTACCGTCAGAGGCCTTTGTCGCCAAGGCCGAGACCAATAACCTCCCCTACCACAGCGCTCTCGGCGTCTACTTAAAGAGTGCTCCACTAAGCCCGAGGAGATTCGATTCCTCTCTACATCATCGACGAGACTTCCTACATCGGCACACGGCTACCGGACTCCAGCGAAGACTCATTAACGACCCCGCAAGGGAGAAGATGATGCTTCCCCTCGCCGACCTGACACCAGTCCCGTCAATCGGGACAGTCATCCCCCGCTGCCGCAAGCGATGCCCACAGCGGTCCCTCGACCGAGCCTTACGCCCACCGATTCCGACGAAGCAGCCATCGACGCACTACTGCGAGGGAAGATGATGACATCTCCACTAGACGACGACACGCCGTGTCCCCCAGCTTCTCGACAGCCACGATGACTACGACCGACGCTTCACCAAGACGACCACCGCTTAAACGGCCCTTTCTTTTCCGTTTTCTGTACGCCAGTATCAAATCCGAATTCCCTGAAGGGTTGCACACGTGTTCATTTCTCCCACTCCCTGGCTTACTGAATACTCATAATGAAACAGCTCACTCACGCACGCGTACCCACGTCCTTCCTAGTCCTAGTATATAGTACTTTGTTGCAGGTTCTATTTTTTTCTTTCTATTTTGATTGTTCATTTCGCTATTACAACATTAATATTACTTTATATTTTTTAATTATTTATATTGGGAAGAGAAAGTCGTGTGAGTGTTTCACACATACTTTCTTAGTTGTCACATTTTCTGGGATTATGCAATAACACCCTTTCCTGAAGGAACTCTGCAGCATCTTTCTCCATCCGAATATTATTGAGTAACTCTACAAAATTCATAGCAGACTGTGTAGTAATTAACTATGAAATGGGGGTGGAGTTGACATTACACATTAATATTGATTAACAGATTGGCGCGCTAGATGCATGAGTAAGAGAAGTGTGCAAACTTCAGGGGATTCGGATTTGATTGTGGCATACTGAAAACGGAAATGACCCTGGCTGTTTTCAGGGCCACCAAAATGTAAAGGTTTCAACTCGCCACTTAATGTCATCATGTGGTGACAGTAGGTTTATATAAATATTTTGGCTTTAGAATGTTCCAAATTTCTCAGCAGTTTTTCCAAATTGAGTTGTTTTTCGTCCGAGCTCATACTCAATATAAAAAAAATCTGGTGTGAAACACTCACACGCCTTTCTCTTGCCAAAGTAAATAATGAGCAATATAACCTAACATTAGTAATAATACATTACAAATAAACAAAAACTAACCTCAATAAACATAACCTTATTTTAATCATGAGTGAACGACGCAAAATAAAAATCAACCTCAATTAAGCTTAAAAATACGGAAAATCACTCTTCACGCTAAACTAGGCCCTGTAGAGAAAAATTCTCTAAATTAAAGTTGTACATCTTTTAATTTTCTATAAATTTTATTATATACATTTTTGTCGTAAAATGCATACTAAGGCTTAAATCTTAAAATAATCGATTTTTCACACGTTTTCGTGAGAAAAAAACAGAAAATCGCTAATTACCGCTAAACTAAGCATTACACACAAAAATGTTTGAAATAAAAGTTGTAGGATTTTAAATTGTCTACAACTTTTGTTGCATACATTTTTGCGCTAAAATGCATATAAAAGCAGCAATCTTAAAAAAAACAAATTTTTACGTGAAAACACCCTCTCCAAGAATTTCAGCAGACATGACGCCTACCCTATCTTGTAAAGCATAAAAAATTAAGTAAACGGGACGATTGTAAAAAAATGGTAGAACCAGTTTTTGAGAAAATAGCAAAAAAGGGAAAATTACACGAATAAACTACTACTTCCGGTTGACCGATTTTGATGAAAATGTTCGTGTCGGGTACGGTAGTGGCATGTAACTTTAGTTTCAAGTTTCAAATTCGTACGATGTTCCGTTCTTGAGATATTATGTTCACACACACGCGCGCGCGCACACGCGCACACACACACACACAAATACACAAACACACAGACCAATCGCTAATACAGGGTGATTCAAGAAGATATGCAGAAACTTTAGGAGCTCATTGTACATGTAAAAATAATGAAAAAAGTTTATATAAACATGGGTCCGGAAATGCTTCGTTTCCAAGTTACGGCTAGCGAAAGTTTTGCCTGGATTTCAGCTCACCAGGTGAAATGAGGTCTTCCTGGAATTCTGGTAAGGTAGATTAAGGGGCGAATTCAATCATTTCTTATGGTTTTTGATCTGAAAAATTGAATAAAACAGGTCCCAGAACTGTAAGTTAAATAGTTTTTAAGAAAACCAGTGTCAAATGCAAAAAATGGAGTAAAAAACACATATTTTCATCTTTGGGCAAGAATAACTTTGTTATTTCACCAAGAAACAGTTAAAACTTTTGAATAAAACATGTAGAAAATGTTATTCTGAACACACCGGTGTAAATTAAGTACACAGAAAGCGAATAGATGTTTGATTAAATGAATTTTTATTCATATGAGTACAAAGTAAAATTAACCGGAAAAACTAAGATGAAAAAATGTGTTTTTTTTACTCCATTTTTTTGTATTTGACACTGGTTTTCTCAAAAACTATTCGCTTTCTGTGTACTTAATTTACACCGGTTTGTTCAGAATAAAATTTTCTATATGTTTTATTCAAAAATTTTAACTGTTTCTTGGTGAAATAACAAAGTTATTCTTGCCCAAACATGAAAAAATGTATTTTCCACTCCATTTTTTGCATTTGACACTGGTTTGCTTAAAAACTATTTAACTTACAGTTCTGGGACCTGTTTTATTCAATTTATCAGGTCAAAAACCATAAGAAACGATTGCATTCGCCCCTTAATCTACCTTACCAGAATTTCAGGAAGACCTCATTTCACCTGGTGAGCTGAATCTGGGGCGAAATCTTTCACTAGCCGTAACTCGGTAACGAAGCATTTCCGGACCCATGTTTATGTAAACTTTTTTCATTATTTTTACATTTACAATGAGCTCCCAAAGTTTCTGTATATCTTCGTGAATTACCCTGTATAGGCAAGAGATAGTAAAATATATGAAAATGCACAACTACGAGGGTCGTTTGAAAAGTCCGTGCAAAAATAAAAACTACTTAATTGTTTGGGGTAAACCTTTTTTATTTTCGACATAGTCTCCTTTTAGGCTTATACACTTTGTCCAACACTGCTTTAGTTTGTTGATCCCTTCCGAATAATAGGATTTGTCCAAGTCTGAAAAATAGCCATTCGTTCCTGCAATCACCTCCTCGTTTGAATAAAATCTTTTTCCCGCTAGCCATTTCTTCGAATTGGGAAACAAATAGTAGTCCGAGGGAGCCAAGTCTGGAGAATAGGGGGGATGTGAAACGAGTTGGGACCCTATTTCCATTAATTTTGCGACCACAACTGCTGAGGCGTGAGCTGGTGCGTTGTCGTGATGGAAAAGGACTTTTTTGTGGGGCAATCGTGGGCGTTTTTTTGCAGCTCGGTTTTCAAACGATCCAATAACGATGAATAATATGCACCTGTAATAGTTTTACCCTTTTCCAGATAATCGATGAAGATTATTCCTTGTGAATCCCAAAAGACAGTCGCCATAATCTTTCCGGCCGAAGGAACTGTCTTCGCCTTTTTTGGCGAAGATTCCCCCTCCATAACCCATTGTTTAGATTGTTTTTTGGTCTCAGGAGTGTAGTGATGTATCCATGTTTCATCCACAGTGACGAAACGACGGTTAAAGTCCTGCAAATTCTTCTGGAACAGCTACAAACCATTCTTGCAACACTTCACACGAAACTCTTTTTCATCCATTTTTTGAAAATCACTCGACTTCCTCGAATGTCAAACACAAAGAAATAGACCGATCTGGCTGAAACTACACATGTGTTTTTCCAACAGATGCTACTAACTAAACATATGCTCGATATGCGCCAGCAGTGCCATATATCTGACTTTGCACGAACTTTTCAAACGACCCTCGTACTTCTCAAGAAGAAGTGTCCAGACTGAACCACTCACACAAAGATATTGCATACCGTGTGACGTCTACATATCGCAGACCACCGGGACAGACCGCATTCTGTGTGCCTAACCCGGTACCATCGATGTATATTAACTACTGGATCACTCGCTGTGAGTTGCAAAAAAGGTCCGTACCCTACTCCATCATAGGACTCGAGCCATCTGTACGACAACCCAGTACCTACATATCTTATGTGAATAGCTATGTTTCATCTCCTTAATATCTTAGCCGAATATATTTTCATAAAATCAATGTTCAATTCTATTTTATGCACTCAAGTAAGAAAAATATTTATATATCTTAAAATAATGTTGTTGTTGTTTAGGTCAACAGCCGAAAGGCTGGTTTGAACCTACAGAGGTTTTACTAAGTAAAACGAGGAGTGAGGTGGTTTACCATTGCCTTCCTCACTGAGTGGAAAAGTACACTTATCAGCATGCCGGGCCCTCTGAAAAGCACATATTTTCCACTCTGTAAATGACACCTTCACTTCATTCACCACAGGGTCTGGCTGTACAATGAAATTCATTACTTTCAGAGAAGATAACTCTGATTAGTGTCTTTTACACCTCTACCTCTTCTGTTCTTAAATGATTCAGTCATTTAATTGACTGACCATGTGATAAGAAACAGAACTATTTATTTTAGCCCTGCAACGAACAGATTGAGTGTAAATAATTTGACACTCCACCTGTCTGTTATGGGCAGCAAAATAATGTACAGGTTAAAAAATAGACTCACGTGGAGAAGTCATATATGGATGAAATGAAAGCAACTTGGGCTGAAGTTACGTCAATTGTTCTGGCTCTTAGGCAGTAGGTCTCAACTCTCCCTTGAAAATAAAGTACTTGTGTACAAAGTAATACTCAAACCAGTTTAGTTGTATGGGTTAGAGCTATGGGGTACAGCTAGTTCATCAAATATAGAAATACTGCAGTACTTTCAATCAAAATGCCTGAGACTAATCACTGCAGCCCCATGGTACGTAACCAATGAAATACTACACAATGACCTAAACCTGCCTTTCATGAAAGAAAAAATTAAACAACATAGTGAAAAACATTTACAAAAACTAGAAGACCATCAGAATCCATTAGCGATTAACCTCCTTGACAACAGCGAAGATACTTACAGACTGAAACGTTTTAAATTATTAGACTTACCTCTACGATTTTGTTAATCATTTATTAATTTTTTTTTTCATCTTTTCCACTTCAATATTCCTAATTATCGTCATCTCATAATCGGTGTCCTTTTCATCGCTATCATCATCATATCGTCATCTCCAACTTCAACAACTTTGTGTTTCAAGATGTTGATTCACAGTTCATCAAGTTTGATTTTGTATATTGTATATTTTTTTCTTCACAATTTAGTCTTTTTGAAACACACTACTGAGTGTAGTTTATATTTAAATTCGAAGGTCATTACTCAGATTTTCTCATATTTGCTTAAAGTTATTGTATTTATTAACTGATTGCAAAAGAAATACTACACTATTACAAAAAAAAATACTCATTATTATTGTTAAAGAAGATTTTATTAAATGACATTCAATACACTAACTACAATCTTTACAACACATCAGATGTATTTAATTATGATATTATGGTATTGCAATTTATACTCATACTATATGTACCACAGGTCCCATGAAGAGGTTGGTATTTTTAATTTAAAATGCCAGACATATTCCACACTCTACAGACTGGAAACTTTACAGTAATAATAAATAGATACGTGAAAAAAGTACCCTCGAGTTTCATATGTATATGATTAATCAAAACAAATTGGCAGAATAAGAAAATGATATCAGAAATGAACATAAATTTTGTGGATAAAACCACTTGAAATCAAAAAGTATAACAGTGTGGGTTGCTGTCACCAAGGATGCTGTTTTATCGTATGACATATTCCATCAGACAATGACTGGAGGCAGATACGCATCAATTTTAACTAATGACACAATTCCTCATCTTTCTCAGGCGGAGATGCAGGACGTTTTTTTCAGCATGATGAGCTCCTCCACATTATGCTATTGTGCCAAAGCGGTTTTCAACCAAAATTATCCTTACTATTGGATTTGCCCATAACAGAGAGGTGGAGTGTCAAATTATTTACACTCAATGTGTTAGTTGCAGGGCTAAAATAAATAGTTCTGTTTCTTATCGCATGGTCAGCCAATTAAATGACTGAATCATTTAAGAACAGAAGAGGTAGAGGTGTAAAAGACACTAATCAGAGTTATCTCGTCTGAAAGTAATGGATTTCATTATACAGCCAGACCCTGTGGTGAATGAAGTGAAAGTGTCATTTGCAGAGTGGAAAATATATGCTTTTCAGAGGGCTCGGCATGCTGATAAGTGTACTTTTCCACTCAGTGAGGAAGGCAATGGTAAACCACCTCACTCCTCGTTTTACTTAGTAAAACCTCAACAGTTTCAAACCAGCCTTTTACCTGATGACCTAAACAACAACAACCATTGGGTAGGTCCTTTGTAGCTGCCTCATGGACTGGCCTCCAATATCGCCAGACTTGTCTGTTTGTAATATTTTCTTATTGGGCTTTTTGAAGGAAAAAGTTTATTTTCACACCATTGCAACAGGCGATGGATTACTGAGACTGATTGAAGAGGAACTGCTGTTGATACGTCGGCAATTTTTCACAAACACTTATGACTCATTTTTGTTTCATTGCTGTCAGTGCATAGCTATTGATGGACATCAATTCGAATAAAGGTTAATGAAACATATTGTGTTCATTAATAACTTATCACTTTCAAATTTCTTTCATTTTATTACTTAAGCAACATTGTAAACAATCGCCATTTGGTTATGCAAATAAAATTACTTTCCGCCATTTTGTTTTGATTAATCATTAGCAAATGAAACTCGAGGGTACTTTGTTACAAATCTATTTATTATAACTGTAAGGTTTACAGTCTGTAGAATATACGATACATCTGGCATATTAGTTCAAAAATAGCAACCTCTGCGTGGGACACCGATATATGAGGTGTGGCTATTAAATAACGAGACTGACGTAAAAAATTTAATTTTAATTTTATACATAATCACTTATTGTCACCTCCAATATACACTCCTCTATTCCTACAACGCTCCATGCGAATTTTCCATTGTTGGAAACAGTGCTGGAAGTCATTTTCTGTCAGCTCCTTCAGGACACGTGCCGCTTTCTCTTTTACAGCTTCCACAGACTCTTGTCCCTTTTAATGCAGATTTCACCTTAGGGAACAGGTAGAAGATAAAACATGTGAAGAAATGTGGTTTTTTACTTATAATGTGGAAACGAAGCGCCAATCCATGCACTGGAAGAGCCGAACTTCACCAAGAGCCAAAAAAGCTCGAATGAGCAAGTCAAAATTTAAAGCAATGACGATTGTTTTTTTTTGATATCCATGGGATTGTGTACCTTCACTGAGTTCCTGAAGGTCAAATAATTAATCAGTATCTTGAGTATCAGTACCTTGAGGTACTTTCTAAACTACGTGACAGAGTAAGGAAAAAACGCCCTGAAATGTGGAAGGACAAATCATGGGTTCTCCACCGAGACAATGCGCCAGCTCATTCCGCGTTATCTGTCAAGAGGTTCCTAGCCAAGTACAGCATCTCAGTGTTAGAACATCCATCTTATTCACCAGATCTTACACCATGTGACTTCTACCTGTTCCCTAAGGTGAAATGTGCATTAAAAGGGACAAGATTTGAGTCCGTGGAAGCTGTAAAAGAGAAAGCGGCACGTGTCCTGAAGGAGCTGACAGAAGATGACTTCCAGCACTGTTTCCAACAATGAAAAATTTGCATGAAGCGTTGTAGGGAGAGAGAAGGAGTGTATATTGAAGGTGACAATAAGTGATTACAGATAAACTAAAAATAAAATGTTTTACACCAGTCTTGTTATTTAATAGCCACACCTCGTATTTTTACTGCATTACAAAATTCTGTGTTCATGTCTCTATTTAATTAGTTAAGAATATATAAACATTATATTTTTACAAAGAAAAGGTTTTTTAATATTTTAAAACAAAATGTAATTGAAATTGAAAATAACTAAATACACTTATTTTCTGTTATCAGTCTCTCGACTGGTTTGATGCAGTTCTTCAAGCTGTTCTATCTTGCAAAAGTCGTTTCATATCTACATACCTGTAACAACACAGTACGAAGGCATGACCTAAATTCAATAAAAAAAAAAACAAGTAAACAATGAATAAAAATATTGGAGATGTAAAAACAGTCAGTTTGCTAAATAAATACAATGAAATAGCAAACTACGTGGATGCTGCCACTGTTTTAATGAACCTGTGTTTGACCACAGCTCAAAGCGTACTATGATGTGGTGTGTTCTCCTACCACATCACAGTACGAAGCCAGACCGGTTTTACCACTCGATCCCTCACACAGCAAGCAACCCAGTAGTTAAATATACATCGATGACCTTTACTGGCTTGAATTTGCAAAATTAATGTCAAAATTGTATGTAGCTTGCTCCTGAGTTGGCACACTTAAAAATTGGTTCATTTATACACCAAATAAAAAAAACCAAAAACATTGTTTATCCCCTAGCATTAAGATAAAATAAATTAATTTAATTTAATATTTTCCATTGAGATCATCTGATTGGTGTGTTGTAGAATACATTTGAATATTTTTCTGCTATTTAATTCTATTAAAACATTATTAATTAAATTTTTATTATTGTTTGATAGCGTTAATGAACGTTAAATCAAAATGTAATTTACTCATTGTTTATTTGTTTACAAAAGACTTTTTAAATTAAGTTCTTGTTTTAATTAAAATCTTCTTCCAGATCAGTTGATACTGATTATTCTAGTAGTATAATAATATAAATATTGGGTATAATATAATATAAAATTACTTTGACAAAGAGACAGAAGGATTGCCTAAAAGCGGTGGAGATGGATTTCTGGAGGCTTTTTTTTCTTTTGTTTAACGTTCGACTCTTCTGCAATTACTGCTAATGCAGACGGTGAAGGATGAAATGATTTTTTGTAACGTATGAAAATATGTCATGCCTGAATGGGATTTGAACCCAATACCGCATGATGAGAGGCGAGCTTGTTACCAACTATGCCAATGCGGCCGGGATTTCTGGAGGCGGAGCTGTGGAGTTCTGAAATTAGGAGAAGAATCGGCGTTCTTATAAATATCATGGATACCATATCCTGGAAGCAGTTAAAATGGTTTGGCCATTCGCAGAAGATGGAGGATGGTAGGAGGCCAAAGAGGGTATGGGAGTGGAGCCAGCTGGTAGAAGAAGGAGGGGTAGACCGGAAGTGTCATGGTTGGATGGGGTGCAGGAGGCAATGTCTTTGCGGAGGCTCTCCGATGGGTACTGGCGAGACAGAGAGAGGTGGTGCTTAGGAAGCGAGATACGGCTGGGGCTGTAAATCCTTATAACGCTTGAGTCCTGTCGCTGGGTGGTGTTCTCCTTAAAGTACCTACATAATACATAGGTAGTTATAGTTTTATAATTTTCGCTAGTTGTCAAATTGTATTTCTTGAAATTTTATTAAAATAAAGTTTAAAATAAAACTAAATAAGGTCTTCAGGCCAGCCCAGTCAGTCAGCTGGTAGAAAGGCGCTATTATTTGTTAAGTAACACCGGTTGGGCAAGCAACTTTGTATGGTGACCAGTTGACAGCCATCCATGAACAGACTCTACTGGGGGTCCCTGTTCAAACTCATGTTTAATCCACATCAAAAAAAATATACATATATACAGCAAAAAGCAGTGATCAAATTGGGGAGTTGTCAACAATGTACAGTTCTCGATAACAAAAGCTAAAAAAAAAAAATAATAAAACTGGCAATTAGTGACAGTGAGCTGTTAAATTTTAAATTTATGTATATTTATACTATATATTTTAATATTTTTAAATTTTATTATTAGTGTTTTATTCTGTTTAATTTTTTAATATTTTTATATATTAATTTTATACTTCAGATAGTGAAATAGTTTTATTTTGAATTTCGTGATAGCACTTCAAAAGCGTATGTAATGCATCTCTTATATATAACATCCTCTATGCGATAGGCATGTTACAATCAGTTCGAAATATATTTCTGAACTCCTCCGCACTGATAACGGCTTTGGTTGTGCGCCTAATATGCATATAAACGTAACGTCATTGGTCATTTAGGTTAATAATTTAAGCATTTAGGTAAACATTATAAATGTGTAACAAGTTCGATTAAATCGAAAACCAAACTGGAATCGAATTCTAGACTTCCGGTTTAATTGTTGAGTAGCATACGTCCTAACAAGACCGAATAAGGTCGTTATGACGCAGTGTTAGTAAATAAAGCATTTTGAATTTCGTGTAATGACTAAATTTGTAATGATACACAAAAACGCTGTCATGTGCGCACTCTGTTGACCTGAAACTAACTCAAATCACAGATTCATTCAAAATTATTAATGTTTTTAAAGATGGCTGCAGTTGTAGACGAAGTTGGTAAACCAGCAGAAAAGTTGGTTGATGAAAATGGTTTTAATAACGACGATGTAGACAATCCACAGATTGAAAATGGAGCTTCCGAAGCTTCAAAGAAGAAAAAAGGGAAGAAGAAGAAAAAGAAGGCTGGTATGTTCATAAAAATTTAAACGTGAATTTCTTTCCGACCATGCTGTTTGATGCAAAATATATATTGTTTTTTTTTTATTAAAGTTAGGAGCTTTAAAAGTCGTAGTAAATGGTCGTCAAACTGACAAAAGTTTGTTTTATTGTTTGATAATTAGGGAAGTTCTGATTGTGGTTTCGTACAATATATTGGTGCTGCCAGGGTTTAGGTTAAGTTGACCCTTGCCGAGTAAACTAAGATATAAATAGAAAATTTTAAACTTCTCCAAATGACTACGAAGATTAGCTGAAAAAATAGTTGTTAAAAAGAAATCATGATAAACTAAACGTTTAATTTCTTATTTTAATGTAGAATGTTTACTTAGAACCATATTACAATGGAATAATGAATTATTTTATCATCTGTTGAACCATAAACTCAAAATCGGGTAATATCGTTCACATACATTCGTAAATAATTTAGTATTTTAACACTTTGAGGCTTGGACGCGTAACAACTGTACTGGTCCAAAAACCTGCATGGTTTTGACCACTTCTATTACAAATATTAATTTTAGAAATTTGTGTAGTACAACATGGATAATTTGAATAAAGTGGAATTCCCCTTGAAAAGCATATTAAAATCTTATTAAAAATGGTGTATACCTAATTTGAAGTTTAAAAATATGTTATTTGGCTAATTCAAAGTTTTTCAAAGAAAACAAATAAAATGTTTGTTTAGGTATCCTGGACGTGTTGGGCTTTAGTTTCGTTTCTTCTCTAACCATAATAATCCTATCGCTACATTGCTTACAGTAGGTCACTTTTTGTCCAATTTTTTGTTCATTACTATACCCACTCCACCCTGCCCGCCAATAGGTATGTCTACATTCGTGCGCTTTCTTATTCAATGTCGCATGCGCTTAGAGGCATGCCACCTTCCCGCACTCGTTTGAAGAAATTTATCTAAAAAAAAACAAATATTTTTGAACAATGCACTAAATTAAAGCCTGTTGTTTCCTGCATTGAATGGTTTGATTTAGATTGTTTTTTTTTTAGAAATTAATTGGAGATAACTCCAGCAATTTACGTAAAAAAGTACTCAGTTTTTGGCCGGTTTTCTGATAATGTGGTTTTTAAACGTCTGTTACTCCGTCCAAGCTTTTCATAAAAATCTGTGTTTAAGTATGTTGAAGATCAGAGTTTTTTCTAAAATATGAATATTTTAAAAGTTAAATCTCATGTTCCGTTTTAATATGCCGGCCCTTTTTTAAAAAAAGTGATTTTTTGGCTTCACGTAAAGGTAGGGAAATGATTTTTGGACTGAACCATGCATTTTCACGACTGTATTACGTCAAGCAAAGCGTTTATTTTTTTAAATAAAAACATAGTTAAATTATTCAAAATGAGCTACGGAATGAGTTGCAGCAGGAAAAACACAGAAGTTTGTTTTCCTAAACGATTATATTCAGAGCGGATACCCCTATAGAGCTCAGTTTCCTCTCAAGAAGTTTAGAGACTAATATAGGGTGATTCAAAAAGAGCGCCGGTTTTGATATATCAAATTAAGAGATTTATTTTATTGAAAAACTGAAAATAAATACATCAATAAGTTCATCTTTCCTTCCGATTTTATGTATGAAAAATGATGTCATGCATGTGTCCTCCTCTACTGCGCTGGCACGCATCAACTCTGTCCATGAAATTGGATATTACTGCACGACAAGTTTCGACTTCCATTTGCCCGATAACCCGTCGAATTTCCTCCTTCAAGTCATTGATGTTTCGGGGTTTATTGGCATACACCAATGACTTCAGATGACCCCAAAGATGAAAGTCACAAGGCGTCAAGTCACACGACCTTGGTAGCCATTGATGGTCGGAATTACGAGAAATGATGCGATCCTGGAACCCTTCACGGAGCAATAACATTGTTTCTCGTGCAGCGTGACAGGTGGCACCATCCTGCTGAAACCACAACTCGTCAATGTCCATTCCATCCAAATGACGCCACAAAAACTCCCTAATCATCGTACGGTATCGGTCTCCATTTACTGTCACGGCTTGTTCTTCTTGATTTTCAAAAAAGTAAGGGCCGATGACACCGCCCGACCAAAAGCCGCACCAAACTGTCACTCGCTGTGCATACATTTCCCTTTCATTAACCACGCGAGGGTTTTCTAAACCCCACATACGGCAGTTCTGTTTATTAACAAAACCGTTTAAGTGGAAGTGCGCCTCATCACTGAAAAATGATTTTGTTTGCGAAGGTGTCATCATCCTGCCGTTTTCTCAATACCCAGTCAACAAACTGTCGTCTCTTCTGGTGGTCTGCCACTTTCAAATGTTGCGTCAACTGAATTTTATACGGGTGATATTGGAGATCGTACCGAAGAATTCTCCGTACAGAAGAACATTTTAAACCCAATTGTTAAGAACGGCGACGTATTGATTTTGCTGGGCTAACAGCCACACTGTCACGAACCAACGCAACGTTCTGCTCAGTGTGGCCAGAACGACGACGTCCAGAACTTTTAAGGTCGACTGTTGAACCCGTCTCAAAAAACTTTTTCATGAGCCTGCGAACTGTTGATTCATTCGGTGCTTCATTACGTCCTAGAGTACCGCGAAGTCGCCTGACAGTAGCCGCATAACTCTCTCCACTCTGGTAAAATGTTTTGACGATTAACACTCGTTGCACAATAGTAAACTTCTCCATGGTTAGACACAGACTGCGAGAGTAGTACACTGCGAACAAGAGAAACTACAACTGAATCGTCAATCGGAATGTTCTCCAAAATAGAAATGAGGTCAAACAATGTTGCCAACTGATAAACAAAAATTTACCATCCGTTTAAAAACCGGCGCTCTTTATGAATCACCCTATAGAATTTTCTATTAACACCACATATCTATTTCTAATTACAAATGCAAAATACGATACATGGCACAATACGGCTGTAAAAATGCGTGGTTCAGTCCAAAACTCATTTCCCTCTTTTTACGTGAAGCCATAATACACTTTTTTTTTTTTAAAAAATGGCTGGCATTTTAAAATGGAACATCAGACTTCTGTTTTAAAATTTTCATTTAGAGAAAACTGTGATCTTCAACGTACTTAAACGCTGTTCTTTTATGAAAAGCCTGGACGGAAAACGGATGATTAAAAACCACATTAACGGAAAACCGGCTTAAATCCGAGTACTCTTAGTGCATAAATTGCTGCATCTCTGACTAGTTTCAAGTTAAAATAATGTAAGTCAAACCAATCAACACAGGAAAGAACAGGCTTTAATTTAGTGTAGTGTTCTAAAATACTCGTTTTTTTGAAATAAAGCCCTTCAAAATATTATGGAGAGGTGAAATGGCATGCCTCTAAGCGCATGCGACATCGCACGTCGAATAAGAAAGCGCAAGAGTATGGACATACCTAATGGCTTTAGTGTTAATAACCCTATAATCCCCTGACCAAAAGTCTTGATCATCATCCCAACATACCTCACTAATGCCTACAATATCTAACTTCAACTTATCCATTTCCCCTTTTTTAATTCTCTGACCTACCAGTTTGTTTTGAACTCCTAACATTCCATGTTCCAACTCGAAGAATTTCAGAAACTTTTATCGTTTTGATGAAGTCCTTTCTGATAGTCCTCGCCCGGAGATCCGAATGGAGGACTAGTTTACCTACAGAACGTTTTACCAGAGGACGCCATCAGAATTTGTCATATTTTGAAGTTCTCAAAGTTCTTGATGTTCTCGAAGCTCTTGAAGATCTGCATATACTAAGTAAGCCTAACCAGAATCATACATGAAGGAGTTTTCTCACGATAATTCTAGTCAGACAGAAAAAGCTGTAGTTTACTGTTGCTTTCAGCTTTTTGTTTGGCAGACTGAGTGCCCCAAGCCACCGTTTGCCAGGGTGGAATGGGTAGCCCTTCCAGTTCCGTTCACCATAAGACGGTCATCGTGCTGATGAGCGGTCACATGGTTACTAACAAGCCACACAATGTGAATGTATGGATAGGACACTAGCCTTCTATCCCAACCGGTTCCCTTAAGTCTTTTGTAAAAGGAATAAAGGGGTCTCGTTCCAGTTGATGACAGAAGCCCTTTAGAACCCTGAATAATGATAAGATTATATTTAATACATTTTTATTAATCAAATCGCACACAAACACAACCTTTCTCTTTAAAGTACCCCGATCAACAGCACGCCAAATCAAATATACATTCACTTATATTAACTACTTTTTGTTTGATAATTTTTTAAACTTTCAAATAAAATATAAATTTGGGTTGTAATTATGTTTTTGAACTTATTTGATGATCTGCAAAAATATTTCCTGATGCTTCTCTATTTTAAAATTTTAATCAATGTTTTTTTTAACTTTTCAACACTCTTTTGATTCATTTAAACATGAAAAATTCTATCACTAAATTAACAGTTAATTTTTAACTATTAGTTGAGATTATCAAGTTATTTAATTTAATAGTTAAGAATTTAATTATAAATGTTTACATAATTATCAATAGCAGTTAGGTTATAAAACGTGGTTAGTAACCTGTTTTAGGGTAATGTCAACTTGTACATTTGTATTGCTACAAATATTTATTATTTACTAAGTTCCGGACAAGTTATATGGCTGAAATGTGGTGGTGATGTTACTGTGGCCTATACCCTTAAAACAATATATTTTTATTAAGTTCCTGACAAGGTATATTGGTGAAACTCGGTGGAGGTGTCCAAATATATAGATAGTGAAGTCTTGAGATTGCCTTTTGTGTATGTATGGGGTGTGAGGAAGAGAAATGATATATTTGCAGTGCTGCCTTCAACAGTGAGACATTACTCGTACATTTCATTACCGTGCAGTTTCTAGATACATTTTGTAAGTTGTGGTTTATTCTGAGAAAATGTTTTTTCATAAACCTTATAAGAAATAAATATGACCTGTAATATTGCCTATGGCTTAATTACATGAGTAGAAATGTTTGATTTACTGTAATTATGAATGAATCGCCTTCTTTACTATTGCTGTCATCGGCGTTTTCATTATCAGTCTCTACTACCTACCTAACTGCTTTCTTTTTTTTACCGGGTGTCAACAAAACTGTTAAAGAATAGCTTCTTCACGTCCATAATCTCCTTCTTTATTTTTCGAATTGTGCAAAGAGAAACATCGCAGTAGTTAGTCGCTCGCTCATGGCTTTTGTTCAGAGGCACGGATAGGCATTTCTGTTTAGCTTCAACGTCACAACATTTTATTATATTGCGTTCAACACTGAATAGTTCAACCATGTTTTCGAGAAACCAACATTTCTGTAACTAACAGTTAACCTACAAAAGGTTCCGTTTTATATTGTATATGCTCTGAGTATAGTTTAAATTGTTATGTTTGTCGTGCTGAAATTAAAGCAGTTGGGCATGCACACTGATGCTTTTTCCCCTTAACCCCTTGTTGCAAACATGGGCAAACTCGTGACTCAAGTGACTATACTATAAATCAGATTTTTCCAAATCAGAAAATCTTATTTTCATTTATTTATAGCCCTAACCCTAATTTCAAAAATCAGGTGTGAAAAACTGACACAACTTTCTCTTGCCAATGCAAATAATACACAATATAACCTAACATTAGAAATAAACAAAAAAATTAACCTCATTTTAATTATGAGTGAATGATGCAAAATGAAAATTAGGCCAAACCTCAGTTTGGCCTAAAAATACGGGAAATTACTTTTCACGCTAAACTAGGCTCTGTAGAGAAAAATGCTCTAAATAAAACTTTTATATCTTTCTATTTCCAATAAATTTGATTATATACACTTTTGTCGTTAAATGGCTGAAATCTTAATCACTTAACTAAGGCTGAAATCTTAGAAATTTGATATTTTTAAAAGATTTTCATGGAAAAACCAGGAAATCACTATATTACTGCTGAATTAAGGGTTATACAAAAGAAGTTGGAAATAAAAGTTGTAGGATTTTAAATCTCTACAACTTTTGTTATATACATTTTTGCACTAAAATGCATATGAAAGCTACAATCTTAAAAAATCTTTTTTAAGAGAAAACATCCTTTCCAAGAATTTCAGCAGACATGGCGCCATTCTCTATCTTGTAGAGCATAAAAATTTAGTAAATGACACAATATTTTAAAAAATCGTAGGAGCAAAATGACACGAATAAACTACTACTTCCGGTTGACCGATTTTGATGAAAATGTTTTTGTTAGGGTCCGATAGCAGTATCTAACTTAAGTTTCTAGTTCGTACAATGTTCCACATCTTGAGATATTCTGTTCACACACACAGACCAATCGCTAAAAACATGTTTTTTGGGTTCAGGGGTCTGTAAACATGTAGATCTGGTGAAAATTTAATTTTGAAAAATCAACATGAAAAAACATTATTTTCCTATGTATTCATGTAGGCAAGAGAAAGTAAAAATTATTGAAATAAAACTAAATTATACCCGGGTAAAGCCGGGACGGGCAGCTAGTATTTTATTCAGGACAAGAGAACGTAAAAACAAAATTTAAAAATACAACAATATATTAGTATAAATATTTAGAAGAATGTATTTTAAATTCAGATGGTAGGCTAAAATAATTTTGACTAAATAATCAAACGGGTTTTTTATCTGGATGTAGTCATACAAAGATAAATCAGTTTCCCTTTATTATTAGGGTTGCTACCTTAGTATTAGTTACGAGTGTGGTGGTATCCACTGTACGCCACATCACTCGCCACAGAGGAGAGGAGGACAGATCCATTGGAAACTGTCACCACTTCCCTGCCATACATCAGTAACACCATTTCAACTTGCAGGTGAACTTAACACTGGAAGCCTTGGATACAGTTATAGCTATGTTCATAATTAATTTTCAGTATTTTTTTTTGTGAATAGATTAAAACCTGATCTCACTAACTTTAGTATTAGAAAAATTATTCGCTTTTCTTTGTTCTTATCTTTCTTCAAACCAACAGAAACTTTTCTCTCCTAAAATTGTTTTTTCTGTTGCATCGTAGATTTCTTTATTGTTCATTTAAGCAGTAGTATGATGTCCCGATATATATTTATCGGTATTTAGTGCATTGAAGTCTCTATTGAAATTTGACTGTAAATTATCTTATTTAACTTTAAACTATATTTGTGGTTTTACGGTTTCCAATCGTTTAAAATTTTTTTTTGTAAGTTCATATTCATTTTATTTTATGATTTTAACGATTGGTCTGTGTGCGTGTGCATGTGCATGCATGTTTGCGTGCGTGAACAGAATATCTCCAGAATGGAACATTGTACATGTTTTGATCTATTCACAAAAAAAATAATAAAAATTAATTATTATGAACATACCTATAATTGTATCCGAGGCTTCCAGTGTTATTTTAAGTTCAGCTGCTGGTTGAAATGGTGGGGCTGAAGTATGGCAGGGAAGTGGTGACCTTTTCCAATGGCTTCGTCCTCCACTCCTCTGCGGCGAATAAAATGGTGTACAGTGGATACCACCACACTCGCAACTAATACTAAGGTAGCAACCCTAATAATAAAGGGAAACAGATTCATCTTTGTATGACTAAATCCAGATAAAAAACACGTTTGATTATTCAGTCAAAATTATTTTTGCTTAGCAACTGAATTGAAAATACATTCTTGTAAATATTTATACTTATACATTGTTGTATTTTTAAATTTTGTTTTTACGTTCTCTTGTCCTAAATAAAATACTGTCTGACAAGTTTCGAAATAGGATTCCCTCCCTTCCGCACTTCATCCTAGCCACCTCGCATTACGTACTGTCCCAAAAACTTAAGCTCGGATAATCAGTCTACTATTACAGCTCATTACTACAACAATATTTATATTCATACTTACTATTTACTTGTAAAATCATAGTTTATATTAGCTGCTCTCAAGTAAATAAGGAATAATGCTTACTCCATTTAATTAAATCGTATCAATTATTTAGATTTACAGTCAACATTATAAATTAAAAACTTGCTGTGTTATATGTGACTACACTACCTAATAGTAAACAAAAATAATGGAAACGGTAATGACTTTCTGCTGGTGGTCACATAATCTGTAAAAAATGTTAGGGTTAACAAGAATCTAGTACTAGTGATATTCATATTAATTGCTCATTTGTGTTGTGTGTACCAATGTATTCGATCCGGCCCGTAGTGCGAACGGGAATGGAAGAAGTGGGGAAGGGAGGGAATCCTATTTCGATCGTTGTCAAGCTGTAACTAGCTGCCGGTTCCGGCTTTACTCTGGTATAATTTTGTGTTTTATTTCAATAATTTTTACTTCCTCTTGCCTACATGAATATATAGGAAGGAAAGTAATGTTTTCATGTCGATTTTTCAAAATTGAGTTTTAACCGGATGTACACTTCTCAGACCCCCTGAACCCAAAAAACATTTTTTTAGCGATAGGTGTGTGTGTGTGTGTGTGTGTGTATGAACAGAATAGCTCAAGAATGGAACATTGTACAAACTTTAAATTTAAGTTAGATACTACTACTGGACCTTGACACAACCATTTTCATGAAAATTGGTCAACCGGAAGTAAAAGTTTACTTGTGTCATTTTGGCTCTTACAATTTTTATAAAAATTTTGTCATTCTCTAAATTTTTTATGCTCTACAAGATAGAAAAGGCGCCATGTCTGCTGAAATTCTTGGAAATGCTGTTTTCTCGTGAAAAAATAGTTTTTTTAAGATTGTGGCTTTAATACGCATTTTAGCAAAAATGTATACAATAAAAGTTGTAGAGATTTAAAATCTTACAACTTTCATTTTGAACATTTTTTGTATAATGCTTAGTTTAGCAGTAATTAGTGATTTCCTGGTTTTTCTTTTCATGAAAATGTTTAAAAAAATCAAATTATAAAGATTTCAGCCTTAGTATGCATTTTACGACAAAAGTGTATATAAATCAAATTTATTGGAAATAGAAAGATCTGAAACTGTTATTTAGAACATTTATCTTCACAGAGCCTAGTTTAGCGTGAAAGAGTGATTTCCCACATTTTTAAGCCAAACTGAGGTTTGGCCTAATTTTCATTTTGCATCGTTCACAATTATGATTAAAATGAGCTTATGTTTTTTGAGGTTAGTTTTTTGTTTATTTCTAATGTTAGGTTATATTGTGTATTATTTGCATTGGCAAGAGAAAGTTATGTGAGTTTTCACACCAGATTTTTAAATTAGGGTTAGGGCTATAAATCAATGAAAATAAGATTTTCTGATTTGGAAAAATCTGATTTATAGTATATTTGGACACTTCCACCAAGTTTCACCAATATACCTTGTACGGAACATAATAAGAAAATATTGTTTTAAGGGTATAGGCCTACGTAACATCTCTACCAAGTTTCAGCCATATAACTGATCCGGAACTTAGTAAATAATAAATATTTGTAGCAATACAAATGTACAAGTTGACATTACCCTAAAACAGGTTACCAACCAGGTTTTTATAATCTAACTGCTATTGATAATTATGTAAACATTTATACTTTTTGTAAATTGTTAAACCAGCTATTTCTAATTAACTTCTAATTTAACTTCTAATTTCTAAACTTTTAAATTAAAATAATCTCAGCTAAATAGTTAAAAATCAACTGTTAATTTAGTGATTCTTGTTTAAATGAATTAAAAGATTGTTGAAAAGTTACAAAAACATTTATTAAAATTTTAAAATAAAGAAATATAAGGAAATATCTTCGCAGATCAAATAAGTTCAAAAGACATATTACAAATCAAATTTATATTTTATTTGAAAGTATAAAAAATTATCCAACAAAAATTAGTTAATATAAGTGAATGCATATTTGATTTAGCGTGCTGTTGACAGGGGTAGTTTAAAGAGAAAGGTTGTGTTCGTGTGTGGTTTGATTAATGAAAATGTATTAAATAATTATAATAATCTTATCATTATTAGGGCTATAAAGGGCTTCTGTTGTCAACTGGAAGGAGACCCCTTATTCCTTTTACAAAAGGCTTAAGGGAACCGGCCGGCATTGAAGGCTAGTGTCCTGTTCACACATTCACGTTGTGTGGCCTGTTAGTATCCATGTGACCGCACATCAGCACGATGAAATTTTTTAAAAATTAACAATAAATTTTTTTTAGATTTCGGCCATAATATCCATTTTGCGACAAATTTGCGTATAATCAAATTTATAGGAAATTAAAAGATCTACAACTTTTATTTCGAGCATTTTTCTGTACAGAGCCTAGTTTAGCGTCCGTATTATTAAGCCAAAGTAAGGTTGGGTTCCATTTTGCATCATTCACTCACGATTAAAATTAGGTTGTGTTTATTAAGGTTGGTTAGTTATTTTGTTTTTTCCTAATGTTTTATTACTGATATTAGGTTATATTGTTCATTATTGGCATTGACAAGATAACGTCGTGTGAGTGTTTCACACCAGAGTTTTTATTTTACATTGTTTGCTCATGATTAAACATTGGTTATATTTTTCATTATTTATATTGGCATGAAAAAGTAGTGTGAATGTTTCACCATAGATTATTTTTTGTTACTGACAAAGGTGCTGGAGAAGCTTCAGCAGATGTTCCAGCAGAAGGGGAAGCAGAAATTTTGACGGAAAAAATATCTTCAATAAACATTAATGTTGAAGATGAAACAAATGAAAATGGTGATGTTAAGAAAGCGAAACAAAAACGCAAACGTGGTAAAGGAGCCAAGGGTACTGCTGGGAAAAACAAACAGACTGATCCCCCTACTATACCTGTGTCTGAGTTATTTCCTGATGGTTTGTATTTTTTTGTAAGTTTGTATCTTGTAAGTGTTACAGAACTACAAGCGCAAGCTAGTTCTCTTAAGTGTTTGACAGAATTGTGAATGCCAGATAATGCTTGTAAGTGTTCACAGAACTGCAACAACCAGCTAGTGCTTGTAAGTGTTTGACAGAACTACAAGTGGCCAGCTAGCGCTTTTAAGTCTTTACGGAACTGAAAGGATGAACTAGTGCTTTTAAGTGATTACAGAACTACAAGTGCCAGCTAGCTCTTTTAAGTCTTTACGGAACTGATGGAAGAGCTAGTGCTTTTAAGTGATTACAGAACTACAAGTGCCAGCTAGCACTTTTAAGTCTTTACAGAACTGAAAGGACGAGCTAGTGCTTTTAAGTGATTACAGAACTACAAGTGCCAGCTAGCGCTTTTAAGTCTTTACAGAACTGAAAGGAGGAGCTAGTGCTTTTAAGTGATTACAGAACTGCAAGTGCCAGCTAGCGCTTGCTGGAGTCGGTTTTGATTTCCTAAACTTTAAATTGGCGTGGTTAGTTTCTTAATTTGAACATGCGTCAGCCAGCATATGGTGGAGTTTGTAGTTTAGGAACAAGCTGGCAAGTCAATTAAATTAAAAATATTGGTTCGTGCAGTTGTACTCTTTTTATGTAAATCATACAAGTTAAAATTGGTGTTTAGATTTTAATATACCTTTTACAACAGTTTTTAAAATTTTATTACAATTTTTAAGGTCATGATGACCTTGGATGACCTTATAAAAATTTCAGTGTATGGGCGTTTAGGTTAAATACTTTTGTGAAAAGTTTCAGATTTTTCAACTACCCAATTGCGAGAAAAAAAATTAACACCAGAGAACAGTTTTTTTTTACCCCCAAGATAATATTATCGGGTCGGTTTGAAAGTTTGTGGTTTTTAACTGCGGGTACCCTTTCTAACTTGTATTCCAAAGTAGAACGGAGTTCGTCATATCGCCCAATGTAACAAGATTGTTTTCAAGTTTTGGTAGCATTACTTCTCTCAATTACTTTTAAGTATATATATATTCATGCAAGGATTTACAGCCCCAGCTGTATCTCACTTCTTAAGCACCACCTGTCTCTGCCTCGCCAGTCCCCATCGGAGAGCCACTGCAAAGACATTGCCTCCTGCACCTCATCCAACCATGTCACTTCCAACTTACTCCATCACCCAATGTAACAAGATTGTTTTCAAGTTTTGGTAGCATTACTTCTCTCAATTACTTTTAAGTATATATATATATTCATGCAAGGATTTACAGCCCCAGCTGTATCTCACTTCTTAAGCACCACCTGTCTCTGCCTCGCCAGTCCCCATCGGAGAGCCACTGCAAAGACATTGCCTCCTGCACCTCATCCAACCATGTCACTTCCAACCTACTCCTCCCTCTTCTATCAGCCTGGCGTCCACTCCCATACCCTCTTTGGCCACCTACCATCCTCCATCCTCTGCAAATGGCCAAACCATTTTAATAGCTTCTGGGATATAGTATCCATGATATTTCCTTGAATGCCGATTTTTCTCCTAATTTCAGAATTCGGAATTTGATCGATCCACAACACACCACAACTTCGCCTCCAGAAATCCATCTCCACTGCTGTTAGGCAATCCGTCTGTCTCTTTGTTAATATCCACACTTCCGTCGAATAGGTACACACACTCTTCAGGATAGCATGATAAATATTTATCTTTGTCTCTTTCCATATTTCATCATTCCAAAAAACAGAATTTAACCGTCCTATAACCCTTCGTCCTTGCGAAATCTTGCTGTTTACTTCTACTGCACTTGTTCGGCTCCTATCAAAGATGACTCCCAGGTATTTAAAACTTTCACAGCTCTTCACTACACTCATACCCAGCTGAATATTATCTGTTACCACTCTTAAGTATGTTTCCAAATTAAATTTGAAATAAGCATGTTTTATACAATGGATGAACTCAACAGATCAGTGTTTTAAATTGCTTCAGATTCCATTTTGTTAAGACTACTGAGGAACTACTGTGTAATTTTTACTTTTTCTTGCTGTATATAAATATAAGGGAAGGAAAGTATTGATTTCATGTTAATTTTTCACTGGATATACATTTTTTTAGGCCTCCTGAACCCAAAAACCATGTTTTTAGCAATTGGTCTGTGTGTGTGTGTGTGTGTGATCAAAATATTTCAGGAATGGGATTAAATGGAAATGAAGTTGAAAATTAAAAATTAAGTTACGTACAACTAGGGATCCCAACCCGAACAGTTTCATCAAAATAAGTCAACCTAGTAGTTTATTTGTGCAATTTTCCACATATTTGCGATTTTCTCAAAAATGGAGCTCCTACAATTTTTGTAGGCTGAATTTTTATGAGAGGCTGTGCTTTCAACGTAAAAAAATTATTTTTTTTTAAGATTGCGACCTTAATATACATTTTAGAGAAAAAGTGTATATAATCAAAGTTTCAGAACATGAATAAACTGCTGGCAACTTTTATTTTTAACATTTTCTTGTACAATGTTTAGTTTCGGTGCAATTAGTGATTTTCTATATATTTTTCGTTAACATCTGTAAAAATATGGGATTTTTTTGAGATTGTGGCCTTAGTAAAATGCACTTTCCAATTTATTGTCTTGAGGTCTAATAGCTGTTGTTCCTAAAAGCTTTTCATGGTTTCGAGTCTAATGAAGGTGTGGTAATAGTTGCTGCAAATAACCGTCCAGAGAACAAACAATCATCTGAAACTTTTATAGAAAGTAACAAAAATATTGGTGTTCAAACACATGGCACACTACAATCTAACAGCGTACTATAATCAAAGTTATTGAAAATTAAAAAACCTACAACTTTAATTGGAAGAATTTTCTTCCACAGAGTCTAGTTTAGAGACGGTCACTGATTTTCCAAATTTTTTGTTCTTCAGAAATTGATTTTCATTTGTGTCATTCACCCATAGATTAAAATTAAGTTATGATTTTAATTTTACATTGTTTATTCATGATGAAATGTAGGTTATATTAGGTTCATTAGTTATAGGTTAGTCAGTTCATTACTTACATCGGCAAGATGCAGTTGTGTGAGTGTTTTGCACCAGATTTTCTATTTATCATTCAACTTTTTCCAGGAGCTTTTCCAGTCGGTCAAGAAATGGAATACCCAGCCTTGAAAGATGATCGTACCGCCAAAAATCGATTCACCAGTGAAGAAGCGAAGGCTGTCGATCAGATGCATAATGATATGTACAACGAAGCGCGCCAAGCTGCTGAAGCGCATCGTCAAGTGAGTATTTTTATTTCTCAATTCTGAAGAGAGTAAAAAATTAAACTGGATGGCAATTGAAACATCAGAATTGGCTGCGAATTTGTATTGGTTTTTGTTAAGATATTGAAATGACTACCATTATGCCAGCATGGCATTAAAATAATAAAAAATAAAAAATAATAATAATAATAATAATATTCATTTATTCCACTCTATACAAATACAAAATTATATCTTATCTACTAGGAATAAATAACCACCAACTCAAGTAAACGGTGGTTATATATATAAAAACAAAATACATAAAAACAAGTTTACAAATGAATTACAAATCAAACGAATTATAGGAATAAATTACACATCAAATGTCGTCATCCACTACAAATGACAATTCAAATTTTAGCGGCAGCTACAGCGCATGTTAACTATATTTTTAACAACAATATTAACCCAGCCGTCAATCTTCAGAGCAGATATTCACCTGTACATGACTAACACTAAAATCAGATATTATTGTTATATTGTTTACCAAGATCAGTAAATTCCTACAATGACTGAATAGCAAGCACTGCAAGTCAGCAACGGTAAAACACCAACACTAACCAACAATTCTTACAAGTGAATCAACATCAGTTATCTCATTGAGCCAATCTTTAACCTTTCTTGAAAATATTAACACGTTTAAGCTATTTTTAATTTCAATAGGCAACAGATTAAAACACTTCGGACCCAAAAAAACAAAAGTTTTAGCAAAAAAGGATTTATTAACTTTCGGTCTTACAAAAAGTTGTTGGCTTGAACCTCTAGTTCTGTGATATAAGTATTCAGTACCTCTGTTGCCACTTTTTTTATAAAATAGTTTTAAAACTTTAAAAATAAATAAGTTTTTAATGGGCAAGATACGTAAATTTTTAAAATCATTAACAGTACTGTCTCTCTGACGTTTAAATAATAATATTTTAATGAAATATTTTTGAGTTACAAACAATTTATTTATTAGTTTATCATGAGTACCTCCCCAAAATTCAATAGCATACTGAAGACGCGATTGAACCAAAGAAAAGTATAAAGATCTCATTAAATTTAAGCCACATAGGTTTCTTAAGAAATAAAATGCCCGAATTGATTTACTGATATCAGAATGTAGCTGATTTACATGATTTCTAAAGGAGACCTTATCATCAAGAATCAATCCTAAATATTTTATTTCTTTTACCTGATCAATTACTTCGCAGCTGCATCCAACAGGATCGGAACAAACGTGATATTTAATGTCACGATCGAAATTGACACCGACTAAGTCAAAACTAATTATTTTTGTTTTTGATGCATTTACTACCATTGCATTTCTCTCACACCATTTTCTTAACAATACTAAATCATGTGATATAAAGTCATAAATTTGCGACCATTCATCGCTTGCGTAGATAAATGCAATATCATCAGCAAAAGCTGTAATTCTACCATGGAAGGGTTCAAATAATAAATCGTTAATAAATAACGAGAAAAGATCTGCTGAAATGACAGATCCCTGAGGGACGCCAACTCCTGCCACCCTCTCATCACTTAAACAATTTTTCACACGGACTTGTTGCGTCCGGTTTACAAGGAAAGTTCTGAACCAATTCAAAGCTGGGCCTCTAACTCCTGCAGCTTCTAGTTTGATAAGTAGTAGATTGTGATTCACCAAATCAAACGCTTTTTTGAAATCAACAAATAGCCCTGACACTTTTTTACTACAATTTAAGTTTTCAAATACATCGCGTAAGACGACTTCAATCGCATCTTCAGTACTTTTTCCTTTTTTGAAGCCAAACTGGTTGGGGGAAAAAAAGTCGGTAACATTTAAAAAGTTTAATAATCTGGTCCTCATAACCTTCTCAAATATTTTGGAAAATATTGAAAGTAATGAAACTGGCCTATATTGCTCGACCGCATCTGGGTTGCCCCTTTTAAAAATTGGCACAATAACAGATTTTTTTAACAACTCAGGAAATTTTCCAGTAACAAAACTAATATTAATCAGTTGAGCAAGTGGACAAGAAACTAGGTGAATAATCTGCTTTATGAAAGAGACATTAAAACCATCAAAACCAGATGATTTTTTATTTTGCATACCTAAAACTACACTTTCCACTTCACATTTGTGAACAAAACTGAGAAATAAAGAACTAGGCTGTGATTTTAAATAAAGTGAATCACTCAAATTTTTAGAAATTGCGCACACATTAACACTATTCAAAAAGAAATTATTAAAAGTGTTTGCTATCTCCCTTTCGTTATTTATTTCTCGACCATCAACTACTAATTTTTCAATTAATTTATTTTTCCTTCCCAGCAATGAATTAATGACTCGCCAATTATCAGCTGGTCTATTTCCACATTGCTGGAATTTATATGCATAGTATTGATTTTTTCTTAATTCTATATCTGAAGCTAGTTTATTTTTAAAGTTTACATAGTTATTTCTAAAGCAAATATCGTAAGGCCTACATTTTAATTGATTGTACAACTTGTTTCTTATCCTAATTCGTTTTAATAAGTTATCATTCATCCAAGGGCTAATTTGTTTTGCTCTAAATAACTGATTACTTATTTTAATTTCAGAAGTATTTTCTAAGAAACAACTTGATAGTAAAGAATGAAATTGATTGAAGCTGAAATCAACATCATTTTTGTTAAAAATTCCGTTCCAGTTTATTAATTGGAGGTGTGATTTTAATTTATTTATATCAATGTATTTTCTGTTATCATAGACATGATTAGGAATAAATGACTTTTTATTAGGGATAGAAAGATTTAATCCAACTGCACAATGGTCAGATAAGTCGATATCAAAAACACCACCTTTCAGTGCATTCGTATTACTGTAACGAACAAAAATATGGTCTATACATGTTTTAGAAATATCAGTTATGCGAGTAGGAATGTTGATTAATGACGTAAGTCCACTGTTGTTCATGATTGAAATATAACGATCCCTATCAGGATTATTTGCCTTTCCGAGTATGTCCACATTTACATCACCAAAAAACAGTGCGTTTGTTTTAAATTTTGCAAGGAAAGTCGGGAGTTCTTGTAAAAAAATTGATAGCGAGACACCATGGAGTCTATACAGACCAGCAATAGAAAAAAGCAAATTATTAATTTTAAATTGTAAGAGTGTACAGTCAGCCGAGGTGAGACGGCATTGGACCTGAGTAGCATTAATATTCTTATCTACATAGATAAGAGAGCCTCCGGCCCGATAAGTCTCATTACAATTAGCGAAGCAAGAATAACCAGGAATTTCATAGAGTTTTAATTCCGCATTAGTTATCCAGATTTCACTCATTATCACAAATTGTATCGATTTGGATTCTAACAGTTTATAAGATGATGCTGATAGGCTTTTTCTTATTTATTCAGCGATTAATCAGCTAAATATAAGAGGCATGTGCAGAAAGTAAGAGTATCAGCCTCTGACACTCAGTACGAGGTAGAGTCAAAAAGTTCCCGAAATTGCTTAACAAAAATTTATTGGAAGAATGTATAACATTTTTACCTTATTTTCCTTCTAAATACTCTCCTCCTGCATCTACACACGTATTCCACCATTCATACAATTTGTTGGAAACACTCCTGAAAGCCTTTTTTTGAAAATTATATCAGATTGCTTTGTCACATTTTTTATCACCTCTGATGAATCAGCAAAATGATGTCCCTTCAATGTCATTTTCAGCCATGAAAACTGGTAAAAAATTGGTGGTGCTAGATCGAGAGAATATGGATGGAGGGAAGGTGTTCCAGAGTGGTGACATTGTTCTTTGCAAGGTATTGTTTTAACATTAGGGATCAATGTGATGTGGCATTGTCATGCAACAAAATCCAATTATTCCCTGCCCATTTTTCAAGTAGTTTTCGATGAATTGCATCTCGTAACCATTTTAAGATCTCTTTGTACAATTTTTGGTTGACTGTTTTCCCTTCAGGAATAAGTAATATGCCTGTCCGCATGCCCAAGTTGTCAAACGCGTTCCAACATTCTCATTTGTGGTGGAAATGGAAGGCTGTCGCGAAAACATTTGTGCCACTCGTAAAGTGCCGTTTTCTTATGCATCTCAAGAATTCTCCAATGGTAATTTCTCCAGCAATACTCAGAATTTAATAATGGCATGATGCTCTGATGATGACATTTCACAACCCGACGAAAGAAAAAGCTACGTCTAAAATATCATACACTACACACTGGACACGAACTCCATCTGCCTCCAAACAACACAGCACCTTCCATAGTAGTAATGCCAATCTCCCAAACAAAAATTTTTTTTTCCAGCAAACAAATGCTTGACTGTACACGACTGTTCCAGGAACTTTTTGACCCGACCTTGTATTTCTTCCTCCATCTCTCCATGTACAGCATCCTTTTTTGGCAGTCTACCCTTCTCTGTTATACTGACATGATCAGACCATCTCAGCTTTGTTCATTTTTAGTTGTTTCCTAATTATATAATTTCTTATCCTATCTCTTCTTGAACTTCATCTTTTCTGCCAGTGGATTCTGCTTTCTACCTCTTTTTTCCTGTTTAATGTCTCAGCTGCATAAATTTGCAAAATTGGGACTAAGTATACATTACATTAGGGCCAACGACACGTGGCTAAAACTTTGTTGTGAATTTGGTGGTGGCCTTGCAAAGGACCATTGTAGGTGGATGCATCGGCTTGATGTAAGACAGTCAGAAGTGGCGAGCTGGCATGTTGATAGTGATGCCTGGTGAATGACAGCTTGACTACTAGGTTCAAACCTTGCTCTTTCTCAGCAGAAGTTGAGTCCCCACTGCAGCATGGTCTGCAGAGCCTTGCAGTGTCGAGTCAGCATGGGTCATCTGCCGATAGCATGGCCGAGGTAATTCTCTGCAGTTCCATGCTGATCTCCCACTTTACCGTGATGCCATCAGGTATGGACGGGCTTCCTTCGGCTGCCAGGTCGATCAAGGCCGACCAGTGCAGGAATGTAGTGTCTGCCACCAGTAGCGTGAACCAGGGATGGCATCATCTAGTCTCCACTGTGCTGGTGATCTTGCTTGTTCTCTGTTCGGGAGCTGGATGGCAAGTGTGACTGCTTACTGTGCGTCGCTAGCGCTCCCTGTGATAGATGTGCCTGCAGGACTGATAATTGTTAAGCCACCAGCGACAATACATAACTTTTCTACAATGCACAGGCATTTGTTGATCCCAGACTAAGCTCTGGTTTAACTCTTTACATAACTTTTCTACAATGCACAGGCATTTGTTGATCTCAGACTGTTGTTGTTGTTTAGGTCATCAGCCGAAAGGCTGGTTTGAACCCGTAGAGGTTTTACTAAGTAAAACGAGGAGTGAGGTGGTTTACCATTGCCTTCCTCACTGAGTAGAAAAGTATGCTTATCAGCATGCCGGGCCCTCTGAAAAGCACATATTTTCCACTCTGCAAATGACACCTTCACTTCATTCACCACAGGGTCTGGCTGTATAATGAAATCCATTACTTTCAGAGGAGGTAACTCTGACTAGCGGATCTCAGACTAAGCTCTGGTTTAACTCTTTTTCAAATTTTCCATCTGATGAGAAAACAGTTTGTAAGTACATAAATTCTCTTAACTTCCTCCAGCACCATACCATTCAAACGTGTACGATGTCTCTGCCTTAATTATATATTTTCTTCAGTGAATTCCAGGCCACACGCCACAATTGACTATCTGTTTGTTCCTCAACAATCTTTAATATCCTTAACATTTGCGTCAATAAATATATAATTGGAAGGCTTAATTCTTGTTTTTCATGCCATATTAAAGAACAGAAATGCTCTAGCATCTCATGAATCTGATGTGGACTTGTATTAAATGTTCCTGGCAACAAGCTAACTAAAGATTATAAACATAAAGGTTATGTAAAATTATTCTTTGTAGCGATTGTAGAACATTCGATAACACTACTAATAACTATGTCGTCACGTGTGCGTAGAGGCATGCCATTCACCTGTCCGCACTCATTTGAAGAGCTCCGTTTAAAAAAAACATAATGAATATTTTTGAAAACTACACTAAATTAAAGCCTGTTCTTTCCTGCATTGATTGGTTTGATTTAGATTGTTTTATTTAGAAATTAATCGGAGATAACTCCAGCAATTTATGCATAAAAGTACTCAGTTTTTAGCCGGTTTTCCGTTAATGTGGTTTTTAAACGTCCGTTATTCCGCCCAGGCTTTTCATAAAAATTGGCGTTCAAGTAAGTTAAAGATAGAGTTTTTTTCTATAATATGAATATTTTAAAAGTTGAATCTTATGTTCTGTTTTAATATGCCAGCCATTTTTTTAAAAAAGTGCTTTTTTGGCATCATGTAAAGGTAGGGAAATGATTTTTAGACTGAACCATGCATTTTCATAACAGTATTTTGTCAAGCAGTGTTTATTTTTTTAAATAAAAACATTGTTAAATAATTCAAAATATAACAGACGTTTAAAAACCACATTAATGGAAAACGGGCTAAAAACTGAGTACTTTTTTGCGTAAATTGCTGGAGTTATTTCCGGTTAATTTCTAAATAAAACAATCTAAATCAAACCAACCAATGCAGGAAAGAATAGGCTTTAATTTAGTGTAGTGTTCAAAAATATTGTAATGTTTTTTTATGAGATAAAGCTCTTCAAACGATTGCGGGAAGGTTGTATGCATCTAAACGCATGCGACATCGCAAATTGAAAAAGAAAGTGCACGAGTTTGGACATACCTATTGTGCTGTTGTTTGAATGAATGAATTGATAGTTGTTTAGAAGAAGCAGGTGCCTTGACACGGTCATCTACCGGCTCCAATGTATTAATTATAATGTAACCTGTCATTTGGTGGGCGAAACCAGAAATAATTGTTAAATGTGTGGAAAATCATTTCAATGTTTTATTTTGTTTTTTAATTGTTTAGACTCGTCAGCATATACAAAAATGGGTGAGGACTGGTATGACGATGATAGAAATCTGTGAAGAATTAGAAAAGACTGCTCGTTGTTTAATCGGTGAAGATGGATTAAAAGCAGGGTTGGCATTTCCGACAGGGTAAGTAATCGTATTTTTCAGCATAATGTATTGCGATTGAATCATCGTATGAATTGTAAGATTTCTATCATTTTCTAGTTTTTAGTTTTAACCCTATGGAATCAGCGTTTTTTACAAGCAATAATAAAAGTTCAAATATCATAACACGCTCTCGAATAAATTACTTTATCTATTTTCATTACTGATGAAAAATTATGAAAAAATTCCAGGAACTTCATGTACAATACGTACCTTTCTTTGGCATCTAAAAATATGAAAATCACTTAGCGTATGAGCAGGCGAATTATTGGCGTGCGGAATATTTGTACTTTATATTTTTACTGTAACAGGCTGAAATTTCAGTTTAGCAAAAATGTGTACATAATATTTTTTTGTAGTAAAAGTTTCCTGAATAAAACCATATTTTTTATTACAATTTTGGGTAAAGATTGGGTGAGTTACAGCAGTTTGAAAATTGTACAGCATTAGGAAGAGCATGCAATACAAAATTCCGGTCGATAGAAAATGCGGATCTTTTCCGTTATCCAACAAGAAATGTACTGCATTTAGCACTTGTTATGCGGCTTGCATCACCCTCAATAAACATAACCTAATTTTAATCATATAATATGAAGGACGCCAAATGAAAATCAATCTTAGTTAATTTCCTATAAATTTTATTATATATACTTTTGTCGTTAAATGCATAGACTACTAAGGACGAAATCTTAAAAAATTAATTTTTCACAAGTTTTCGTGAGAAAAAAAACAGAAAATTGCTAATTACCGCTAAACTAACTGTTATACAAAAAAATGTTTGAAATAAAAGTTGTAGAATTTAAAATTCTCTACAACTTTAATTATATACATTTTGCAGTAAAATGCATAATAAAGCTGAAATCTTACAAAAAAAACTTTTTTTACGTGAAAACAGCCTCACCAAGAATTTCAGCAAACATGACTCCTACCCTATCTTGTAGAGCATAAAAAATTAAGTAAATGAGGCAGTTTAAAAAAAATCGTAGAACCAGTTTTTGAGAAAATCGCAAAAAAGTGAAAAATTACACGAATAAACTACTACTTCCGATTGACCGATTTCGATGAAAATGTTCGTGTCGGGTCCAGTAGTAGTATGTAACTTAAGTTTCAAGATCGTACGATGTTCCGTTCTTGAGATATTTTGTATACACACACACAGACCAATCGCTAAAAACATGTTTTTGCGACAGCATGTTCTTCATTTGTAACACGTTCGACTAAACGTACAAAATTCATGTTTGTAACGCAACGAATGCAATAACACTGAATAGCGTAGTCATGTGCAGAACCGCCATGAGAGGAAGGGAGAAGGAGATGACTCATGTTGACAAACTTAAATTATATTAAATAATAATAACAGTAATAACATATTAATAACAACATTTACTATAAGTAATGGCTATGCGTAATGGAATCGGTCATAAATCATTGAATAGTTAAATAAATATTATGTATTGTATGTAGTATATGTAAAGGGTGATTCAAAAAGAGCGCCGGTTTTTAAACGGCTGGTAAATTTTTGTTTATCGGTTGGCAACATTGTTTGACCTCATTTCTATTTTGGAGAACATTCCGATTGACGATTCAGTTGTAGTTTCTCTTGTATGCACAGCGAGTGACAGTTTGGTGTGGCTTTTGGTCGGGCGGTGTCATCGGCCCTTACTTTTCTGAAAATCAAGAAGGACAAGCCGTAACAGTAAATGGAGACCGATACCGTACGATGATTAGGGAGTTTTTGTGGCGTCATTTGGATGGAATGGACATTGACGAGTTTTGGTTTCAGCAGGATGGTGCCACCTGTCACGCTGCACGAGAAACAATGTTGTTGCTCCGTGAACGGTTCCAGGATCGCATCATTTCTCGTAATTCCGACCATCAATGGCTACCAAGGTCGTGTGACTTGACGCCTTGTGACTTTCCTCTTTGGGGTCATCTGAAGTCATTGGTGTATGCCAATAAACCCCGAAACATCAATGACTTGAAGGAGGAAATTCGACGGGTTATCGGGCAAATGGAAGTCGAAACTTGTCGTGCAGTAATATCCAATTTCATGGACAGAGTTGATGCGTGCCAGCGCAGTAGAGGAGGACATATGCATGACATCATTTTTCATACATAAAATCGGAAGGAAAGATGAACTTGTTGATTTATTTATTTTCAGTTTTCAATAAAATAAATCTCTTAATTTGAGATATCAAAACCGGCGCTCTTTTTGAATCACCCTATATATGTAGTGAAATGCAGTACTAAGTTTCGCGTTCAATAATGGGTTACACGGCCCGCATAACACTTGCTAAATGCAGTACATTTCTTGTGAAATAACGGAAAAGATCCGAAAATGCCATTATCCCCTCCACTAGCAACTGACACGTGTGCATTGCACACAATTATAATAAAAACACACATTCATAAAATAACAGTAGTAAAATGTGTTTGAAGATGTTAACAGGTTGACTCCCAAGGCAATTTTTGCAGCTTTGCTTAAAAAATCCATACCTATTTTATTATGGTTCCTTTGCTTTTTACTTTCTCTTGCCTATATGAATATATAGGAAGGAAAGTATTGTTTTCATGTCGATTTTTCGAAATCGAGTTTTCACCGGATCTATACGTTTTCAGACCCCCTGAACCCAAAAAACATGTTTTTAGCGATTGGTCTGTGTGTGTAGGTGTGTGTGTGTGTGTGTGTGTGTTTGTGCGTGTGTGTGTGTGTGTATGTGTGTGTGTGTGTGTGTGTGTTTGTGCGTGTGTGTGTGTGTGTATGTGTGTGTGTGTGTGTGTGTGTGTGTGTGTGTGTGTGTGTGTGTGTGTATGAACAGAATATCTCAAGAACGGAACATCGTACGAACTTAAAACTTGAAACTTAAGTTACATATCACTACCGGACCCGACTTGAACATTTTCATCAAAATCGGTCAACCGGAAGTAGTAGTTTATTCGTATAATTTTTCACTTTTTTGCGATTTTCTCAAAAACTAGTCCTACGATTTTTTTTAAAATCAATTGGTTTACTACAATTTTTATGCTCTACAATATAGGGCAGGCGCCATGTTTGCTGAAATTCTGCTTGAGGCTGTTTTTACGTAAAAACATTTTCTTTTTAAGATTGCTGCTTTAATATGCATTTTAGTGCAAAACGTTATATAATAAAAGTTGTAGAGAATGTAAAATTCTACAACTTTTATTTCAAACATTTTTTTGTATAACGCTTAGTTTAGCGGTAATTAGCGATTTTCTGTTTTTTTTCTCACGAAAACGTGAGAAAAATTGATTTTTTTAACATTTCGGTCTTAGTATGCATTTTACGACAAAAGTGTATATAATTAAATTTATAGAAAATTGAAAGATCTACAACTTTTGTTTAGAGCATTTTTCTCTACAGAGCCTAGTTTAGCGTGAAAGCGTGATTTTCCGTATTTTTAAGCCAAACTGAGTTAGATTGTCATTTTGTGTCATTCACTCATGATTAAAATAAGGTTATGTTTTTGAGGTTAGTTTTTGTTTATTTCTAATATTTTATTAATAATGTTAGGTTTATTATTAATTATTTGCATTGGCAAGAGAAAGTTGTGTGAGTGTTTCAAACCAGATTTTTTTAATTAATTTTCTTTCAAGTATTGCAAGGCTTAAATTTTTTGGCACTGTTTTTTAGATGAGAGATTGATCGGGTACTAAAGAATGAAAAAATTAAATTTAGTATAAAAGACTGATGTGTGTCTCACTGAAATTTTACTTGTATTTCTATAAAATATTATAAATGTATTTTATAAATAATTTACTTTGGGCTTTTTTTCAATAAAACTACATAAATATCGATGATGCGTCTCTCTATCGAGCAGTTGTTCGGCGAGTGGTATATTTGAGTACCAGTTCAGGGCCAATCACAAAACACACCTGGCCCTTTTAAGGGTCACCAAATTCACGAGCAGGGTTTCGCCACATGTCATCGGCGACAGTGTGTATTGTATAAAGCACCTGAAATTTTTTCATTAGTAATGAAATTAGATAAAGGAATTATCAAGAGCTTGACATTTTAACTTTCATTATTGCTTGTAAAACACGCTGATTTCATAGGGTTTAAAATATGTAATGATGTATTGTACAGTCAGATGATGTCTTTTCTGTAATATTTTGTTAACAGGTGTTCTCGTAACCATTGTGCAGCTCATTATACACCAAACGCTGGAGATACAACTGTTTTAGAATACGATGATGTTACGAAAATTGATTTTGGAACTCATATCAATGGTAAGACATTTCTTCTCTTTGTCAGAAACCTCAGTTGTTGTGTTATATCAATTTATAATTTACGCAGGTACTTCAAGAAATACCATTGTTTTCCTGACTGATGCCCACTAGTACGCTTCGGTGTTATTTGTGAAGCTGTCGAAAACAAACCTGTTTGTTCTGTATCAAAAAATTTGGTGTGAAACACACACAACTTTCTCTTGCCAATGTAAATAATGACCAATATAACCTGATATTAGTAATAAAACGTTAGAAATAAACAAAAAAATTAAACTCAAAAACATAACCTTTTTTTAATCATGAGTGAAAAATGCAAAATGAAAATCAACCTTAGTTTGGCTTAATAACGCGGAAAATCACTCTTTCATGCAAAAGTAGACTGTAGAAAAAAGTACTTGAAATAAAAGCTGTAGGACTTAATTCCCTATAAATTTGATTTTATATACTTTTGTCATAAAATGCATACTAAGGCCATAATCTTAAAAAATTCATTTTTGTACAGATTTTCATGGAAAAAAACAAAAAATTGCTAGTTACCGCTAAACTAAGCGTTATACAAAAAAATGTTTGAATTAAAAGTTGTAGGTTTTTGAATTGTCTGCAACTTTTATTGTATACGTTTTTGTGCTAAAATGCATATTAAAGCCGCAATATTAAAAAACTTATCTTTTTTTCTACGATAGGACAGCCCCCCCAAGAATTTCAGCAAACATGGCGCCTACCTTATCTTGTAGAGTATAAAAAATGTAGTAAATGAGGTGATTTAAAAAAAAAAATCATGTCCGGAGAAAACTAGATTTTGAAAAATCAACATGAAAACAGTATTTTACTTCCTGTATATTCATGTAGGCAAGAGAAAGTAAAAAGCCACCATACACCTCAGAAGCACATGGTGGCACTATTCCTAAAGTTCAAGTTTGAAACATACTGTCTGTATACAACTTGATGGCCTCCCGCACAGAGGAGCAGAATCGGCCCGCCACTAGCCTTCTCAATAACATTTCATTATGTACTACTACTAACTAGTACACTGGACTTTGTACATAATGAAGTGTTATTGAGAAGGCTAGTAGCGGACCAATTCTGCTCCTCTCTGCGGGAGGCCATCAAGTTAATAGACAGATAGTAATTACGATCACTAGGGAACCAAACGAACATCTTCATCAAAGTTGGTAAACCGGAAGTAGTAGTACATTTGAACAATTTTTCACTTTTTAAGATTTTCTCAAAAACATCTTGTAAAATTTTTTTTAATTGTTTCATTTGCTGGATTTTTTTATGCTCTACTGGATAAAGTAAGCATTATAACTGCTGAAATTCTTAGGGGTCTGCGCTCTCATGGTATAAAAATGGTATTTTAGGATTGTGGCCTTAATATGTATTTTAGGTCAAAAGTGTATAAAATTAAAGTTGTAGAAAATTAAAAACCCTACAAGTTTTATTTGAAACATTTTTTTCTACAATACTTAGTTTAGTGTCAATTAGTGGTTTTCTTTATTATTTTCGTAAAAATCTATAAGAACGGGATTTTTGAAGATTACGGCCTTAGTAGTATATATTTAAAGACGAAAGTGTTTATTATCAAAGTTATAGAAAACTAAAAGCTCTGCAATTTTTCTAAAGAGCTTAGTTTTGCATCATTTAGTGATTTTCACTCATGATTATAAATTAGGTTATATTTTTCATTTATTACAATGGCAAGAGAAAGTCATGTGAGTGTTTCACATCAGATTTTTTTTAAATTATTTGGTGGCAATTTTAAAAATTTTCATTTATCATTTTGCTTTGTCTGTCCATCACACCCAGATGTCAGAAACTTCTAGAGATAGCAACAAACGGTTTTTGGATTCGTAATCTACATAAAAAGTTAGTGAGCCTGGATTGGGTTTAAAGTTCCAATTTTAACCAGAAGTCAAGAAATCACAGTCAGAATTTGGAAACAAAATTAGAGAATGAGTAGACAGAAATTATTGGTTTGAAGTTCCGATTTTGACTGGAAGTCAAGAAATCACAGTCAGAATTTGGAAACAAAAATAGAGAATGAGTAGACACAGAAATCATTGGTTTTGAAGTTCCGATTTTGACTGTAAGTCAAGAAATCACAGCCAGAATTGGGAAACAAAAATAGAGAATGAGTAGAAACAGAAATTATTGGTTTTGAAGTTCCAGTTTCAATCGGAATCCAAGAAATCACAGTCAGAAACAAAAGTACTGTCATTTGAGTCCTCTTAAAGAGTTGATACAGAAATCACTAATGGTTCTTCTTGCCTGAGTCAAAGGTAAGTCTTTTTAAAAGTTGCCACCAGCCATGAGACGCATTGTGTCATGAAAGAGATTTTTTAATTATTGTGTTTGTTTTACAGGGCGAATCATTGATTGTGCTTGGACTTTGTCGTTCAATCCGAAATACGACAAATTAATTGAGGCTGTACGAGAAGCTACTAATACAGGGATACAGGTAAATAAACCTTACACTTTAATTTTATTTATTTTTGATCTTGTATGCTAGTTATTTTTTTTAGTCCACTATGCTAGTAATTCTTTATAGTGCATCCTGCAGCTTTAACCCTTTCCACTCAACTGTCGGATCTGATCCGACACGATGGTATTACCGTTCCACTCGTATGTCGTACTCCATTCGACTCCGTTTTCACAGCTGATTTTGTAAGAAAATACGCATTTAACAAAGTTGCTGTAATTTGCTGGCCTCTAGGAGATGTTTTAAAAATTAATTCTTGTAATTTTCGATAGTTGACTACTACCGATTATCGATATAAACAGAATTAATTGAATCAATGTCGCCATACCAAACTAGTAAACAAACTAATCTAATAGTGAATCATTTAGTTTCCAGTATTTCATGTCGCTTTTAAATCGGTTAATGTTTTTAGGTAGTTTTAGGTAACTAATTCACACAAAAATAATGCTCAGATTATTTTGCGTGTTTTTATTAGGCTTTAGGTATCAATTTCTAGTTAAATAGTTTATTTTATCTTAGTTTTTACAACAGCAGTGTCGGTTTTGAAGGTTAAATTCTAAAAGTTTTAGGTGAGAAAAAGCATTTTTTATGTATCATTATTATCATTAACACTTAGCCTGCTGAGTCATTATGTACTATTCTATTCACTCCAGCGTACCCTATTTCTGTAAAATGTCAAGTTTTTGAAATCATGCAGTAAATGTTGTATTATAGTTATAAATTTGATACTTACATGGTTTTATTCTATGGAATTTTTTCTTTAAAATGGTGTAATGCACTATACACTATGTTAAGTTATTAAAACACTATAGTCTAACACAATTCATTCAGTATCGTCAACCAAATCGGATTCGTCACTATTATCTATGTATTCCGATATTTCTTTATTGGTTAGACGATCCATGTTAAAAATAAACACTATACATAAAAATAAACAAAAAGAATCGAAATTAGTTTATGAAATCACAGTTAGATCACGACAACAACGCAAGATGTACAAACAATGCGGACACGCTATGATGTAAACAAACAGACATAACGTGTAGCAACACTACGGTTGGGTTAGATTGAAAATAAATAAATAAACACAAATTGTTTGTTAAGGCATTGGCGAAGTTGGTAACGTGCTCGCCTCTCATCATGCGGTCTTGGGTTCGAATCCCATTCAGGCATGGCATTTTTCATACGTTACAAAATATCATTTCATCATTCACCGTCTGCATTAGCAGTAATTGCAGAACAGTCGGACGTTAAACCAAAAAAAAAAAAAAAAAAAAAAAAAAAAAAAAAAAAAATAATTTATAATAACACAAAAATGATGACTCTAATTTTTTTATTAATCTCAGGGCTTTAATTTTATTAATTGTTTATTGTTTAATGAAATAATTTACAATGAAAAACAATTGAAGATCTAAAGTTAACAATTGACAATCGGTACTTACTATTAGAATTGTATTGCTGGCCTTTTTGAATTTTGAATATTAAATTAAATAATTTTGAATATGTTAAATAAAAAATAAATTTAGAAAATGTATCTCAGTGTATTAAAATAACAAATTATTGAAGATTACCGGTATATTCTTCCTTGTTAATGGTCGAAGCGAAGCATTGGTGTCGTATGGCATCTGGCGATGAAACTAGTATTTGAATTTAAAAAAACAACGTTAATTTATTTAATGTCCGAATTCCCCGGTTAGATTTTGATATCGAAATATAGTTCAGAATTTTTTCTCTTCACTAGTATAAAACACAACATCTATTTATTCCTTTCAATAATTATTATTTAAATTTTTTATTGGAGCATCCACATTTGATCTGTACGGTACGGATGGCGTCGGCATACCGAGTCCATGTTCAAAGTGACTATATCATATTTAAAATTTGATTCAATAATTTAAAATTGTTCAAAAAATTTGGATCACTGTTTAGAAAGATATATCGTTTATTATTTTGGTTATTAATATTTTTAGTTAAACAGTTTATTTTAATTTTGATTTTTAATCTTCCTTTTACTAATTATGATTTAGTTGTCCACTTCAATAACGTAGTACACGCTTGTAATCTTGTTGTTCGCAGGTTAGATAAATATGACTGAAAATTAACTGAGATATTATATTAATTAAAAATGCTTATTTTTGCCAGTATCTATCCTTTACATAGCTAGTCATTCTATTTAAAAGTTTTAACAATTATTATAAATACCCAGCATTTCTGTAGTTGATCTTTTCTATCTAAAAAAAATCTGGTGTGAAACACTCACACAACTTTCTCTTGCCAATGCAAATAATTAACAATAAACCTAACATTAATAATAAAATATTAGAAATAAACAAAAAACTAACCTCAAAAACATAACCTTATTTTAATCATGAATGAATGATGCAAAATGAAAATCAACCTCAGTTTGGCTTAGAAATACGGAAAATCACTCTTTCTCTCTAAACTAGGCTCTGTAGAGAAAAATGCTTTAAATAAAAGTTGTAGATCTTTTAATTTTCTATAAATTAAATTATATACACTTTTGTCGTAAAATGCATACTAAGGCCGAAATCTTAAAAAAAATCAATTTTTCACACATTTTCGTGAGAAAAAAACAGAAAATCGCAAATTACCGCTAAACTAAGCGTTATACAAAAAATTGTTTGAAATAAAAGTTGTAGAATTTTCAATTCTCTACAACTTTTATTATATAAAGTTTTGCGCTAAAATGCATATTAAAGCTGTAATCTTAAAAAAACAACGTTTTTACGTGAAAACAGCCTCACCCAGAATTTCAGCAAACATGACGCCTACCCTATCTTGTAGAAAATAAAAAATTGAGTAAACCAGGCGATTTTTAAAAAAATCGTAGGACCAGTTTTTGAGAAAATCGCAAAAAAGTGAAAAATTACACGAATAAACTATTACTTCCGGTTGACCGATTTTGATGAAAATGTTCGTGTCGAGTCCGGTAGTGGTACGTAACTTAAGTTTCAAGTTTCAAGTTTGTACGATGTTCCGTTCTTGAGATATTCTGTTCACACACACACACAGACCAATCGCTAAAAACATGTTTTTTGGGTTCAGGGGGTCTGAAAACGTATAGATCCGGTGAAAACTCGATTTCTAAAAATCGACATGAAAACAATACTTTCCTTCCTATATATTCATATAGGCAAGAGAAAGTAATTAAGTAGTAGTAAACCTGTATGTTCAACCTTAGCCACTCAACAACCAATGTAGGTCAAGTTCACGCTACAAACCTACACGCTTGATTCGACCACATTGTACATGAAATACAAAGAAACTAAAAGTTAAACAGAGGCACCTAACGGTAGAAATAAGCACTAAAATATCTAAACTATTCGTTCAAAGCGATGTATCGTCGTCATGTAGCGACGTAGTACATTTATAAACAACTAAAAATTGCCGTCGTCAATTGACAACGCTCGCAGGCTAAGTGTTAAAGTAATAGCAATGCTCTTAAAACTAATGACAACACATTATGCGTATGATTAATGTAATAGGGTATCAACAAATCATAAAATAAGTACAAGGGGAGGGGAATCACAGTGCAAACATAATATGAGTGGAAAGGGCTAAATCAATTCTATTTTGTTTAATATAAATTTCACTAACCTTTGCAGTTGCCTTGTCCTTACTTTCTTCTTACTTGTGTTTTGAGAAATCCATAATCATCATCATCAGGGTAATTTATATTTTACAAAATAAAGTTGATATCAAGCTGCAGGATGAGTTATAAATATTTATTACTTTCTCTTGCCTATATGAATATATAGGAAGAAAAGTATTGGTTTCATGTCGATTTTTCGAAATCGAGTTTAATTATATTTTACAAAATAAAGTTGACATCAAGCTGCAGTATGAGTTATAAATATTTATTACTTTCTCTTGCGTATATGAATATATAGGAAGGAAAGTATTGTTTTCAGACCCCCTGAACCCAAAAGATTTGTTTTTAACAATTTGTGTGTGTGTGTGTGTGTGTGTGTGTATGTGAACAAAATATCTCAAGAACGGAACATCGTACGAACTTGAAACTTAAGTTAGATATTACTACCGGACCTGACACAAATATTTTCATCAAAATCCGGTCAATTGGAAGCCGTAATGTTCATGTCATTTTTCACTTTTTTTGCGATTTTCTCAAAAATGGCTCCTATGATTTTTTTTTTTTAAATCGCCTCATTTATTACATTTTTTAAGCTCTATAAGATAGGGTAGGTGCCATGTCTGCTGAAATTCTTGGGGAGACTGTGCTCTTGTAGAAAAAAATGGTTTTTTTAGATTACAACTTTACGATGCATTTTAGCGCAAAAATGTATATATAATAATAGTTGTAGAGAATTTAAAAACTTACACTTTTTATTTCCAACTTTTTTTGTATGACAATTAGTTTAGCGGTAATTAGCGATTTTCTATTTCTTTTTCATAAAAATGTGTAAAAAATCGATTCTTTTAAGATTTTAGCCTTAGCATGCGTTTTACGACAAAAATGTATGTAATTAAATTTAAAGGAAATCGAAAGATCTACAACTTTTACTTAGCGCATTTTTCTCTACAGAGGCTAGTTTAACGGTAAAGAGTGATTTTTCGTATTTTTAAGCTAAACTTAGGTTGATTTTCATTTTGCATCATTCACTCATGATTAAAATAAGGTTATGTTTCTTGTTTATTTCTAATGTTTTATTGCTAATATTAGGTTATATTGTTCATTATTTGCATTGGCGAGGGAAAGTTGTGTGAGTGTTTCACTCCAGTTTTAATGAAAAGGTAATTAAAATGCCATTCAAATATCAGAAGTAGAAACTGAAAATTAAAAATAAAAACTGCGTAATGGTTAATAACTTATGTCCTTTTTACTTTTTTAGGCAGCTGGCATTGATGTCCGGTTGTGTGATATTGGTGCTGCTATACAAGAAGTAATGGAATCTTACGAAATAGAATTAGAAGGAAAAACTTACGGCATTAAGTCTATTCGCAATCTTAACGGCCATTCTATATCACCATATCGTAAGTTGTAATGTTTTAAAACTGGGTTAAAGTTTTTTCAATCGATTTCACAATTATTTTTCATTTTACCTTGTATGTTAAGCTTGCATGAGACACCAAGATGTTGAAAGACACTTGGTTGAAGGTTGTATAACTCTACTAGTTTCTCAATAGTCTACTGTTCTTGTGAACCGATTTACTGATTTTTTAACACCTTTAGTTTGTGATAAAAATTGACCTCTATTGTGAGGAAGATCTTGAATCATATTTACCCTCTTTTGAAGAGGGTAAACCACTTGTACACTTAAAGTTTCCCCATTGCATAATTTTTGTAAGTATTTGTCAACGTTGCAACGGTTTCTTCAGTTTTCTTCTTTAGGTACAGAGTGTTCAACTTAAAAGAGCCCAATTCTTAGTTAAGTGTGTAAATAACAAAATATTGACAAACACTTACATTGTACTGAATTACAACAAATGTTGAAAATGTCGTCCATCCATTTCTATACACTTGTTAACACGTTTCACCATGTTCCTGGCCACTCTTCTTAGCTGTATTCTGTCTATCTCATTAATTGCATTGGTAATGTTTGTCTTCGATTCGTATAGGGTATGAGGATTCTCCTGTAAACAATTTCTTTTAAGGAGCCCCACAAAAAGAAGTCAAGACTAGACAGATCAGGGGATCGTGGTGGCCACAATCCTGTTGAAATTATTCTTCCATCGAAAAATTCCTGTAGCATCTCCGTACTAGAGCGAGCTGTATGGCAAGTGGCACCATCCTGTTGCAGCCAGCAGTAACTCTCATCCTCTTGCAGTAAGCCTATGAACTGTTGGATTATGTCTTGGTAGACGGCAGCATTCACAGTTGTTTCAAGAAACAAAGGTTCTATTATTGTTCGCCTTGAAACCGCACACCGTACGCCTATTTTTGTGGGTGTAGGGAAGTTTCGATGAAAATGTGTGGGTTGTCAGTACCCCAGGTTCGGAAGTTTTGGCTGTTAACATAACCTCCAAGATGGAACCAAGCTTCATCTGTAAAGAACAGTTGATCTAAAATGTCATTGTTGCCTCTAATGAATGTCTTGAACCATTGGCAGTAGTGAACCCTTTTGACATAATCAGCATCCTTCAGTTCATGGAAAACCTGCATTCGGTATAAATAACATTTCAGTATTCTTCTCACAGCAGTGTGGGTTAAACCTAATGAAATGTTCTTTTCCCAGGTTAGTCTTCGCAGAGATTTATGTGCATTTTAACAAACAACAATACACGAATATGCAACCTAACATCACTTTATTCAAACGTCAATGCTAGACCTTCACTGGTTCAACTGCAATAAGCAGGGAATAAACAGCCATCCTCCCTCCACTCCACTCATACCAACATTACAGTATTTCAGTATTACAGTATTATCATTACAATATTTGACCCGTTTCACACAAATTTATGCATTTCCCAAAAAAAATTATTTTTGTACAACCTAATGAGCAATGGGGCCTCTTTTAAGTTGAACACCCTGTATAAGGAAAATTTCATGGCCGTATGTCGTTCAAGAGACTGCACAATCTTTCAAAATGATGAGCATAGTTAATAAGAAAGCCTGGACTACACACCTAGCAGAATGATGTGGCTTTTGAGATTATTCATAGATCATGACTCCCAGGTACCTAGTCAGGGTTAAAATTCTGATTTCCGCATTGGGTCATAAAAGATTTACTTTCTAACAGTATCCGATCAGTTGATCCCTAACAGGCCAAAATCAAACAGGTGGATATAGTAAACCACTGGGTTTTCCACTCTTTTAATACTCATGTCAGCCGTATTCCTCTGGCCATGTACAAGGGCTTCCAGAAAGTAACAGATGTTTTGTAATAAAAAATTATTATGGAAAAACAAAATTTTATTTAATTCATTAATTTAAAAAGTACACTGTTAAGCTATTTTTCTGCATTATCGCCATTCAAAATAAGGCATTTATTTACACCATGGAACAAGTTTTCAGTATTGTCTTAAAAAATCCTAACGCCATCGATTTCAAACACTGGTTTACACCCACATGCAGTTTGGCGTCACATCAAAGTGTCCAGTGAGCAAAATGTTTCACAATTGACTTGCTCCACTCAAGAGTCGTACCCAGTTATAATACGATCAATAACTTATTACCATTTTTATTGTAATCTTCAAGGAAGGTCACTGCAGTCAGTCTCTATTTTTTATGGCCTTTCGTTAGGATTTTTGGAACCCACCTTGCACAAAATTTATGGTAACCAAGCTTATCCACCACAATTTCATGCATCAATCTCTGTGAAATTTGGAGAAAATGTTGCGAAAGTTCTGTAACAAATTTCATGAATTTTGTCATTGTTTTTCATCACCAGTTTATCAATCACAGGCCTACTACTACGGTCCTCATCAATTCACTAAACTGTTTGAACCAATCTTAGAAAGTCATTCTTTTCATGGAATTATCACCATAAGCCTTGACAAGCAATTTATGAGTTCCTGTGAAAGATTTTCCGGTTTCTCGCAAAATTTCACGGCACAATGCTGTTCTCGCAAGTCACTCTTTTTTAACTTTGACTAACGCATAGAAAACACCTTCACTAAAAACAGCTGTTTCTCCACAACTAAGCAAGATATCAACAAAATACAAAATGGAGGTTACCTGTGATGTTTCTATGAACACAATGAGCCTTGGTGGATCTCTGTGGAACTAACTGTAGGAGCACTATAAAAAACATTTGGGAACTTTTTGAACAGACATTGTAGATCGACTAAACAGCTGTTTTACGGGGTTTGCTATGTGTGATCTTGGGTCTTGTGCCCGTGACTCTTGCCAGTAGGATTCCTGTTTGTTTTTTGTTTTTTTGGTATTACCTCATCTGATTTAATTAGATTACATTGAAGTTAACAAAAAATCAAATATTTGTAATTATTTGTATCAGGTATTCATGCTGGTAAGACAGTTCCTATTGTGAAAGGCGGTGAGGCGACTGTTATGGAAGAAAATGAATTTTACGCGATAGAAACTTTTGGATCAACTGGCCGTGGCCAAGTGCATAATGATATGGATATTTCACATTATATGAAAAATTTTGATGCTGGATATGTACCTTTAAGGTAAAGTAACATTCTCTTCAGCTTTTTTTTATAAATTTCTTATAAATAGTTTGTGTTAAAACTGTTGCTGTTTAGGTTATCAGTAGAAAGGCTGGTTTGAAACTCTAGAGGCTTTAAGTAAAACATGTTGTGAGGTAGTTTACCATTGCCTTTCTCACCGAATGGAAAAGTATGGGTATCAGCATGCCAGGCCCTCTGAAAAGCATCTAATTTCCACCCTGCGAATGACAACTTCACTTCATTCACCACAGGTTCTACAGTGTTTTCTCTAGCGTTAGTTAGTGATTTTCTGTAATTGCTCATAAAATTTTTTTTTTTTTTTTTTTTTTTTTGTTTAACGTCCGACTGTTCTGCAATTACTGCTAATGCAGACGGTGAATGATGAAATGATTTTTTGTAACGTATGAAAAAATGCCGTGCCTGAATGGGAAAAGTGGTCTTAAAAAGTGGTCTTGGGTTCAAATCCCATTCAGGCATGGCATATTTTCATGTGTTACAAAAATCATTTCATCCTTCACTGTTTGCCGGCCGCGTTGGCGATGTTGGTAACGTGCTCGCCTCTCATCACGCGGTATTGGGTTCGAATCACACTCGGGCATGGCATTTTTTCATATGTTACAAAAAATTCATTTCATCCTTCACCGTCTGCATTAGCAGCAATTTGCAAAACAGTCTGACGTTAAACAAAAAAAAAAAAAAATCACTGTCTGCATTAGCAGTAATTGCAGAACAGTCGGACGTTAAACAAAAAGTAAAAAAAACCACAGGTTCTAACTGTATAATGAAATTCATTACTCTCAGAGGAGATAACTGTGTCTAGTCTCTTTACACCTCCAAGTCTCCTATTCTTAAATACTTTTGTCATATTTTTGGCTGACCGTGTGATAAGAAACAGAACTATTTTTGTGTAGCCCTGGAACTAACAGGTCGAGTGCTATTAATTTAACATTCCACCTACCTGTTTTTGGGAAACTAAGGGTGTAATCTTAAAAAATTCTTTTTTATTTAGATTTTTACGAGCAAATACAGAAAACCATTAACTGACGCTAAACTAAATGTTGTAGAGAAAACACTTGAAATTAAAGGTGTAGGTTTTTACTTTCTCTTGCCTATATATGAATATATAGGAAGGAAAGTATTGTTTTCATGTCGATTTTTTGAAATTGAGTTTTCACCTGATCTACACGTTTTCAGACCCCCCGAACCCAAAAACAAGTTTTAGCGATTGGTCTTTGTGTGTGTGAACAGAATATCTCAAGAACGGAACATCGTACGAACTTGAAACTTTAATTAGCTACCAGTAGAGGACCCGACACGAACATTTTCATCAAAATCTGTCAACTGGAAGTAGTAGTTTATTCGTGTCATTTTTCACTCTTTTACGATTTTCTCAAAAACTGGTCCTACGTTTTTTTTTAAATTGCCTGGTTTACTAAATTTGTTATGCTCTACATTCTACAAGATAGGGTAGGCGCCATGTCTGCTGAAATTCTTGGTGAGGCTGTTTTCACGTAAAAATAAGATTACGATTTTAATATGCATTTTAGTACAAAAATGTATAGTAAAAGTTGTAGAGAATTTAAAATTCTACAACTTGTATTTGAAACATTATTTTATGTAACGCTTAGTTTAGCAGTAATTAGCGATTTTGTTTTTTTCTCACAAAATTGTGTAAAAAAATAGATTTTTTAAGATTTCAGCCTTATTATGCATTTTACGACAAAAAAGTATAATCAAATTTATAGGAAATTAAAAGATCTACAACTTTTATTTAGAGCATTTTTCTCTACAGAGCCTAGTTTAGCGTGAAAGAGTGATTTTCCGTATTTTTAAGCTAAACTGAGGTCAATTTTCACTTTACGTATTTCACTCGTGATTAAAATATGATTATGTTTTTTGAAGTTAGTTTTTTTTGTTTATTTCTAATGTTAGGTTATATTGTTAATTATCTGCATTGGCAAGAGAAAGTTGTGTGTTTCACACCAAATGTTTTAATGTTCTCTACAACTTTTATTATATACTTTTGCCCTATAATGCATATCAAGGCTGCTATCTTTAAAAAAAACTTTTTTTCCTTGAGAGCAAAGCCTCCCTAAGAATTATAGCAGACATGGTGCTTACGTTTTCTTGTAGAGTATAGGAAATATAGTAAATGAGGTGATTTTAAAAGTTATTGTAGGAGCAGTTTTTGAGAAAATCACCAAAAAGTGGAAAATATCATGAATTACTACTACTTCCGGTTGATCGATTTTGATGATATATATTTTTTTCACACAGACTAGTTGCTAAAAACGTGTTAATTGGGTTAAGAGGCATGAAATGTGTATTTCCAGTGAAAATCTCAATTTTAAAAAATGGAATTGTAAACAATACTTTCCTTCCATATATACAAGCCAATCACGGATAGCTCATACAAGGCAAGGGAAAATAAAAATTACGTCACCAACTTTTTATTGAACAGCCAGATCTTTTCACAAATTTGGTTAGGACGTATTAAAATCCGTGTAAATGTAAAGCAAGCAGGGATTGCTATAATGTGTGCACAAACAAAAGAACCTTCTTAAAATGAAATCTTCTGCGCAGAGAGAGCAAAACAATGGATCCTTCACATTCTTTCTCTCTCACACAGCCTGCCAGTGGAGGGGATCAGTTGAAAACAGTTCATTCTGGGTGTGCACTCCTGGCAGCAAGCATGTTGTGTAAAAAATACTTTTCTACAAAATGCAGAATAAAAGTAGCTATGCGTGATAAATTATTGCGAGAGAAGCATTCCAAGTATGAGGTATATCCAGAAAGTAAGTGTACTGAGGCTTTCACGGCTGGAGGGATTTAGGCTACACGTCAGTCTAACTTCTCCCCTTTGCAACGAGAACTGTCGACGCGACATCATGTTTTGTGAAAAATGTCAATCCAATCGCCTGCCAAGTGCGAAATACACGGCGTCATCCGTTATCTCGTTTGGAAGGGAAATCTCCCGTTTGAGGTTTATAATGAGGTGAAAACTGCATATGGTGATAAAGCTATGAATCGTACGAGTATGTACAAGTGGTGTCTAGTCTGGTGGAGTTTAAAAATGGTCGTACAGCTGTGCATGATGGTCAGAGGAGCGGAAGACCTCAATTGTGACTGATGAAATTGTGGAAAAAATCTAAAATGTGCTCCGTGACGATCGCAGATTGACAGTGGATGAACTTTCTGCGATGTTTACGCAAATCTCCAGATCTCTACTACACAAAACCATCACAGAAACCCTCGGATATCAGAAACTGTCTGCAAGGTGGGTCCCAAAACAGCTGACAGACCAACACAAGTTGAATCCAGTGTAGGCCGGGCAAGAGTTTTTGAGGCACTGCAAACTCCATGGAAATGACTTTCTTCACTCCATCGTTACTGGAGATGAAACTTGGGTTGCTCACTACACACGTGAAACCAAGAGAGTCTCATTGTTGGTGTCACACCTCTTCACCCTCTGCCAAAAAGTTCAAAACCACAATTTTAGCCAAGAAAATCATGGCATCCGTGTTTTGGGACTGTTAAGGTATAATTTTGATTGAATTTATGCCTCAAGGGAAGAGCATCAACTCTGCAAGATACTGTGAGACCCTAAAAAAATTGGGGAGGCCGATTTAGAACAAGAGGAGAGGCATGCTGACAAAAGGAGTCTGCCTGCTGCACGACAATGCCAGACCGCACACGGCCAATGCTACGAAGGAACTACTTGCCTCGTTTAAATGGGATGTCCTGAACTATCCCGCGCATTCCCCTGACCTAGCACCTTCAGATCTCTTTACCTCTCTGAAGCTGTACATAGGTGGAAAAAGGTTTTCAAAGAAACGAAGGGTTTGGCGGGAAACTACTTTGAGGAAGGCATCAAAAATTTAATACCTTGCTTCACTACCTGCATTGAGAGGAATGGCGACTATGTCGAAGAATAGCTTACATGTGTACTAAAGTAACCATATAATTTTTTTGTTTAAATAGAACATTTTGAAACCTGCAAAAATTTAGTACACTAACTTTCTGGATATGCCTTGTATTTTCGGAGATTTTTTTAAAATGAAATTCATATGCAATAATTGCATACATAATTTATCTATTGTGCCATTAATTTTAGGCGGTGGAACGAAGTGAAGTACAGAAGACTATGTATGATATGGACGATCCCCTCCACCAAAATACGTACGTCAGAAAGACGCAGACGTCTCTCAATAATATTGGTTGTGGCGCATCCGCACAGTTCATTTGACGTGGTAGTGGAGTGACATATCACAATTGCGCAAAGGTTCTTGTGATAATTTTCTATCTATAGTTACTTCAGTTTTAACATTGTTACAAACAATTGTTAGACAAATACATTTAGTATTTGTATAACCAGACAAATACATTTAGTATTTGTATAACCACGATCCATTAGAGTGTTTTTGAACAAGATTTGTAACATCTTTATTGTAATTTTGTTTCAGGTTGTCGTCTTCCAAAGGTTTATTGAATGCAATAAACACGCATTTCGGTACCTTAGCATTTTGCAAACGTTGGCTGGATAGAGCTGGTTGCACCAAGTACCAAATGGCTTTAAAGGATCTCTGTGATAAAAGTACGCTAAACTTAAAACTACTAATACAGTATGTGCATGCAATGTTAGGCTATTTGTTAATGTTTAATTTATATAGCAGTTAAGACTATGCCTGAATTTAGTGCGTTCTATAGTCCCTAAGGGTAAGCGCACAGTGAACGCTGGTCGCAGGTACTAATTCACGGTAGTTGATGGGCATAGTGGGAGCATGTAACTACATGCTTAACCTTCATTCAGTTGTCAGTATTCAACATGAGTTCCAGTAGCAGCAAAGATGAAGAATTATTTCTATGGACAACGTTTCCATGAAATTATTATAATTTAAAGACTATACCGTTAGTGACATTAATAAGAACAGAAAATTGTTCAGCATAATCATCTTTTTCCGCAATTAAAAAAAGATAGAGACAGGTTTTTTTAAATGCATGAGAATGACTGGAAATGTTTAATTTTATATTGTCTAAAATAGAACTTGTTTTCAAAAACAATGGTGCAACTTGCACAAGCAACCAATATTACTGGAAGAAAGACTTGTGATTAGTTTGAAATACGTTTTTTGAACATTTTGATTACCGATATTCAATATATTTTTTGGCCAGTAATACTATTTTAAAGTAATTTTTATAATCCTATGTTATAATTAATTATGAAGATGTTATTATTTATTTTCGTCTTTCCCGGTAATATCAACCTTTATTAATGACAATAATTCAAAGACAATTTAGACATTCCTAAGTAATTGAAAAACTTGTCATGTGAACACAGTTCATCAAAAAGATTGTCTTACAACCCTTAATATACGTATTATATGACACCAAGTACACTTAGCAACCTGCTAGCAAGCACAGGCAGGTTTATGCAAAACAAACCAGTGAGCTGATATGTGCAGATGACCAGTGCACAGCTTTCCCCACCAGCGTTTACTGTAAGACGTCTGATTAAAATATAATGGTCTATTCCTACTAGCAGGCTCCCGCTTGTAAGTGACCAGCGTTCACTGTGCGCTTACCCTAACTGACAAGGCTGCCAGGAGATGCAATCACTTGTTCTTTGGCCCTAGGGTAGTTCTCACTAGCCGAGCAGTCTGTTTCTGCGCACTGTTTTATTTACACAAATTGTGTACTTCAGTATTTCTAGTAAATTTGCAGATTGTCACTGTGGAAAGAGTGGAAGTGAAAATGGAGTCAAGACAAAAGAGAAAAGCAAGTGACCACAATTTTTTCTTGTGGTGTGATACACTTTCTCATTTTCGTATCTTTCCCGGTAATATCAACCTTTATTAATGACAATAATTCAAAGACAATTTAGACATTCCTAAGTAATTGAAAAACTTGTCATGTGAACACAGTTCATCAAAAAGATTGTCTTACAACCCTTAAGATTCCCTTAACGATAGCTTACGGCTAACTTGCATTTTTCTATCCCTTCATCTTCTTCTTTTCGTTAAAAGTAAAAGGAGTGGTGCAGATAAATGTGTGCTTGTCTGAAATGTTCTCTAATCACGAGTGCACAGTACGCGGTCTGTCCCAAAAGTGTACTGATAAGTGAAGTGTCTGTATAAGTGTACTGATCTTATTTAATTATATATTGTACTTAACTTGAAATTTCAAGTAATCTCCTTCAAAGTATGACCCTTGGGAAGTTACACAGCGGTTCCAATGTGTCTTCCACTGTTTGTTGACCGGAAGTCATTTTCCTTTAATGTGTGTGTAAACCTTCGGTTACAGTTTTTTGTATGTTTTCTGTCGTCCCGAAATGTTGACCCTTCAACTTAGGGAAGATGTAGAAATCACATGGAACTAAATCTGGGTTGTAGGGAGGTTGTGGAAGTACAGGAGTGTTTTTCTTTGGCAAAAATTTTCGAATTGAAAGCATAGTGTGAGCTAGTGTTATTGTGATGCAGCACTCGCGTCTGCAATGTCTGTTCGGACTTGTTGGACCCATTTTTGAAGTTGTTGTAAGACATCTTTGTAAAATACATGATTATAGGCTGATTTTTGTAAGGAGAGCGCTGGGAAAAACGTGCATCTACATTAGTATAGTCTTGTATGTACTGCAATAACGCAGCGTATGTAATCAACAATGGAATAGCATGCCTACAAAATACACTGGGTGTTGTCAATTTTCAACAACATTCTGACTGTACATCTTACTGTAGGGTGGAGGGGTGGGGGCACACCCCAGACCACACAGAGCGTGTCCATAGAACTGCAGTTTAGCTACCCAATCCTCACCGCTGTGAGGTAACGAGTGCTGGCTGTAGCACCTCTGAGTGCTGCTCGTAGTACACGGTTGTGCGCAGAACATCCGTGTGTGGTAGAGCCACGTGCAAAACATTAGTTGTGTAACGAGCTCGACGGTGACTCGTCCAACGTTTACACGAGTACTGAGGGGAGTGGGGCGCCCTGCAGACATGACCGCACCCACTCATTTGGGTTGGCCTCTCAGGGGCTGTGGGTTCCTGGGTAGCTCTCCGGAGCCACTAGGCTGCTTAAATTCCTTCGGAATGGGCGTGGCTGGCCGAGGGGTGTCCGGCAATGGATAGGTGAATACGCATGTAGGGTGGAGGGGTATGCGGGGTCAAAGTCAAGTATACGCATGCGTAGTCCAGCACTCACAGCAATTGGCCTTGCTTTTAACTGTCTGTTCCATTTCCATATGTGTATAAATTCCTTGTGCATAATGCCATGGCTGTCAAAAACGAACATAGTTTTCTCTTTAGATCTTCACTGTTTGCACATGTTCTAGGATATTATTTTGTAAAAAGACATCCTTTTCTCTATTTTACCTTGCATTACCTATGTTACTTTTTTAACACTTTGAAGCCTGAGCTATAAGAACATGGTATGTCACGGTATCCTGGGGGTTTTAGAGTAAATTTCAAAAAATTCTAAAAGATTTAATTTTTATCATATCTAAATGATTTTGGCATCAAATTGATTAAAAAAATCAGAAAGTTTATTACTATTAATTTACATCGAAATTATTATACTTACCAAATTTATGAGAGTTATTTAAATATACACCAAAAAATTATGAAAAACAAAATTGTTATGTGCTAAACACTACCTAATTTTAGAGTTTTACAATCCTAAACACTACAAAAAAAAACAATTTATATAAATTCTACGGAAATGCAATGAAATAAACTACCCACTAAACATGTTTGAGTACTAAAATTTAAAATATTTTACTCATAATTAGCCTTCGTACGAAACACTCGGAAACACACCGGTAAGCACAATGCAACATTAGTCAGGGCAGTACCAGGTTGTTTCTTTCCTTCCAGCCTTTCAAGTTGCAGTTTTGCTCTTTTCTGAGCAAACTTTACAGCAACACATGGAAAACATAAAATGAAAAAGAAATTATAAATATTACTGTAAAATAACCGCACAAACAAAGCGATCTAGAAGACAAAACAGTATAACCTATACAACCGAACAAAAACGATTACCGACAAAATATGAAAGGAAAACAATTATTACAAAGTAGAAATAACTATATTATTTACAAATATCAAACACAGAATAACTACAAAACTCATATAACTTAAAAAAATAATCATACAACATAGAAAAAAATCACGACAAAGTACACATGTACATCAACAAAAACATAACCTCAAACACGGCTCAATGTTTTTCTACATAGTTCACAAAATATTTGGTAGATTTCGCTGCAAACATAGAAAATTAAACTAAATAAAATATAGAATGAATCTGTGCAACCAAAGCCCGCTATAACCTCGTCTGAATCTTACTACAGAATTTAATGTGGCGGCCCGAGCTATACTCGGGGTTAGGCGTCAAAGTGTTAACTGTGAATATTGTCACTAAAGACTATTTCACACTGGCTTGAGCGATGTCTTTGAAATCACAATTTTACTTTTATAGATATATTTGTTTGATTGCAGGAATCATTGAAGCTTATCCGCCTCTTTGCGACATCAAAGGTTGTTATACAGCTCAATTTGAACACACCATTGTTCTACGTCCGACATGCAAAGAAGTGATAAGTCGTGGCACTGACTACTAAAATCAGTTATATCAATATTAACAAAATACATAATTTTTTTAATCAATTTCGTTCAAGGTTGTATTAATTGCTTAACTCAGGATGAAATTGTTTCTTTTTTGTTATTTTATTACGTTTATTATTATTATTATTTTATTTTATTCTCGTTTGAGTTATCAAAATTTATTTGTGATTATAAATTAATTTTTTTTGTTAAATAAGTTTTGTTTTTATTTATGGATTGTGAAAAAAACGTTTTTAATTACAATGAAAATTCCATTGTACTTGAAGTGTTTTTAGTTACATGTCATGGTAAAGTATGTTATATTTTTAACATTTCCAATTTAATCTTATGGTTTTAAATTTATATATCTATGTAAAAATACAAGGTAAATCTTTTATTCTTTCTTAAATATAAATGTTACATATGTGTCTGTTATTTTATTTTGAATATGAATCCTTTTTCCTCTTGAGTCTAAAATGTTTTCGTAGTGACAATAAAATTTACTTTGTAGTCAGATGTATTGCTTTTACAAACTGTCAATAAAACTATCAATGAAAAAGGTAAGTTTGAAAAGAGAAGGAAAATCAAGCAATTAATTATTAAATAATAAAAATGGTATACTTCAAAATCCATATTTTTAATACCACTGATAAAACTTAAAAATTGTGAAATTAATTAAAATAAAACTGAAATTTTGGTGTAAACACTTTTACTATTCACAAAAAATAGAAACGAAAAAATTATAATTAAAAACATACTTTTATAAGAAATTACATTTGATTTAAAAAAGTACATTCTCACGCTATCTATTGAATGTTGTTTGAATTACAGAGTGTAAAAGTGCATTCTCATGCCATCTAGTGGATGGTGTGGAAAACTAATTTAGAATTCTAACAAAATTCCCAATCTTAATAGTAGACAATATTAACTTGTTTGTGTGTGGCCCGCCCACCCGGATCTAATGGATCCCCTATATGCTCTCTTACTTTTATAGCCAATGCTAGAGGTAGTACAGTGTTACCAGTGTTTCAAAATTTTACCTAACATTAGATAAATTTCCCTCATCATTTCTGTTTGTTCATATTCACAAACTCAGTTTTCAATTTTTACTGTTTCTATACCATCAAGTATAGCATGGTCTGTACTTTATACAAATGTTAATTCAATGAAATTCAACATGCCAGTATTTTAAAGTATTGCAGTCCTATCTTCAAATAAAATAGGGGCTATTTATACTCATTTTTCTGATAGCATCAACAAAACTTGATTATATTTTCGAGGGGTTATTTGTCTGTCATGCGACCTTCGGACCTTACTGCATTTTTTGCTCATGTATACTTACTATTTTGATTTATTGAAAACAAATTTTTTTGAAGATTCTGTTTGTTCATTATCAGCCATTTTACATCATTCTCGTAACAATTTACTTCAAAAACCAGCTAAACAAAACATGTTTTTCTACACCGAATTTTGGGTATTTCATCAGATATCTCATAAATGACTGTAATCACAGATATAGGACTTATTTAATTTTTCAGCTCATTTTATATGTAACCTATTCAATTAACAACCTTAATAATTAACACTACAAATTTTTATTAAGTTCACTTTAGAGGGGGAGCTGAATTCCAGGTGAAATTTTTCGCAAGCTGTAACTTGATAAGGAAGCGATTCCGGACCAATGTTAACATGAACTGTTTTTTTTTTTAATTTTTAACTGTATAATCAATTTCGAAGTATTCCGTTTCTGGCTGGTTTACAATTGCCTTCCTCACTGAGTTGAAAGATTATGCTTATCAGCATGCCAGGCCCTCCAAAAAGCACTTATTTTCCATCCTGCAAATGATACCTTCACTTCATTCACCACAGGGTATGGCTGTATAGTAAATTACAGTACTTTTTTACATCTGATTGTTTTGCAATTTCTGCTAATGCAGACAGTGGAGAATGATGATATATGAAAATGAGCGATGAAAAAATGCCAGAACTGATTGGGAATCGAACCCGGGACCCCCGGCTTAGAAGCCAGTTGCGCTAACAACTATGCCAACGGACCGACCAGAGGAGATAACTCTAACTAATGTTTTTTTTTATACCTCTACCTCTTCTGTTTCTTTAATAGTTTAATCATATAATTAGTTGACTAAGTGATAAGAGACAGAACTAATCTTTGTAGCCCTGGAATCGGCAAGATCGAATGTAATTAATTTTTTTTTCACCTGCTTGTTACAGGCATATTAAGGGGGTTCGGAAAGCCCTATCTCCGCCATGTTAATGTTTGTTCCTTTTTCTCAGGAATGGATAGAGATAATCAGTTCAAATTTTGAACACAGTTTATTCATTATGTTTTACAACTTTTAACACAGAAATTTGATGATATAACATTTAAAAATAAATAAAAAAAATAATTTGTATTTTGAGAAGACAAAAAATGAGTTACAGTGTAAAAATTACAAATCCCTTGTGTTAAACTATGTAAGAAAAATTGAAAAAGATGTGTTGTAAATTTGAAGCTAATATCTCCAACCGTTTCTGAGAAAAAGGAACATTTACCTCAAAAATACAACTTTTGAGAAAAACGCATTTAAAAATATATAATTAGTAAAACAGTAGAAAATTAACAATACCATTATACTCGTTATACTCGTCATGAAATGCGTTACAGCTGTTAATTAAAAAAATAACTAGCTAACAGAATTTAATGTTATTTATGTCAAATTAAACTCGAAATACACAAGAAAAATATGGCGGCAAAATCAAAATTTTTTAATTTTTTGACAAAAATTGCTTTCCAAACCTCCTTAATATGAATTTAAATAAGTCACAATTTGGTCGGCTCGTTGGCGTAGTGGTTAGCGCAGTTGGCTTCTACGCCGGGGTCCCAGGTTCGATTCCCAGTCAGGTCTGGTATTTTTTCCATCGCTTGTTTTTATGTATCATCCTTCTCACCATCTGCAATAATAACAAAAGCGTCAGACGTAAAAAAAAATATATAAATCTTGTAAAAAACCTGATTTGTTTGTGGTGATGGACTCCTAATATGCATTAACCCTCTGAATTGACACGTACAGATTGGTCACAGCATATAAATTTTTCAACATACCAATGTAGAATGAATGTGAGTTAAGGTACGACATTGATTTAAAATACCTAAATCAAAAAAGTTGAAAAATACATATTTTTTATTCAACTAATAAAATATTAATAAAGCAATTATTAAACATAATAGTTTTATTTTGTGATGTTAAAATACACTTTCAAGCAAAAAAAAAAAATGATCAAAGAACAAAATTTAAAATATTTCACAACCATAAAAGATATAGGCAAGTGCCTTTATTTATTGCAAGTTAAACCAAAATCTTTATTCTTATGTTTACAATTTATCCAACAAAATAAGAAAATTATTATTATAAAAATATTTGTTTAATTTAAAAGCAGCAAAAAAGTTGTGTGCATTTACAAATTCTGATTGACGACATTGATTCTTCACAGATAATGTTTGGGTGCCGAACAATTTATTAAAATAGTTAATTATAACAAAATTACTTTCTGCTGGAAAAATAGTAAACAATAATAAAATGTTTTCATTCATTTAGGCCTACTGTGAAATCTTTTAACCTCGCATATTTTAAGATCAGCCACTGTAGAAATTTGCCTGCCATCTGTCAAGTATTGTTCGTCACGACCAAATCAAAACGATTACATGGATTTTTATGAGAGGGAACCTAAAAATAACCGGACGGATACCATATTTAAAAAATCTGGTGTGAAACACTCACACAACTTTCGAATGCGAATGCAAATAATAAACAATATAACCTACATTAGAAGTAAACAAAAAACATAAACAAATTTTAATAATGAGTGAATGATGCAAAATAAAAACCAACCTTAGTTTGGCTTATTAATGTGGTAAATCAATCTTTCACACTCAACTAGGCTCTGTAAATAAAAATGCTTTAAATACAGGATCCGGCAATAAAACCTGTATTTGAAGTAGCCAGTGGGCGAGTTGTAGTGGGGGTCTTCTGTGAAAGTGGTGTAATTGCCATTTTCAGTCTGCGCCATAGCTTGGTGAGCATCATGCATTTGTTGCGGAGGAATTTATTAAAAACTGTTGTTCTTTGATTAGTACTCTGCGAGCGTTTTGAATACGATTCAAAATTGGTCGACATGATCGTGTCCCTGATAGAAAAATTATTCAAATGTGGGTGTCAAACTTTAAAAAAACAGGTTCAGCACTGAAAAGAAAACCTACTGGCCGACCTTGGACTGCAACACCAGAAAATGTACTACGTGACAGAGCGTCTGTCCAACAATCACCAAGGCGTTCAGCACTTTAACATTCAGCTTCCCTGGGATTATCCGACAGAAGTTTAAGAAGAATTCTTAAATGAGAACTTCATATGCACCCTTTCAAAATGATAGTTACCCAGGAATTAAGTGAAAGAGATTTTAAACTCGCAGAGCTGCGTGTAAGGAAATTCTTTAAAACAGTCCCCTTGGCGCTTAGTTTATTTCTTTGGATGAGGCTCACTTTCACTTATTAGGAACTATAAACAAACAGAATTTCTGCAACTGGGCTGCAGAAAACCCTTGTGACCACTACACAGCCCTCATGTGACAGTTTGGTGCTCTGTAGCTGAATGTTTTATATGGGGACCGTATTTCTTCAAAAAAGAATGTGGCTAAACAGTACGGTTAAGTCAAACCATTATTGTCACATAGTAGAGACCTTCCTCCAACTTAGGCTAAACCAGTTTACAGTAGATCATGAAGTGTGGTTCCAGCAAAACGGAGCGACATCTCACACTTCTCGGCATACTATGGAAACGGGAGTTGGTTTCTGGTCATCTTGTCTCTTTGCAAGGAGACATCGCTTGGCCCTCAAGTTTGCCTGATTTATCGCCTTGTGGATTTTTTTCATTGGAGACACTTAAAGGCTGAAATGTATAAACATCATCCCACAACACTGCAAGCACTTAAGAAGGCCATTATCCAGAAAGTGGGAGCCATTCCAAAAGAAATTACACGAAGATGTGTGGAGAACTTTCGGGATAGACTTCATCAATGTGCCAACAATGGAGGATGTTATTTAGCAGATATAATTTTTAACCCTCAAAGTGATAGCTGTCGGTCTGATCGACAGCTAGTGCGCCCATCAGTTGCAAGTGTCGATCTGACCGACAGTTGTTCCCGCTGTGTTTTTGAATCTTCACTATTGCCAACCTACACTAACCTACATATCATTTTGTTCACAAAATTCTAAGCTTTCCAATAGCGCTGCTTTTATTTCTTAGAGCGCTGTTCTTGCTTCGTTAGGCGATGATTATCATGGAACCATTTGTGCTCACGTGCCTCTGTTGTGTTCCCGTGTGATGTATAGTGTCATGCCGTACATGTTTTGTTTGCAATTGCAAATAAGTTAATGTTGCTGTAATTATTTTTATTACAAATACAGCATATTTTATATTTTTTTACAGCATATTTTGTTGTTAATTATTAGTAAATGACTGTAAAACGGGGTTGAAACAAAATTATCAGTTAGTCTTCATTTGATTTGTTTTGTAGTGTTTAGGTTAGGGTTTATTTTATTGTTTTGTTTTCATAATAGTTTCTCATCGCAAAGTAACAAGTTAATTTTATCTTTTTATCAATGGAAAATAAAGGCAATAGTTAGACTAAAAATAACGGGTTATAAAACATGTTGAATCTAAATCAGCAGCTAAATACGAGTACCTGTTGACACTTTTTTTCAATATCTTTATTATTTATTCAAGTTTTACTATGATTCAAAGTATCAACAAAAATAAATTCTCTACAAAACCTGTATTGTGAAATTTTCGTATTTATCATAAGAAAGTACAAAAAATGTGTGGTCACAAAATATTTTTTTAATTTTTTTTTTGTTTTGAATAGAATTGTCTAGTATAGGTTTAGCTAAATTAAAATAATAGTAATAACAGCTACACGAGTGTTAAGGCAACTTATACTGGCAATAACGTATTAGACTCCCGCCACCTAACATTTCAAATCTCCCAAATCAAACAGTTCCTATGACCTCACACACTTCATTATCCCTACTACAGTCCCTTACTTCCTTTGTCTTCCAAACTCCGCACTCGTAATTCAACAGGCAATGCAGCTAGTCAAGGCACTCTCGTCGTGACCATAATGTCGAATTATGGCTTCTCATTGTAATGTAAATCAGGCATGGCATTTCATTCGTTTCGATCTCTATTAGAGAACTCTAATTGTGCGATTTTAAGTTGTGTATTGTGCATTTCTAACTGTTTAATCTGCAAATTATGTTTAGCGTCTTTACAATCTATCAATCACGTGTTATCTACAAGTGCGAAAATCTTCATGGCTTAATCAAAGGTAAGTGCCAAATATTTGTTGTATTTTTTGTTGCTTACGAATGCATTTCCTGTATTTTTCGATGTCCTTTAATTCATTCTGTTGTTTAATTTGTCAGTCGTTCTTAATTGCCTTAAATTGCCAGTTACAGTCATTAAATCGTTTAGCCGTGATTGCCGGCTATCTTATCAAAGCAATCTGGTCCTCCGCAAACAATCGTTTATTTGCCGTTTCATTAAATTTAATAATTATCCGTCGTGGCTAATTTTCATTGTCTTAAAAATCCAAGGTTTCCCCCGCAGGAAATCGAACAACGAGTAAAAACTTTGGAATTTTCTGATTATTTTGGTATGTAATATGTAGGGGTCTATGAACAAATAAATTATCAATTGACTAATTAAAACAGGACTGACTTTACGTTAATATTAAGCTAACATTTTAGGAACAATACATGCACCGCTTTGAGGGTTAAAACCCAAATAATCCAAATTGGCAAACAAAGTATGTATTTTTCATAAATAAAATTATTTTTTTAGTTTTTCTATGATAACATATTAAAATGACGGAGGTTTTATTGCTGGACCCTGTAAAAGTTGCAGATCTTTTAATTTCCTATAAATTTGGTTGTGTACACTTATGTCATTAAACACATTCTAAGGCCAAAAACATAAAAAATCAAATTTTTACAGATTTTCATGAAAAAAAAACAGAAAATCATTAATTACTACTACTAAACTAAGCATTATACAAAGTTTAAATGTTTGAAATAAAAGTTGTTCAAAAATTATTATAGTAAAAAGATTTCACAGTATTTTAAAGATCAAGTCATCTATACATAAAAAAACAGGTACACAATTATTTCATAAATTACTAATGTTAATAAATAATAAAAATATAAATAAATCTATGCATATCAAAAATAAATAATCATAATTAACATAATATACAAAATTAAAAATTGATAAACATAAAAGATTAATAATAAAGATTCTTACAACTCTGATTACAAACAAATCATTTAACACACACTCTAGGATAACGTACAAATAAGTGATGTAATTTTATACAATTGCTTTAACCAAGATATTGCATCAAACCTAGGAATCGATTTACCAGTATACTTACTTTTGATTTAATATACAGGGCAGACATACTAAAACGTGTTTCAGAAAGGACGCAACTATAACATTTAAAAAGTACCGGGTGAGCATAAAGTCTTGCCCTGATTATAAAAATTTATTGCAGAATAACTGTTTGACATAATAATTTAAATTTGATGCTGTTACATAGGTTAGTGTTAATAGTTTTTTTTTAGATTACTTACATTAGTAAACTTCAACGTGTGCCCCCTTGGTAGCTCGGAGAATGTCGAAGCGGTATTCCAGTTCCCGCCAGGTGTTTTGTAACATGTGTTCTGTCACAGTACCCACAGCAGCTTGTATCCTAGCCTTCAGTTCGTCAACGTCAGCAACTGGTGTGGCGAAGACTCTATCCTTGATATAGCCCCAGAAAAAAAAGTCAAGGGGAGTAATGTCTGGAGAGCGGGGTGGCCAGGGTGTTGGACCATCCCTTCCATTCCACCGATCCGGAAATGTTTCATCACGGAAAACACCATTAACGCTAACATTTACTTAGATGTTTTGCAACAGTTCATTGCACCACAGTTCGAAGAATATCAACCATGGATAATTTTCCAGCAAGATGGGGCACCCCCCACTGGGCTTTGATAGTGCGTAATTTCCTGGATGAAACATTTCCGGATCGGTGGATTGGAAGGGATGGTCCAACACCCTGGCCACCCCGCTCTCCAGACATTAATCCCCTTGACTTTTTTTTCTGGGGCTATATCAAGGATAGAGTCTTCGCCACACCAGTTGCTGACGTTGACGAACTGAAGGCTAGGATACAAGCTGCTGTGGGTACTGTGACAGAACACATGTTACAAAACACCTGGCGGGAACTGGAATACCGCTTCGACATTCTCCGAGCTACCAAGGGGGCACACGTTGAAGTTTACTAATGTAAGTAATCTAAAAAAAAACTATTAACACTAACCTATGTAACAGCATCAAATTTAAATTATTATGTCAAACAGTTATTCTGCAATAAATTTTTATAATCAGGGCAAGACTTTATGCTCACCCGGTAGAAGTAATGCATAGGTAAATGTAATATCTCCTTACATGTCAATTGTGTGACTTTTAAATAATTTTTTTATTAATCAAAAAACTTAATGTCTTTGTTTTCTTTTTAATTATTCAATGATGGTCAGTTCATCTTAAAATTAAATTTCATTTTCTCATTGATAGCTATTATCATTGTTATGGTCTTGGGTTCAAATCCCATGGCATGACATATTTTCATACGTTATAAAAAAAATACTTTCATCCTTCACTGTCTGCATTAGCAGTAATTGTAAAATAGTCGGACGTTAAACAAAAAAAAAAAAAACAAAAAAATATTGCATTACATTGTGTTAGGATCAGTATAAACCCTGTTAATCAGTAATTACAACATTCATATATAGTACAGTCAATTCCGGATAATTGGGGCATATCGAGGCCAGAGCATTTTTGCCCTAATTAATGAATTCATAAACTGTCGCGTATACGATACTGTATTTTATTAAAATAATCACATACATAAATTTTACATGCAAGTTCTATCCATATACGCACAAAACAAATAAAAGGGTATCAGAACAATGATTAAATTTTTAGCAAAACTTCAGCCTTACCGAGTACGGTGGAGAATGTGTATCAGGCTTTGGATGAATCCAAGTTGACAGCAGCAGTATGCTGTGATTTGTCCAAGGCTTTAGACTGTGTCAGCCACTTAATACTTTTTTCTAATCCCTAATGTGTGTACGTTGCAATCTGTTCAATTCAGAACAATAAGCAACCCAATGAGATGAGGTTGATATGTATGACGTGTAAATGAGGTGTCGTCTTGTACAGACTCAGGCCGACCATTCCTGAAAGAGTATGGTTAATTGAACCCCAACCATCAAATTACACCGGTAACAACTGTCTAGCATTCAAATCCGTATAAAAGTAATTACCTTTACTAGGATTTGAACCAGGAACCTTCATCTCCGAAAATCAGCTGTTAAACAGCTGATTTTCACGACGACTTTACCTCTAGACCAACCCGGTGGAATTAAAGCCACATAATACTGAAGGATAAGTTATTAAAGTATGGGGTGATTGGAACTCTTTACTTATGGTTGGCTTCTTATTTAGAGAACAGGAAACAAAAAACTTTATTGAGCGATGGAGGAATTGTTTATCAATCAAACTGGGCAGAAGTAAAATTCGGCGTCCCACAAGGTTCAATTCTCGGACCTCTTATTTTAATTATTTATGTTAATGATTTATCCTTTTATTCAAAAGTAAAATTACTTATGTATCCTGATGATACCTCAGCCATTATAAAAGATAATTTGAACCAACATCTAAAAAAAGTCGGAGAGGAAGTAATCATGGAACTGGAACAATGGTTTAAGTGTAATAATTTAATGCTCAATAGAGCAAAAACGGGGCTGATACAGTTTACATCTAACCCTAGAAAAAAGCAACAATTTGGTATTAAATGTTGCTAATGAGACCATTGAATCTGGAAAATCGATTAAATTGTTGGGGGTCTGGTTTGGAGAAAAGATTGCATTGGGATGAACATATTCACAAGCTGTCTAAAGAAGGTAACAAATTTTGAAACTAAAATGACAGTATACATGGGATATTTTTATCCTTTAATTGTATTGAGTTATTCTGTGGGGAGTATCTCCTATTAATTAAAATATATTTAAAATACAAAAAAATAATTAGAATAATGAATAATTCAAATATTCGGACTTCATGTAGGCCACTTTTTAAAATACACAATATATTAACGCTACCCTGTGTTTACATATATGAAATATTAATGCATGTGCATCAATATTTAGACATTTATAAAAGGGATAAAACAGGTCATCAATCACAATACTAGAAATTCTGACCTCTTAATTTATCCAATACATGGACTCAAAATCTATGAGAATAGCCCATATTATATGGGTATTATGCTCTATAACAAACTGAATAAAAGCATTCGGAAAGTTTCTTCCTTTTAATTGTTTAAGAAACTCGTGAAAGATTTATTATTGGAGAAAGTGTATTATTCTGTTGAAGAGTGTATAAATGACCTAAACCATTGAGCATGTAAACTGATAGTGATGTGTCATTTTTTTGTGGTATGTATTTTTAAATGTATTTATGTATGGACTGTGTAATTAGTGTTACTATTTTAAATAATTGTATCATGTAATTAATTTATTGCTTATGATTTTGACAAGTCGTCTATTTGAGCGGATATTCGCTAAAATCAAATGTTATATGACAATAAATATATTATTATTATTTATTAAACTAACGTAAAATTGGTGTTTGGTTTGCGATTTCTTGGGTCGTGTAATAGGTTGTTTATTTTTTGACTAAATCCATGAATAATTTGGTTTATCATGATTTAATCCACCAGTATATCACTAACAAGACTGTTAATTCCAGCAGAATTAATTTAATAATTTAGTACTACATTCATGTCAACTAAAAAACAAGCTGCGTCCTTTTTGAAACACTGATTATAACATCACCTCTTTTCAGGAATCAAAGAATTAGAACTTGTCTAGTGGCTCAAGTCAGCTGGTTGAAAAAAAAATTACTCCTTACCCCTCATTAAGATGTAGTCATTATAGAAAGGACATTTGTTCAAAATAATTAATTTTTATCAATTTTCTATTTATACCATTTTAAAAAGATTAACTAAAATTATTAATATAGAAAGTCTTATTTTAAAAAACGGTTTACAGAACACTATTCAAACTATAAAAAAAGAAATCGAAAATTCTCCAATATAAATGAACACATGATCAAAAATAAACATACATGTCTAATATAAAAAAAAATCTAAAAATATTAGAAATGAATAACAGACAAAATGAAATTGAATTTTTGGAAAAATATTATATTTATAAATACAATAACAGGGAAAAATTAATGAACACACAGATTGAATATGACAATCAACTGATTAAGTTGGCAAGACTATTTTAATATAAGAATCGACTATTCCTTATCTACCATGGTAGGAGAAAGAAGTCTTAAATTTTGACGTAAAAAAAAAATTTACTTTACTGAAGATGTGTAAAGATACACGAAAGCGCTATAAACATTGGTAAGTGTTTTATGTTACCGTATTCTGGTGGTTAGAAATATATATTTCAATTTTAAATTATACGGCTGTTTAAAATCCTACATAGGATGTTTGATAAAATAATAAGAAAGTTTTATGTAATTTAAAATTAGATTTACTTTTAGATAAAATCTTATCAATTTCACAGAAAAATATTTACTTTCTTCTTACACATTCAGCTATAATTTAACTATAATGTTTACTGGTGTGCGCAGACATTGACCTTCACTATTACACAAACTGCTGAGTACTTACACACTCGTCATCTAACAATCATAAAAATGGGCTAACCAGCTTACAAGGGTTACGCGTTGCACAAGATAGAACAGCTTGGAGAATTACATCAAACCAGTCGAGAGACTGATGAAAAAAGTAATATTAAAATTAAATCTACTTTAGAACAGAACTCCAGTTGGTAGGTAAAGAGACTATCCCCTACCATTTATGCAGTCAACTTGAACCATCAGACAAACTCTACTTAACAAAACATATGAGTACAGACAGATCATATATATTATACACATTGTTAAATATGGATTCGATAAAACGACAACTACACAAAGAAAATGTCAATTGATACAATTGCCTATTTGATAAACAAATTAAAGTAAGAAAACTTAAAATACACTGTTAAAATATATTAAAAAAATTATTTTTAAGACTAAACCTATATAAGTGATTCAAAATTTTCATACAACAAAATATTTTCTTTTATTATACAGTAATTTAAACAATAATACAAGTAATTTTATTGATAAAGAGAATAAGCTCAAATTTTTACCTCTTCAGAAATGGAATATACTTTACCTCCCAAATCGTTCATCAGATCTGTAATCCAGTTTACAGAGCACAGCGTACTCAAAGCTCGTATTAACATGTTCCATTCATTATCAGCCACACGAATTACAAAACCTGTCTGTTTACATACATTATAATTTAACGAATAATTGATAAAGTATAGATACTTCAGTTAAGAGAATGCCTTTTGCGTATGGATGGGCTGTGAAGAAGGGAATTGAAAATCTGACAGTGATGCCAACCTCAACAGTTACACTACATTTCAATCCCAAGCAGTTATTATATATATTTTGTAAACTGGGGTTTATTGTCGAGAAAATTTTGTCTTTATAAACCTTATACGAAAAAATCTGACCTGTAATATTGCAAATAGCTTAATTACATGACTATAGCTATGATACCGCTAGGATGCTGCAGTCCCAGTGCGCATGCGTCAGGAAGTTCGGGTAAATCCCCCCTACAAAATAGTCTCACTACGTTAACCCTTCGGAAACGGACTGTTACTCATTTAACAGAAGAATTGCAAAATTCAAAACAACTGTTTTATCTAACGTCACTACTAATAAAAAATTCTGAAAATATTACAGTTTGGATTCATGTAATACGTACGTGCCTTTTTAATATAATTACAACAAAATCGCTTGATAATTCTTTGCATTTAGGCGAGCGAAATTTTCAACCACGAAAATGGTTGTGTTTACTTTATATTTTTTACTATAACGGGCTTGATGCTTGGAACGTTCAGACTGCAATTTCCTTATGGTATGCCTATATAGAAATGTTTGATTCACTGAAGTTACCAGGTACGTTATTCTATTGGAACGAAATCTTCTAGCAATGACTCGCCTTCTTTGCTATTGCTATCACTGCATCTTCACCATCAGTCTCCCTAGTATCTATCAGCCAACCCGTTGGGGTAGTAGTTAGCGCAACTGGCTTCTATGCTGGGGTCCTGGGTTCGATTCAGTCAGGTCTGGCATTTATCATCACTCATTTTCATTATCCACCGTCTGCATTAGCAGAAATTGCAGAACAGTGACGTAAAAAAGAAAAAAAAATTGTATCTACCGAACTGTTTAAGAAGAATTTCACTGTCTTTAATTTTCTTTCTTTATATTTCAAATTGTGGAAAGAAAAACATCACAATAGCCTCATGACTTTTGTTAAAAGGCAAGGAAAGGCATTTTTGTTTAGCTTCAACTTCACAACATTTTATTACACTGCATATTAAAATTCGTTCAGCACTGAAAAAATCTGACCAAGTTTTCAAGAAACCAACATTTCAATTAACGATAATAAATGGTTAACTTCCAAAAGGTTCCACGATATACTGTATGCGCTCTGAGTGTAATGTAAGTTGTTGTGATGGTTGAACTGATACCAAAACAGTCATGCATGCAAACTAATGCTTTCCACCCTTTAACCCTCATAAAAATCAAAGGCATTCTCGTGACTCAAGTAAGTGTAGTAATATTTTGCACTGTCATTAAAAAAAATATACATTAAACAGTTGTGGTGGTAGAATCATAAAAATACTACTCAAGTTCATAATAAATTTAGAGTTAAGTTTCCATCCATTACTGACTGTAACAATATTAAAACACAACAGGAAGCGTTGTAATGTAAAAATAAACAATAAACGCTTCTTTTGAGATAACCATACAACAAAGAAGCAAATTAAGGATTATACACGGTTTAAAATTTTAACCAAACTGTCTACATTTACTCCACACTCTATAACAGCAATCATAACAGGTGATTACAGTTCTCAGAGACAGTCACTAAATGTAATGAAACTGATCAAAATACTTTATGTTTTGTGGTACAATGCAAACTTCAAATTAATTAGGCGTAATTACATCAGAGCTCATTATTTTCATACGAAAAGATGACTTAAGAGGTGTGATCAGAAAAATACGGTGAATAATTTCATTACAAACTAATTACTGGCACTAAATCCATTTCAAATTCAGAAAAAACCTATTAGGTATACGGTGGGAGCTAACCACGTAACCTCTCGCAGACCTTCACAATTCCTGTATTCCCTTTTCAGTCTCCCGGATGCAGTTTGAAAAATCTGGTGTGAAACACTCACACAACTTTCTCTTGCAATACAAATAATTAACAATATAACCTAACATTGGTAATAAACAAAAAAACTAACCTCAATAAACATAACCTAATTTTAATCATGAGTGAAAGACGCAAATAGAAAATCAACCTCAATTTGGCTTAAAAATACGGAAAATCACTCTTTCGCGCTAAACTAGGCTATATATACAAAAAAATACTTTAAATAGAAGTCGTTGATCTTTTAATTTCCTATAAATTTGATTATATACACATTTGTCGTAAAATGCCTACTAAGGCTGAAATCTTAAAAAAATCAATTTTTTTACACATTTTTGTGAAAAAAAAACCAAAATCACTAATTACTGCTAAACTAAGCGTTATACAAAAATATTTTATGAATAAAAAGTTATAGGTTTTTAAATTGTCTAAAACTTTGTAAATAAACGTTTGCCCTAAAATGCATACGGGTGCAATTTTTAAAAAAAAATTTCTATGAGAACAGTGTCCCCAAAAATTTCAGCAGATATGGTGCCTACCCTATCTTGTAGAGCATAAATAATGTAGAAAATGAGCCATTTTTGAGAAATTTGCAAAAAAATGAAAAATTACACTAATAAACTACTACTTTCGGTTGACTGATTTTGATGAAAATGTTTATCTTGGATCCTCTAATAGTATCTAACTTAAGTTCCAAGTTTTAACTTTGTAAAATGTTCCGTTCTTTTGGGTTTTTTTGGGTTCAGGAGGTCCACAAACAAGTATATCCGGTGAAAACTCGATTTCTAAAAATCGACATAAAAACAATATTTCCTTCCTATATGTTCATTTAAGCAAGAGAAAGTAAAAATCAACTTTGGAATAAGTGCATCGTTAACCAAGGAGAGATTACTTTGTAAGAGATCGATCTAAATTTTATGTAAGCTTATTACTTTATTCGTAATAAAATTAACCACCTTATTTTTTTATCACACCTCATATGCACCAACCTGTACAAACAACATCATTGTATGTTTAATTCACAGAATAAACAAGCTAACAGGTGTTTCAAAAAGGACACACTTCGAAGTTTAAGGGTTAATATTTTCTGCATAGGGAATATTTTTCCCCCCCAAATAACAGTTGGCACTACCGTACTCATTGTTGACCCATTGTGTATTACTGACATGTACTAGTGCTTTCCCAGTATTCATTTGTGTCTGTATAAGTTCAAACATGGTTTTTTCAAAGGATGAACGTGTTTTTATTATTGAAAGTTATTGCGCATATAAATCTTACGAATGAGTGAAAGACGAGTTCCAGTAAAAAATTTCCCAATTCTGAAGTACCTAATAACACCACAATATCGCGTCTGATTAATAAATTTTGTGAGACTGGCAGTGTACAGGATCGGAAAAGCACAGGTCGACCATCAGTGTTAACAGAACAAGTTTTGAACGATGTGAAACAACGTTTGACTACCTCACCCGGCAAATCACTTAGAAAGTTATCTTCACAGGCTGGATTATCACTATCTTCCGCTTTAAGGGCTACAAAAAAATTAAATCTGCATCCTTACCGCATTGGTGTCATTCATGAACTGAAAGAAGTTGACCATGGGAAACGTATACAGTATTGTCGTTGGATACGTTCTCTTGTTAATGACAACGGTGTTGAAATATTGGATCGTGTTTATTTCAGTGACGAAGCATGGTTCCATTTGGATGGTTACATCAACAGCCAAAACTGCCAAAGATGGAGCGCTCATAATCCTCACACATTTCATGAACGTCCACTACATGCACGTAAAATTGGTGTTTGGTGTGCGATCTCCCGGCGTCGTATTGTTGGGCCTTTATTTTTTGACACATCTGTAGATGGTGTGGTGTACCGCAACTTAATTGAACAATTTATAGCGTTGTTAGAATTACACGATTGAGATTGTTGGTTTCAGCAGGATAACGCAACGTGCCATACTTCTACTGAATGCTGAATATGTTACGAGAATTTTTTGGCCATCGTGTGATATCAAAAGGATTGTGGCCACCAAGATCCCCAGATCTTACTCCTGCGGATTTTTTTCTTTGGGGGAATTTAAAGAGTAAGGTTTTTAAAAACAATCCTAATACAACTGAAGAATTGAAGGCTAATATTGAAAGTGAGATTACAAACATTAATGAGCAAACACTATGAAAAGTGGCTACAAATGTTATGAACGTGTCCGAACTTGCATTACAAGCAGAGGAAATCATTTTGAACATTTATTGTGAAGTTTTAAAGGTAATCTGAATGTTATAAAGGTAATAATTTCATACCGTATAATTTGTAATTACTTAATGTAATAAATTAGCGTTCTCAAACTTCGAAGTGCGTCCTTTTTGAAACACCCGTTATAAAATGTCTGAAAACTTATGACACATACGATTGGTTTTCAACTGCCGGTTGCTAGCAATATCTGCATCAAAGCTAATCCATGTGTTTACACCGACACATATTGACGTATGTTTACTCCTGCAACATATAAACCAACAAAACCTCTCAATGGTGGATGCGCAGTAATCTAGTTTGACCTTGTATAACCGTGGAGCCGTCAGGTACAGTTCGCACTCCAATTACAAGCCGAATATCTCCGCAGCAACAACGTTATTTAGTATATTCCTTCAGCGTGAGTAGTTAACTTGTCATTAAGTTCTAATCGATACCATCTTAAATAATAATTTGATTTCTAGTAAATATTAACCCTTTCCACTTGACTGTCGGATCTGATCTGACACGATAGTATTAATTACCGTTCCACTTGCATGTCGGACCCTATCCGACTCAGTTTTCACAGCTGATTTTGTATGAAAATACACGTTTAACAAAGTTGCCCTAACATATGCTGGCCTATACGGGATGTTTTAAATATTAATTCTTGTAGTTTTCGATAGTTGACTACCACTGATTATCAATATAAACGGAATTAATTGAATCAATGTCACTATACCAAACTAGTAAACAAACAAACCTAATCGTGAACATGCATCGTTTAGTTTGCGGTATTTCGTGTCGCTTTAAGATCGGTTAATGTTTTTAGGTAGTTTTAGGTAACTAATTCACACAAAAATAATATTCAGATTATTTTACGTGTTTTTATTAGGTTTTAGGTATCAATTTCTAGTTACATAGTTTATTTTATCTTCGTTTTTACAAAAGCAGTGTATGTTTTGCAGGTTATATTTTAAAAGTTTTTAGGTGAGAAAAAGTATTTTATGCTCTTAAAACTAATAACAACACATTATGCGTATGATTAATGTAATTGGATATCAACAAATCATAAAATTAATACAAGTGGAGGGTAGAAAGGGTTAATATTTATCTACAGAGTAGTTTACTTTTAAGTGCCGCGAAAAAAAAAATTTTCCGAAAGCTAGTTTAAATTTTCAATCAAACTGAACCAAGCGCGTCACAGTATTTCCATCTCTTTCTAAAGAGCTCTTTCTCATGAAGCCGGTATGCACATCTCACCACTTGGTTTGAGTTGGGTTATATTTAATTACTTCGGCCGATGTTAAATTTTTATACCCACCATTATACCAAAATTTCCCAATATTTATACCGAAATATATCACAATATATTCTGATTTGTCATTTTAATTTGTAATTGAGTCCACAATTGATTAAAATTTTTTTTTATTAAGTTGTTTAGCACACGTCAACATGAAAAAATAACAAAAAGGTGAATAACATGACATAATTCTTTTCTATCTACCTAAATACAATCGCCAAGGCAACTCCGTTGATATATCATTCAAGACGTCACGACCATAAAGATTCTTAATGTGAATTGTTAATTCTGTAGTTGATTATAAAATAGAAGGAAGTTAATGGATGATTGTAAATAATATGGAGTGAGGCTATAGTAATGACTGTTCCAGCATTATCCTTTCAAATCCGCTGGGCACTGGGTGATTAAAGTTATCTACAATAACATCAAGGATTGCACCATCATCAACTGGAACAAATAAACAATCATCACATCACAAACATAACTTTATAAAAAATCAGGTGAGAAATACTCACATGACTTTCTCTGGCTAACGCAAAGAATGTACAATATTAGTAAATATAAACATTAGAAATAAACAAAAAACAAACCTCAAAAACATAACCTAATTTTAATAATAAGTGAATGATGCAAAATGTAAACCAACCTCAGTTTGGCTTAATATGGAAAAATTACTTTTTCATGCTGAACTAAGCTTTGTAGAGAAAAATGCTTAAAATAAAAGTTGTAGATCTTTTAATTTCCTATAAATTTGATTATGTACACTTTTGTAGTAAAATGCATACGAAGGTCGAAATTTTAAAAAATCCATTTTTTACAGATTTTATTGAAAAAAAAAAAACAGAAAATCGCTAATTACCACTAAACAAAGCGTTATACAAAGAAATGTTTGAAATAAAAGTTGTAGATTTTTAAATTGTCTACAAATTCTTTGTATACACTTTTGCCCTAAAATGCATGTAACAGCCGCAATTTTAAAAAACCATTTTTTTCTACGAGAGCACAGCCTACTCAAGAATTTTAATAGACATTGCGCCTACCCTATTTTGTATTGCATACAAAATGTAGGAAATGAGACAATTGAGAAAATTGCAATAAACTAAAAAATTACACCAATAAACTACTACTTCTGGTTGACCGATTTTGTTGAACATGTTCTTGTCTGGTTTTCTAGTGGTATATAACTTAAGTCTATGTTTCAAGTTCGTACGATGTTCCGTTCTTGAGATATTCACAAAATGGCTTGAGAACAACATTCTGGCATTTATTCGTGCCGAAGACTGGCTATCTGGAAGTCCTGATTTGAACCCGCTTGACTATCGCTTGTGGTCATTGTTGGAAAATAAAGCACGTTCTAAACCTCACAACAATGTCGAGACACCTTAAAAGCATCTCTAATGAAAGCAGTTACTTTCGTTACTGTGGTGAATGAAGTAAAGGTGTCATTTGTAAAGTGGGAAGTAGATGCTTTTCAAAGGGCCTGGCATGCTGATAAGCATACTTTTCACTCTGCACTTCATGAGGAAGGCAAATGAAAACCACCTGACTCTTCGTTTTAATTAGTAAAGCCTCTAGAGGTTCAAACCAGCCTTTCGGCTGATGATGACCTAAACAACAACAACAGAATCAGATGAAAACAAACATACCAAGACCGTATTACATGAAAAAATTAATATGATAATTACCAAAGAGTGCAGGATAAACAGTTCCTCTGATACCAGTTACTGGCTTTTCTATTGATTTGCCATTCAGGTAAAAATTTAATTCTATGTGATCAAATGTGACTCCCTGAAAAAAAAACAAAAACCTATATTAACATGGTACAAAATGATGCCTCACGACATCATTGTACTCACTGCAGCTTTTTTCTATACATTTTATTCAAACTAGTCTAATAAATGTAGTAAATTTTCACTAACCTATAACACTAGAGGCCGACTGGTGCTTTACATAATACACCCTACCTATGTTTCTACACCTTTTTACTTTCTCTTGCCTATATGAATATATAGGAAGGAAAGTATTGTTTTCATGTCGATTTTTCGAAATCGAGTTTTCACCGGATCTATACGTTTTCAGACCCCCTGAACCCAAAAAACATGTTTTTAGCAATTGGTCTGTGTGTGTGTGTGTGAACAGAATATCTCAAGAACGGAACATCGTACGAACTTGAAACTTAAGTTACATATCACTACCGGACCCGACACGAACATTTTCATCAAAATCAGTCAACCGGAAGTAGTAGTTTATTCGTATAATTTTTCACTTTTTTGCGATTTTCTCAAAAACTAGTCCTACGATTTTTTTTAAAATCGCCTGGTTTACTAAATTTTTTATGCTCCACAATATAGGGTAGGCGCCATGTTTGCTGAAATTCTACTTGAGGCTGTTTTTACGTAAAAACATTTTCTTTTTAAGATTGCGGCTTTAATATGCATTTTAGCGCAAAACGTTATATAATAAAAGTTGTAGAAAATGTAAAATTTTACAACTTTTGTTTCAAACAATTTTTTGTATAACGCTTAGTTTAGCGGTAATTAGCGATTTTCTGTTTTTTTTTCTCACGAAAACGTGAGAAAAATCGATTTTTTTAACATTTCGGTCTTAGTATGCATTTTACGACAAAAGTGTATATAATTAAATTTATAGAAAATTAAAAGATCTACAACTTTTGTTTAGAGCATTTTTCTCTACAGAGCCTAGTTTAGCGTGAAAGCGTGATTTTCCGTATTTTTAAGCCAAACTGAGTTCGATTGTCATTTTGCGTCATTCACTCATGATTAAAATAAGGTTATGTTTTTGAGGTTAGTTTTTGTTTATTTCTAATATTTTATTAATAATGTTAGGTTTATTATTAATTATTTGCATTGGCAAGAGAAAGTTGTGTGAGTGTTTCACACCAGATTTTTTTAATCGCCATCATATGGGCAGTGTTAGCAAATGTTGTACAGGAATGTTCCTAATGACTTCTTTTAACCAAGAAAAGGTAATAATACTACGTTTCTACATCGAAATAATTTAATTATAACTCAAAAATAATGTCTGTTACTTCGAGAACTCGCGACCTCTGTGCACTAAATTTGTTATGTACTGTACGTTATGTAATAATAAATGTATGTACTTTTACAATTATGCAACAACAAAACAAAATCTGGAGTGAAACACTCACACAACTTTCTCTTGCCAATAAAAATAATGAACAATATAACTTAACGTTAGTAATAAAACATTAGAAATAACCAAAAAACTTACCTTATTTTAATCATGAGTGAAAGACGCAAAATGAAAATCAACCCCAGTTTGGCTTAAAAATACGGAAAATCACTCTTTCACACTAAACTAGGCTCTGTAGAGAGAAATGATCTAAATAAAAGTTGTAGATCTTTTAATTTCCTATAAATTTGATTATATACACTTTTGTGGTAAAATGCATAGGCTAGGCTGATATCTTAATAAAATTTATTTTTTATAAGTTTTCGTGAGAAAAAAACAGAAAATCGCTAAATACTGCTAAACTAAGCGTTATACAAAAAATGTTTAAAGTAAAATTTGTAGGATTTTAAATTTTCGACAACTTATATTATACACATTTTTGCGCTAAAATGCATATTAGTCGCAATTTAAAAATAAAAAACCAATGTTTTTACGAGAAAAAAACCTCCCCAAGAATTTCAGCAAACATGACGCCTACCCTATCTTGCAAGCATAAAAAATGTAATAAATGAGGTGATTTTTTAAAAAATCTTAGGAGCTGTTTTTGAGAAAATTGTAAAAAAGTGAAAATTTACACGAATAAACTACTACTTCTGGTTGACCGATTTTGATGAAAATTTTCGTGTACTAGTGATACCTAAATTAAGTTTCAAGTTTTTCAAGTTCGTATGATGTTCCATTCTTGAGATATTTTGTTCACACACACACAGACTAATCGCTAAAAACATTTTTTTGGGTTCAGGGGGTCTGAAAACGTACAGATCCGGTGAAAACTCGATTTCGAAAAATCCACATCAAAAAAATACTTTCCTTCCTATATATTCATATAAGCAAGAGAAAGTAAAAATTTTCAACATTTATTCATTTTTCATTTTCTTCTACAAAGTTTAGCGTCAATTAGTGATTTTCCGAATTTTTAACTTCTACAGAGGTGGATTTTCATTTTATATAATTCACTCATGATTAAAATCAGGGTAATGTTTTTAATTTTACATTGTTTACTAATAATTCAACAAGGTTTTTATTTAAATTGGCATGAGAAAGTAATTTGAGTGTTTAACACAGGATTTGTGGTATTGGAATCAAGAATAGATTTCTTGTTTCTTGGTATTGAGAACTGAAAAATATTGATATTGATACATTACTAATAATGAATGAATAGAAATTAATAAAGACATAAGCCTTATGCAACAATTAACACAAACATATAATTAGAAGATAAAAAATATTTCTTTCGTTCACAACGATCAGATAATTACCATTAAGAAACTCATTTGTACGCATTGTATCTCTCATTTAAATAACAACTCTACAATTGATTACAATGTTCAAATTTCATAATTTGCATTTATATTACAAGAACAGAAAATGAAAACTTTATGAAAGCAAATTTACATACAAATAGAATGTATGGTGTCTCATAAATTACAAAGCAAGGATTTTTAAAGTACTGTAATGAACTTATAATAAAAAGGCTGCGATCTCAAAAATTCAATTTTTACTGATCAATTTTGATGAACGAAATACAGAAAATCATTAGCTATGTCCACACTCGTGCAAAGTAGCATGCGACATCGCACGCATTTAGAGGCATGCCATTTCACCTGTCCGCACTTGTTTGATGAGCTTTACCTCAAAAAAACATAACGAATATTTTGAACAGAACACTAAATTAAAGCCTGTTCTTTCCTCTGTTGATTGGTTTGACTTAATTATTTTATTGAAATTAGTTGGAGATGCAGCAATTTACGCATAAAGAGTACTCAGATTTTAGCCGGTTTTTTGTTAATGTGGTTCTTAAACGTCCATTACTCTTTCCAGGCTTTTCATAAAAAGAACGGCGTTTAAGTATGTTGAAGATCAGAGTTTTCTCTATATGAACATTTTGAAACAGAAGTCTGATGTTCCATTTTAAAATGCCAGTTTTTTTTTTAATGTGTATTTTGGCTTTACATAAAGATAGGGAAATGATTTTTGGGCTGAACCATGCATTTTTACAGCAATATTGTACCATATATTATATTTGGCATTTGTAATTAGAAATAGATATGTGGTATTAATAGAAAATTCTATTAGCCTCTAAACTTCTTGAGAGGAAACAGCTCTACAGCGGTATCTGCTCCAAGTATAGTCGTTTAGAAAACAAACTTCTATGTTTTTCCAGCTGAATCTTATTCCGTAGCTAATTTTGAAATATTAATGATGTTTTTATTAAAAAAAAAATAAACGCTTTGCTTAACGTAATACTGTTGTGAAAATGCATGGTTCAGTCCAAAAATCATTTCCCTACCTTTACATGGAGCCAAAAAAGCACTTTTTTCAAAAATGGCCGGCATACTAAAACGGAACTTGAGATTTAACTTTTAAAATATTCATGTTATAGAAAAAACTCTGATCTTCAACGTACTTGAACGCCGATTTTTATGAAGATTGGCGTTTATGTCCTAAAGGAGCTGACAGAAGATGACTTCCAGCACCGTTTCAAACAATGGAAAATTCGCATGGAGCGTTGTAGGGATAGAGAATAAGTGATTACATATAAAATTAAAATTACATTTTTTACGTCAGTCTCGTTATTTAATACTCGTATTTTGTTCATACCCATACACACACATAGAGTAGTGTTTAAATGACTGTATTGTTTAGTAATGTTTGTTTAAATTACAGTATAAATGAAATTCATCACCTTACCTTTGGTTGCCTTTTAAGTTTAAAAAACTTACGCATGTTTCAGTGGTACCACCTTCTTCAGAGCAATATTACTAAAATTAAAAATTAAAATTTGGAACGGCGTTCCCATTCAGTCCTTTAGATTAAAAATGATTTTTAATCTAAATGATGATGTTCCACCTCCCGGACTGCGATCTTGAAATTCAGTCTTCCTTGAAGGCCTCTTGAAGCATATGGAATGTTTCAGTTGCATTCTTTCCAAGCCACACACAAAACTTGATGGGATATCGCTGTTGAAGCAAACGCTCCAACTCGCTGTGTTGCAAAGTCGAAAAACACACTTGATGCGGAGACATGTCTTTCCGCTCCGACAGTTTGGAGCAAACTGGTGACGGATAGCATTCGAAGGACAGACCCCCTACCAAATTTCCCGACTGGTTTTTACTGGGCTGGGATGGATAGATGCGTCACAATAAAATCATGTGCATTACTTTTTTCATATAGGACCCTGTATAATTTTTAGTCAAGAGACCAAGTAACATTGAAATTCAAAATTTTGATAATTCAAATTTTTTCGGTTTTGAATTACCGAGATTTTAATGTAGTAACAAACTCTTGTCAGGTTATCCATCCCAACTAGCCTAATCATTTCATATTATATAGCAAATTATATTTCTTACTTTACGCAACAGAGTAGCACAAAGCTAACAACAAATGTTTACTTACAATAATGTCACCTTCTGAAGCATTTTCAGTCACACGATGAAGCTCATTATTATTGTGTCGTATTGTACCGTCACTACAAAGTACCCATGATTCTGAGTCCGTACCACCAGGTGCCTTATTTAGATCTGCACTACCTGTACCCAAACCGATACCCCAAATTCCTAAAACAAAAAAACACAATCTGATGTGAAACACTCACACAACATTTTCTTGCCAATGCAAATAATTAACAATACAACCTAACATTAGAAATACCCACCGGGTTGGTCTAGAGGTAAAGTCATCGCCAAAATCAGCTGTTTAACAGCTGATTTTCGGATTTTAAGGTTCCTGGTTCAAATCCTAGTAAAGGTAGTTACTTTTATTCGGATTTCAATATTAGACAGTGGTTACCGGTGTACTTTGATGGTTGGGGTTCAATTAAGCATACTCTCTCAGGAATGGTCGGCCTGGGTCTGTACAAGACTACACCTCATTCATAATCATCCTCATTTCATTCAGTCATGGGGTTGCTTATTGTTCTGAATTGAACAGATTGCAACGTACACAAATTAGGAATAAAAAAAAAACAGAAATAAACAAAAAACTAACCTCAAAAAACATAACTTAATTTTAATCGTGAGTGAATGATGTAATATGAAAATCAACCTCAGTTTGGCTTAAAAATACGGAAAATCACACTTTCACGCTAAACTAGGCTCTGTAGAGAAAAATGCTCTAAATAATAGTTGTAGATCTTTTAATTTCCTATAAGTTTGATTATATACATTTTTGTCGTTAAATGCATACTAAGGCCGATATCTTAAAAAATACATTATTTTTACAAATTTTCATAAAAAGACAAAACAGAAAATCACGAATTATCTCTAAACTATGCGTTATACAAAGAAAGGTTTGAAATAAAAGTTGCACATTTTTAAATTATCTACAACTTTTATTACATACACTTTTGCCCTAATATGCATATTAAGGCCGCAATCTTAAAAAAAACAATTTTTTTCTACAAGAAACAAGCCTGCCGATCCTACCTTGTAGAGAATAAAAATTGTAGTAAATGAGGTGATTTCAACAAAAATTGTAGAAGTAGTTTTTAAGAAAAAAGTGAAAAATTACACGAATGAACTACTACTTCCTATTAACCGATTTTAAAGAAAATGTTCATGTCAGGTCTGGTAGTAGTATCTAACTTAAGTTTTAAGTTCTAACTTCATACGCTGTTCCGTTCTTGAGATACTTTATTCACACACACAAACCAATTGCTAAAAACATGGTTTTTGGGTTCAGGGGGTCTGTATGTAGATCCGGTGAAAACTAGATTTAGAAAAATCAACATGAAAACAATACTTTCCTTCCTATAGGCAAGAGAAAGTAAAAATTCCCTCATTAACCACTTCATACGTTCCCTATTTAAACAATATTGCGTTAATAAATTGAATCTACTATAATTAATTGCAAAAATTTTACAAAGATTAAATTTTAGTTATCTATACACAATTGTTATAAAAAATTATTAAGTAGCTATTGAAATTTAACAGTTTACGTGTTAATTATACGCAGAATAACATTAAAGTTTCGTTTTAATGTCGATTTCACCAGAAATAGGCATTTTCTTGGAAAAAACATTTACAGAAATGCCGGAATTTGTGATTATTGGAAAGAATAATTCCAGAAATTTTTAAAAAAATCTGAAATGGTTAGGTCGACGTTTGGCATTGAATGACTTAAATAATTACTCTTTTGCAGAAAAAAAACTTGAACTTACCAGTTTGTTGTAATTTAACTTCAAAATATGATTTGCTTTGAACTAAAGGTGCAGTACACAGTGCCCCGCCAGCACCACAAATTCGAAGACCATTCTTTATAATCACTACTTCATGGCCTGAAACAAAAAGCAGTTCATGTAACTTACTTTTATTTAAAACACAAAATCTGGTCCAATTTATTTCAAATTGAGATTCTGTTTGCTCTTAATTACAGAGTTCTATCAATAAATTTAAATAATTTTTGGTACGCATCCATTATGTGGACGGCCGTTGGATTTCCGCTGATTGGTGGTGGCAAGTTTGAAAATTGTCATCTATCATATTCCTTTGTCCGCTCGTCACACCCCAGATGTCAGAAACTGCAAGAGATAGCAAGAAATGGTTTTCAGATTTTGTAATCTACACATAAAGTTATGTGGGCCTAAATAGGGTTTGAAGTTCTGATTTCGACCGGAAGTAAAGGAATCAATGTCAGAAACTACAAGAGATAGCAACAAACCGTTTTCAGATTCGCAATCTTCACAAAAAGTAAGCGGCCCTACATTGGGTTTCAAGTTTCAGTTTCTACCAGAAGTAAAGAAATCAAAGTCAGAAACTGTAAGAGATTACAACAAACTGTTTTCAGATTTGTAATATACACAAGACGTAAGTGGGCCTACGTTGGGCTTGAAGTTTCGGTTTTGACCAGAAGTGAAGAAAATAAAGTCAAAAACTACAAGAGATAGCAACAGACGGTTTTCGGATTCATAATATACACAAAAAGTTATGTGGGCCTAGATTGCGTTTGAAGTTTTTGTTTCGACCGGAAGTAAAGAAATCAAAGTCAGAAACTAAAAGAGATAGCAGCAAACAGGTTTTGGATTTGCAATCTTAACAAAGAGTTATTAGGCCAACATAAGGTTGAAGTTTTTTGGTTTTGACTGGAAGTGGCCCAAAACTGGATGTAAAAAAAATCAAAGACAGAAAATAAGTAACAACCAACAAACAATTTTGTAATTCATAATTTTAACAAAACTTTAATGGGGCTGCCATTGTGTCTGAAGTTTTCAGTTTTGACCGGAAGTAAAGAAATCAAAATCAGAAACTACAAGAGATAGTAACAAACGGTTTTCAGATTCACAATGTTTACAAAAAATTAGTGGGTCTACATTGGGTTTGAAGTTTTGATTTCTACCAGAAGTAAAGAAATCAAAATCAGAAACTACTAGAGATAGTAAAACAGTTTTTGGATTCATAATCTACAAAAAAAAAAGTTAGCGGGAGCCTGGATTGGGTTTGACGTTCTGGTTTCGACCGAAAGTGGTCCAAAAATATTTAAATTTCTATTTTTAAATTTTACCACCACTTGTTTACACGCAACAAATTAGTTTCTCCCACAATCCACTGTTATGTAGAACAATGGTTCCCAACAAAAAATTTTCAATGACTCTTCATTCACATGCTATAATGGTAAGGACCCCCCTAAATCCTAAAAATTGTAAAATTGGATTCTCACATAAATATATACAGTCCATTCGAAATAGCATGATAGTAAGTCTCTGAATAATAAAGTCCCTTTTCAAAACGTACAAATTTCCCTTTTATAGTCACTTGAGTCACGAGTTTGCCCTTGTTTGCAACGAGGGGTAAAGGGGGAAAAGCATCAGTGCGCATGCGCGACTGCTTTAATTTCAGTACGACAAACATAACAACTTATACTATACCCAGAGCATATTGTACAGTAATCGCGGAACCATTTGTAGGTTAACTGTACGAATATAACTATTTGTTACTGTAAACAGAAATGTCGGTTTCTGGAAAACGTGGTCAAACTATTCACTGTGCTGAACGAAATATAATAAGCAATGTAATAAAATCTTGTGAAGTTGAAGCTTAAAAAAAAATCCCTATCCGTGCCTTTTAACAAAAGCCGTGAGCGAGCGGCTTACTACTGTGATGTTTCTCTTTTCACAATTTGAAATATGAAAGAAAGAAGTTAAAGACAGTGAAGAAGCTAATTATTCATCAACAGTTTTTTTGACACCTGGTAAAAAAAGGAAACACTTAGCTAGATTAGGGTAACTAGTGAGACTGACATTGAAGATGCCGGTGATAGCGATAGTAAAGAAGGTGATTTATTCATAGAAAATTTTGTTCCAATGGAATACGGTAGCTGGTAATTACAGTAAATTAAACATTTTCAGTCATATAATTAAGCTATAAGCAATATTACAGATCACATTTATTTCTTATAAGGTTTATGAAGAAAACATTTTCTCGGAATAAACCACAGCTTACAAAATGTATGTAAAAACTGCACGGTATTGAAATGTACGAATAGTGTCTCACTGTTGAGGTTGGCAGCACTTTAAATTTTCACTTCCCTTCCTCCCAGTCCATCCATCCACAGAAGACAATCTCGTGACTTCAGTATCTATAATTATTCTTAGCGGTAACACAGACGCATGAACTTCTTACAAAATTACCTCTGTTCTTTATTCCATTTAAGTAACACTATCATGCTATTCGAATAAACTATACTGACAGCTGCAAAACATTAATTCACGATAGCCCTACTCATACGGTTAGGAGGGAACTGGTCAAATAAAATATAAAAACATTTCTGTATCAAGTTATTTATATTTATACACTTATTGTTAATTTAGTCTTGTATGTACTATTATCTAGGCCCTTTACATTGGGGCTACTAGTTCAATTAAAATGGGCTCTCTAGTGTCTCCCTAGTTTGAAGTGACAAAGGGACTACGCCAAGGTTACTGCATTGCACCCACGCTTTTCAAAATTTATGTCAGTAAAGCTTTAGTAGGATGGCGAAGGAAATGCTGTGGTATGGAAATCTCTCCAACAATATATAGGTACCAGACGAGCTAATGTCCCATAGCCGAGCGAGTGAGAGGGATATGTGGCATAACTACGCATGCGCTCAAAGGTCTTTACCGTTATAATCCAAATCTGAAAACATACTACAGTCGTTATCTTGCTTGTTAGTTTACTGCATGCATAAACGCTTGCTTACAACAATGAGTAAAATTATACGACAATGTTAATGGAACGGCGCGTATGGCTTTTGCGAGTGAGAGCATTATGCATTCTCTCACTCCCACGGCTAGGGGACATTAGTTCATCTGAATATTATACTTTATACTCTCTTCTTTGCGGATCATCAAGTTGTCATATCTGCAGATCATGAAGATGAGGAAGTATGATCACAAGAGGAGTATGAAAGTTGGGGCCTCAGTGTAAATGTAGACAAGACTGAACACCTTATTGTTGGTGAGCCAGGAAATGATATTCAGCTAGGTACGGGTGTAGTGAAAAGCTGTGAAAGTTTTAAATACTCGGGAGTCATCTTTGATAGAAGAAGAACAAGTGCAGGGAAAGTAAACAGCAAGATTTCACAAGGGCGAAGGGTTATAGGGCAGTTAAATCCTGTCCATTGGAATGATAAAATATGGAAGGAGACAAAAGATAAATATTTATCTTGCTATCCTGGAGAGTGTGTGTACCTATGCTGCGAAAATGTGGGTATTGACAAAGAGACAGAAGGATCGCCTAAAAGCGGTAGAGATCGAATTCAGAAATTAGGAGAAGCATCGGCATTTAAAGAAATATCATGGATACCATATCCCAGAAGCAGTTAAAATGGTTTGGCTATTTGCAAAGGATGAAGGATGGAAGGTGGCCAAAGACGGTATGAGAGAGGATGCCAGCCGGTAGAAGTAGGGGTAGGCCAGAAGTGACATGATTAGATGGGGTGCAGGAGGCAATATCTTTGTGACGGCTTTCTGATGGGAACTGGCGAGACAGATAGAGGTGGTGGTTAGGAAACAAGATATGGGTGGGGCTGTAAATCCTAACATGAATATATATATGTACTATTATAGAAATCAACTAATGTTCTTAACTTAATGCGATAAATTGAATCTGTTCTTTGAGTTCATAATTTTTCAAACATTAGGCTCCATATTTTACACTTTCACTCTAAAATCAGACCACAAGTCAAGTTGTGATCTAATGTAAATAGGAAAAGTATACGCCCACTTAGTATCTATTAAAGCGCTAGAGTGGGCCAGGATAGATGTTAAAGGACAGGAACTCGTATCGCTTCTGAGTGGGTAATTTTTCTGGCAGCGAGGTTGTGGCTTTCATTAAGGTCTACAAGTTCTTAAGTGCGCTTCTCAAAAACAGTGTGCAGTTACAAAATAATTTCCCCATGATATCTGGTGGACACCTTAGTAATTTCCTAGGAGTCCGCAGACAACCTGTTGGGAACCGCTGATTGGAGTTACCATGACCTGCTTCATCTTCTTCTACTGAGGACATCAAAGAAGGTGATTAACAATGGCCAGACTGTTGGACTTTTAAACAAAAATTTTGTAAAAAAACATGACAGTTACCTAATGTACAAAACAAAAAATTAAGCTGTGAGATTAGGGCAAAGATTTGGGTTTCAGGGCGCTGAAAGTAAAACTAGTACAAAAATGGCTACGCAATGGACAGAATTTTGGGGAAACTCGAGCCCAGCAACAAGCAACACTGAGAAAAAACCATGTAGGCCTAATAAAATATTGTTCCTGCACATTGGAGTTTTATTTTTTACCAGTACAAATATTGTAAACATTTTAAAATTCTAAGAAAAGCGTTACAACTGTTTTTTGGAAATCAACAATGACAAATTTCGAACTGTTATTACAACAGACATGTCACTTAATCTTACTTCTCCTTATTCATGGTACTTACTGGTATTTAAAAAAATCGGTGTATTTTCTAAACCGGTTTCCAATATTAAAGAAAGCAATATCACAACATATATTGCTTATATTAAATACAAATATATTTAAATTTTCAAGTACCATATTTTTTACTTAATTACATACCTATACGATTTTGTATACACGAAAATAAATTTTATGAACGGGACTTTTACAATAATGGACATCGCCAACGAATAGGAGCGATTGTACTATTAAATAAAAATGTTCAACACTAATACATCGTGAAAACGTACGTTTGTAAGTAAACGTATGTTTATGAATAATATTTTTTTTAAAGGCAAATTCAATTTTACAGACTAGAAATAATAGTAATAGATTGTCAGGTACGTTCTGATAAACCTCCTAGCCAATCATGTCAGTTCTAAACAGATAGGTTAGAGAACATTCCAATAAAATAACAAAATTACCATAACTATCGCAAACTTACCCATTTGATTAGTATCCAAAATAATTGGATTCGTGTGTTCTCTCCTTGATATGTTTTTTGGATTAATACCAAAACCATCTAAACAATTTTTAAAACAACATAACATTGTAAGAGACATTATGTCTGATTATAAACAGTTAGAATACTCTCAAAATTATAACAAAACAACTGACATAATTACAATATTTAACGTAATATAATGGTTGAATTAAAATTTCTTGAGCCGGAAATCATGTACAATAGTTTTGTAGATTGTACTGTAACACATCCTTAACAGGAAAATCAATCAGTACTATTTACATAACAAAATTCACAGTTCAAGTAACAACTTCTATCAAAACCCACACAAACTATATCCAATACCGTAGCCAGCCACACTGTTGGCCGGAATACCAACTGCAGATTACATAGGTTAAAAGTATCAATTAAAAAATATATATATTTCCATAACGTTACAACTAATCAAAATCCACAAAAACGATTATTTAAAAGTATACAAAAAAACTAGTTGTATTTTATACCAGTGTATTAGCGTGATCCATTTATTTATTTAATTAAAATTTTAATCCATACAATTCTCAAGAGTACGTCAGTATCAATATGAAACGGTTTATCAATTCTATTTTTTTTTCTAAATCATAAGTAAAATTTTTAATAGATATTAATCAATTATGTTTTATTTTCTGAATCATAATAATTATTTATAATTAAAATGTGTTATGTATGCTTCATTGCGGAAATTCAGTACTCTATTGCTTGATATCGTTGTCTTCAATCCACAAAAACGATTATTTAAAAGTATACAAAAAAACTAGTTGTATTTTATACCAGTGTATTAGCGTGATCCATTTATTTATTTAATTAAAATTTTAATCCATACAATTCTCAAGAGTACGTCAGTATCAATATGAAACGGTTTATCAATTCTATTTTTTTTTCTAAATCATAAGTAAAATTTTTAATAGATATTAATCAATTATGTTTTATTTTCTGAATCATAATAATTATTTATAATTAAAATGTGTTATGTATGCTTCATTGCGGAAATTCAGTACTCTATTGCTTGATATCGTTGTCTTCGAATCAGCCATTTTAGATCTTTCGTGGCCTGACGGCGATTTTCTTCAAGGTGCGTGGATGTGAATTTTGTTTAGTTTTATTTTATTAAGTGGTAATTATGTATTTTATATTTTTAAGCTTCTGAGATTACTATTATTCCCTTCTCGTTGCTGATTATCAAGTTTAAATAAGTAATTATTTAATCATAAGTAGGATGTTTTCGGATAAAAATTATACTTCCCGTCGGCTTGTCATGTGGAACTGGTTTAATAATTTTCAATTGAATTCGACCTATTTGTATAATATCCATTCATACTTAAGTATTTCATGGATGTTATCGTTATGAATTTTGAAATAATATTTATTCCTTACCTTGATATAGAAACTTTAATTTTGTTGTAGGTTAGGGTTAACCGCATTTCTTAAATTTACGTTTACACGCTGATCTATCGTACGAGTTAGATTTTTACAGTATTGTTAGTTTCACAAAAATATCTGATAACGTTTTTTCTTAATTCTTATTTTGTTGTTGTTGTTTAGGTCAACAGCCTAAAGGCTGGTTTGAACCTCTAGAGGTTTTACTAAGTAAAAACGAGGAGTGAGGTGGTTTACCTGCCTTCCTCACTGAGTGGAAAAGTACGCTTATCAGCATGCCGGGCCCTCTGAAAAGCACATATTTTTCACTCTGTAAATGACACCTTCACTTCATTCACCACAGGGTCTGGCTGTACAATGAAATTCATTACTTTCAGAGAAAATAACTCTGATTAGAGTCTTTTACACCTCTACCTCTTCTGTTCCTAAATGATTCAGTCATTTAATTGACTGACCATGTGATAAGAAGCAGAACTATTTAATTTAGCCCTGCAACAAACAGATTGAGTGTAAATAATTTGACACTCCACCTGTTGTCTGTTATGGGCAGAAATTCTTATTCTAGGTTCACAAAATCCGGAATTTTAATTACTAAAAATGTCACTTCAAAATTTTAAACTGCTGTTTAAATGATTTGTGTCATTTTTCGATTTTGGTTAAGAGTATACTGTTATATACGCTTAAATTTGGTTCTTGTATGTTGTATTTTTCAGTTAAAAATTTTTTATCAGTAAACTATTGTACTACTATAGTATTTATTTGGTTTTACCTATGAAGTATCGGATGTCTGTAGACAAAGTTTGTATTGTACCTAGATAACCTTTGATATTTTAATTTTCCTTTGGAAAGATAACTTCCATGTATATTTACAACCACCTGTGATATCAATAATGTTATGGTTCTAAGAATACTGGAGGAAAGTATATTAACTTTTAATTATTAACTACTGGCCGACCTGTATTTCTTCGCTTTATGAATTAAAAATGTGGACCTCCCATTTTGGTTTATTGGCCATAAATAGTTTTCATTAAGTACCTTAGTTTCTCCTGAAAACAGTATTATACCTAATTGAAACCCCCATAACATTTTTGTTAAAACCCAACAATATTTATAATTTCTCCTCATACACAACATTCTTTGTCTTTTTTCCAGTCATTATAAAAATTTATTGATCACAAAAACTACCAGTTCTTGACAGACCCAGGTATAACCTATGCATGCGCAAATCTAACCCGACAAATTTAAATGTTTGCCCTTGAGATTTTTTTATTTTTATTAAGATAACTTAATAGGGAACTGAACATTTACATTTACTGTGTTGTCCCTTTATGACTTTTCAAGATTTTATTCTAATTTTATTTTTAAACCAATTTCTTTGTCACTTACCTCAAATTAAAGTTCTAATATTTCCCTGTGAAATCCATTTTTGTTGTTAACCAAAATAATTTTTCTACTTTAAAATATGCAAACAAATTGAACCACTTTTAGAGAAAAAAAGAATTAAACTGTACTAGAAATTTAAAGTCGCATCAACAGTTCTGTTATTAGCGACTAAAGCGGGGAATTAACTTGGGAAATTCCCAGACCGAATCCAGGACCTCGTAGCGCACCACCACTACACTATGGAGGCAGCCTAATTATATTGTATTACACTATAAATAAACGATTATAAAACCTATTTACAACTCGAATAATATTTTTGAATGACAGATTGCTAAACGACATAACGCGCACTCTGTACAACACAAATTGTAGGTTATAAACACACTTAGTAAACATATGTTATAATAACCACAGATAGGAAACTAACTTTTAATAAGCGCTTTAGTGGTGTATTTGATAACTAAAAATTAAAAATAATGTTTGTAACAAGAGATCCTGTCCATAGACATTCAATTACTTTTATAATGCAGGGAATTCAAAGACGTTACATGACGGGATCCGCAAAACAGAAAAGTTTCGTGACGAGCTCAGCAGTTAAATGGAAAGGGCATGGTCCCTGGAGACAAGCGAACACAACAGCATAATGGTCGGCCGTGTCTTTCGTTTAGTTTTATAATAAATACTTTTTCAACATTGTTGAAAAAGTATGCGCTGATGTACGAAACTTGAAACGCGTTTGTAACTGAAATTCTTCAGTTGCCGGGTCTAGAAATTTGCTGGTGAAGGTTGCAATTCGATAACTTAACAGTTAAGGAGATATAATATTTGCCAATTACGATGGTGTGTAGGGAGGGTAGCGAGACAGAGAGAGAATGTGTTTCATCTGCTGTTCCCCTCAACTCATTTCAATCAGTGTACGGTGTTCAAGAAGAATTGTGACAATTCGCGATCGGTAGGGCACTTTGCCGGCCAGTTTCGTTCACTACATCACTCTAACAAGCTCATTTTTCATAAATAAATTCTGAAATATTACTTTCGCTTCTTGATGAACCTTATTTTATTACACTATAATGTTATTATTTACTCTGATATTTAGATAAGATACACTCGTACAAAGTTAGGCGTTTTAATCTCGTCACATTTTTTGCGTATCACATATTATAACTTTTTTCTAGGACGACATATTCGTTTTATTATTTTGTTATAAAATATAAAATTTTATCTAATGATATAATTTTATTGTTTAGTCATATATTGGGCAGAAACAGAAATAATGAACGAGTTTGAAAAATCATTCTTTGAAGGGAAGTCAAAAACAGATTGTCGAGGCTGGTGTCTCCTTCCTGTTAGTATTCCAAGAAGCTGAATAATTTTTTATAGTTGTGAACTTTATACCAAACATACGTCAATTTTTAGAAATCAACTACACACGCACAATATCAGTTGTATGAAATTTTAACGAAAAGAACTGCATAGTAAATAAAAGAGAAAGAGGGTATGAGACGTCCCTCTCTTTTGGGCCTGTTAAACCGTATGGTACATCATTTAGAAAAAAACTTTCCCCCTAATTTTGTACGCGCACAACAATTGGCTTTTCGACAGCCGACACAAATGACAAAACGATAACCACACGAACTTAACGAGTAGTGAGTACTACTTTAGAGACAGCCTGTATCTTTAGTTGACAGGCTACAGCGTTTTGGTGGGGGAAATACTTACTGCGCATGTGCGGCCTCGCATGCCACCGTAGTTGGTCACCATTATACCTAATTTTTTTATTTTTCCGAAAAAATTAAATATTTTGGAATTTTTAGAAAATCTTTATGGCAATAGCTTTGAAACTATCGTTAAAATCGGGCCAGTATAACCAGAATTAGTTCTCATAAAACATTATAATGTTAAAATGGTAATATAGATTATTTTTTGACTTGTTTTGCAGAAAAATGGCAGATTCAGAAAACGCTTCTAAAGCTGCATCAGCTACTGCAACAGCTGAGAAAGCAAAGGAAAAAAATGAAAAAGTTGAGAAGAAAGTAGAGAAGGAAGGTGAAAAAACAGCTGATGTTAAACGAAAACCAAAACCATTTAAGGGTATGGCTAAGAGAAGACACGGTAGATTGTATGCTAAAGCTATTTTTACTGGATATAAGAGAGGTTTGAGAAATCAACATGAAAATACAGCTTTATTAAAAGTTCAAGGCTGCGACCAGAAAAACGACAGTTGGTTCTATGTCGGCAAGAAATGCGTTTTTGTATACAAGGTATGTTTATGTAACATTTATTGTTTAATTAGGCCTGCAGGATTAAAATTATGAATACTCTTCACGCTACAAGAAATTTATGAATTTCACATGCAGTTTTGTATGGCGGGGAGATCTGTTATACTACTAGAACCAAAAACATCATTTGACACTCACAAATACTACATAACACTTTCATAGCACACAAAGTAGCTCATAATTTATTTGAATATTAAATTAATTAATAACAATATTTTGATTTTGTCTTTCTCTATATGAATACTAATAAAGGGCGGCCCACGTAAAGCATTCCAGTTGAATTATAGAAAAATGTTTCAATATAAAAAATTAAATTGTACCCAAGAAATCTATTTAAAAAAATCTGGTGTGAAACACTCACATGACGTTCTCTTGCAAATGCCAATAATAAACAATATAACCTAATATTAGTAATAAAATATTGGAACAAAAAATAACAAACCTACCTCAAAAAACAACCTAATTTTAATCATGAGTGTGCAAAATTAAACCCAACCATACGGAAAACCACTCTTTCACGCTCTGTAGGTTCTCTTGAGACTAGGCTCTGTAGAGAAAAATGCTTGAAATTAAAGTTGTAGATCTTTTAATTTCCTATAAATTTAATTATAAACTTTTGTTGTAAAATGCATACTATATGCAAAATCTTAAAATATCAATTTTTTACAGATTTTCATGGAAAAAACAGTCACTAATACCTCTAAACTAAGTGTATAGAAAAAAATATTTGAAATAAAAGTTGTAGATTTTTAAATTCTCTACAACTTTTATTATGTACACTTTGGCGCTATAAAATGCATTTTAAGGTTGCAACCTTTAAAAAAACATTTTTTTCTATGAGAGCACAGCCTCTATAAGAATTTCAGCAGACATGGTACTACCCTATCTTGTAGAGTATTAAAAACATAGTAAAAAGGGCGATTTTTAGATAATTGTAGAAGCCATTTTTGAGAATCTCAAAAAAGTGCATAATGACAGGTTTAAACCAATTTTGATAAAAATGTTTGTGTTGGGTCCAGTAGTAGTATATAATTTAAGTTTCAAGTCAATACGATGTTCTGTTCTTGAGATATTTTGTTCACACACACACACAGACCAGTATATTTTTGGGTTCAGGGGGTCTGAAAATGTGTAGATTCGGTGAAAAATTGACATGAAAACAATACTTTCCTTCCATATAGGCAAGAGAAAATAAAAACTAACGTTTTATTTAAAGTATTATTTTTACTTTCTCTTTCCTATATGAATATATAGGAAGGAAATTATTGTTTTCATGTCAATTTTTCGAAATTGAGTTTTCACCGAATCTACACGTTTTCAGACCCCCTGAACCCAAAACACATGTTTTTAGAGATTGGTCTGTGTGTGTGTGTGAACAGTATATCTCAAGAACGGAACATCGTACAAACTTGAAACTTAAGTTACATACCACTACCAAACCCGACATCATTTTCATCAAAATCGGTCAACCGGAAGTAATAGTTTATTTGTGTCATTTTTCACTTTTTTGCGATTTTTTCAAAAACTGGTCCTATGATTTTTTTTAAATCTCCTGGTTTACTTAATTTTTTATGCTCTACAAGATAGAGTAGGCGCCATGTTTGCTGAAATTCTTGGTGTGGCTGTTTTCGCGTAAAGAAATTGTTTTTTCTTTAAATTATAGCTTTAATATGCATTTTAGCGCAAAAATTTATATAATAAACAATGTAGAGAATTTAAAATCTTACAATTTTTATTTCAAACATTTTTTTGTGTAATGCTTAGTTTAGCGGTAATTAGTGATTTTCTGTTTTTTCTCACAAAAACATGTGAAAAATCGATTTTTTTTTTTTTTATTCAGCATTAGTTTTCAGCATTTTGCGACAAAAATGTATACAATAAAATTTATAGGAAATTAAAAGATCTACGACTTTTGTTTAAAGCATTTTTCTCTACAGGCCTAGTTTAGCGTGAAAGAGTGATTTTCCGTATTTAAAGCCAAACTGAGGTTGAATTTTATTTTGCGTGTTTCACTCATGATTAAAATAAGGTTATATTTTTTGAGGTTAGTTTTTTGTTTATTTCTATGTTAGGTTTATTGTTAATTATTTGCGTTGGCAAGAGAAAGTTGTGTGAGTGTTTTACACCAGATTTTATTTTTACTGCACTTTGTGTTTTTCCGTATTTTTAAGTGGAACAGAGGTTAATATTCTAGTAACATTCACTGATGAAATTTACATCTAATCATTAACAATTTTTTTTTTTTTACAAAATTTGCTACACAAATGATGAAATAATTTCTTGATAGGAATTGCCGACTGACCGATAAATGAAGCCAAATTTTAAACTGATGTGTAGCATTTTCTGAAACTTTTACTGTTTTTTTTTAAGTAATCATGTAATATTTACAAAGAAATTACATTCTTGTGTTCAAAACATTTTAGAAACCAAATGTAGTTTTAAGGGGTTTCTGATATTAAAATAAAATTGATTTGTAAAGGTTTCGTCTTTGATTGTACCTGGGGCTACAGTTTGATATTGATAAAATTGGAATGTAGTTTGCTGTATGCTGTCTGTCACATCCTTAATTATCACTAAATTTTAGGTTTTCAGAATAAGTTTCGACAAATTTGGCAATTTATAAACTGTTAAAAGATATTTATTGACACAATGAATGTTAAGAAATCTGGTGTGGAACACTAAGAATTTTTACTTGCCTGTATAAATATTTATTAAAAAATAACCTAATTTTAATCACTTCTTTGAAACTTAAAATACAGAATCTCATTGAATTGTGTAACTAAGTGCTGTAGAAAAAAATGCTTTAAATAAAAGTTGTACGACTTTGTATTTTCAATAATTTCAGTAAAGTAAAATTTTCAGAATGTACTGTTTTGTTGTAAAGTGCATATTAAGGCCGCAGTCATAAAAAAATCCCATTTTTTAGCGATTTTAATCAACAAACTACAGAAAATTACTTAAGTGATAAAAAAAATAAAAGAAATTCTTTTATATTAAATATACGTTGCCATACAACGTATGTTATTAAAGTCGCAAACTTAAATAAACCTTTTTACTACGAAAGAACAGCTTCTCAAAAACTTTTAGCTGACATACCACTTATCTTATAGAGCACTGGAAATGTAGTAAATGAGGTAGATCCGATGAAAAATCGACTTGAAAACAATATTTTCCCTCCTATGTATTCATTTAGGCTATAGAAAGTAAAATTGCAGTACACTATTTTATACAGGGTGTTTCATGAGGTTCACCCCCCCCATACTTCTACAGCGCATTTTACTAGTAAAGATAATGAAAAATCTGGTGTGAAACACTCACACAACTTTCTCTTGCCAATGCAAATGATTAATAATAAACCTAACATTATTAATAAAATATTAGAAATAAACAAAAACTAACCTCAAAAACATAACCTTATGTTAATCATGAATGAATGACGCAAAATGACAATCGAACTCAGTTTGGCTTAAAAATACGGAAAATCACGCTTTCACGCTAAACTAGGCTCTGTAGAGAAAAATGCTCTAAACAAAAGTTGTAGATCTTTTAATTTTCTATAACTTTTATTATATACACTTTTGTCGTAAAATGCATACTAAGACCGAAATGTTAAAAAAATCGATTTTTCTCACGTTTTCGTGAGAAAAAAAACAGAAAATCGCAAATTACCGCTAAACTAAGCGTTATACAAAAAAATGTTTGAAACAGAAGTTGTAGGTTTTTAAATTCTCTACAACTTTTATTATATAAGTTTTTGCGCTAAAATTTATATTAAAGCCGTAATCTTAAAAAAACAACGTTTTTACGTGAAAACAGCCTCACCGAGAATTTCAGCAAACATGGCGCCTACCCTATCTTGTAGAGAATAAAAAATTGAGTAAAATAGGCGATTTTAAAAAAAATCGTAGGACCAGTTTTTGAGAAAATTGCAAAAAACTGAAAAATTATACGAATAAACTACTACTTCCGGTTGACCGATTTTGATGAAAATGTTCGTGTCGCGTTCGGTAGTGGTATGTAACTTAAGTTTCAAGTTCGTACGATGTTCCGTTCTTGAGATATTCTGTTCACACACAGACCAATCGCTAAAAACATGTTTTTTGGGTTCAGGGGGTCTGAAAACGTATAGATCCGGTGAAAACTCGATTTTAAAAATCGACATGAAAACAATAATTTCCTTCCTACATATTCATATAGGCAAGAGAAAGTAAAAAGTGAACGTAGGTCCGAAAACGCTTCGTGAGCGATACAGCTAGTGAAGTAGTTTAGCATGATTTCTGGGCAAAGAGTGAAATAAAGCCATACTGAACTTCTGGAAAGGTAAATAGTGACAAAATTTGTAGTGTCTTATGTATTTTGACCTGGAAAAGCTAATCGCAGAAATAAATTACTACTTCCGGTTGACCAATTTTGATAAAACTGTTGTCAGTTGTCCTTGTGATATTTAACTTGAGTTCCAAGTTTCAACTTTGTACACTGTTCTGTTCACATGGAATAATCGAAAAAAACTTTTTGTTAAGGGGCTTGAAAACATATTTCCGTTGTAAGATTGATATGGAAACAATACTTTCTATCCCTATATATTGATATATAGCAAGAAAAAGTACGAGATATACGTGTAGTATAAAGTTCTAGTTAGTAACAGTAAGCTGTACAAATGATGAAACAATTTCTTGATAGGAATTGCCGGCTGATCGATAAATGAAGCCAAATTAAAAACTGATGTGTAGCATTTTCTTTCAATTTTATTGTTTTTATTTTTTTATGTACCCATGTAATATATGACACAGTTTTACTTTCTGTTTCAACTTTGTACACTACTCTGTTCACGCAGACTATTCAGTGAAAAAAATTTTTGTTGTGGGGGTTTGGAAACATATTTCTGGTGCAAGATCCGACATGGAAACAATACTTTATTTCCCTATATATTGATATTGGGCAAGAGAAAGTACAGTAAGGTGCACAAATGATGAAACAATTTCGTGATAGGAATTGCCGGCTGATCGATAAATGAAGCCAAATTTAAAACTGATGTGTAGCATTTTCTTTCAATTTTATTGTTTTTATTTTTTTATGTACCCATGTAATATTTGACACAGTTTTACTTTCTGTTTCAACTTTGTACACTGCTCTGTTCACACAGACTATTCAGTGAAAAAAAATTTTGTTGTGGGGGCTTGGAAACATATTTCTGGTGCAAGATCCGACATGGAAACAATACTTTATTTCCCTATGTATTGATATTGGGCAAGAGAAAGTACAGTAAGGTGCACAAATGATGAAACAATTTCTTGATAGGAATTGCCGGCTGATTGATAAATGAAGCCAAATTTAAAACTGATGTGTAGCATTTTCTTTCAATTTTATTGTTTTTATTTTTTTATGTACCCATGTAATATATGACACAGTTTTACTTTCTGTTTCAACTTTGTACACTGCTCTGTTCACACAGACTATTCAGTGAAAAAAAATTTTGTTGTGGGGGCTTGGAAACATATTTCTGGTGCAAGATCCGACATGGAAACAATACTTTATTTCCCTATGTATTGATATTGGGCAAGAGAAAGTACAGTAAGGTGCACAAATGATGAAACAATTTCTTGATAGGAATTGCCAGCTGATCGATAAATGAAGCCAAATTTAAAACTGATGTGTAGCATTTTCTTTCAATTTTATTGTTTTTATTTTTTTATGTACCCATGTAATATATGACACAGTTTTACTTTCTGTTTCAACTTTGTACACTGCTCTGTTCACACAGACTATTCAGTGAAAAAAAATTTTGTTGTGGGGGTTTGGAAACATATTTCTGGTGCAAGATCCGACATGGAAACAATACTTTATTTCCCTATATATTGATATTGGGCAAGAGAAAGTACAGTAAGGTGCACAAATGATGAAACAATTTCGTGATAGGAATTGCCGGCTGATCGATAAATGAAGCCAAATTTAAAACTGATGTGTAGCATTTTCTTTCAATTTTATTGTTTTTATTTTTTTATGTACCCATGTAATATTTGACACAGTTTTACTTTCTGTTTCAACTTTGTACACTGCTCTGTTCACACAGACTATTCAGTGAAAAAAAATTTTGTTGTGGGGGCTTGGAAACATATTTCTGGTGCAAGATCCGACATGGAAACAATACTTTATTTCCCTATGTATTGATATTGGGCAAGAGAAAGTACAGTAAGGTGCACAAATGATGAAACAATTTCTTGATAGAAATTGCCGGCTGATCGATAAATGAAGCCAAATTTAAAACTGATGTGTGGCGTTTTCTGTAACTATTGTGATACATATTATTACATTCTCTTATCTGATATGAAAATATGTATGGCAGGAAAGAATTGTTTTGATGCAGATATTTTTACTGGAAATACATGTTTCAGGTCCCATCAACCCAAAAAAACATTTTATCAATTGGTCTGTGTGAATAAAATTAGCATACAAAGTTAAATACAAGAGTGATTTTTTAGTCCTGTTAACCAATTTTTATTGTCTGGATTTTTATTTTTTTCTAAGAAAGAGAAATTTTGTTTTGTGACACCAAGTTTGTAGCTCTACTCAACCGGTATAGATATGACAGTGTGAGTTGATTCTAATTGACCTGGTTTCCAGTTGTGTTATGAACAGATCTTTTACCCTAGGACAACAGGTTTTCATTTTTGAACCATATTTTGTTATGAAATCATATGCAAGTGTAAAAGAATTTCAAATTAAATTTGTTGGTGTTCCTCCACCAGAATAAATGTCAATTTCTAGACTAACAAACCGATTTCGAGAGACAGGTAGTGTTTGTGACAGGAAACACAGTGGTTGATCAACTCTCTTGACTGATGACGTTTTAGAGAATGTGAAAACAAGATTGCTCAATTCTTCCAAAAAAGTTTACAAAAACATTTCTGGCAAGTTGGTTTGTCATATTCAAGTGTTAAGAAAGCTACTAAAAAATTTAAATTGTATCCGTATCATGTATGATTAGTCCAAGAGATTTAACAAGCGATTGCAATATTGCCGTTGGTTAGGTCTTTCGTAAACGATAATGGAATTGAAGGTTTAAACACAGTGTTCTTTAGTGATGAAGCTTTTGAATCCATCTCAATGATTATGTGAACAGTCAAAACACTTGAATTTGAATGGCTGAAAATTGTCTTTTGCCTTACGTAAGTTATCACTAGTTTCAGTTTTAAATATTTATTGAACTTTTTTGTAAGAAAATAAATAGTATGTCTAAACGAGTCGGTGAAAATATGCTGTACAATGATGAAACAATTTCTTGATAGGAATTGCCGGCTGATCGATAAATGAAGCCAAATTTAAAAACTGATGTGTAGCATTTTTCAGTAGTTTGACCAATCCGACATACAGATTATAAACAGCTTTTGGATTAGATTAAGGAGGGTAGCTCATATTAGGTCAAGAACATTTTTACTTTCTCTTGCCTGTATGAATATATAGGAAGGAACATTTTCATCAAAATTAGTCAACCGGAAGTAATAGTTTATTCGTGTAATTTTTCAATTTTCTCAAAAACGACCTACAATTTGTTTAAAAATCGCCTCGTTTAGTACATTTTATATGCTCTACATAATATGGTAGGCGTCATGTTTGCTGAAATTCTTGGGGAGACTGTTCTCTCGAAGAAAAAAATGGTTTTTAAAAGGTTGCAGCCTTAGTATTCATTTTAGAGCAAAAGTGTATCAAAGTTGTAGAAAATTTAAAACTACAACACTTTTATTTTTAACATTTCTTTGTATAACGCTTAGTTTAGCAGTAAGTAATTAATGAATTTTTATTTCATGAAAATTAAAAAAAAATGGATATTTTAGATTTTGGCCTTAGCAATTTGGCATTTTACGATAAAATTTATAGGAAATTAAAAGAACTACAACTTGTATTTTAATCATTTTTCTCTACAGAGAAAACTTAGCTGTCACAGTTTTCTGTTGAGTGGTTTTCTATATTATTGTAGAAAGCCAAACTAAGGTTGGTTTTCATTTTGCATCACTCACTCATGATTAAAATTAGGTTGTGTTTTTTTGAGGTTAGTTTTTTGTTTATTACTAATGTTAGGTTATATTGTTCATTATTTGCATTTATAAGAGAAAGTTGTGCGTTTCACACCAGATTTTTATTAATGAATCTGTTGTTCAATTTCTGTTCTGTTTGTTCAGCATCGTTGGTTATAGTTTTAACTAATTCTATTCATAGTACATTATGTTTTATTCAAATAATGATACAATTTGTGTATAAAATTTTGATGAACATTATATAACATAACAGGATAAATGAATGACATATGTTTAGGCCCGATAATTAAATTATATTTGTTATCGCCGCTATTGGCAATAAATATAGGTAGCAGATAACTCTGTACAGTCGATAAGTGAAAGTCGTGCTGTGCACGTCGCTATTGTTACCGCTGTCTCGTTAAACCGCTTTACGACCGCTGTTCTTATAACCGTGAATTCAGAACACCGCAATTTGGAAACTCCTTGTACCTTATCCCTGCGCAGGTGGTATTCCTTTTATTTTATTTGTCCTTGTCTTGGAAAAAGGGGTAAGTCAAGTTTTCATTATATTTTACTTCGCATATATTATATCATTAAATTATTACCGCAATACAGTCCACTGTCGCTCTATTAAATAAAACACAACCGCAACTAACATAGTTACTGGATTAAACTAGTTATTGTTTTAACAAGGTTACTAAAAACACCCTATTACTTTATAACACTGTGATTCAAAGCCATTTGAATCACAGGGTAGATGCTCTTGAAGTAAATACACATGTTAACATAGAGTCAGTAGTACAGTTCTTGAATCAAATGTTATTAACACTTTTTGGGAAAAAGTGTCAGTACTTGCAGTTTAAAAATAAACATAACGTTAAAGAAAGTAGAGAAGTGGATGTATTTATTCATAATAATAGTTCAGAGCATGTAGAAACAGTGAAGTTCCTGGGAGTATCTCTAGATAGATCATTGTCTTGGGACTTCTATACCAATCAAGTTTGTAGTAAAATATCATCTGGGGTATTTGCACTAAAACAAATTGCCAGTAAAATATCATCTGGGGTATTTGCACTAAAACAAATTGCCAGATTAAATGATAAAAAATTACTAATGGCAGCTTATCATGGCCTCATTCTGTTTCATATCCGTTATGGTATCTTAGTATGGGGTAATTCTAGCATGGGTAATATGAATAGGGTTTTTAAAATTCAAAAGAAAGCTATTAGGTGTATGGTGGGAGCTAACCAGCTAACCTCATCCACACCACTATTTAACCAGCTTAAATTGCTTACAGTTCCCTCTCTACATTTTTCACGTGATTATGTATGTTAGGCAAAATAATTTTATGCAGAATTTCAATGTTCACAATCATAACACGAGAAACAGGAATGATTATTATGTGGCTAATCACTCCACAAAATTGTTTGAACAAAAACCTACTTATACAGGGAGAAAATTATGAATAAATTACCCCAATTTTTAAAATGTTGTGAGGATTTGAATTCCTTTAAAAAGAATCTGAAAAATTACTTGATCGGTGAAACTTTTTATAACATACAAGAATTTCTTTCTTGATAGTAGTGATACATTGTGTGATTCTTATATGTATTTCAGGTGTTATATCTGACATGTCCTATACTCCTCCTGGTGTCTCCAGGGTGCAAAAAAAAATTGATAAACTGATGTACAAATGATGCTTGTCTGACTGTTATTAACAGTAAGGACTGTTAAAACAGTATAAAACTTTCAATGTTAAAACTAAGTGAAGTTATCAGAATTAATCAAGATTTGATTTAACTGATGTAAAATTGTCTGGTAACTTGCACAAATGATGTTATAATATCGCTTGCTTGAACTGAAATGCTTTATGAAGCAAATTTATATTCTGATGTGCAGGACCAACTTGCTTTATACATTTGTTTGTTTTTACTTTCTCTTGCCTGTATGAATATAGGAATATAGTACCGGATATACACGTTTTCAGACCCCCTGAACGTAAAAAATATGTCTTTAGCAATTGTTGTGTGTGTGTGTGTGTGATCAAAATATCTCCAGAACGGAATATCATACAAAGCTGAAACTTGGAGCGCAAGTTAAAATATCACTACAAGATGTGCCGTGGGCATTTTAATCAAAATCTAACAACTGAAAATGGTAGTTCATTTGTACGATTTTGCAATTATTTTCAAAAACTGCTCTTGTAATTTTTTTAATCGCCTCGTTTACTACAGTTTTTTATACTAAGGTAGGATAACACTGTGATTCAAAGCCATTTAATAAACTGATGCACAAATGACGCTTGTCTGACAGTATAAAACTTTCTATGTTAAAACTAAGTGAAGTTATCAGAATTATTTAAGATTTGATTTAACTGATGTAAAGTTGTCTGGTAACTTGCACAAATGATGTTATAATATCGCTTGCTTGAACTGAAATGCTTTATGAAGCAAAATTATATTCTGATGTGCAGGACCAACTTGTTTTATACATTTGTTTGTTTTTACTTTCTCTTGCCTGTATGAATATATAGGAATATAGTACCGAATATACACGTTTTCAGACCCCCTGAACCTAAAAATATGTCTTAAGTGATAGTTGTGTGTGATCAAAATATCTCAAGAACGAAATATCATACAAAGCTGAAACTTGGAGCGCAAGTTAAATATCACTACAAGATGTGTTGTGGGCATTTTAATCAAAATCTATCTACCGAAAATGGTAGTTTATTTGTACGATTTTGCAGTTATTTTCAAAAACTGCTCTTATAACTTTTTTTAATTGCCTCGTTTACTACATGTTTTATACTAAGGTAGGATAACAATGTGATTCAAAACCATTTAATAAACTGATGCACAAATGACGCTTGTCTGACTGTTATTAACAGTAAGGACTGTTAAAACAGTATAAAACTTTTAATGTTGAAACTAAGTGAAGGTATCAGAATTAATCAAGATTTGATTCAACTGATGTAAAATTGTCTGGTAACTTGCACAAATGATGTTATAATATCGCTTGCTTGAACTGAAATGCTTTATGAAGCAAAATTATATTCTGATGTGCAGGACCAACTTGCTTTATACATTTGTTTGTTTTTACTTTCTCTTGCCTGTATGAATATTTAGGAATAAAGTACCGAATATACACGTTTCCAGACCCCCTGAACCTAAAAAATATGTCTAGCAATTGTTGTGTGTGTGTGTGATCAAAATATCTCAAGAACGAAATATCATACAAAGCTGAAACTTGGAGCGCAAGTTAAATATCACTACAAGACGTGTTGTGGGCATTTTAATCAAAATCTATCTACCGAAAATGGTAGTTTATTTGTACGATTTTGCAGTTATTTTCAAAAACTGCTCTCATAACTTTTTTTAATTGCCTCGTTTACTACATGTTTTATACTAAGGTAGGATAACAATGTGATTCAAAACCATTTAATAAACTGATGCACAAATGACGCTTGTCTGACTGTTATTAACAGTAAGGACTGTTAAAACAGTATAAAACTTTTAATGTTGAAACTAAGTGAAGGTATCAGAATTAATCAAGATTTGATTCAACTGATGTAAAATTGTCTGGTAACTTGCACAAATGATGTTATAATATCGCTTGCTTGAACTGAAATGCTTTATGAAGCAAAATTATATTCTGATGTGCAGGACCAACTTGCTTTATACGAGGGTAGGCTGATAAGTAATGCACACATGCTTGTAGAAGACGAACAAAAAGAAATAGCAAGATGGGGTAAATAACAAATTAAAGTACAAATCTTAACCTACCAAATTATCTATTTATTTTTCAATATAGTCACCGTTAAGCATTACACATTTCTCCCAACGTTTAACAAGTTTTTTCATTCCGTCACTGAAAAATTCTTCCGACTTTCCTCGAACCCAGGACGCAATAGCTGCCTTCACCTCATTGTCCGAGCTGTAATGATTACCCTTAAGGTCTCTCTTCAGTAGAGGAAAAAAATAAAAATCGCAAGGCGCAAGGTCGGGAGAATACGGAGGGTGTAAAATTGGTTGAAACTTCAGGTTTCTCAGAGCCTCTCCAGTTGCACGCGAAGTGTGTGGACGAGCATTGTCGTGTTGCAAAATTATTGGCGCCAGGTTGCCTCTAACACGACAAACTCGACGTCGGAGGTGTTTCAGAGTCTGTATATACTGAGCAGAATTTACCGTTGCCCCTCGTTCCAGATAATCAGTCACATAAACTCGGCGAGCATCCCAAAACACAGTCAAAAGAATTTTTTTTGCGGACGGTTGTGTTTTGAACTTTTTCACAACAGGAGAATGTGGATGACGATATTCAGCGCTCTGCCTTTTTTCTTCGGGATCGTAATGATGAACCCATGACTCGTCCCCCGTCACAATATTCAAAAGAAAGTCGTCTCCTTCGTCACGGTAGCGCTTCAAAAGTTGTTCACAGCATTCCAATCGACGCTGTTTATTCTCGTCTGTCAGACGGCGTGGTACCCATCGTGCACAGATTTTACGGTATCCCAATTGTTCAATAATGAAGCCAACACGTTCCTTAGATATTCCAATTTGGTTTGCGATACGCTGTTGAGTGATTCGCCGGTCATTTTGAATCAAATCATCGATGAGTTTGCGACGATTATCGTCTGAGGCAGTGATTGGTCGTCCACTGCGTGTTTTGTCAACAATTAAGGCTTTTCCAGGTTGGCAATCACGAAATTTTATTACCCAACGATTCACAGTAGACCTATCAACAGTATCGTCACAATAAACAGCCTTTAAACGACGATAAATCTCACTAGGATTCACTTTCTCAGCAGTTAAAAATTCGATAACAGCGCGTTGTTTAATTCTCGTTGACATAGCACCAGAACACGACGCCATACTTCCACTACTCAAAACAAACTGAATGAAAGCAACGCCTTCAAACTGCGCAGGCTTGTAGAGGAGAAATAGTACTTCCACATGCCACCAGGCGCGCTACTGAAGTTTATTTAGTTGTCTTCTACAAGCATGTGTGCATTACTTATCAGCCTACCCTCGTACATTTGTTTGTTTTTACTTTCTCTTGCCTGTATGAATATTTAGGAATAAAGTACCGAATATACACGTTTCCAGACCCCCTGAACCTAAAAAATATGTCTAGCAATTGTTGTGTGTGTGTGTGATCAAAATATCTCAAGAACGAAATATCATACAAAGCTGAAACTTGGAGCGCAAGTTAAATATCACTACAAGACGTGTTGTGGGCATTTTAATCAAAATCTATCTACCGAAAATGGTAGTTTATTTGTACGATTTTGCAGTTATTTTCAAAAACTGCTCTTATAACTTTTTTTAATCGCCTCGTTTACTACATTTTTATACTAAGGTAGGGTAAACACCATGTCGCTGAAATTCTGAAGGGGCCTGTGCTCTCATAAGGAAAATTTTTTTTAAGGCCTGGAAATTAGACAAACTTTTATGCCATCTATTTCACATGGAGGAAAATAGGTTGCTGTAGAAGATTTAGGGTTTTTGAGAGATGATTATATGTTGATAGGAATAGCTGTTGAATATTTTCTCCTATAATAAAAATAGATATTTTTAATTTTTTAAGTTGTTGTTTCCTGTCCATTTAAGTAGACATGTAATTAAATTTGTTCTCTTTCTTCAGGCTAAGAAGAGGACCACAATACCTGGTAAACCAGGTAAGAAGACAAAAATAAGAGCAATCTGGGGTAAAGTAACAAGACCACACGGATGTTCTGGTTCAGTGAGAGCTAAGTTCAAGAAGAACTTGCCAGCTGCAGCTATGGGAAGGCGTATCCGTATTGTAAGTTGATTTTCAATTTAATTTCATTTTAAATTGTCTTTGGTGATTTTGCATACGTGATGATGTACGATTCTTGATAGGAATTGCCGGCTGATCGATATATGAAGCCAAATTTCAAAACTGATGTGCAAAATTGTTAAAAGTAGAAAAATCCCTTTCACGAAATGACGCATATAATGGCTGGTATCAATTTTTAAATATCTTTGATCTATGGCCAAAACTGTTAGTGATTTCTGTATTTACGGTTTAAAAGGAATTGAATGGCACTACAGTAATCCCTCGTTATCCGCAGGGGTTACGTTCCAGAGGGTTACTGCGGTTAGTAAAACCTTGGATAATAATACCTTGTATGAACAAAAAGATGGAGGTTAGGTTCTGAAGGTAAAGTTCTGTAGTTGTTATAAGTGTTAAATAGTTTTAGGAACATTTTACCATTATAATCTATGAATATTTAATAAATACAGTACTGCACGCTTAAAAAATTTAAGTTGCTTTAAAATAGTTAGTTATGGCTCCTTGCTTCCTCTTTTCAAACTCCTTGTGGATGTCTTCGTATGGTATCATTAGCTCCTGGAGTCCTCTTTTGAATTGAAGGGCCCTTTCCATGACTGGATCAGTCTCCAACACGTAGTCAGCAAATGCGTTGCCATGCTTAGGATCTCGTTGATGGTTTGTAAAGAAATGCTTAGCTTCATTTCAGATCGTTGAACACACAAAGAACTGTACCTACGTATGAAAAAGTTAGACTGACACATGGAGGAAAACATACGGGGAAATTACTGTATGGTGGTGAGGGTGGGGTGTTACTGACGAGACCCGGTGACTGGCTCACTACATACATTTGCGGAAATCTAGCTTGGCTCATGGCGGTCGTCGCCATACTAGTGTGTGATACATACATGATACGGATGCCAAAACATTTATTCAAACACATGTTTTCGGAATTGTATGACTTCCCCACCTCCCACCAAGTACGGTGTATACAGGTGAGATTACGTACGTATTTTAAGGTTTTAGGCCTACGGACAAAGTCCGTGGATACCAAGGAATTACTGTATTTTTGTTTCCAAATTCTGATTTTTATTTCTTGATTTCCGGTTGAAACCAAAATTTTAAAGCAAACCAGGCCCACAATTTTTTGTGTGGATTACAAATGTGAAAACCATTTGTTGGTATCGCTTGTAGTTTCTGACATCTGGGTGTGATGTACGGAAATAGCAAAATCGATAATGACAATTTAAATAATTGCCACCAATTATGAATTACAGTAGAATCTCTGTAATCCGGCCCTTAAAATATTAGGCCTAAAAGTATGAAACTTCACCCAGGACAGATTTTGGTAAAAGATTTAAATTGAAATAGGGAAATCAACTCGACCTAATTACAGTGGATTTAATGTAACATGTATATTTAGGATTTGATTAAAGAAATATATAAGCAGACCTTAATTATTGTTAAATGGAATAATTTTTGGTCTTTTATTCAAAACCCAGAACTGAGCCATACTCTATACTTCATGCTGAAGTGACAACGAAACGTAATTCTCAGAACACGAGCACCCGCACACCGCACTAGGCGATGTCAATAGCTGATAATTATGTTTAGTACAATGACTACAGAAGTACTCAGTGGACCTTATTTAATTTAAAATCACATAGAAATCAATGCATATTAATTTTTTGTTTAAATTTATAATTTATAGTTCCAAAATTCCAACACATCCAGTAATCTGGCACCCTCTCGGTCCTGAACAGGCCAGACTACTGAGATTCTACTGTAACCATGCGTAAAATTCAGTGAAAATTTTAACACTTAAACAGAGCTGTTTTGTGTAGTCTTGAAAAGAACAAGTGTAACTGTGGCTGTTTATCAACTTGTAATTAGTGCCATTTGAAAAAGAAAAGTCCATACTACAGCTTCGAGTATCATTTATGATTTTTTTGAAACTTGATAAGAAAATTATTTAAATTTTACAAAAAGAAATTGTATTAAACTATTTACACATTTAAGGGCGTGCGTAAAAAGAGGGTTTTTTGTAGCCTGGAATCTTCAGGGATAGTAACTTAGTAAATGTAAATTGATCACTGCATATCTTGTTACGTCAGGAGTTTTTACTATTGTTTAATGTACGCTATTACACATTACTAATATTTTGTTTTTGTTACTTTTCAGATGTTGTATCCATCAAGAATATAAATGGAACATTTGCTTATCTGATGTTAATTTTTATCGGTTATGTACAATAAAAAATTTTTAAATTAAATATTTTTCTTTTTCCTTATGCATTGTTATGATTAAGTAACGAGTAAGGATGAAGCGCCATTGGTTCCTGTACCACAGGCGATTATAACCGCCCTGGTTTTTCGCCGTAAGGTTCTGTACCAGACTTGATTTGAGTTGCTGTTTCAAGTTTCACGCCTCAATTTCTCTCTTCTTTTCTACATAGTGATCGTGAGTAAAACATGTCCCCTGGTCCTTGTATTATTAGATTTGAGTTCTGAATTTTTGGATTCAGAATTTGAAATTCTTACTGAATGTATGCCAAAAACAACACAGAAAAGGAAGTGTTTGTTTCCATACAGAACAAGAAAAATATGGTACGTAACAATAATCATTTCGTCCCTACTCATTTTTACAAACGCTACAGAATGCAAATGATAAATGTGGAAATTATGGTCAGTGGGAATAAATAGTAGTGGGGATCTGGACAAGATTGAAACTGAACATAGACCGGAGTCTTCCTGACTTAGAAAGCTTTCTCCAGTCCAGTCAGGTCAAGTCAAAAAGCAGTGGTGCATGTTCCATTTAAAAATATGCAACTGGATTCACCTCTGGACTCTTAAGGCCACTCTCACAACGGTGGAACACGACCAAAAGAGTCGCTTTGTACATAGAGGAAACGCAACTGTTCAAGCTTTTGTTTGAATCCACCTGCAGTTTGCAAAATTTCCAGTGATGAAGATGTAGTCGTTGCTTATTACTATCTAAGAAAACAAAAAACAACATAGCTGTTGGATATTACCATACAATCGTAAGAGGAGCATATGTGTGTGGCCAGGAACTCTCATGTTATGAACACAAATTGAAATCTTTTTATCGGATGTCAAATGAAAGTTTTCAATTATAACTTGAGCTTGTTGGTCCTAGAATTATTAAAAAAAGATACAAACTACTGGAGTAGTTTGTCGCCAGAGGAACAATTTTGATTTTCAATTTCCAGCACAAAGGTAACGTTGGGGCTACTTTGTCTGCCATGATATTACACAACCGGTTGAGCAGGTGTTTGACAAAGTAAGTCGGATGCAACCAGTTAGATCAAGGTCGACTTGGTGGGAGAACGAGCATATAAATATACAGGCTAGAACTCGTATGGGACATCGAGTCGAGTATCACTGGTGGGAGAACACTCTTAAGTTAACTCCGGAGCCAATGGCACCTCACCTTAAGTCTATCGCCTTGTTTAGCCGTACTACTCTGCACCATCCCTGCTCCTACATATGACATTAGTGGCAGTATTATCTATATCAATGTGTTCATGAATGACGCCAAAACGATGCAATCTGAATATTTTTACCTTTTGAACAAAATTACAAAGCCAGTTTTTACTCTACTGTAAACTCATAAATAATGGGTGTTCCTTTAAGGATGTAACCCTGAGTATAAAAAGGTTAAACTAATACATGAGTAAATTTTTTGACTCTCAACCTGTATGTGTGCGACAGTGTACTCAAGGCCTGATACAATTAAAATTTACATTAACCACAAAATTTCTAGCTTTCCAGTAAACCTACCACTCTTGTACCTCCACCCATCATGCCTTACAGTGTTGCCACTCCACACGCCCTGCTCGTGGCATACATTTCGTTTCGTAATGTTTGTGGGCTGTTTTTTTTTTAGTCATTTTCGTTTAAAAAATTTGTTTATTTTATAGGCCTACCGTTAAATTGGTGATAGTCTTTCATTAAAAGGTTTTAAAATTTTATTTGTAATTTTTCAGTGTATTAAATGTATTTTTAGTTGTAAATATAATAATGAATTCAATGATTTTGACGAACAAACCAGTAAATCGACTCCGAACAGTGACCATCATTATCGAAAAAAAGACCTTAGTAAACAAGGTAAAGAAATTATCAGCAATGTTAAAATTTTTTCCAAATTTTGGTAAACAATCCTGAAGCAAGAAGAAAATTAAATTTCTTATTTTTATGATAAGATAAAAATGAAAAGTATGGTCGCACTCTGCCAAATACGGCACACTGCATTACTGTCTTAACTAGATCCAGGCTTGCAATTTCTTGGATACTAATATAATCATGCATTTTCTGTCAATTCTGGTACAAGTTCGTCTCCAGATTCTGACTTCTTGCTACTGTTTAGTGATCTCAAAATTTAAAAATATTGGTGTAAAACACTTAACACAACTTTCTCTCCAATGTAAATAATAAGCAATAACCTAATTTTAACCCTTATACACCGCAAAGCCACATTTGTGGCAAACCGGTTGAATCGCGCGGTCATTCACTAAATGACCGCGAGCATTACTGACTGTGATGTATACTGACATCACAGTCAGTATACATCGTAGAACAAAAAATATGGTATGAAATTTGTAGTAAATTTCTTAAAGCGTGTGATACGCGTTTCAGAATAAGGATATCATAAAAGGGAAATTTTTTATTCCCTGTACAGTGCGATGTTAAGAGCCAAGGTTATAGAATTTCCCTTTTTCGACTCATTCATGTGGTGTACATAACAAATTGAGCGTAGATGAATTCTGATTGGTCTGGCTTGTTGAAGGGCATTTCTGAATAGAACCTTGCTCTTTCTGACAGACGGAGGGGTTTCTCAGTTCCAGGAACAAAAAACAGAAAAAGTAAATTGTATGTTCTTCCTTGTCTGGCACGTTACAAACGTTTTGAAAACAGGTTTTTGTAGATAAAACAATTTCCTATATATATCTTATACCGGGTGATTTTTTAGTCGTGTTACCCAATTGTTAATGTCTGGTAATTTTTTTCTAAGAAAGGGATATTTTGTTTTGTGACACAAAGTTGGTAGCCCTACTCAACCGGTATAGATACGACAGTTTGAGTCGATTCTCCTTGAGTTGCGTAAAATTTTGTGCTGTTTCCAGTTGTGTTACGAACAGAATGTCTTTTACCCTAGAACAACGGGTTTTCATTCTTGAACAATATTTTGCTACAAAATCATATGCGAGTGTAAAAGAATCATTTCAAATTAAATTTTTTGGTGTTCCTCCACTCTATTCTAGTCAATTTCTAGGCTAACTAACTGATTTTTAGAGGCAGGTATTGTTTGCAGCAGAAAACGTAGTGGTCAACCAACTCTCTTGACAGATGACGTTAAGAGAATGTGAAAACAAGATTGCTCAATTCTCCATGGAAAAGTTAACAAAACCTTTCCTCGCATGTTGATTTGTCATGTTCGAGTGCTCAGAAAGCTGCTAAAAAATTGAAATTTTATCCGTATCACATACGATTAGTTCTAGAGCTTCAGCCTCCAGATTTAAACGAGATTGTTTTAGGATAAAAGACATTCTGTTCGTAGCACGACCGGAAATGGTACAAAATTTTACACAGCTCAAGGAGAATCAACTCACACTGCCATATCCATACTGTTTGAGTAGGGCTACCAACTTAGTGTCACAAAACAAAATTTTTATTTTTTTTAGAAAAATATTACCAGACATTAACAATTGGGTAACAGGACTAAAAAATCACTCTGTATAATAGCTGCACCCTAAAGATAATGTTGTTTGTGTGACGTCACTTCAAAAGTTGTGAAATATATGTTAACTGCTCGCACGTTCAATTCTTGATCTAGTTAATAATTTGAAAACTGTCTCTCCGTGAAATATTAACGGAAAATAAAATGAAAAATACCAATTTATTCAGTAAACTCTTACCTACAAAACATGTTTTATACAAATTTTTGTTAAACTGAAATTTAAGCCCGTTATAGTAAAAAATCTAAAGTAAACACAAATTTTCGCGGGTGAACATTTCGCTCGCTCTAAACGCAAAGAATAATAAAGCGATTTTCATGTTATTATATTCAAAATGTGCGTACATTTTATATGAGTTAGCTGTAATTTTTTCATAATTTTTCGTTAGTAATGACGCTAGATAAAACATTTTTAAATAAGGTCGCGGTTATACGAAACCGGTTTTACTGTTTTACACGAAACAGTCCGCTGCAAGAGGGTTAATCTTAAGTGAATGATGCAAAATGAAAATCAACCTTTGTTCGACTTAAAAATACAGAAAATCAGTAATTATCTCAACTACGCTGGGGTCCTGGGTTCGATTCCTGGTCAAGTCTGGCATTTTTTCATCACTCACCTTAATCTATTGTCCTTCTCACCATCTGCATTAAAACAGTCGGACGTAAAACAAAAAAAAATGCATACTAAGGCTGCAATCTTAAAAATCTCATTTTTTACAGATTTTGATGGAAAAAACAAGTGTTGAACAAAAAACGTTTGAAATAAAAGCTTTTTGATTTTTTTCCAATAACTTTAATAATTATGTATCCTTTTTGCATGAGAGCGCAGCCTTCACAAGCATTTCAGCAGATATGGTGCTTGCCCTATCTTTTAGGGCATAAAAATTGTAATAAATGAAGCAATTTTTAAAAAAATCAGAGTAGTTTCGGGAAAGTCACAAAAGAGTGAAAAATTGCATTAATATATGTCCGGTTGACTGATTTTGATGAAAATCTTCGTGTTGCGTCCTCAATTAGTACCTAACTTATGTTTCAACTTCGTACAATGTTCCGTTCTTGAGATATTCTGTTCACACATGTACACACAGATCTTGTTAAAAACATATTTAAGTTCATGGGGTCCGCACTCAACACTACTACACAACAACTGCACAGGGACTGATTACATAGCTTTGTCTAGGGAACAAAAGATGTATAGGGTGATTCAAAAAGAGCGCCGGTTTTGATATATCAAATTAAGAGATTTATTTTATTGAAAAACTGAAAATAAATACATCAACAAGTTCATCTTACCTTCCGATTTCATGTATGAAAAATGATGTCATGCATGTGTCCTCCTCTACTGCGCTGGCACGCATCAACTCTGTCCATGAAATTGGATATCACTGCACGACAAGTTTCGACTTCCATTTGCCCGATAACCCGTCGAATTAAACCCCACATACGGCAGTTCTGTTTATTAACAAAACCGTTTGTGGAAGTGCGCCTCATCACTGAAAATGATTTTGTTTGCGAAGGTGTCATCATCCTGCCGTTTTCTCAATACCCAGTCAACAAACTGTCGTCTCTTCTGGTGGTCTGCCACTTTCAAATGTTGCGTCAACTGAATTTTATACGGGTGATATTGGAGATCGTACCGAAGAATTCTCCGTACAGAAGAACATCGTAAACCCAATTGTTGAGAACAGCGACGTATTGATTTTGCTGGGCTAACAGCCACACTGTCACGAACCAACGCAACGTTCTGCTCAGTTCGGTCAGAACGACGACGTCCAGAACTTTTAAGGTCGACTGTTGAACCCGTCTCAAAAAACTTTTTCATGAGCCTGCGAACTGTTGATTCATTCGGTGCTTCATTACGTCCCAGAGTACCGCGAAGTCGCCTGACAGTAGCCGCATAACTCTCTCCACTCTGGTAAAATGTTTTGACGATTAACACTCGTTGTGCAATAGTAAACTTCTCCATGGTTAGACACAGACTGCGAAAGTACTACACTGCGAACAAGAGAAACTACAACTGAATCGTCAATCAGAATGTTCTCCGAAATAGAAATGAGGTCTAACAATGTTGCCAACCGATAAACAAAAATTTACCAGCCGTTTAAAAACCGGCGCTCTTTTTGAATCACCCGTTATGTGTACGCAAGTTGCCTGGATGTTGCTCAAGCTTTTGGGAGAGTTTGGCATACAGGTCTCTTACACAAACTAAAAGAAATACTATCATTTACCTACTACCTTATCATAAATTCCTTCCTGTGTGACATTCTTTAGAATTTGTTTAGGATCGTCCTACTCAAATTTCTTTCCTGTCTTAGCTGGCGTGCCTCAGGGCTCAATTTAGCCCCACTTCTCTATTCTGTATATACTTCAGACCTACCGACCCTACCCCAGGCCCTCACTGCTACCTACGCTGACGACACAGCGATAATAGCCCGAGACCAAAACTCTATACATGCTTCACTAACACTCCATCATCATCTCATCTCTTACACGAATGGTGCGACACATGGAAAATAAAACTTAATACGGCAAAATCCCTTCATGTAACTTTCACACTTCGTCATGGTGATTGCCTACCAGTATACATAGACAATGAACCTCTCACAAAAACAGATATGGTCAAGTATCTGTGTCTGACTTGTGATAAACAACCAACTTGAAGCACAAATATCAAACAGAAACGTTTATTATTGAATTCCCGACTTAAACTTCTATACTCCCTACTTCACAAACGATCAAAATTACCAATGGCACAAAAATTACGCATATATTGTTTTCTTTTGAAACCTATATGGACCTACTGGTCCCAAATTTACGGTTCAACCATACCCTCTAACTTGTAACGATTTCAAGCATTCCAGTCAAAAACATTACGGCTTATAGCAAAAGCACCTCTTTACGTTAGCAACAAAACACTACATACAGATTTTAAAACACCACTTGTACAAAATTCCATCGAATACAAATACAAACGCTTTCACTACAATTCACACGAACACGAGAACCCACTAGTGCGTTCACTTTCTACCTTCCATTTACCTGATAATCCCGCCAGACGCCTTAAAAGACACTGGAGTAGAGACCAGCTAATTTGATACACAAATTTCATTCTTGGGGAGGCACCAATGGGGGCTCTTCCCCTCTCATGCCTATCATGTCATTTACACAATTATCATAATCATCACATTTGCTTGTAAAAATTTTACAGTTGTAAATAAAAAATTAAAGAAAAAAAAAGTTCATGGGGTCTGAAAATGTGTATTATTGGTGAAAACGTGATTTCAAAAAATTGACATGAAAACAACAATTTCATCCTATATATTCATTTAAGGTAAGAGAAAGTAAAAATTATTTGTGGCCTCAATATTTATTTTAATGCAGAAGTGTACACCAAAGTTATAGAAAATTTAAACGCCTAATTATTTCATGTTAAGCTTTATTTCCTAACAGTGTTAAAGTTTATCGAGAATAAGTGATTTTCCATATTTTGCTTGATTAAATCAGGAAATATGAGTGTTTCTTAAGATCGTGGCCTCAATTACAATTTATGGCAAATTTAATAAACCCCACAATTTTTATTTCAAGCATTTTTTTCTACATTGCTTACTTTAGCATGAAATAGTGGTTGGTTCTACGTATTTTGAAATCCGACAGAGGTTCATTTTCACATAGCTTCATTCATTAATGATTAGAATTAGGTTTATATTTTAATTATTAAATTGGTAAGAGAAATTTGTGAGAGTGTATTACACAAGATTTTTATGAACAGAAGTAGAATAAAAATTTTGGACAAATAAAAATCATGGTTTTTCTTTACTTTGAAAAAGATAATTAAGTGATTTCTTTATAGTACACTAAAGTCTTCAATATATTCTAACAAACTATAGCCTATTTTTAAAATAAATAGTTCAGAAGATATTTAAAATCTATAACAGTTTTTCTCATCACTACAAACAAATTTTTGTTCTACATTATACATACATAAGTTGAGATTTTACTAGTAGAAATTTCTTAGAAAGTTGAAAAATGAGTAAGATGCTTACAGTACTTGGAAAAATGTAGAATTAAAATTTTTACTTTCTCTTAGTCCATATGAATGCACAGGGTAAGAAAGAATCGTTTTCATGTCGATTTTTACGAATCCAGTTTTCATAGTGATTGGTGGTGTGTGTTTGAGCAAAATTTCTCAAGAGCAAAATACAAAATTGAAACTTCAAGTTAGGTTACACTAAATGACTTGACTTACCCATAAGAGGCAGGTGAAGTGTAAAAATTATTTGCACTCGATCTGCTAGTTCCAGGACTACAAAAAATAGTTCTGCTTCTTATCATACGGTCAGCCAATTATATGACTGAACCATTTAAGGGGAGTTGGAAATGCTATTTTAGCCCATGTTAATGTTTGACCCGTTTTCTCCGTTATCTATAGCCAGAAAGTCTTCTAATTTTAACCAGTTATTCATTGATATGTTCCTGACAGATAGATGGAGTCATTTTAAAATACATAGATTATATATTTTTTAAATTAAGTAACATAAAATTCCCCCGTCTGTTGATGTAAATACATGTAAGGAATGTGCCATTAAAATTTAGAGGAAGAAGCTTGATTACTTCTTCAGGAAACAGGTCTTTTGTATGAAAAAACACAGTTTTTGGGAAATGGTGATTTCAATTTATAAACGCATTTCTATATAAAAACGTACTTACTTAGTGCATTTCTGCTTCATACGAGCAGGAATACACTAATTATAAGTAATTTAAGCAACATAAATTGCATAACCTAAACCTTATAAAAAAATAACCCCTTTACCCACCGGGTTGGTCTAGAGCATAGAGGGGGAGCTCCCATGTTAAAAAGTGTTTTAACGTTTTTCGTCTGCTACTGTGTTTCCGTTCCAAATTCCAATGTTTGTAGAATGCGCTAGTAGCGCATACGAGGGAGATTTGAATTTTACGCCTGTAGAATGCGCTAGTAGCGCATATGAGGGAGATTTGAATTTTGGCCTATTATCCTATACAATATTTATTTTTTTATTTCATTTTACTTTTTGTTTTATAATTGAAATTTTTGGGAACTAATTTTTTTTAAAAGTCGCATCAACAGTTTGGTTATTGGCGATTACCGTGGGTCATGAAACAGTGTCTCATCCGCCATTACTAACGTACGATTTGATCTAACAACGCTTGCTCTGTATGACGCCTAGGTTCCAAATTTTAAAGCGACGCCAAAACGCACTCTATGTTTGTGAGCATATAACACTAGCAGACGACAAACTCCGTTTCATTCCGCCTATCTCAGTTCCCCCTCTATGCTTTATTACTCTATGGTCTAGAGGTAAAGTCGTCGCCGAAATCAGCTGTTTAACAGCTGATTTTCGGAGTTCCTGGTTCAAATCCTAGTAAAGGTAGTTATTTTTATACGGATTTGAATACTAGGTGGTTACCGGTGTACTTTGATGGTTGGGGTTTAATTAACCATACTCTCTCAGGAATGGTCAGCCTGGGTCTGTACAAGACTACACCTCATTTACACGTCATACACATCATCCTCATCGCCAACCGCATTGGAGTAGTTGGTAACGTGCTCGCCTCTCATCATGCGGTCTTGGGTTCGAATCCCATTCAGGCACGGCATATTTTCACACGTTACAAAATATCATTTCATCCTTCATCGTCTGCATTAGCAGTAATTGCAAAACAGTCTGACGTTAAACCAAAAAAAAAAAAAAAAAAATAGTCATCACATTGGGTCATGGGGTTGCTTATTGTTCTAAATTGAACAGATTGCAACGTACACAAATTAGAAATTAAAAAAAAATACAAACAAAAGTGCCTTCTAGATTGAAAAAAATACTAAAAAATTCGTGACAAAATAACTAAAAATCATGTACACAATATGACTTGTTTTCAAAAACAGGAAAATTTTCACATGACGTGTTTTTATAAAAACAAAAAAAAATTCTAGTTGTAGAAACGTGATTTTGGTACCATTGGAAAGCGCTCATTTCAAACTGTATAACACAGTTAAAACCTGAAAACCGATATTTTTTTCACTTTTTCGAGTCCCGACTCCCCTTTAGAACAGAAGAGGTAGATGTTTAAAAGACACTACTAGTCGGAGTTATCTCCTCTGAGAATAATAGATTTCATTATACTACAACCAACCCTGTGGTGAATGAAGTGAAGGTGTTATTTGCAGGGTGAAAAGCAGGTACTTTTATAGGGCCTGGCTTGCTGATAAGCATAGGCTACTTTTCTACTCAGTAAGGAAAGCAAAAGTAAACCACCTCAATCCTCGTTTTACTTAGTAAAACCTCTATAGGTTCAAACCAGCCTTTCGGCTGATGACCTAAACAATAATAAATAAATATTAAAGATTTATTTAACAGTAAAGTCACCCGGCGGTAAAACGTGTGCAACCTTCAGGGAATTCGTCGGATTTGATAGTGGCATACAGAAAATGGAAAAGATCTTTTTCACTGTGGGGCATTGTAAAGAAACTAGGGTATTCTTCCAAGCCACAAAACCTGCAAGAACTAAAAAGTACAATTGAAATTGCATTTGACTATGTAAATGACGATAAAATGTTACTGTTGAAATGAAAACTTGTGAATCACTTTTAAGTCGCTGTATAAAGTGTATAAAGAATCATGTTGGACATTTTGAACACCTGCAATAACATTTTCAAGGTATTGTGTTATATTTGAACAATTCATATAATAAATTTGTTTTTTTTTGTCTATAGGTTTCTTATTCCATTAATCTTTCTTCCGATTTCCGTAAATATTGGGGGAACAAACATATGGGCCACCCTGTATTTCAGTGGAAAAAAAATATTATATAAACAAAAAATATGTGTATCATATTTGCCAAATAAAACAACCCATTTCAAAAAAAAGTATCCAAATTGGAGTCCAGAAATTACGTTAAACCTACGTATAGGTTAAACAAGGTAGGCCTGCTATAATAAACAATACAGACAAACAATGATTCGTAAAAACAGTAATAATTCACTTCTAAAATAACAACATATAAACCACAGTAAAATATAAGTTTAGTACTTACTAAGTCCTTTATTGACAACAAGCGAATAACACATGAAAGTTATACTTGTAATTTGAACTTCTGTTAAAGCAGCAACGTTGGTTTTATAACATAAACACTCATTGTTTATTAGCCAACACGTTAACGAGTACGTATTATTCACAACTGAAGTTCACTTTACGACAAGAAAAGTATAGTAAACCTCTTTTTAGTCCAGCACATTCGGGACTCGGATGATGCCGGATTACCGAATGTGAGTAGTTTTGCTGAAGAAATCGGGATATATCAGGCAAAAGAATACGAGCGTCAACATAGTATTATAGTACAGTATACTGTTTTACAAATTCTATGCTCATTACTAAGACATTAAAAATACAGTCGTACAACAAACGTTTTTAGCATTCACAACCCGTTACGAAAAACACTTAATTTATTGTACAATTATTTATTATTGTATTTAGAATACAGTAACGTACAGTTAAACGAAATATTAATTTAAAAATTTGGTGTGAAACACTCATACAACTTTCTCTTACCAATGCAAATAATTAACAAAATAACCTAATTTTAATCATGAGTGAATGATGCAAAATGAAAATCAACCTCAGTTCGGCTTAATAATACGGAAAATCACTTGTTCACGCTAAACTGGGCTCTGTAGAAAAAAATTCTTTAAATAAAAGTTGTAGATCTTTTAATTTCCTATAAATTTGATTATAAATACACTTTTGTCGTAAAATGCATACTAAGGCTGACCTTAAAAAACAATTTTATCAGATTTTCATGAAAAAAAAAACAGAAAATTACTAATTACCGTTAAACTAAGCGATGTATAAACAATGCATGAAATAAAAGTTGTAGATTTTAAAAATTTCTAAAACTTTATATATATACATTTTTGCGCCAAAATGCATAAAAAGCCGTAATCTTAAAAAAATCTTAATGTATTAAAGCCGTAATCTTAAAAAAAAAAACATTTTTCTACGAGGGAACAGCCTCCCCTAGAATTTCAACCGACATGAAGCCTACCCTATCTTATAGAGCATAAAAAATTTAGTAAATGAAGCGATTTTTTTAAAAATCGTAAGAGCCGTTTTTGAGAAAATCGCAAAAAAGTGAAAAACACGTATAAACTACTACTTCTGGTTGACCGATTTTGATTAAAATGTGCGTGTCGGGTCCTCTAGTGGTCTAACTTAAGTTTCAAGTTTCAACTTTGTACGATGTTCCAATCTTGAGATATTCTGGTCACACACAGAACAACCGCTAAAACCATATTTTTTTTTGGTTCAGCGGGTCTGATAATATGTATGTCCGGTGAAAACTCAATTTCGAAAAATCGACATGAAAACAATACTTTCCTTCCTATGTATTCATACAGGCAAAAGAAAGTAAAAAAAAGAAAAAAAATTACTTATTAGGTACCGCTAACTAAGCGATGTTAATGCTGGCGATTTTTAAAACATCGTAGGGGCCGTTTTTGAAAAAAATACAAAAAGGGAAAAATTATACGAATAAACTACTACTTCCGGTCGACCGATTTTCATGAAAATGTTCGTGTCGGGTCCTCTAGTGGTATCTTACTTAAGTTTCAAGTTCGTACGATTTCCGTTCTCGAGATATTTTGTTCATACTCACGCGCGCGCGCGCATACATACCAATCGCTAAAAACTGCTTTTTTGGGTTCAGGGGGGTCTAAAAACGTAGCCTATATATCCGATGAAAACTTAATTTCGGAAAATCGATATGAAAACAATACTTTCCTTCCTATATATATTCATGTAGGCATAAGAAAGTAAAAATATAGTTATTACACCATGCCACAGTACGGTAAAGAGGTTATTAGTTAGAATGTACAAATATCTAATTAATTTCTCTTTATTGATCAATATAAATTAAAAAGTTCCGGTAAACAAAGGTTATGTCGGTCGACGATAAAAAAACCGTTTATAAATAATTTTACAGTGATTTGCGGGCAAAATTAACATCAGATTCGGATTTAGCACACGTAAATGTATAATAAATATTAAATTTTTTTAATTCGGTAGGACGCCTTATAACTAATTATATTTACCGAATTAAAATTAAATTACCTTTACATGAAATTACACTTTATGTGTTTTTATACTGGCAGTAATTGATATAGGTTAGGTCTACCTTAATTAAAAAAAATCTGTGATGTCTCTTTACCTACGTGATCCCTTATTTTTTCTTCGAAAAATCATTACAAATTATATATAAATTAAAAAGTTTTAAAGAATTGTAAGCTTTGTTTGATTCGAAAAGTTTTATATTACTGTATCTTTGTTTTGTTAGATCTAAACCCAATGTGTGCCGGACTATAGAAAAGTTTATCGTACTACAAATTGAAAACACATGAACAATGACACGATATAAAAATGTAGCAAGATTAACTACGAATATTTTATGTAGTCACTATTTCACTAATTATGTAATTGTTACCCGGTTTTTTGCTACCGCAAAGAATTTCATGCGTTTAGAAACGTGTAACTCGAGAATTTATTTGCATTAGCATACAAACAAGACGTCTATCAGGTTACATGTTGAGAACTCAACTAAACGAACATATGAGCAAAAGCGGGAAATTGATAGATAGACAAACCAGATAGGTTCAGAATTAACCCCAAACTACATGAATTAGTGGAATTAAAACACTATTATTTATAATAGTATTATTTTAAATGTACAAAATATTTAAGACTGGTCCTTACAGTAACATTTATCATAAAATAACTCTCTTGTCAATCGTGTACTATTATTTTTTTTCACATAAAACATCACTAGACACTAAAAGATTGAAGGTTATGTCCGTTCTAAATAATTGTGTTACCATTTCATCAAAATTTCATACCGTGAGTCATTATTGCATTGTATTAGTGAAACGTCATTGAAATGTATAATTTTTAAATCCCTAATGAGTGTACGTTGATATCTGTACGATTAAGAACGATAAGCAACCCTGTTACCCAATCAGATGAGGATGATGTGACGTGTATAGTAAATGTAGTCTGCTATCGGTTTCATAATTGTTATTCACCCGAGTTTGAACCCTTGCATCTCCAAAACAATGAGTCGTATTTCAAACTACTTTACTTCAAAATTTAGCTTATTTTATTCTGCTTTGACGTATAATAAACCTATATTTTTCATGTTGTTTGAAAATTGTCTTATTGAGGTTGAAAAACAAAAATACCCGGTTTTTTTTGCTACCGCAAAGAATTTTATGTGTTTAGAAACGTATAACTAGAGAATTATTTGACCGACAAGTTTTACATTTTAACACAACATAGCAAATTATATTCTTACATTTCTTAAATGTTTATTTATTAACAATATTCTGAATCCTTGCTATCTCTGTAACCGCTTAATTGTTGGGCGCGCACAAACTATCGTTTTATTCAGCGTCAAAAAATTAATCTAAATGTATTAATAACATGAAATATTGATTCGCCAATGTTGTAGTCGAATTTTTAAGATTTACACAAGATTTAAACAGTCGCGCATGCGCACTGATGCTTTCCCCCCTTACTTTTTGTAAAACCAAAGGCAAACTCGTGACTCAAGTACTATAACATGCCGGGCCCTCTTTAATTCACCTACTTTTCACCCTGCAAATGACACCTTCACTTCATTCACCACAGGGTTTGGCTGTATAATGAAATTCATTACTCTCAGAGGAGATAACTCTGATTACTATCTTTTACCTGTACATTTTCTGTTCTTATATGCTTCTGTCATATAATTGGCTGACCATGTGATAAGAAGAAACAAAACTATTTTTTGCAGCCCTGGAACTAGCAGATCAAGTGGTCTTTTGTACGCTACTGTCTTGCAGTTTTTTACTAACTCACGACTCACTTCCATACAGTAGGACTGGGCCAGCCATCACCTTGTAAAATTTTTTTTTCCTATATTTTTTCAAAATTGTCAACGTACAAACAATACCTGTCATAAGATGACGCATTTCACAGCTGGTGGTAATTTTTAAAAAACTTACCTTTGACTTGTGGCAAAAACCATTAGTGATTTCTATATCTTACTTTTTAAGAGTTAATCGAATGACAATATTTTAGTTTCCAAATTCTGACTTTGATTTCTTGAATTCCGGTTTTGGGCCACTTCTGGTTGAAACCGAAACTCCTAACCCAATCTGGGCCCACTAAATTTTTGTGTAGATTATGAATCCGAAACTGTTTGTTGCTATCTCTTATAGTTTCTAACTTTGATTTCTTAACTTCTGGTTTTGGGCCATTTCTGTTAGAAACCGGAACTTCTAACCCAATCCAGGCCCACTAACTTTTTCAATGCGGAAAACCATTTGTTGCTACCTCTTGTACTTTCTGACACCTGGATGTGACAGACAAAGGACAAAGGATGTAAAATAAAAGACGTGGTAGGTTTTAGGAATGATGATGTAACATACGAGGTGTGGCTATTAACGAGACTGATGTAAAAAATATAATTTTAATTTTATACATAATCACTTATTGTCACTATCAATATACACTCCTTCTTTATCCCTAAAACGCTCCATGCAAATTTTTTATTGTTGGAAACAGTGCTGGAAGTCATCTTCTGTCAGCTCCTTCAGGACACGTGCCGCTCAAAAATATTTGAAATGAAGCTCGCAAAAATGTTTGTACGCGATTGAAAATCACCCAAATTTTTTGGAAACAATAATAACATGTGATGAAACGTGGTTTTTTACTTATGATCCGGAAACAAAGTGCCAATCCATGCACTGGAAGAGCTGAACTTCACCGAGAGCCAAAAAAACTTGAATGAGCAAGTCAAAATTTAAAGCAATGATGATTGTTTTTTTTTTATCTATGGGATTGTGTACCTTCACTGGGTTCCTGAAGGTCAAACAATTAAGCAATATTACTACCTTGAGGTACTTTCTAAACTAAATCAAAGAGTAAGGAAAAAACGCCCCGAAATGTGGAAGGACAAATGATGGGTTCTCCACCAAGACAATGCGCCAGCTCATTCGGCGTTATCTGTCAGGAGGTTCCTAGCCAAGTACAGCATCACAGTGTTAGAATATCCACCTTATTCACCAGATCTTGCACCATGTGACGTCTACATGTTCCCTAAGGTGAAATTTGCATTAAAAGGGACAAGATTTGAGTCTATGGAAGCTGTAAAAGAGAAAGCGTCACGTGTCCTGAAGGAGCTGACAGAAGATGACTTCCAGCACTGTTTCCAACAATGGAAAATTCGCAAGGAGCGTTGTAGGGATAGAGAAGGAGTGTATATTGAAGGTGACAATAAGTGATTATGTATAAAATTAAAATAAAATAATTTACGTCAGTCTCGTAATTTAATAGCCAAACCTCGTATAAATCAGGAATCTGGTAAACAAAATGAAAACAACATTTTCAAAACACATCAAGGTTTTATTAATTTATACACACAAGATTCATTTTTAAACTGTTATTATTATTATTATTATAATTACTCTTTAAAAAGACATTTAAAAACAATGTACACTTACATTATATAATTATAGTGTAAACATAATACTATTTTACAACAACACATAAAGGATAAAATATGACATAATTTAAAGTTAAAGTACGCAAATATCACATTTACTTTATAATAACATTTATATTACTCAACTCACATATTTTATTAAATACTTTTAAACGCCTAACATTTCAACTAAAATTCAAACAAATCATTTATCTCTATTGCATTGAATTAAATTTATTAAACTTTTCAAATATTCTTCTGTTATACTGGTTGATACAAGAGTAATACCAAAGGAGGTCAAATTCTGTTATCTAACAAGAAAACTATAAGAAATAACAGTTTTTAATGCAATTAAAATATGTTTATTTAGACATTTTGATACATTTTTTGTCAACATTTTATCAATAAGACTCAACCAACAGCCTAGAACAGATCTACGGTGAAAAAAAACTGGTGTGAAACACTCACACGACTTTTTCTTGCCAATGCAAATTGTAATGAACAATATAACCTAATATTAGTAATAAAACATTAGAATTAAACAAAAAGACTAATTTCAAAAACCATAACCTAATTTTATTCATGAGTGAGAGATGCCAAATGAAAATCAACCTCAGTTTGGCTAAAATATACGGAATATCACTCTTTCCGCTAAACTAGGCTTTGTTGAGAAAAATACTCTAAATAAAAGTTGTAGATATTTTAATTTCCTATAAATTTGATTATATACACTTTTGTCGTAAAATGCATACTAAGACTGAAATCTTAAAAAAAATTGATTTTTTGCACGTTTTCGTGAGAAAAAAACAGAAAATTGTTAATTACTGCTAAACTAAGCGTTACACAAAATATATTAAGCCATTAAAGTTGTAGGATTTTTAATTCTCTACAACTTTTATTACATACATTTTTCCGCTAAAATGCATAATACAGCCGCATTCTTAAAAAAACATTTTTTTTACGAGAAAACAGCCTTCCCAAGAATTTCAGCAGACATGGGACCTACCCTATCTTGTAGAGTACAAAAATGTAGTAAATGAGGCGAAATCGTAGAAGCCGTTTTTGAGAAAATTGCAAAAAAGTGAAAAAGACACGGATAAATACTACTTCCGGTTAATCGATTTTGATGAAAATGTTGGTGTCAGGTCCTCTAGTGGTATATAACTTAAGTTTCAAGTTCGTACGATGTTCTGTTCTTGAGATATTCTGTTCACACACACACAGACCAATCGCTAAAAACATGTTTTTGGGTTCAGGGGGTCTGAAAATGTGTAGATCCGGTGAAAACTCGATTTCAAAAAATCGACACGAAAACAATACTTTCCTTCCTATATATTCATATAGATAAGAGAAAGTAAAAGTGAGATTCAACGTTTCCTCAATGACATGATAGTGAGCTAGAATTACATAGGTCTAAATAATGTATCAACCACGTGATTATGTAAATAAATATGCAGTAAAAGTTCAAGCTCTAAAACGATTTAAACCTTATTGAAAATAAATGTTTTATTATTATTTTTAAATAATCAGAGACCTTAGTTTTGGTATTACCCTGGTATAAAAATGCGGGCTTTAAGATCAAAGGCGTTCTTGTCAATAGCTAGTCCACACTTGTGCATTGTCAGAGAGGCATGCCATTTACCTGTCCGCACTTGTTTGAAGAGCTCTGTTTAAAAAAAAACAACGAATATTTTTGAACACTACGCTAAATTAAAGCCTGTTCTTCCCTGTGTTAATTGGTTTTACTTAGATTATTTTATTTTGAAACTAGTCGGAGATGCAGCAATTTACGCATAAAGAGTCCTCAGATCTTAGCCGGTTTCCCGTTAGTGTGGTTTTTAAATGTCCGTTACTCCGTCCAGGCTTTACATAAAAAAAAAACGGCGTTTAAGTACATTGAAGATCAGAGTTTTCTCTATATGAACATTTTAAAATAGAAGTTTAATGTTCCATTTTAAAATGCCAGCAATTTTTTTAAAAAAAAAAGTGTATTTTGGCTACATGTTAAGACAGGGGAATGATTTTTGGACTGAACCATGCATTTTTAAAGCAGTATTGTGCCATGTATCGTATTTTGCATTTGTAATTAGAAATAGAGATGTGGTGATAGTAGAACACTCTATTAGCCTCTAAACTTCTTGAGAGGAAACTGAGCTCTATAGCGGTATCCACTACAAGCATAGTAAATGCTTTGAATACAACACAGATCTGCACATGCTTTTTGTTGATTTTCAACAAGCATTTGACAGCGTTAAGAGAGGCAAAATGAAAACAATACTGATAGAGTTTGGAATCCCAAGAAAGCTCGTCAATCTTGTGAGTTTGACAATGGATGGTACAACAGCTCAGGTTAAGATTGGAAGCAAACTAAGTCCAAGTTTCAACGTTACAACCGGTGTCAGGCAGGGAGATGCACTCTCAGCTACACTCTTTAATTTAGTGCTGGAGGTAGTAATTCGAAAGCTAGGTCTGAGAGGGACAATAGTTAATAGAATGTGTCAAGTCCTGGCCTATGCAGACGATGTAGTTTTGATATCAAGGAATAAGGACAGCCTTAAAGAACTTTTTTGCACACTGAGGGATGAAGCTAGAAAGCTGGGCCTAGAGATAAATATTGATAAAACCAAGTACATGAGAATGTCTGCAAATGAACAAAGAAGACAGGTGAACAGATTGAAAATTGCCGATGGTTGCGAAGTGGAAGGCGTCAGTAAGTTCAAATATCTTGGGGTGATGCTGACGGCAGATAACAGAACCAGTCTTGAAATATGTAACAGAATTATGATGGGCAGTCGTGCATATTATGCCAATCAGAAAATTTTCAAAAGTAGATTAATATCCCGAAGAACAAAGGAAAAGATGTATAGGACATTAGTAAAACCGGTTGTGACGTATGGTGCTGAAACGTGGACAATTTTGAGTAAGGATGAGAGAGCGTTGAGGTCGTTTGAAAGAAGGATGTTCAGAAGGATATGGGGACCAATATGCGATGGAGGAAACTGGAGAGCTAGGCGTAATAATGAGATTGACGAAGCAATTGGAAGAGAAAATATAGTACGTTCCATAAAGGCAAGACGAATTGAATGGTTGGGACATGTAGTGAGAATGAGTGAGGAGAGAGGCCCATTGCGAATGATGGATGAAATGATGATTGGAACAAGAGGAAGAGGACGACCAAGGAGAAGATGGCTGAACGACGTGGTGGATGATCTTCGTAGGCTGAGAGTGTCAAACTGGCGGAGGAGGGCCCAGGAACGCGATATCTGGAGGCGACATGTAGAGGAGGCCAAAGTTCACCCAGGACTGTAGAGCCGAATAAAGTAAAGTAGTACTACAAGCATAGTCGTTTAGAAAAACAAACTTCATAGTTTTCCTGCTGCAACTTATTCTGTAGCTCATTTTGAATTATTTAACAATGTTTTTATTAAAAAAAATAATAAACGCTTTGTTTGACATAATACTGTTGTGAAAATGCATGGTTCAGTCCAAAATTCATTTCCCTGCCTTTACATTGAGCCAAAAAAGCACTTTTTAAAAAATGGCCGGCATATTATAACGAAACATGAGATTTTTAACTTTTAAAATATTTATATTATAGAAAAAAAACTCTGATCTTCAACGTACTTAAACGCAAATTTTTATGAAAAGCTTGGACAGAGTAACGGACGTTTAAAAACCACATTAACAGAAAACCGGCTAAAAACTGAGGAATTTTTTGCGTAAACTACTGAGGTATCTTCGATTAATTTTTAAATAAAACAATCACAATCAAACCAATCAATGCAGGAAAGAACAGGTTTTAATTTACCGTAGTGTTCAAAAATATTCGTAATGTTTTTTTTTAAGATAAAGCTCTTCAAACGAGTGTGGGCAGGTGGTATGCCTCTAAGCGCATGTGTTAACGCATGTCGAATAAGAAAGCGCACGAGTATGGACATACCTAATGAGTGACAACCAAGTACAGTGAGAGGTGAACTAAGAACAAAATCAACTTTGACTTTTAAGCCTGCGTTAATATGTCCACTAGTATAACAAAGAAAACTTACAATGGTAATTCACGTTGTGTACAATATTTGTCCAAAATTACAAAACAACTGTAATTACAGTACTACCCCGCTATAACGAGGTTCGATATACCGCGAATACGGATATAACCTGTCCCCCAAAAATACAGTATCTAAATAAAATAGGATGATGAAATGCTTGTTATCCTACTTCTGCATTGGATATAAACCGACCATATATCTTTTGAAATAGTCAACAATATAGGGCGTTTCATAATGTACTTCGGAATTACGAAAATTCAGTACATAAAAAGTATTTCACTTATAAGAATGAAACAAGTACTGTATGAAAGAGCACTTCAAATAGTTTTTTCCACATATACTGGGCAGTTAGTTAACCGTTTGCCTGGTAGGCATAGACAGTAGAGAAAATGGTTGCCATGGGAAGCGAGAAGTCGTTTTGTGTGTTAGAATTTCACGTGTCAAAGTCAGTAATTACTGTGCAATGTGCGTTTCGGTTGAAATTTAATAAGAATCCACAAAATGACAATTCAATTCGTGCATGGTGTAAACAATTCAGTGAAACTGATTGCTTGTGCAAGCAGAAATCAACTGGTCGTCCATCAAACTCAGATGCCAATGTCGAACATGCGTGTGCAAGTTTTACTCGCAGCCCGTCAAAATCAACTGCGTCTGCAGGCAGAGAATTAGGAATTCCGAAAATGGTGTGGAGAGTTCTCCGTAAATGTTTATTATTCAAACCGTACTATCTTCAATTAATGCAGCATTTATCTGATGGGAGATACAACACGTCGGCGCTGGGTACGACACGCGTCTGAAGAAGACTAACACTTTATGCTGTGGCCACCAAGATTACCAGACCTAACCCCATGTGAATTCTTTCTCTAGGGTTATGTGAAAGACAAGGTGTTTATCCCACTAATGTCGAATGATATCGCTGAGCTGAAGGATCGCATAATCAATGCAATCAACCCTATCGAAAGGGACATGTTAGAACATGTTTGGCAAGAGGTAGACTTTCGTGTTGATGTGTGCCATGTCACTAAAGGAGCACACACTGAACATTTATAGATGTTTAAAAATAACTGTTTGAGTCCCTGCATTGCCCCGTACAACTTTCATTTAGGTAAGTGAAATAGTTTTTTGTATTGAATATTCATAACCCCGAAGAACACTATAAAATACAGTATAATTACAATGATTTGTGCCTTGTGTCAAAAATTATTTACAAGTTCGAAAATTGGAAGAAAAAGCTTTATTACTTCTTAATATTTTCCCTGCTCACCTGTCTGATGACTTGCTGATATCTAAAGATGAAAAATATTTGCTATCTTTTTACCCAAGAACTCAAAATCTTTGATCCAAACATTAGACCGAGGAGTTATTCAGGCATTCAGAGCTTATTACCGATGAGAGCTACTAACCGCTATTGTTAACTCAGAATATCGTGATAAATTTTTTTTAAAACTGAGTGATTAAAAAGTGTTCTATTACAGGAGTGGGACAGCATGAAGTAATGTAGGCATAAGCTCTACTACAAATAAAAATTGTTGGTTGACACAGTCACAGAGTAACACAGAAGACACTGAAACAGGAAATGTTCATATTTTCGCCTATGAACACGCTTTGAGCCAGTTAAATTCAACCGGGCAAGAATTGCAAGCAAGTAAATTCAATGAGTGGGTTCAAGAAGACATTCAAACGTCCGTTGTCCATTTCATGACTGATGAAGATTTATTGTAAACTCTGTTCTATAACCTAACAAAAATTTGTCAGAGGAAGAAGAGGAAGGTGTTGCTAAGATCTCTGTTACGGAGAGGTCTACACCATTAATAAAAGATGTAGTAGAAAATATAAACAGTGTAATAACATGAATGGAGCAACAAAGTGATAATGACAATCGTCATCCATTGCATTTACAAAGTGTAAAATCATAAATTATAAAGAAACATACCAATCCTGAACAAAAAAAAATAACTTCTTATATTTAAAAAAAATAATTTACATTTAAAGAAAAAAATATCGTATCTCCCGCATTTAACATGTTTCAATGTAAGTACACATAATACTATTGGTTTTTTTTGTTATTTCTGCCTATTTTACATAGATCCCTGCTGTGATTGACGGTACTTCTTGAAATAACATGGGGTCAGGTACGTTCCCTGATACCCGTGTTATAGCGGGGTCGTATGGTACTGTATTTTCTTAATCGTCATATTTGCAATAAGTGCTTCTTGCGGTTAGATATTGCGTAAGAAAAAAAAGCAACAAGTAATTTTTTCCGTAATTATGTTTGTCATCTAAGTCTTTCAATGAGATGTTACACCAGAGATTGTTATTTTGGAGATTGTTGGTAGAAATAGGGCTTCACTAGAATGTTACATTCTATTTTGTGGAGTGATCAGAAATGTGTATCTTGTGGCACTAAAAACAGAATCTTCCATTCTTTTATCGAATTCTCCTCCATTTATGGATATTAGTTTTTGGAGAAAAACTGTGCTAGTGCCTGTTTCAGTTATAAATGAAGAATTATTAAAGAAAATCTACACAAAACTTTTATTAATTAATAAAACTGAAATAATAAAAAAAAAAACTAACTCATCTGTGAAAAATGGGAGATAGATGACTTAAGATGCAGCAGCATTAATAACAATGTTTGGAGATGAGGCCTTGCATTAAGTTATAACACCAAAGAACGGTATGTCTGCTGAGCAAAAAAAAAAGATACGGTAATACAGTAGGCTCTTAAGAGTAACAGTTTTAAGAGAACCTGTTCTCTAATAACCTGTTCTAATAGCAATATGAAAATATTCTAAACACTATTGTTTGTAAAATGACATGTTATAATTAAATAATATGAGGTGCGGCTAAAAAGTAACTGAACTGAATTTATAAAGGACAATCAATGCATGCATGCGAAGCACCACATTGCCGAGTCACGTTGATATCCAACCACGTAATCATCTGCCGGTCACTCAATTGGGCGTTAGCCGCTGTGCTTGTCTGATTGTGTATTTGCCGTCTGTCGAAAAATACTGAGTGTTTTGAAAGAACGTGTCAATTATAAATTTTTGGTGAAACTTTGGAAGAAGCTACTTGTTTGTTGAAACAAGTTTACAACAATGAACGTTTGTTACGTACTCAGGTTATTGATAAATTAAAACGGTTTAAGGAGGGGGGAGAAGAGATTGAAAGATAACCCACATCCAGGATGACCTTGAATGTTGACAACGGATGAAAACATCGGAAAAACCAGCACTTTGATCAGAAAAGACCGTTGATTAAGTACAGGGTCAGGCAGATTAATCTGACAATTTTGTATTCATCGGTATGTTGGCAACACTGTGATAAGGAAATTGGTACAGTTGTTACGGGATAGCGCTAATACTACCATTTTAGTAGCCATCATGAGTTGGTCATGTGAGCACCATGCTTTTGTGATTGAAGCGTATTTCAAAAATAATGATTCTGTTATTGCTACGCAGCGTTTATTTCGTAGACATTTTAATTTAAACCGAAACGCGTCTGTTCCAAGTAGGAGTATGATATTGCTGTGGGTGACACAACAACGTCTGCTTTAAAATTAAACCAACAGGACGAAAGCGTTGTGTGAGAACGCCTGAAAACATTGAAGCTGTAAGGTTATCTGTGTCGCAGTCTCCACGGCCTTCCGTAGTGAAACATGCTGCCGCACTAAGAATGTCTGATCGAAGTGTGAGAAGAATCCTTCATGGTGACCTTCAGTTCCATCCGTACAAGATGATGTTCGTGCAACAACTTACTGAAAATGACTATGCGTCTTGCAAAACAGCATGTGAGCTAATTCTCGAAAATGTCCACCAAGACCCCATAATGCTTTCAAGCGATGAGGCACATTTTCATTTGTCTGGATATGTTAACAAGCAGAATTTTCGGTATTGGGCCGCTGTTAACTCACGAGAAGTTCACCAGCGACCACTTCATAGTGAATACGTTACAGTATGGTGCGCAATTTCAAAATTAGGCATAATAGGGCCATATTTCTTTGAGGAGGCAGATCCCAGAGTAACAGTAACGTCTCATCGGTACGGACAATGTTGCACAATATTTTGATACCAAAAATTATTGACCTAGGATCAAATGAAATGTTCCAACAAGATGGCGCAACCGCTCATACGGTACGAACTTCCATGGATGTTTTACGGGAAACTTTTCCAGGACTTCTAATTTTATGACAAGGCGATATTCCATGGCCAGCACGATCACCTGATCTAGCAATTTGTGATTATTTCCTTTGGGGCTATCTCAAAGACAGAGTTTACTGTATTCGACCTCGTTCAATTGCAAAACTCAAGACCGCCATTCAGCGAGAAATTGCAGCAGTTTCACCAGCGATGGTTGAACAAGCAACAAGAAATTTTCGTATGAGGTTGAATAAGTGCGTGAGGAACAATGAGAAACATTTGGATGACATAATTTTCAAATGAAATATGCAAGTGAACTATTGAAATGCTGTAAGTAAAATTGTATAATTTGAATTTTCATTTGACCCACTAAACTTTGTTGTACTATGAATCGTGCTTTTTTTATTGACCCTCCAAAATCGTCAGATTATTCTGCTGGACCCTGTATTAGCGCAGTTGTGGAGATAGTTATAATTAATAAATAATCGGTTTAACATATTTTACACAAACATTTGAACATGTGTAAAGTTTGCTCAAAGTTATCCTGAAAAATGTGGCCCTGACTATGCCTCGTCCCATACTATACTGGATGACGATGAAAATGTCAAAACAACCATGTTGCAGATTGTCTAATCAGGCGGCAGATTTCTACGAGGATGGTATTCAAAAGACAATACAATAAGTGCCTTAATATGTGGAACTTATGTAGAAAAGTAAATTAAAATACAGACTTTCATGTAAAAATAAAATTATTAAAAAAAGTCTACTTGTTTTCTTTTATTTCAAAACGATACTTACTTGAAAAATATGCGTTGTATGAATTGACAGACCTGTAAAGTTTTAGTCAGCTATTTGCAACAGTTTTTGAGAAAAAGGATCATAAGTAGCGTTAATTATAACTATGTAGGTACTGGTTGACGATTACAACAGGTTCCATTACGGAAAAAATTACCAATATCACTTTAATTTAATCAGTCAAGTAAATAACCACTACTAGAAACATTTTTTAAAATATAAAAACAATCAGAGAAGACATTATGTTTTAAAACATGATCACTGTTATGAAAAAAATAAAAAGCCTTCTTTATGATACAATGTGAAAAAATCAAAATATATTTAAAATAAAACATTTTTACCTTAAAAACTGAAACTTACTATTACACTACATTTTATTAAATTTATGCATTTACATCTAAATACTGAATACAATTAGATATTATATCGTGTAACAAATAAATCGGAACATATGTACAAATACAATTATTAAGAATTAGTTGCGTAATTTTGAGCACACTTAAAACAATCAAAAGTTTTTCACAAACTATATCTTCTAAAACCTATTGTACAAATTTATCTTAAACATTCATACACAGATGGCTGAAAAGAAATTTCCGTAAGTCAAAATGTTTTAAATGAAAGGATGGATTGCATAAGTGTTGTTTACTAATTTTTTAAAGTAAAAAAAGAATCAAATACACATCCGAATAAAATCGACAAATTATTCACTGTGATATTAAAATTGAAATCATCATATCTACTTAACACAAAATAAAAATAAAGAAAAACATTATTTACTTTTCGATTGATCCTCGAACAAGCAAATTAATACAGTAGTTATTGGATACAGCGACCTCTGAGGGACCGGTTCTTTCCGGGCACTGTAACCAATGGCCTTTTCTTATAACAAAGGTCCAGTTACAGTAATGTTCTTTGGCCGTTGTGAAGTAAATCACAAAAAAACTTCTACTTCTATTTTTGAAGTCGAAGTCTCTTCGATTTCTCTTTACCTTCATCAAAACAAATCTGAATTTTTCCCCTCTTTTTCCGAATAACGGATATTGTGCTGCATCCAACGTTGAACTCCGTTGCAATATCCCCGTTCGTTTCATCGTTTTCCAAACACTAAATAATGTCCACTTTCCCTCGCTGTAAAATGTAAATGGCGATGACACCATATTTAAGTTTGTATAAAACACAAAACTTAGTTGAGGCAAAGAAAGAAATAGAGGATATCTTAAATGGAATGGATGAGATCATGAGAAAGGATTACTTCATGAACAGTAATAAAAACAAAATGAAAGTGTTGTGCAGCAGCAACAGTGGTTTAGAAGAGATGGGAAATTTAAAAGTATGCAACCAAAACATACAGGAAGTTGAGGAATTCAGCTATCTAGGGAGAACAATAACAAAGGATGGTAGAAGCACAAATGATATCAAAAGTAGAATTGCTCAAGCTAGAAAAGCCTTTGAAATGAAAAACAGCTTACTACTGACTACAAACATTGATTTAAAGATTAGGAAAAATTTCTTAAAATATTATGTTTGGAGTGTAGCATTACACAGGAACATGGGTGGTGATAGGGGCTGTAGAAAGGAAGAGGATAGAAGATTTTGAAATGTAGTGTTATAGGAAAATGTTAGATTAGGTGGGTGGACAAGATAAGTAATTTAGGTGAGTGGATGAAAAAAGAAGAACATGGAAGCATCTTACCAGAAGAAGGGATAGGCTAGTGAGGCATATCTTAAGACATCCAGATATTGGTCTATCAATAATGGAGGATAATATTGAGGGAGTGAATTGTAGGTGGAGGTAAAGGTTAGAATATACGTATATAGCAAATTACAAAGGGTGTTACAGGTATTTAGATATAAAACGACTTACGGAATATAGAAAGCTTGGAGAACTGCATCAGACCAGTCGAGAGACTGATGACAAAAAACTAACACAAAAATAATGGACAGGTTTATTCAAGATATGAACTAAATTTAAGTAAACAGGACAACAAAACTATAGATCCATACTGTATTTAAAATACAAAAAGAAATAAGAGGCTTATTAGTTATCAAACTTCAGACACGAACTACTGTAAATGTATACTGAGACAAACCCATTAGAAAAAAAAACACGTTACAACTAGACAAAACAATGAGTAACACGCTGACTCATACTGTTAACAGATAACCAGCATAGTTGAAGGTTCATATAGATATGTCACTAAAACCGATATGTGGTTTTAACCGATGTTACCATAAACGATATATTTTATATTGGGCGTAATAACAGATCAACCTTTCTATCGAAAATTGGTTACACTAACCAATAGGTCATTGTATGCAATAACTACTGTGTATCATTAGCCACTAATGTTGTTTGAAGCTGTTTACATGTCTCAAGATATCATCAAATAAAGTAACCTCCATCCATGAAACCAATCCTGTATTAAAAACACAATAGTTAAAATAGATTCCTTTCTTTTCTGTAATCTGTATATGAAACAAACAATACATAAATCTCATAAAACTACTAACTGTATAATAAAAAAAACCAGAAATATGATAAAAAAAATAAAAACAAAGTAAAATAAAAATAAACTAAAAAAATAACTTAATAATAATACTGATAACAAGACAAACTTATTAAATTTCTTTAAATACAATGAGTTTCATAAGTACCCTTTTCAGATAAGCTCTGAGATTCCAACAAGTACATCAAGATGGAAACGTTTTTTTTTTCATAACTGTATCCAAGATAAAAACTGATACACCCACGGTTAATTTACTATAGGGTGATTCAAAAAGAGCGCCGGTTTTTAAACGGCTGGTAAATTTTTGTTTATCGGTTGGCAACATTGTTAGACCTCATTTCTATTTCGGAGAACATTCCGATTGACGATTCAGTTGTAGTTTCTCTTGTTCGCAGTGTAGTACTCTCGCAGTCTGTGTCTAACCATGGAGAAGTTTACTATTGCACAACGAGTGTTAATCGTCAAAACATTTTACCAGAGTGGAGAGAGTTATGCGGCTACTGTCAGGCGACTTCGCGGTACTCTAGGACGAATGAAGCACCGAATGAATCAACAGTTCGCAGGCTCATGAAAAAGTTTTTTGAGACGGGTTCAACAGTCGATCTTAAAAGTTCTGGACTTCGTTGTTCTGGCCGAACTGAGCAGAACGTTGCATTGGTTCATGACAGTGTGGCTGTTAGCCCAGCAAAATCAATACGTCGCCGTTCTCAACAATTGGGTTTACGATGTTCTTCTGTACGGAGAATTCTTCGGTACGATATCCAATATCACCCGTATAAAATTCAGTTGCTGCACGAGAAACAATGTTGTTGCTCCGTGAACGGTTCCAGGATCGCATCATTTCTCGTAATTCCGACCATCAATGGCCACCAAGGTCGTGTGACTTGACGCCTTGTGACTTTCATCTTTGGGGTCATCTGAAGTCATTGGTGTATGCCAATAAACCCCGAAACATCAATGACTTGAAGGAGGAAATTCGACGGGTTATCGGGCAAATGGAAGTCGAAACTTGTCGTGCAGTAATATCCAATTTCATGGACAGAGTTGATGCGTGCCAGCGCAGTAGAGGAGGACACATGCATGACATCATTTTTCATACATGAAATCGGAAGGTAAGATGAACTTGTTGATGTATTTATTTTCAGTTTTTCAATAAAATAAATCTCTTAATTTGATATATCAAAACCGGCGCTCATTTTGAATCACCCTATACATGGTAGGGATCATCAACAATATGCGCAGTGACAAGCCCCGCCCCCTGACGTCACTGGTCACCAACGACAGCCGATGCACAATGCGTACGGTGTTGATCTGTGTTGTTTACTAGTCTTTAATAATGTGTTGAGCAATTGCCGGGTGTTCTAATCACGATAAGACACCAAAAGGAGTTGAACATTGTAAATTTCACAGTTTTCCAAAGGCCATTTATTTAAACTAGATTGAAGTGGATAAATGCTTGCAAGCGGGCAGATTCATTTTCTGCTGATAGTGGTCGCATATGTTTAGTGGAATCTACATTTTGACAAATCGGATTATGTATGTGATTTTAAGTCCGAGTTGCTACATCTACCATTAAAACGTGTCGTAAAGACGAATTCAGTCCCACATTTAAATCTGCCGATTTATAATGCTGTTCTACGTCAGTAAACCTGACTTGTAGTGAACGTAAAAATCGAGCAGAGAAACGATACATTCGTAAGGACGTTTATGATATTTTAAACTCATCATCCAATTACAACACAGGCAGTTCACAAAATGAAGGGATAGCCATAGCAAAAGGTAGGCCTCGTTTTAATGAAGAACCACCAAATTTGAATGTTGCGCAGTCAGAGGAAACTGATCTCTTAAAACGTGAAAACGCTGAATTCAAAGAAGAAAACAAATTACTTAGAGAAAAACTTCAGGCTGCAAATGAAGAATTATTAAAATTAAAATAGATTTTACATGTAAACATACCTAAACCGCTATGTTTGTAAAAACAATCCAAAATCCTACCGTCACTACGCACCAGCCGAGTTGTTGGGGACCAGCTACGTCATCTTATATCTCACAGCAGCTGCATGTGACCACTACCATCTAGTATAGTAACCGTGGATATATCTAAATATTAACCCTTTGAAATCGGGAGCCGACTGTAGTTGGTCTGGTAGTTACTGTCTTTACCGAGGTATAACTTGTGTAATTATAAAGCTACAATGCCCACTATATATATCAAATTACTCGCCTTGAAATGCTCTTTCTTTTGATTTATAACACAATACATTTAGTGTACATATGACAGAACTATGAAAAGAGAAAAATGGCCAACCTCTGATCGCTTCAACTATGTTCCAGACAGAATAACTTTTTAAATAGTTCATATTTTGAGTTGGTACAATGGCAATTCTATATACTCCTCTTTTTAGTCTGAAATAAAGGAAGGTCATCCCTTTACATTTAACTGTTAGCCGAGGTAACCAGTTTTCGAGAAGGAAGATATTTCTTTCTTCGTCTATTTTATCCTTGGACCTTCAAACATCTACAAACACATTTTACTACTGTTATTTTATGAATGTGTGGGTTTTTAGTATATTTGTGTGTAATGCACACGTGTCAATTGGTAGTGGAAGAGATAGATCGTATTTTTTGTCGACTGGAATTTTGTTTTGCATGCTCTTCCTAATGCTGTACAATTTTTAAACTGCTGTAACTCACCCAATCTTTACCCGAAATTGTAATAAAAAATATGGTTTAATTCAGGAAACTGTTTACTACAATGTCACATACAAATTTTTGCTAAACTGAAATTTCAGCCCGTTACAGTAATTATCTTTTAATATGTTAACCCTTAAATCCAGAGATACCTCTGTGCAATCAACTCCGCGCTGCTGTAAACGTTCAAATATCAAAGCACGTTAATGAATAAATTCATTTGTTAAATATAATTATTGATAAAAAATTACAGCTGTTTTTTATAATAAGTATGGACAATTTGAATATACAAACATAAAAATCGATTTTGCTTTCCGCTCGATAGATGGCACAAAAAATTCTCGGGCACAGAAAAGTTTATATTTTATGCTATAACTCGCTGAAATTGTTACTTAGCATAAAATTGTACATACTACAATTTGTAGAAGACAGTTTCCTGAATAAAACGATGTATCACATTACTATTTTGGGTAAAATTTAGCAGAGTTACAATAGTTTGAAATTTAGATTATTTTTCCTAATGTTACTGAAGGCGCGCTTGTTTTGATAATACAAGTGTTCTCCTCCCGCATTCCATTGTCAATGAAAGTTATTACACTCATATAATGGTTTAGGGTAACAGGTAAAAAAAATAATAGTAGTAAAATGACGTAGGGGTATTAGTAGAGAAGGAGAAGATAGAACGAATAAGGCAGACAAAGACAAACATAATCTTCTGTCTCAAAACACGTGTGCATTGGTTTCTATAAGCTATGTTCTTGGTTACTACAAAATGACACAGAACTAGAGAAGGGATATCGTATTACCAACTCAAAATTGATATATTTCCAAGTTTGATAGCGACAAAACGAAGATGTTAAGTTGGCAACTTTACAAGTTGTTCAAAAGTTCTAACTAATTGCAATTCCCATATACCAAATAAAAACTAAATTTTAAGGCGCATAATTTGAAATATCATGCGCGCTGAAAGCTTTATAAATACATCTGCTATGGCTGTCGTAAGCTGGCAATGTCTCCAGACGCAAAAAAATTACCGGTAACGAAGGGTTAAGTAATTATGTTGAAAGTTTTGTGCAGTTATTGTGAACAGAAACTGAAATGCATGCCGTTGTAAGTTAACACGAACATTTGTATGTCAATTTCTAAACACAGTTAGGGAGTAAAGCCTAACAGAATAAAGGATTAATAAACAAGTCATCTAATGAATTTTACCAAATATTACATGATTAACACAGAATTTATTTACGACTTGTTGGCATCTCAAGCACTATTAACTACACTATAACACTTAATAACAAATTAGGGATGTGTCAATTCCAAATGTTGATTCTTCGATTCCAATTATCAAGTTTTCAAACTGTGGCAAAAATGCAGAAATTTCTAAAGATAAAAGATATTAAATATTAATAAAGTTGGGTAATTCTGGTTTGGGGGAGTAAAAAACCCCTTCAATCTGAAAAATGTTTTAGATTGTTTTAATATTAACCTAATATGACGAATCTTAACCATAAACTGGAGTCCATACACAACCCTTACTAACTGAGAGGCCCAATATCACTCATTTGTCATCATCTTTCTTTAAACTCAATTATCTCTGCAACTATTCATTATTTTCTAACGGGTTTAGTTTTATTAGATAGAGACTTTTTCTTCTTTTATTTGATGTATCTTGCATATTTGTACGATGAAAATTGATGACGTGGTGTTACAAGAAATAAATTTTTTTTAAAAAAGCAATACTAAAATTTGAACGTTTTTATCCATAACTTTTCAACAAAATAAGGTATTTGTTTGAAAATGACATCATTAGTTAGCTTTAAATGTAACAATCAAAATCAATAAATTAAAAGTGCCGGCGACAAATTTTATGACCCTAAAATCAAACAAAGAAGGTTAACACTACCAGTCTCACCTATCCATTGGTTAAATCTTACAATTATCGTCAAAATAAATGATAACATATTTTGATTTATGCTATCCTGTTTAGAAAAGGATAATACACAAAACAACATGCGGAAAAGAAATAGAACTTTCATAGAAGAGGAGTAAATAAAAATTGAAAAGACACCACATTATTTTGAGGCGATTTTTTCCCCATTTTTTTCATCCAGCACACGTTACTTTGTTGAACAAAAAGTGTGATATCTTTTGAATGAGTATCAATTTGCAATATCTAAATGTTGTTATTTTTACAATGAATTGCTTTATTCATGTATATAGCTAAACATATGTTTTTGTATTTTTTAGTGATTTAGTGGCACTTTTTTCTGCGTAAATTGATATTACTATAAGAAAATATTTTTTCTTAATTTTCAATTTTTATTCTGGTTGTAAATGAAAACGGAAAAATTTGGTTCAAACGTTTCTAATAACAAATTCTTTATAAATAAATGATAATTTTTTGAAATGAAACTAAATGAAATAAAAGACGTTTTATTAGGCGTAAAATGACAGTCCGCGTGATCGTTAAAATCTCCGTTCTTGTCGGGTTAAGAACAGAAGAGGTAGAGGTGTAAAAGACTCAAGTCAGAGGAGTTACTCTCCTCTAGGAGTAATGAATTTCATTACACAACCAGACCCTGTGGTGAATGAAATTAAGGTATCATTTGGAGGATGGAAAGTAGATATTTTTCAGAGAGCCAGGCATGCTGATAAGCACACTTTTCCACTCAAAGAGGAAGGCATTGGTAAACCACCTCACTACTCATATTACTTAATAAAGCCTCTAGAGGTTCAAACCAGCCTTTAAATCTAAATGACAATCATAATTCTTTTAGATGGTTTAATAAAATTTTTCTGCCACTCCCCGTATAAAAACACACATTTTTTTGTTTTTATATTTACACTTCTTTAACTTTTGTTATCGGAATTAAGAATTGAATTCTTGTTTCTTCGTATCGGAATCGAGAATCAAAAAATATTGGTATCAACACATTACTAATAATAATAGTACAGTAGAATCTCTGTAGTCCGGCCCTTAAAGTATTAGGCCTAAAAGTATGAAACCTTACCCAGGACAGATTTTGGTAAAAGATTTAAATTGAATTAAGGAAATCAACTCGACCTAATTACGGCGGATTTAATATAACATGTATGTTTAGGATTTGATTAAAGAAATGAATAAGCAGACCTTAATTATTGTCAAATGGAATAATTTTTGTCCTTTTATCCAAAACCCAGAACTGGGCCATGCTCTATACTTTATGCTGAATTGACAACGAAACGTAATTCTCAGAACATGAGCACCCCTTACAGCACTAGGCGATGTCAATAGCTGATAATTATGTTTAATACAATGACTACAGAAGTACTCAGCAAACCTTTTTTTAATTAGTTTATTTAATTTAAAATCACATAGAAATCAATGCATATTCATTTTTAGTTTAAATTTATAATTTAGTTCTAAAATTCAAAAAACATCCAGTAATCCGGAATTTTCAGTAATCCGGCACCCTCTCAGTCCCAAACAGGCCAGACTACTGAGATTCTACTGTAATAATAAAATTATTTGGACAAAAATCTGTTACCATTTCATTCACTAAACACCCGATGATTTTTTTAAAACCAAAGGAAAATACTTTAAAAAATTTACATAGAAATCAGCAGCAGTTTAAGAAATGAACAATGTTAATTATCGATGATGCTGACTGTACACTTATTTAAAACTATCTGTCAGTGACAAAAACTTCTTATAACATTATACTAAATTAATTAATTTCCTTTCGTAGTATTTTTCAGTGTAACAAAAATGCCATAACATCATCAGCTAGGTACACATTTTTACAAGTTAAAAATCTGAAAAAGGCAAACACAGTATTAGAATTAACAACAATTTACATTTACACGATCAATAGTTATTATTTTCTCTTGCCCTTCATAAAAACCTGGTGTGAAACACTCACACAACTTTCTCTTGCCAATGAAAATAATTAACAATATAACCTAACATTAGTAATAAACAAAAAACTAACCTCAATAAACATAACCTAATTTTAATCATGAGTGAAAGACGCAAAATGAAAATCAACCTCAGTTTGGCTTAAAAATTGGGAAAATCACTCTTTCACGCTAAACTAGGTTCAGTAGAAAAAACTCTAAATAAAAATAGTAGATTTTGTAATTTCCTATAAATTTAATGATATACACTTTTGTCTTAAAATGCATACTAAGGCCGAAATCTTAAAAAAAAATTGATTTTTCACACGTTTTCGTGAGAAAAAAAATCAGAAAATCGCTAATTACCGCTAAACTAAGTGTTATACAAAAAAAATCTTTAAATAAAAGCTGTAGGATTTTCAATTCTCCACAACTTTTATTATATACACTTTTGCGCTAGAATGCATATTAAAGCCGCAATCTACAAAAAAAACAATTTTTTTACGACAAAACAGCCTCCCCAAGAATTTCAGCAGACATGCACCTACCCTCTCTTGTAGAGCATGAAAAAATTTAGTAAATGATGTGATTTTTAAAAAAAAAAATTTAGTTCAGAGTTTTACGTGTGGTTTTCGAAAGCAACTTCTTTAGTGGCGTCATGAACATGAGTGATTCGCATTACAAGCAATGTGTTGTGATCCAATTTTTAGTGAAATACCTTTCAATTCTCCGAAAATTCAGGTGGTATATTGAGTCAAGTGGATGTCAAAATTGCGAATGTTTGAATGGGCCAAGTGGTTCAAGGAGCATGAATCGGTAGATGACGATCAACATGAAGGAGCTCCCATCACCTCTCATATCGATCATCTGCCTGTGCTGAAAAGGTCCGGTAGTGGTGTCTAATCTAAGTTTCAAGTTTCAAGTTCGTACGATGTTCCGTTCTTGAGAAATTCTGTTCACACACACAGACCAATCGCTAAAAACATATTTTTAGGGTTCGGGGGTCTGAAAACGTGTACATTCGGTGAAATCTCAATTTCAAAAAATCAATATGAAAACAATACCTTCCTTCCTATATATTCATATAGGCAAGAGAAAGTAAAAATGATGTACATAGAATAAACAAATGAATACTTACGCTGACACAAAAGAAGAGGATGACCAGAGTATGTACTCTGATTGTTACGATAAAAACATTGAGGCAAGCTGTTCATTTTCTTTTGAAGTACATTGAAATATTTTTAGATCCAGTAGCAGCTTTAGCACGCGCCTTCTCTTTTGAACTTATTGTTTGTTTAATAGGTATCTGTAACTGAGAAGAGAAAATTAACCATTAAAACTTGTAAAATTGCTCCTGACAAACACCTCTATTTAGCGGACACTTTTTACAGTCCCGATCCCGTGAGATAGGGAATTTTCATAAAAGTCTCCCACATCTGAACATTCTTTATTCCGGACACTACAGGGTCCATTATGAAAGTAATACGCATTTTCTATGAAAAATAGATTTAATGATCTCATACTGGTACAAATGCTTGAAATTCTTCAAAATACTCTTCCCTGCATTAATACACTTGCGGAGACTTGTCTGCCACACCTAGAAAGCACCCTGAAACTCCTCGACAGAAATTTCTGTTAGGAACCTTGTAACATGCTTTTGGATGTTTTCCACGGACTTCCAATACTTTTCTTTCAACTCTCTCATCAGTTGGGGAAACAAAAAAAGTCGCATGGAGCCAAGTCGAGATTGCAAGGGGCTGAGGGACCACCGAGCCGTTGCTTCGGGCCAAGAAGTTGGTCTTTCATCATTAATTTCAGAACAAGCTTCATGCAGACATTGTGTATTTGCAGATTTAGAGTGATACGTTTTTTAAACCATCAAAAACGTTATACCGGTCAAAATTCATAGGCAGTTGGTTGTCGTGTACGGTGATAATGTAATGAACGTTCAAAAATGGTGTGAAAGGTTTAGAAATACAAGAGTTAATCTGCATGATGAAGAATGTTCAGGGAGATCCTCAACAATATTAACGAGGACTTGTTGAAAAAGGTCGAAGAAGAAATCAAAAACAATCGTCACGTGACAATATCTGAATTGGCCCTTAGTTTCCCTGATGTTTCAAGAGTGATTGGTTGCATTGTGTGTGACCATTTAGGTTTTAGAAAGGTTTGTGCCCATTGGGTGCCATACATGTTATCAGAACGTCACAATCAAATCCGAATGGGATTTGCGTTGGAATTTCTGATGCGCTACAAAGAAAATGGTGATAAAACGTGGATTTCTTAATACACACCAAAAAAAAAAAAAAAAAACGGCAGTCATGTGAATGGTGTCCTCCTCAGTCACCAATGAAACCGACAAAGATCAAGCCACTGCCGTTTGGAAGGAAATTGATGACCACAGTCTTTTGGGATCAATTTAGCATACTGTTGATTGACTTTACGCCATGCAGTACAACTGTAAATACAGAATATTACTGCTAAACTCTATGCAAGTTACGATGTGCCATTCAAATTCGGCGCCATGGATGGCTTTTTGACGGTATTATATGGGATTGCACGATAATGCACGCCTACAAGTGACAGGTAAGATCCTCGATTTTCTGACAATTGGATGGGAAATTTTCAGTCATCCACCGTATAATCTAGATTTAGTGCTTTCAGTTTACCATTTGTTTGGCAAATTGAAAGAATTCTTGGGTGGTAAGCAATTCACAGGTGACAATGAACTTAAAGATGCTGTGAATCAGTGGCTAAATGAACTGGCAGCAGAAGAATATGACGAGGGTATATTGAAGCTGGTGAATCGCTATGACAAATGTCTAATTCATATGGTGACTATGTAGAGCAGGGGTCTCCAACCTACGGCCCGCGAACAGATTTTTTCCGGCCCGCGGAAAGCTAGCATACTGAAAAAAAAATTTTATTTGATAATATATTTCCTTTTAAGCATTTTTACCATTAAATATGAGTACAGTACTCGTCTCTCACTTGCCACTTCTTTTCTCAATAAGTGTAAAACTAGCTGTAAACAAGTAGTGATCAACCATTGTTTGACCCTAAATGGGCTGACATTTTAAGTGACAAACAAATGCAATCTTCTCACTAAAAAATAATTGTTCTTTTTAAGCTTTACACTTGTAAACTCATGTATTCAACTCAAGTTTTCTTTAAAATTCAATGAAGTACATTTTGTAGTAAATTGAAAAGATTTGGTTTTGTATCATCCTGTGTTTTCATTAAGCCTACTTGAAAACTCCTTTTACAGAACAAATATTATTTTATAGCAAATATAATTATTTGTTTGGTCACAGCTTTTTTTTACAATCACGTAAAGAATTTTAGTTAGCCAACAACAAAGATATTATAAGGAAATATAGCAACTTAAAAAACTAAGCAAGAAAGTCTCAAAAACCACCACTGAACTCTTAATTAGAAAAAAACTTCGAGGGTGTATGGGGGGGGGGGCTACTTTTTGCCCTGAAATATTGCTGGCCCGCCTTTCCTCCAAAAATTTACAATGTGGCCCTTGAGTAAAAAAGGTTGGAGACCCCTGATGTAGAGCATTAAAGTACGTTACGTATTTTATTCTGTATCACTTTGTTTTTACATATTTTTCTGAATAAATTTTTTACAACAAAATGGTCTTTACTTTAGAGATGACCCTCAATAAAAGTACATTATAGGTTCCCCTCTATAGAACGGACATTTGGCGTGGTACTGCTGATATCCACTATTCAGAGGTTTTGCTGTACAATTCACAATTCGTAAATAATTTTCTGTACTTACTCGTGTATGTCGCGCACATTTTATACCTGAAATTGAAGTTCAAAAATGGAGTGCAAGGCTTACACGAGGTTAATCTAATTTAGAAAAAATACTTGGCCATTTTACAAGATTGGTGGGCGCTATGTACGAAGAAATGTCCTCATGTGTGAGAAGACAAAGCTGTCAGTTGGACATATAATGACTTTTTTTTTTTATTGAGTGATGATGCCTACATAAGCCTTGGGCTTGTGCGTAGGTAATGATATGTGGTGATTTACAGATAAAAAAAATGCCAGACCTGACCGGGAATCGAACCCGGGACCCCGGCATAGTAGCCAGTTGCGCTGACCACTACACCACGGGCCAGCCAATTTACAGTGGATGTTTGTTTTTCTCTGTCAGTCCCTTATTTCTAGAAATTTCTAAACTTTCAGGGAATCGTGCAGTAGGTAGAAAATACAATGTATCCAAATCATGTACTCAAGACTGGAGAGAAAACAATGACAAACTGCAGAATCGTTTGTTTGTTTCGTGGTAAACAGGCAAAGTATCCGAAAGTTGAAGAACGGTTGCGGAACTACGTAAAATATAAACAGACAATTCGGTTATAGTGTCAACTAAAAGCTATTGAAATTGCGAAAGAGTTGAACATAGAAGAGTTTAAGGCAAACAGAGGATCGGTGCAACGGTTTTATAACAGACAAATTTCCATCTGAAAACTCCGATCTGTCAACGTTTGTCAGATGCCTATGCAGATAATGTGGCCCAGTTACAGCGGCACATTATCGCAGAGGATGTACATCACTGCTGCAGCCCTTAAATGTCTGCATCAACCGACCTTCCAAACCCCCCCTTGGGATGACCAAACAGTGAAAATTTATGGCAACGGCGCTGCACGAAAATTACGTTAATTTTCTAATAAAAATATTTATCCTAATATTTATTTATTAAAATATTTATTTATTTAAGGTAAGACATCAAAATCGGGGTACGGGACTAACATGAGGGCGCGCCATACACGAGTAAATACAGTACTTGCTCATAACAGCAGATGGAGTGTTAAATTATTTGCACTCGATCTGCTAGACAACAATCTACTAGACAAATTTTCAGTCTCTATGTAATTAAACTAATATGCGATAAAAAAAAACAACAATAAATTGAACTTACCTTTTCAGGTTTAGATAGATCTAAAGCACCCATTCCGCTGTTACTGTTCTTCATCATGGACGTATCATCGATAATTGCTTCATGAGACGTTAAAATTTTACTTCGTTTATTACTTTCGTTATTCGATGATGTGTTATTATTTGGGCTTAATAATTGTTTTCGTTTTTGGGTTGTCACATCTTCCAGCGGTTGTAAGCCGATATGGGTCAACAATCTTATACTGAGATCATCGCTTAAATACTCGGATATCACACCATGAGCATACCTCAGTCTGCTTTCTGAAATAATTTAAATTATTCTATTAATATATTAACATTATCACATCAGTGTCGCAGCGTTTTTGTGCTTTTAAAAATCATATTCGATATAGCACTACCAGTGGTCACATTTTTTTTTTGACTATACAATATATTTTTTTTTGCAACTACATAAAATTAACAACAAGCAAATTTGATAAAAAAAAGGATACAAATATTGACAAATTATAAGACATTGAGGAGATCGCTGCCCATTGACAGTACTCCAACCATAATCATTAAGTTAGTTCATTATTTTGTTAATTCTTTGCTTTTTATTTTCTTTCTTTATTTACAACTGTAAAATTTTACAACAAGCAAATGTGATGATTATGATAATAATGTAAATGACATGATAGGCATGAGAGGGGTAGGGCCCCCATTGGTGCCTCCCCAAGAATGATATTTGTATATCAAATTAGCAGGTCTCTACTACAGCGTCTTTTAAGGCGTATAGGGGGATTATCAGGTAAATGGATGGTGGAAAGTGAACGCACCAGGGGGTCCTCGTGTTCGTGTGACTTGTTGTGAAAGCGTTTGTGTATAGGTATTCGATGGAATTTTGTACAAGTGGTGTTTTCAAATCTGTATGTAAGGTTTTGTTGCTAACATAAAGAGGTGCATTTGCTATAAGGTGTAATGTTTTTGACTGGAATACTTGAATTCGTTGCAAGTTATAGGGTTTGGTTGAACCGTAAATTTGGGACCCGTACATCCACATAGGTTTCAAAAGAGAACAATATATGCATAATTTTTGTGCCATTGGTAATTTTGATCGTTTCTGAAGTAGGGAGTATTGAAGTTTAAGACGTGAATTCAGTAATAAACGTCTCCGTTTTATATGTGTGCTTCAAGTTAGACGTTTATCAAAAGTCAGACCGAGATACTTGACCGTATCTGTTTTTGTGAGAGGTTCATTGTCTATGTATACTGGTGGGCAATCATCATGACGGAGTGTGAAAGTTACATGAAGGGATTTTGCTATATTAAGTTTTATTTTCCATGTTTTACACCATTTGTGTAAAAGATTGAGATGATGTTGGAGTGTTAGTGAAGCGTGTATAGAGTTTTGGTCTCGAGTAATATTGCTGTGTCATCAGCGTAGGTAGCAGTGAGGGTCTGGGGTAGGGTCGGTAGGTCTGAAGTATATACAGAATAGAGAAGTGGGGCTAAAATTGAGCCCTGAGGCACGCCAGCTAAGACAAGAAAGAAATTTGAGTAGGACGATCCTAAACAAATTCTAAAGAATCTGTCAGACAGGTAGGAATTTATAAGGTAGTAGGTAAATTATAGTATTTCTTTTAGTTTGTGTAAGAAACCTGTATGCCAAACTCTGTCAAAAGCTTGAGTGACATCCAAGAAACCTGCGGACACATACATCTTTTGTTCCATAGACGAAGCTATGTAATCAGTCACTCTGTGCAGTTGTTATGTAGTGGAGAGTTGAGTGCGGAATCTGCACTCAAATTAAGAATTCTTTACTTAATTTTTGACATCTCATGATATCCCTACTCCAGAGTCGTTTCAGGCTTCATATAGGGGCAGTTGGTAAATCTGGTGTGTCTAGGTCAACAATGAGCTGGTTTGGATTATTGATATTTCATTTTAAATCCTGTGTATGTGCGTAGTAACACATCGTTGATGTATGGGATGTTTAAGTCCGTGTATAGTGTATCGTTCGTTACGTAAAAGGGAGCACTAGTTATCTGTCTTAACAATTTGCACTGAAACTGTTGTATTTTTAAAATGACCGACGGTTTGGCACAACAGTAAATTTGGCTGCTATACATATAAACGGGACAAAGGTAACTCTTAAAAAACTAGTAGTTTTAGATGAAGTGGGAGTTTAGAAGATCTGGAAATCAACGAATACAGTTTTTTATATCTAGCGTCCAAAGTTTTTCGCGTTTCGTTAACATGTTGGTTCCATGTTAGTTTTTTGTCGATGTAGAGACTAAGATACTTTATTCTGTCATGTTGAGGAAGTGGCACACCATACAAATAGACTGGAGGACAAAGTTGTTTTCGTAAAGAAAACAACTAATGGTCACATTGATGCATTTTTACTTTCTCTTGCCAATATGAATATATAGGAAGGAAAGTATTGTTTTCATGTCGATTTTTCGAAAACACGTTTTCAGACCCCCTGAACCCAAAACACATGTTTTTGGCGATTGGTATGTATGTGTGTGTGTATGTGAACAAAATATCTCAAGAATGGAACATCGTACAAACTTGAAACTTACGTTAGATACTACTAACGAACCCGACACGAACATTTTTATCAAAATCGGTCAACCGGACGTAGTAGTTTATTCGTGTACTTTTTCACTTTTTTGCGATTGTCTCAAAAATGGCTCCTAAAATTTTTTTAAAATCACCTCATTTACTACACTTTTTATTTAGTAGCAGCTGAAATTCTTGAAGATGCTTTGCTATCATAGAAAATTTTTTTTTTTTTTTTAAGATTGCGGCTTTAATACGCATTTTAGCGCAAAAATGTATATAATAAAAGTTGTAGAGAATTTAAAAACTTACAACTTTTATTTCTAACATTTTTTTGTATAACGCTTATTTTAGCAGTAATTCACGATTTTGTTTTTTTTTTCACGAAAATGTGTATAATCAAATTTATAGGATATTAAAAGATCTACAACTTTTATCTAGAGCAGTTTTCTCTACAGAGCCTAGTTTAGCGTGAAAAAGTGATTTCCCATATTTTTAAACCAAACTGAGGTTGATTTTCATTTTGTATCTTTCACTCATGATTAAAATAAGGTTATATTTTTTGATGATTTCTAATGTTTATTACTAATATTAGGTTATATTGTTCATTATTTGCATTGGCAAGAGAAAGCTGTGTGTGTTTCACACCAAATTTTTTCAGTAGAATTTTGATGAAGACTACAGATGACCGATAAACTTTTAAGTAATTAAATGTGAATACCTGAAGAATCTGGTTGCGTTTTCGTGCTTTTCACAAACATATTTGATACAGCACTACCAGTGGTTACATTGATGCCTTTTTGTTTTAGAACTTCAGCGACTCTCTCCACTTTCCTTTGTAACCAGTTCAGGGTTTTTTCTTCGTTATATTTGTAGGCAACCAAATCCTCATCACCTATACATTAAAAAACAAAACAAAAAAATATATAAAAATCCCTTACAAGAAGAGATGACGCGTCTCATGGGAGGTGGTAATTTTTAAAAAGGCTTACCTTTGACAAACGGCAAAAATCAATAGTTATTTTTCTGTATCTACTCTTCGAGGAATTGAATGATACTATTTTTGTTTCAAAATTCCGACTGATTTACAGACGTCCGGTTTTGGGCCACTTTTTTGGGTTTTGGGAAATGGAATCTTAAACCCAACGATTTCTTTATTTACTCTTTAACCCTATGAAATTGGGAGCCGACTGTAGGCGGTCCAGCAGTTATTGTCTTTACTGCGGTATAACTTGCATATACGAGGGGGTACCCAAAAGAAACCGGAATTATTTTTTAAAACTATTTTTTTTTAATTTTTTTACAAAAGAACCTTATCTTCTTCAAAATACTCTCCATTACAACTAATACATTTGTCCCACCGGTGCTTCCACTGTTCAAAACATTTTTTGTACTCCTCTTCAGTGATGGCTGCCAGCTCATCCGTCGTTTTTTTCTTGACATCATCAACGTTGTTAAATCGGAGACCTTTCATGCCCCTTTTCATGCGTGGGAACAAGAAAAAATCACACGGAGCCAGATCGGGTGAGTACGGTGCGTGTGGTAGCAAAACCATGCCGTTTTTCGCCAAAAACTGGGTAACCGAGATTGCCGTGTGTGCAGGCCCGTTGCCGTGGTGGAAAAACCAGTCCCCTGTCTGCCACAAATTAGGTCTTTTACGACGAATGCTGTTTCGTAGTCTTCTTAACACTTCAAGATAAAAAGCTTGATTTACCGTCTGGCCTGGTGGAACGAACTCTGAATGGACAATTCCCCTCACATCAAAACAACAAATCAGCATTGTTTTGATGTTCGATCTGACTTGACGACTTTTTTTTGGTCGGGGTGATAATGAAGTCTTCCATTGACTGGATTGTTGTTTGGTTTCTGGGTCGTACCCATAGCACCAAGACTCGTCACCCGTAATGATCTTTGACATGAAATCTGGATCAGTTTCAAGCTGTCGTTTCAAATCACTACACGTTTCAATTCGACGTTCTTTTGAGTGTCTGTCAGAACCCGAGGCACAAACTTGGCAGCGACTCTTTTCATTGTCAAGTCTTCTGTTAAAATGCGTTGGACTGAGCTCCAAGATAACCCACTAACCTGTGATATTTGGTCAATGGTCTGTCGTCGGTCTGTTCGTACAATTTCTTTCACTTTCACAACATTTTCGTCTGTTCGGGAAGTCGACGGTCGTCCAGAACGAGATTTGTTCTCAATCAACATGTCGCCATTTTTAAAGCGCAAAAACCACTCGTACACTTGGGTTTTTCCAATAGCGTCATCTTTGTAAGCTGTGTTCAACATTACAACTGTTTCCGCGGCGTTTTTACCGAGCAAGAAGCAAAATTTCACAGCCGCACGTTGTTCATTAAAACTTGCCATCATGAAAAACGACACGAGCACAAAACAGCACTAGTGAGAACAATCACTGCACGAGAACAGAACAAGCTAGATCAACGAACAAAATGGCATTGAACTGGCAATGAGTAGCGCTGCAAGCAGCCTAGTGGCGGGAATTTGTACTGCACAAGCTCCGCCCACAGCAGTGCTATTCCGGATACTTTTGGGTACCCCCTCGTATATAAAGCTGCAATGCCCACTATATACGAGGTGTGACTATTAAATAACGAGACTGATATTGTAAAAGATTTAATTTTAATTTTATATATATAATCACTTATTGTCACCTTCAATATACACTCATTCTCTATCCCTACAATGCTCCATGCAAATTTTCCGTAGTTGGAAACAGAGCTGGAAGTCATCTTCTGTCAGCTCCTTCAGGACACGTGCCGCTTTCTCTTTTACAGCTTCCACAGACTGAAATCTTGTCCCTTTTAATGCAGATTTCACCTTAGGAAACCAACTTCTGCTCAGAGAGGGCATGTTAAGAAGTTGAAAACACACAAGTTCAACTCTTCTAATAACCTCCTGCTCATAACTGTATCTTGAAGTTCTTCTTTTAACTACAATACAACAGTAATTGATCAATCGAAACCGCACTAAATACATTCATTTACCCTTCAAAATATGCCCTTCAACACATTTACTCTATGTTCAAGTTTATGTTATAAAAAAATTGAAAAAAACCCAAACGAGCAGTATTTTTGTCATCACTCTCTCAACTGGTTTGATACAGTTCTCCAAGCTGTTCTACCTTGCGAAGTCTTATCATATCTACATACTTACAATACCCTATAACTTTTGTAATTTGCTTTAAATATTCTAACCTTTGTCTTCTCCTTTCACTATGCACTCCCTCAATATTACCTGCCATTACTGATACAGTTATACCTGGATGTCTTAAGATATGTACCACTAGCCTATTCCTTCTTACAGTAAGATGTTTCCATAAACTTCTTTCATTTACTCGTCTAAGAACCTCCAAATTACTTATTTTGTCCACCCAACTAATCTTTAACCCTTCTAAGCCAGGTAGCTCTTATATGGTTGTTAGATGACAAGACGTATGTAAGTACTCAACAGTTTGTGTAATAGTGAAGGTCAATGTACGCGCACACCCGTAAACATTATAGTTAAATTAGATCTGAATGTATGAGGAAGAAAGTAAGCTATTTAGAAACATAATCAGGTTAGTGGGAAATTTTCTATTGATTTGTAAATGTTGGGATACCACTCAATTCCGGTTTTTTTAACAAAAAACTGTGTAAAGGCCGTATCTCGTTTAAAAATAGTTATAACCACGTTTGAAAGCTTGAATGGTCAAGGTAGGTAAATTGTTCAATGTTGCTATTATAGCGAAACCGGTTGAATTGAATATGACCTGTAAAAGGGAATAAACGCTCTGAAATTCATAGAATAGCCTATTTTCACCCATTCTTCACAATGGAACTAAAATGTTCCAATATTATCTTTTATAATGTTTTTCTACATGCACGTGTTCACAAATTTCCGTGCTTTCATATAATAACATATTATGTCATATAAATAACTGTAGGAATGGGTGGTCAATGACATCAGCTCAAAGAGAGAAATTTTTACGACCTGAATTTTACCAGAGAATCCATATTCACTTGACTCTTACATTCGCTTGAATAGTCATATAGTGTGGTAAGCGAGGGCATTTGATACATCAAATTTTTGCTAGCATTTTCTATAATACCAGACTAAAAACCAATAAAAATAATTATTGCCAAATTTTGACAAAAATGCACGACTTTGCATTAATTACAACAAATTTTTGGTAAATTCACTGTAACTGGCGTAAAAAAAAAAACGGAGTTTCATGTTTGTTTTATTAAAACATCTCTCGAAGTTTTGTTAATGACTCATAAAAATTTCAATTTATTTGGATAAAAGATGGATAAAACAAGCCAAGTCTATCAGCGCGATCTCGGAATTAGTGTTCGAAAAGTTAATATTCTAAAGCCACAGAAGATTAACATTTTCTTATAACACCATATTTCTGAGTACCTGGTAACAAAACCTGTACAAACTGGTTGCATTAAATCATGAACGACTTCTCCCATACTTCAATAAGTGAGTCATTTTTTACCCGCTACTTTTTGAGATAGCCATATTTTTATTAAAATGAGTGGTAAGACTCTGGTATTTGATTAAGATTTTTGTTTCAGTTATTAAATATGACAACAATTTAAATCATTTTTCAAATGTAAAAGTATTTTTGTTTACTCCCTCATACTAAAATTATGTACCTATGTTGTTCAGGTCATAAGCCAAAAGGCTGGTTTGAACCTCTAGAGGTTTTACGAAGTAAAACGAGAAGTCAAGTGGTTTACAATTGCCTTCCACACTGAGTGAAAAAGTATGCTTATCAGCATGCCAGGCCCTCTGAAAAACACATTTTCCACTCTGCAAATGGCACCTTCACTTCTTTCACCACAGGGACTAGCTGTATAATGAAATTTATCACTTTCAAAGGAGATAACTGTGACTAGTGTCTTTTACACCTCTACCTCTACTGTTCTTAAATTATTCAGTCATTGGCTGATCATGTGATATAAAACAACGATTTTTGTAGCCCTGGAACGAACAGATTGAATGCAAATAATTTAACACTCAACCTGCCTGTATTAATACTTTATATCATTTATGTTAGAAAATTACGGCGGTTTTGGCACAGTTAGAAAACTAAAGAATCAACTTATTGAGAATTAACGGAGTTCTCAATACCGATTATTTTTTCAAGTATTTATGTTATCGAGAATCAACATTTAAAATTGACAAATCCCAACTTCTGAAGCAAACTTTCTTGTTTTTCAAGATCCAAAAATTATAAAACGAAGGATCAACTTGAACAGTACAAATCAGATAAAATAACAATAAAATAATTTCCATTACCTTTCCTGTCAGCGATTTGATTTATATGTTTCAATCCTGCCGAAGATATAAGTCGTTCTGTTTCTGGGAATTCGTCATCTTTTAAAAGCTGGTCAAGTGGTACTGCATGTGAGACCTAAAATTAAACAGAAAAATTCGTAATAAAATAAACTGAAGGAAAAAATTTTCAATTTAACTTTTATTTTGTTATACAGTAATCCCTCGTAATCCGCGGGGGTTACATTCCAGAGAGTTACCGCGGTTCGTAAAACCGCGGATAATGATACCTTATATGTACGAATAGATGGGGGTTAGGTTCTGAAGGAAAAGTCCTGTAGTCGTTTTAAGTGTTTAATAGTTTTAGGAACATTTTACCATTATTATAGTCTATGAAAATTTAATAAATACAGTACTGTATGCATAGAAAATTTAAGTTGCTTTAAAATAGTTAGTTATGGCTGTTTGCTTCTTCTCCTCATGGACTTCTTCGTATGGTATCATCCGCTCCTGGAGTCCTCTTTTGAATTGAAGGGTCCTTTCCATGACGGGATCCGTCTCCAACATGTGATCAGCGAGCTGCGTTGCCATGTTAAGGATCTCGTTGATGGTTTGTGAAGAAATGCTTGGCTTCGTTTCAGGATCGTCAAACAAACAAAAAACTGTACGTACATACGTACGTACGAAGAAGTTAGACTGACATATTGAAAACGTAAGGAGAAATTACAGTATGGCGCCTGGGCGTACGTATAGTGGTTGGGGGTGGGGGTTGTACTGGGGGGGGGGGTCCGGTACCCGGTGACGCGCTCCCTACATACAGTACAAGGAAATCTAGCTTGGCTCATGGTGGCCGTCACCATACTAGTGTGTGACTTAAAATGATATGAACGCCAAAACATTTATTCTAACACGTAGGGTGACACATGTTTTCGGATTTGTATTGACTTCCCCACCTCCCACCAAGTACGGTGTACACAAGGTGAGATTACATATGTATTTTAAGGTTTTAGGCCCACGGATAAAATCTGCGGATACCAAGGGATTACTGTATATCCGAATAAATTAACAATAGCTTGAGTAGATCACAATAAACATAAAATAAACTGACCAATAAATGTTACAAGCAAATAGCATTTCTCGAAAACTAATCGAACATTTCGCAGGCCATCAATAAAAGTAGGTAAGTGCTAAGCCTCCAATCCTGCTTTCGTAAAGCAAGAAATAGTTCCAAGAAGGCAAAAATTATACGGGATATGAGTTATTTAATAAAATAAAAGATACAGTTGACCCGCTCCAACTGCGGATTTGTGTAAATGTGAAGACATTGTAATGTATAAGATTTGCTATACGCGACCTAAGTATATGAGAGATGTCAACGACCTGTTATGTCATTCATGTTTTTCACATGTTTTCGTGAGAAAAAAACAAAAAATTGCTAATTACCGCTAAACTAAGCGTTATACAAAAAAATGTTTGAAATAAAAGTTGTAGAATTTTAAATTCTCTACAACTTTAATTATATACAACATTTTTGCAGTAAATGCATAATAAAGCCGCAATCTTCAAAAAACAAATTTTTTACGTGAAAACAGCCTCACCAAGAATTTCAGCAAACATGGCGCCTACCTATCTTGTAAAGCATAAAAAATTAAGTAAATCAGGCGATTTTAAAAAAAATCGTAGGACCAGTTTTTGAGAAAATTGCAAAAAAGTGAAAAATTACACGAATAAACAACCATTTCCGGTTGACCGATTTTGATGAAAATGTTCGTGTCGGGTCCGGTAGTGGTATGTAAATAAAGTTTCAAGTTTCAAGTTCGTACGATGTTCCGTTCTTGAGATATTCTGTTCACACACACACACACACGCGCGCACACACACAAACCAATTGCTAAAAACATGTTGTTTGGGATCAGGGGTCTGAAAACGTGTAGATCCGGTGAAAACTCGATTTCGAAAAATCGACATGAAACAATACTTTCCTTCCTATATATTCATATAGGCAAGAGAAAGTAAAAAACACATTGAATGCTGCTTGGAAAGACCTTTGGCCTGAGGTTGTAAAAAAACCATTAATCTTCCTTCCGTTGAAAACGAAGTAACCCGCATTGTTACATCGCTCGGAAGTTGGTTGGACAGGGGTTTGAAGGTACGGAAGAGTGTGATGTTAATGAGCTCTTGAATTCACAATCTCAGGAATTGAGTGTAATTGAACTTGAAGAAATGATAACATCAGTTGATGACGAAGAAAAAGAAGAAGAACTACAACACCCACGCTCAGAAATTTGTACGTTACAAGTCACAAATAAGTTTTTACAGCATGCTGCTGATTTAGCAGAGGAAGCTGTTGAAATCGACCCTTCCGGGGAATGCAGTTTAAAATTTAGCGCGCGCTCAGTGACATTTTGATGCCGTATAAGGAACTTCAGAAAGATCTCAGAAGCAAAACAAAACAATCCACTCTTCAATGAAATTCCAGTAACACCAGCACCTGAACAACCAACGTCAAGCAGTAAGCAGTAGCAGATTTCTAAAAGAACAACTTTGGCACATGCGTAGTTCTTCTTAATAGCATTTATGTCGTTATTTTATAGCCACCTCACATAAGCACACATTTAACACTCAAACATCAACATATAAAATACAAACCTTTCTTAAATATGGCAATACAAGAAACAATGGATCGATTGGGGTAGAAAGATGCATCTTGCCATCAGATTTTGTAGTTTCTTCTATAAGCCATGATCTGAAAACGGAAAAAGTACCACTCGATTAAAATATTATATTACTTCATTCAAAAATAAATCTTTATAATGCATCCTGCAGTTTAAAATATTTCTATTTCATATAATGAATTAATATAATAATTTCACTAACCTTCTTTTTAAACTGCGTCACCTTTATTTTATTCCTACTTACACGTGTTTCGGTGGATCCACCATCATCAGAGTAAATGAAAAATTGAAACTAAAAATTTTTTTCATTTATTTAAAATTTACAGAAGATGATACATCTTCAGTCACTTGTATAAAACTTACAGAAGATGAAACTTTACAGAAGATGTATCATCTTCTGTAAATTTTAAATAAATGAAAAAAATTTTTAGTTTCAATTTTTCATTTACTCTGATGATGGTGGATCCACCGAAACACGTGTAAGTAGGAATGAAATAAAGGTGACACAGTTTAAAAAGAACGTTAGTGAAATTATTATATTAATTCATTATATGAAATAGAAATATTATATTACTACTCAAACAGTCAATTTCATAAATAGAGACAATCTATATGTACATATACAAGACGATCAAATTCAAATATTCATTTTTACAAAACACGCTCAAGCATGCCAATACAAAAATAATTCCCCTGCCACGTTACCCACTTCATACCTAGCCAATGACTTGCTCTCGTAGCTCTGTTACACGAGGGCTGTTCAAAAAGTATCGGACTTTCTGTCCTCCCGCTGAAACGAATGAAGTGCTGGCGGCCAAGCCTAGTGGGGATGTGGAGAGGACTGTCATGCGCGCGCATGCACTGTTTCATGTCATGACAAAGCTTCCGTCGCCGGCAGTGAGCCTAGTAGTGTAGACCTCTCTGTTGTGCTCAGCAATTTTTATCAAGTTATAAAATGACCGAAAAACTTGAGCAGCGTTACTGCCAAGCTTAAATTTTGCCAAAAGCTTGGCGATTCACAATTGGAAACAATTATTAAGATTCAACAGGCTTTTGGAGAGTCTGCCATGAGCTGTACTCGAATAAAAGAAGGTACAATCGATTCAAAAATGGTCAAACATCAGTGGAAAGTGAATCGCGTTCAGGCAGGCCATCGACAAGCCGGAATAAGAATGTTATTAAACAAGTGCGAACTTTAGTCACCGAGAACCAAAAGAATACTATATTGAGGTTCTTCGTCACCTACATGATGTTGTGCAGTGCAAACGACCGAATCTGTGGGCAACAAAAACTTGGCAGCTCCATCACAACAATGCACCTGCCCACTCTGCACATCTAATTCAGAGTTTTCTCGCTAAAAACACTCCTCTGGTTCGCCAGGCTCTGCACTCCCCCGACATGGCTCCCTGCGACTTCTGGCTATTTTCTAAGCTGAAAATGCCCCTGAAAGGAACTCGATTTCAAGAAAGAGAAGACATTAAACTGAATAGGATGGCCAAGCTTAACAGCATTCCAAAAGATGCCTTCCAGAAATGTTTTAAACAGTGGCAGAAGCACTGGGAGAAGTGTGTGCATCACCAAGGAGACTACTTTGAAGGGGATTAGAAGTTTGTAGCTTTAGTTCAATAAAATTTACTTTTAATTAACAATAGTCCGATACTTTTTGAACAGCCCTCGTACATTGACTTACACACGAGCTGAATAGATTTCCATTCAAAACAAACAATTCCCAAACCATCAATGCTATCTACACACTATAGAGGGAATAAAAATGTTCCCTTTTATGATATTCTATTTCTGTAAACACTATTAGATGCGTTAAAGAATTCCCTACTAGAAAAGAACAATATTTACCAGTTTCCGACTAATAAATAACTAGTTGGAGCACGTTTCGTGGCCTCCCCCACCATCAACTGTGCATAGCCTAAAATTAGATCAACAGTTCAAACAGGGTTTTAAACAATAATATTTTTAATAAATACACTTTCATTCTCTCTGGAATCTCGTTATCTTTATTTGTAGTAAACAATTATCAGTATTAAATTGTAAATTTATTAAATCGTTTCACATTATTTTGGCGAAACAACGCGGTGCTTGACAGTTTGTAGTGTCAGTTTTTAATAATAATTAAGATTTATTAAATAGTTTTTTTAGTTAAATTTAAACATTTCCCATGCAGCTGAGTTTTAGCCGGACAGCGACCTTTGGTTAATGATTTACTGCACTACATGCGCACATAATATTTGTCACACTGATACATTTGTACAATCTGACAAACAGCAGAGCTCATTAACGGTAAAAAGTATTATAGTATATTTTACACCTCTGCCTCTTTTGTTCTTAAATACAAGGCATATCCAGAAAGTAAGTGTACTGAGGCTCTCACGGCCGAAGGGATTTTATTTTCGACATGCTGGCTACACTAACGTGTAGACTAATGTGTGACTTCTCTTCGTAACAAGACCAGTTTGAGGTACAACGTTGAGAACTGTCACCGCGACAACAGGTTTCGTGAAAAATGTCAATCCAATCTCCCGCCAAGTGCGAAATACGCGGCGTCATCAGTTATCTTGTTTGGAAGGGAAAACTTCTGGGTGGGGTTTATAATGAGGTGAAAACTGAATATGGTGATAAAGCTATGAATCGTACGAGTGTACAAATGGTGTCGCGAGTTTAAAAACGGTCGTACGTCTGTGCATGATGATCAAAGAAGTGGAAAATCTTCAATTGTGACGGACGAAATCGTGAAAAAAATTGAAAGTGTGCTCTGTGACAATCGCAGATTGACTGTGGATGAACTTTCTGCGATGTTTCCACAAATCTCCAGATCTCTACTACACAAACCATCACAGAAACCCTCGGATATCGGAAACTGTTCCCGCGGTGGGCCCCAAAACAGCTGACAGACCAACACGAGTTGAATCGAGTGGAGGCCGGGCTAGAGTTTTTGAAACCCTGCAAACTCCATGGAGGTGAATTTCTTCGCTCCATTGTTACTGGAGATGAAACTTGGGTTGCACACTAAACGCCTGAACCAAAAGACAGTCTCAACAGTGGTGTCACACCTCTTCACCCTCCGCCAAAAAGTTCAAAACCACAATTTGCGCATTCCCTGTACCTAGCACCTTCAGATTACTATCTCTTTACCTCCCTGAAGCTGCACATGGGTGAAAAAAGGTTTTTAACGAACGAGGAGGTAAAGGAGGGAAGTGGATGAAGGGGTTGGCAGGAAACTACTTCGAGGAAGGCATCAAAAAATTGATACCCCGCTTCACCACTTGCATTGAGAGGAATGACAACTATGTGGAAAAATGGCTTACATATGTACTAAAGTAACCATGCAATTTTTTGTTTAAATAAAAAATTTTGAAACCTACAAAAATTCAGTAGACTTACTTTCTGGATATGCCTCGTACTTCAGTCATATAACTGGGTGACCATGTGATAAGAAACACTATTTTTTGTAGCCCTAGAACTAGCAGATCAAGTGTTTACGGGCACATACTTTTATTAAACTGTTTATTTAATTTAATACTGACCTTTTATTTTCAGAGAATGTAAGTACTTCTTGTACTAAACTATCACCAGGGCTAAAAAGAAACATTGCAGGTGCACCAGACTGAGGATGTCTTAACTGTACAACATCAGGTGTCACTGATCCATCATCTCCTACATCAACTCCGTCACCTGTTTCAGATTGAAAACAAAAATTAAAACAAAAAAACCACGAGTAGACTGTATTTTACACAATTCTATGATAACGTAAGTTTGAAAAACTCTTTTTTCATGGGACAATCTGGTATGAAACACTCACACAATTTTTTCTTGCCAATGTAAATAATGAACACTAAAACCTATGTTTAATCATGAGTAAATAATGTAAAATGTAAAACATAACCTAATTTTAATCACGAGTTAATGAAGCAAAGTAAAAACTCAATTTTTTAAAAATTTCAGCCTTATTATGCATTTTACAACAAAAAAGTACATAAAAAAATTTATAGGAAATTAAAAGATCTACAAGTTTTATTTAGAGCATTTTTCTCTACACAGCCTAGTTTAGCGTAAGTGATTTCCTAATTTTTAAGCCAAACTGAGGTTGATTTTCATATTGCGTCTTTCACTCATGATTAAAATACGGTTATGTTTTTTTGAGGTTAGTTTATTTCTATTTTTTTTATGTTACTAATTTTAGGTTATATTGGTCATTATTTGCATTGGCAAGAGAAATTTGTATGAGTGTTTCAAACCAGAATTTTTAGACATGAATTCTGAACTCACAATCTCAAGAAAAATTGAACATTATGCTCTATTTTGTTTAAGTTGAGAACTACTGTAAACAGTGTTTTACCAAGTAAGGATGGATCTGTTATGTCTACGCTACGTGTAACAAGATGGCTGATGCCTGGCTCACTTTCATTTCTATATACTGTAAAAAATTCTAATACAGTACATTTCAGTAGATGCTGTACAAGCAATCGAATTAGTTGGTTTAAATTTATTTATTTATTTATCTATGTAAATAAAATTGTAATTTTGTCCAATTTTTCAAAATGCCCCAAATTTTGTTTCTACACCAAATCTACCAAGAAATCTCCAAAAATAAGTTCAGCTGAATTTTAGTCTGTTTATCTGTTAGTATATTACGGCATCACGCAAGAACCGCTGAACCAAATTCAATGAATTCTGATATTTAGGTTCTGGACACTATCAAAATGAAAACAGGTCTTATATTTATTTAATATCACAAAACGATGAGGGAGTTCAGAGGGAGGGGTAAACAAAAACTGTCAATATCTCCGTTAAAAGTCAATCTATCAAAAAATGTTAATACATAATCGAAATTACGAAACGTTTAAAGACAAATTAGTTTGATTATGTAAAGTGTTTCATTTTTATGCATAATAATGGAGATATTACCCATTTTATAAAAATAAACATAGCAATACTTTAGAAAACAAAATAAACAGTACAATAAACATAGGTCTACGTGCCGCTGGTATTCATTCCGAAGCTCTGTACCCTACCCCTTTCACTACTACCCAACCTTACACGACATACATTTTCTCGGTCACATAGTCAAAAACGAATGAAAATCACCTTAGAAGTTAACCATCGTGGAGTGTTCCAATTGTGATTTACCTTTCATTTCAATTTTTATTGCTCTGTACCGAATAATTAAATTAACTACAGTTACATTACATACAGATTTGTGCGAGTTAAACTTCAAAACATCAATTTTCATTGCTCTATACAAATAGTAAATTTACTTATGTAAAATAATTAACTATGCTTCTGAAAATAATAAAGCGCTGCGTATCTTGATTTAAAAACACCTAGATCTCGCTTTTATTTTACGTCCAACTATTTTATTTTGTCATTAATAATAATGCTGACGTTGAAACAAGGTACGAATGGATAACAATAAATGATTAAAGAATATCAGACCTGACAGGGATCGAATTCGGTACACCAACAGACTGTACACAGCACCAAGGAAACCGTTCGAAGAACGGGCATTTTAGCTAGTTCTAATCTAATTGTAATGGGCAATGTTTGTTTGTCATCCTACCATTCGGTAGAAAGGAAAAGATTCCTAATTGATCTTCTAAAAAAAATACGATAAATGACTGGTTAAAAAGTAAAGGGATACAATAATTCGACAACAGAATGTTAAAAGTTGAACGTTTAAACAAATTTAAATAAATGGCGATAAAATAAATAAGTGGTGAGTTTAATTTATATAAAGTAGATGAACAGGCAAAGGTAAGTAACTTATTCTTTTAAAAACTTGTAAATTTGGAACATGATTCAAATAATGACAACAAGGATTATATGTCGTCTGATGAAGTTTTATCAGGTGTAGAAAAATATTACAATATGGTTACCTGTTACAGTACTTTGTTTACATTTAACAACTTGAAGCCTAGTTACAAATAAATGTTTTTAATACTAAGATTATAAAATTATAATAAGAATGTAAATTAATTATTAAAAAATTAACAAATCGTAAATTTCCTGTTAAACGAATGTAAACTTTTTTGATGGATTACGGTACGTTATATTTTTCTGGTTTCAAACTATTTTGACCAGATCTCAAGCTTAGAGCTGACGTAAAGTATAGTTTGCAAGATGTCAAACTCTGAATTGACAAAATTTATTTAGTACAAACATATAAATGTTAGGGTTAAAAATGTTTTATTTTTTTTAATATGACCAGCCATGAAATTAAAAAATTGATCAAATCAAATGACTAAATTAGATATTTTAATAAAATTTACAAAAAAAATTATAACCCTAAATTTATTAGTTAAGGTTGGATTTTGTAAAACTTAGTTTTCGGCTCAGCTAAACAGTTAAAAAAATGACAAAACAAAAAATAGGAATAGTTCTAACTGAAGTTCATCTCTGTACAAGAATTTGTTTCCCCATCACAAACAAGTAGCCCATAAAATTGTACAAATCTATAAAAATTTAGGTATACTAAATATTGACATTTTTAAATACAATAGTCACATCAAATGTAATTAAAATATTCAAAAATACATAAAAATGTTAAAAATATGTATAAATAATTAGCCGTAATAACGGGGCAACGATCGAGCCCAAGAAGTTGTTTTTACTTAATTTTTCCACCATTTAGGTGGGTCACTTTTATTATATGTAGGCCAAGTTAATTATTTTACTTTATTTTAATACAGTTTTATATTATTTATCGAACAGAATTATGATGTAAAACATTTTTATTTGAGAACAAACAAAAACAGTCAACAAATGTAAACACTTAACGTTAGAAAATCGATGTACATAATACTACCATGAAACCTATTTTTCTAATAACTTAACCTACGAAAACTTCATACTAATAAAGATAACTAAACAATTTTATATTAATTTTTTAACGGATTTAAAAACATTCATATTTACCTTTAACAACGAATACCCAACTATTCGGTTGTTGAGAATTATTAACTGATTTCACACACTTTTTAGGAGACGCTTTTATTCTCGGCATTATAAAACAATTATTAATAACTATTAAAAATATTTAAACCGGTATTTTAAAATCTTAGATGTCTGCACCTTTTATAAAATTTACTAATATTTTAAAAGATGTTAGCTCACATAACTAGAAAATTAAATACATTTTCAACCATAATGGTTTTCACGACACTAAAATGCACAAGCAATACTTTTATGATTATGAAAATGAACGATGTACATTGCAATGTTTTTTATTCATATCGATATGTGCAATACGACTTCATGTATGACAACTATCGATAGTAATTTGTATCGATTCAACCAATGACGTTTATTAAACCGACTGTCCACAACGAATGGATGTCTGTTTTGTTGTTTACATTATCAATTTTATTTTCTTGTTAACTGCAATGTTAAATACAAAAAATCTATACCCCAATTTTCTTCAACTGCTTCTTGTTTCCTAACACCCATAATCCTAAAATAGCTTAATAGCAAAACCTCCCCTTTAACCAAACGAACTACAATTAACTTGAGAATATCGATTTTAGGAATGAGAATGAAGCCCCTTCGTAAACTTGTTCTGCGTATTACATACACCTTTTAAACCTATCACTAAAAGAAATGAAAATAATTAGAACTTTGCACAAAATCGTAAACCATTTTTGTACGATTTTTAAAGTGGTTTTTATCAAAATCGAACAGTGATCATTCACGGTTTGGATAACATTTTTGGCCTACTCGACGAGTTTCGCGTGTAAACGAAACGTTTATGGAGCTAAATGAAAATTTATTTTTAATATGTTTAATTTTTGTTTACTCATGTCTAATGTACTGAACTGGTGTCAGCTCTATGTGTAAGTAATGCGACAGGAATAATGTGTAAACGTTAAGCGTATACCCAAATATTTTAGCCAACTAAAAACCATGTAATAATAACTTGTATATTGTTATAAAAATTATTACCAAACCTACCTTACGAAATATAAACAAATTTAATGCTTTAAAAGAATCGTTGTAACATTATTCAGTGGCTACATAAGGTATTCGCCGAGCTTCACTGTGAACAACAAAACTAGTTTTACTTGTTGAATTACTTCAATGAGGCTCAGACAATGTCATATAAAAATACCGCAGGAAAATAAAAAGTATCAACAGCAATCCATTACCGTTTGAGCGTTTGTGACACTTTCCTAAATGCTATAAGCAGTATGTAAACCTACTTGTTAATGTTTTTAATCAAAATACTGTCGCTAAAATTATATGTAACACAAAAATGAAACACTCACACGAATTTTTCTTGCCATTGTAAATAATAAATGTATTATACTTAACCTATGTTTAATCATTAGTAAGCGATTTAAAATGAAAAACATAACCTAATTTTAATTATGAGTGAATTACACGTTAATTGAACATCAACCTCTGTTCGACATAAATGTAATATCATTAATTGAAGCTAAATTAGGCTTTGCAGAAGAAAATGCTTAAAAGAAAAGTTGTAGAATTTTTTATCCCCTATAACCTTGATGCCCATAGCAGACAGGTGGGGTGTTAAATTTTGCAAATAATCTGATTGTTCCAGGTTTACAAAAAATAGTTCTGTTTCTTATCACATGTTCATCCAAAAAAAATATATGACTGAACTATTTAAGAATTGAAGAGGTAGAGGTGTCAATGACACTAATCAGAGTTATCTCCTCTGAAAGTAAAGAATTTCATTATATGAACAGATCCTGTAGTGAATGAAGTGAAGGTGTCATTTGCAGGGTGGAAAATATATGCTTTTCAGAGGGCCCGGCATGCTGATAAGCATACTTTTCAATCAGTGAGGAAAGCAATTTTAAACCACCACACTCGTCATCTTTGTGAGTAAAACCTTTAGAGGTTCAAACCAGCCTTTTGGCTGTTGACCTTATCAACAAACTTGATACTAATTATACACTATCGTCGTAAAATGCATACTAAGGCCGCAGTATAAACAAAATCCCATTTTTACCAGATTTTGGTGAGCAAAGTACAGAAAATCACTACTTGACGCTAAACTAAGCGTTGTTAAAAAACGTTTGAAATAAAACTTGATCTTTTATTGTTATACAACTGTGGAAAATTTTAAAATTGTCATCATTTCCCCATGGCTGTCTGTCACATCCAGGTGTCAGAAACTACAAGAGATAGCAACAAACGGTTTTCGGATTCGTAAAGGTCTTGTCTAACAGAACACGGACTCTGTGTTAGACATTGTTACATCATCCTAGTCAAATAGACAGCGGCCTACGCCGCGTACCAATCTATTCCGCGGCGGACTTTTGGGAGGTTGTATTTTTCTACAGAGTTCGCGACGGACAGGATGGCCAATGAAGTGGAGAAATTAATTGAATTTGTTAGGGAGCACCCACATTTATATGATGTGCAGGATAATGATTACAAAAACTTGGTTAAGAAAGCACAATCATGGAGAGAAATAGCTGGAAAACGTCAACAAACCAGCAGAACTAAACACAAATTTTATTATTTGTTTGTTATTACAGTATTTATAACAAAATATTAATTTTACTTTTTTTACTGTCGACGTGATCGATAGCATAACTGTACATTGAAAGTGTATCAATCTATAATATTAGTCATTGACTTATTAATTATTATCATTATTATAATCATTATTACCTAACATTATCTACTGACTCAAATAGTTGAAGTAATTAACAAATTGGTCTCGCACAGGGCTGTCTGTTCCTGGCAGTGACTTTGGAGGCAATATAATTTTGTTATTTACGAACTCACGATAGAAAGCGAATTTACAAAGATACTATCACTATGCCGTCCATAACTATCTATATCAACAATAATGAAATTATAGTTGGGATAAACAAAAGTACATGAAAAATCGAAGGAATTCAATTCATTGCAAAGTCGGTGAAATTTGCCTACCTCCTCCTCTTTTGCAATTAATTTCGTGCACCCATTTTCTTTTTCGTTTCGACCGACTCAAAGCGAACAAAAGAAGTAATTCTTCTTCGTCTGAGGAACTGCTAGCCAATATATTCAAAGTTGAAAAGATTAACAAATTATAAATTCGCCACGACTCTTTCACGTTTTCTTTACAATATTCTGGTCCGTCCTGATTTTTCCGCGTTAAATTAGGCTCTCTCAGTCCGCAGCGGACTGCACGCGGACAGTCCGCGTTCTGTTTGACAAGACCTTTATCCACATAAAACTTTAGTGGGCCTGGAATGGGTTTAAAGTTCCGGTTTTTACCGGAAGTGGTCAAAAACCAAAAGTCAAGAAATCAAAGTCGGAATTTAGAGACAAATATAGTGTCATTCGATTCCTCTTATAGAGTACCAAAACAACTTAGGTTTTTGTCTCGGCATTCTTACGAAAGCTAAGTGGGCTTTCATTATAAGGAAGGATAATTCCGAGATAAGTGAACTCGCAATAAGACTTCTCGGGCCAACTCCTTTTTTATAAAAGAAACTTGCACCAACCATGAGATATGTCGTCTAATGAAATTGATTTTGATTATACAGGTACACTTTTACCGTAGAAAGCATACTAAGGGAACAACATGTATTTTTAAAAAAATTGGTGTGAAACTCTCACACAACTTTCTCTTGCCAATGCAAATAATTAACAGTAGACTATAACCTAACATTAGTAATAAAACATTAGAAATAAAAAAGAAAATAACCCAAATAAACATAATTTAATTTTAATCATGAGTGAAAGACGCAAAATGAAAATCAACCTCAGTTTGGCTTAAAAATACGGAGAATCACTTTTTCACGCTAAACTAGGCTCTGTAGAGAAAAATGCTCTAAACAAAAAATGTAGATCTCTTAATTTCCTATAAATTTTATTTTAACACTTTTATCATAAAATGCACATTAAGGCCGAAATCTTAAAAAAAATTGATTTTTCACACGTTTTCGCGAGAAAAAAAGGAAATCGCTAAACTAAGCGTTATACAAAAAACTGTTTGAAATAAAAGTAGTAGGACGTTTGATTCTCTACAACTTTTATGATATAAACTTTTGCGCTAAAATGTATATTAAAGCCACAAAAAGAATGGTGTGTGGAGAATCCCCACTAATGAAACAGCGTATGAAGTCGTGGAACCGATTATCAGTCTAATGAAAAAGCGCAGAATTTCTTATTTCTTTCACATTTTAAGAATGCCAGAGAATAGGTTATTAAAACAACTTATAACCAGAGGAATCAGTGTGAAATCTGGTGGAAGATACATCTCAGCAATTAAAGAGGATCTTGACGAAGTTGGACTGAGGATTGAAGATGCGACAAATAAACCAAAGATAAGGGCGTTTCTAAATGCAAAATGTTTTAATGTGGACAAGGTGGCTAGAATTGTGCAGGTAACTGACGAACAACGAAAAGCAAGATCTGAAAACATGAGGAGGTATTGGCAAAAGCAGCGAGCCAATGAAGTACATGGGAAGCGAACCAGAAGGTTGACTAGAGTGATCCATTGAGGTCAAACAAGCAAAACAAAAAGCCACAATCTTAAAAAAAAACAATCTTTTACGTGAAAACAGCCTCTCCAAGAATTTCAGCAGGCATGGCGCCTACCATATCTTGTAAAGCATAAAAAATGTAGTAAATGAGGCGATTTTTAAAAAAATCGTAGGACCCATTTTTGAGAAAATCGCAAAAAGTGAAAATTAAATGAATAAACTACTACTTCCAGTTAACCGATTTTGATGAAAATGTTCGCGTCGAGTCCGGTAGTGGTGTCTAACAAGTTTCAAGTTTCAAGTTTGTACGATGTTCCGTTCTGAGATATTCTGTTCACACACAGACCGATCGCTAAAAACATGTTTTTTGGGTTCAGGGGATCTGAAAACGTATAGATCCGGTGAAAACTCGATTTCGAAAAATCGACATGAAACAATACTTTCCTTCCTATATATTCATATAGGCAAGAGAAAGTAAAAATTACCACGAAAACACAGGCTCGCCAAGAATTTCAGCAGACATGACGCTTACCCTATCTTGTAAAGCATAAAAAATGTAGTAAATAAGGCGATTTTCTCAAAATCGTAAGAGCTATTTTTGAGAAAATTTCAAAAAAGTGAAAAGTCGCACGAATAAACTACTACTTCCGGTTAACCGATTTTGATGAAAATATTTGTGTCGGCTCCCATAGTGGTACCTGTAATACTTTTCACGGTTGATGAGCCCTGCTGTTCCACGCGTTTAGACCAATCAGAACGTTTGCAAGCGTTGTCAGATTGTATGAATGTTTCAGCCTGACAAATATTACGCGCGCATGCGTTAAGGGCCGCAGTAATTCAATCGTGTCTTGCTTCGCGTACTGAACCATCGATTATAGAGCGAGTTTACATTCAAAACTTTATAACATAATCAGCTGATTGTATGTTTATAGGTTATAATCGTTATTGAAAGACCAAAAAAATGGCTGACAAAATATGTAACAGAGCTACGAAAGCAAGCATTGGCAACGTTGCTGGGAAGTCATTGGGTAGCTATGGGAAGCATTGGGAAGCTTTTGAAATGTGGTGTTATAGGAAAATGTTGAAGATTAGGTGGGTGGACAAGATAAGTAATTTAGAGGTTCTTAGGCGAGTGGATGAAAAAAGAAGTATATGGAAGCGCCTTACCCGAAGAAGGGATACGCTAGTGGGGCATATCTTAAGACATCCAGGTATTGGTCTATCAATAATGGAGGGTAATATTGAGGGAGTGATTGTAAGGGGAGGTGAAGGTTAGAGTTTATAAAGCAAATCACAAAAGATGTAGGGTGTTACAGGTATGTAGATATGAAACGACTAGCGCAAGACAGAACAGCTTGGAGAAGTGCAACAAACCAGTCGAGAGACTGATGACAAAAAAAACCATAAGTCTAGTAAATAGCACACAATAAAATAAACTTTTATTTTCATAGCGTGAGTCAATGTTTTTAACACTGTACGTAACAGTGCTCCGGCCATAAAAGCAATGGTATCTTCTAACTGCTGGACAAAGTGTAGAACAACGGGTTTTCATTCTTGAACAATATTTTGCTACAAAATCGTAGCAAAATAGTAGTAATCGTAGCAAACGAAATCGTAGTAAAAGAATCATTTCAAATTAAATTTGATGGTGTTCCTCCATCAGAATAAATGTCAATTTCTAGGCTAACAACCCGATTTCGAGTGACAGGTAGTGTTTGCGACAGCAAACCTAGTGGTTGACCAACTCTCTTGACAGATGACGTTTTAGAGAATGTGAAAATAAGATTGCTTAATTGTACACGGAAAAGTTTACGAAAACTTTCCTCGCTAGTTAGTTCAACATATTCGAGTGTTCAGAAAGCTGCTAAAAATTGAAATTGTATCCGTATCGCGTACGATTAGTTCAAGAGCTCCAGCCTCCAGATTTAAACAAGCGATTATTCAAGGGTAAAAGACATTCTGTTCGTAATACGACCGGAAACGACACAAATTTTAGACAGCTCAAGGAGTATAATAAAACTTTTATTCCTAATTTGTATACGTTGCAATCTGTTCAATTCAGAACAAAAGCAACCTATGACCCAAATGAGATGAGGATTACGTGTATGACGTCAGTGACGTAGCCAAGATTTTGTAAAGGGGGGTCTGGCATGAACTGGCATAGAGGGGTCTGAGGGGCTTGCCCCCAGCCCGGAAAAGTTTTGAAAATTTGACCCCAAAAACACAGTTTTTATCATATTTTTAACTTAAAAATACATAGGCTATATATTTTTTAATTTTTGGTACTAGTTTCCATTGAATTTTTAAGAAATACATAAGTACAAAAATATATTAAACTATTTTGTAATGAAGTTGTCGAATGGTCAATAATTGAAATAATACAACCGAAACGTAATTAGGTAACAAATTTATTCACGGAACATAAAACATAATTTGTAATTTTTGTTATGAATTCAAAAAATTGGTATTTTAAGTGAGGTGTAGGTTGGTGTAGTTTTGAGTTCCTTACAAAACTGTTTTAAACATTTTAATTTATATTACTACTTCTCAATAAATACCGTATCATACCGTACCTCATTTTATTCTTCTGTATGCAGAATTGATATTTAATTAACGTGACGCTTTTGCCATCATATTTAAGATCACTTCCCTCACGCTATTAAAGTAATTACAAAAGTATACATTTTGTATCAACATAATATATTCAATATTGTTTAAAGTTAGTGTTACTAGTGTTACAAACAAAATCAAGCTTCGTACTAAAAAAAAAACTAGAATGGGGGTCCGGACTCACATAACTCCCTTTGGCTACGTCCTTGATGACGTGTAAATGAGGTGTAGTCTTATACAAACCCAGGTCGACCATTCCTGAGAGAGTATGGTTAATTGAACCCCAACCATCAAAATACACCGGTAACCACTGTCTAGTTTTCAAATCCGTAAAAATGTAACTACCTTTACTAGGATTTCAACCAGGAACTTTCGTCTCCGAAAATCAGCTGTCGAACAGCAGATTCAACTTTACCTTCTGACCAACTCGGTGGGTCATAAGAAGAATCAACTTACACTACCATATCTATACCGGTTGAGTAGGGCTACCAACTTCGTGTCACAAAACAAAATTTCCCTTTCTTAGAAAAAAAAATCTGGTGTGAAACACTCACACAACTTTCTCTTGCCAACGTATATAATGAACACAACATTAGTAACAAAAACATTGGAAATAAACAAAAAGACTAACCTCAAAAAACATAACCTAATTTGAAAGACGCAAATTGAAAATTAACCTCAGTTTGGCTTAAAAATACGGAAAGTCACTCTTTCACGCTAAACTAGGCTCTGTAGAGAAAAATGCTTTAAACAAAAGTTGTAGATCTTTTAATTTCCTATAAATCTTATTATACACTTTGAGAAAATCGCAAAAAGTGAAAAATTACTCGAATAAACTACTACTTCCGGCTGAGCGATTTTGATGAAGATGTTCGTGCCAGGTCCGGTAGTGGTATCTAACTTAAGTTTTAAGTTTCAAGTTCGTACGATGTCCGTTTTTGAGATATTCTGTTCACACACACACGCCAACACAAACAGACCAATCGCTGAAAACATGTTTTTGGGTTCAGGGGGTCTGAAAACGTGTAGATCAGTGAAAACACGATTTCCAAATATCGGCCTGAAAACAATACTTTCCTTCCTATAGCCTATATTCATACAGGCAAGAGAAAGTAAAACTTATCAGACATTAACAATTGGGTAACAGGACTAAAAAATCACTCTGTAGATGATTCATTATTCACATAGGCAAGAGAAAGTCATGTGAGTGTTTCACAACAGATTTTTTTTTTTTTAAATTTATCACTGTAGTAACATGTTACTTTAACAAATACAAAACACCATATTAACGGCCATGGTTTTATTTTGATACGGGATTCGAGTGAGATGAAATATTGTGGTATAGAATTTTTTCATGATTAATTTATATTCTCATATAATATTAATTGAATTTCTTGAATGGAAAAATATTTTCAAGTAAATTGATTTTTATTTTATTTTCGGATAACATCACGTGCACGAGTAACATGAATTTTTAACAGATCTAATCCTATATCCGACCCAAACGAAGAATATCAAAATAAATTCCTCCACATACCACATGAGAAGTTATTTCCATTGTTGTTGAATATTTTACTTCTTTTCTTGGTGTTGATTTTTCTGTTTTTCTTGAAGGTTAGATAATATAAGGTTTTCTTTTATATTTCCTTGTTCATATTTTTGTCTCAGTTATTCGATAAGGATCACATTCAAAGAAGTTTATTAAATGTTTTACATAACAGTTTTCGATAATGTGATATCATTAATTGGTGTATTAACTGGTGGTCATAATATCCGAAAATTTAATCGATAACAACCGGACCGGATAAATAAAATATAAATAAACTAGAAACCCCCGCTCGCTTCGCTTCGCTAAAGGTAATGTAGGCCTCATTAAATTATTTTAAAACCTCTCTTTATACAATATTTGTGGTTTTTTTGCCCTGTGGCAGCAAAATAAATTGTTTTTCTGCACTTCCAGCTCTAGAGAGTCCAACATAAAAATGTCCATGAGTGAAGGAAGCACTCTTGTCTCAAATCGATGCCCACCATTTTAAATGTTTGTCCCTGCAATTTAACAGAATTTTGAATAGAATGCATAGAAGAATACCGATGGAAAAAAGACAGTTTGTTGATATATGGCTGAGATAAGAGACAGTAATGCGTGGGTGCGGTACGCAGAGTAATTGGAAATATATGACTCATTCACTACCTGCCGAATGAAAAAAATATATTAAATACTGTACAAAAATAAATTTTTTTAAGTATTTCCGAATTTTTAATGTTTTTGGAGTCGAATGATATTCTTCACGTTTTTTTATGAAATATAAAAGTTGAATCGTGCTTCTAGCCCAAAAAATACACCATCCAGAGGACTTAGAAAAAATAAAAGTGCTATGCACCCGATAAACTAAAACATGCGACATCGTCACAGTTTAAGTTGCTTAACTCACTTAATTAAAGTTATTTAAAGTTGCAAAATAGCCTATATTGATCAGGAAGCTCTAAGCTATGCAACAATGAAAGAATTTTTAAAATCAGTTCAGTAGTTTCTGAGATTACCTCATACATACATACAAACAAACAAACAGACGTTTCTTCTTTTTTATATTAGTATAGATTAATAAATGAAATAAATTTATTCGGACGTGAAATAATAAATATTAGACTATTATATGTGGGAAATAAGAAGGTATGACACAAAATCAGATAAAAGAATGACCCGATTTGCTTGGAGTGGACGTGATTAACTTTGCAAAAACCTTAGCCAGGCCAGTTAAACATATAGTTTTATTTATCCAGAAAAAATATAAAAAGTATAATTCTTTTATAACTAATTTACCAATTCCCTCTTAAGCCTTGCCTGTGCGGAAAAGATAGTTTTACACCGAACTAAATTTATATAAACATATATATATATATATATATATATATATTTACGGTAAATTAGGCCTGCATAATAAGGTAAAAAAAGTAAATATGGACTAAGACACTATACTTTACGTCAGCTAAGCTGAGACCTGGTCAAAATAGTTTGAAAGAAAAATATTGCGTAGCGCGATTCATCCAAAAAAGTTTACGTTCGTTTGACAGGAAATTTACAATTGTGAATTTTGTAATCTATTTAAAGACTAATGAAGTACAAGGTGATTATAAATGAAGTAGACAGTTTTGATAGCTTATAGAACATTTATTTTAAAAAATTTAAGGTAATTAAATTGATTATATAGAAGAATTCATTAAATTTGTATTTAAAATATTTACAGATGTTCAATGTGTGCACCATTTGTAACAAGACAAATATCAACACGGTAGTCGAATTCTTCCCACACACGTGGCAAGAGAATTTGCGATACGTTGTTCTAGATCATCGATATCTACAGAAAGCGGTGGTACAAAAACTTTGTCTTTTACATAAACCCAAAAGAAAAAGTCGCAGGGCGTTAAGTCTGGACTACGAGGTGGCCACGGCGTAAACACAATGTTTTCCTCACTTGCACGGCCGATCCATCGTCTAGGAAGCGTTCATCAAGACAATTTCTGACCTGTAAGTGCCGTGAGGCGGAGCTCCATCTTGTACAAAAATTAAGTTATCACTATCTTCCTGAAGTTGGCATTAACCATTCGTTTAACATGTCCAGATAAATTGATCCGGTTAATGACACTTCGTGAAAGAAGAACAGCCCGTAAAACTATTCACGAGATAATGCGCAAAAGACGTTTACTTTAGGGGAATCGCGTGTATGCTGTAAAGTTATTTTTGGGTTTTCTGTGCCCCATATTCTAACATTATGTCTATTAACTTTTCCACTAATGTGAAAATTACATTCATCACTGAAAATTAGGCGACTAAAGAATGCGTTGTCATTTTCAACACAATGTTGTATCTCCAGACAGAAATTTTACGTACGACTTTATCACTGGTACTTAAACGTTGCAATGCAATTTATAATGAGTAATTTTCAAACGTTTCCGCAGAATTTTCCACACAGTCGGTTCAGGAATTTGCAATTCTAAATTTGCTGATCTAAATGATTTTCCTGGACTTAGAAGGCTACATAAACATCACGAACACTATCAATTTGTTCTTCTGCAACAGAAGGTCTTCGAGTACTGTTCCTTTTACACAGTCATCCACTGCTTTCAAAATTTTTATACAAGTCATAGATTGATTGCCTTGTTGGTGGTGGTTTACCATATCTTGTTCTGAAATGACGTTGCACAACCGTAACCGAGTTTGTTTTGGCTAATTCAAGAACACAATAAGCTTTCTCCACTTGAGTAGTGGCCATTTTGCTAGACTGGTCGTTGCAACAGCAGCCAACAACAAAATGCTATAGTTGTACCAACATAAACTTTAAAAAATTCCCTACAAACCTATATCATTTACTATATTCAAATACACCAGTTTGATATTTAAGAAGCTGTCGAAAGTGTCTATTTCATTTATAATCACCCTATATTACAGGCCGTATTAGTAAACATCACCGACTGACACCGTACGCATCGTGCGTCGGCTGTCGCTGGTGACCAGTGACGTCAGGAGGCGGGGCTTGTCACTGCGCATATTGTTGATGATCCCTACCGTCTAGTAGCCGGCCGCGTTGGCGATGTTGGTAACGTGCTCGCCTCTCATCACGCGGTCTTGGGTTCGAATCCCACCCGGGCATGGCATTTTTTCATACGTTACAAAAAATTCATTTCATCCTTCACCGTCTGCATTAGCAGCAATTTGCAAAACAGTCGGACGTTAAACAAAAAAAAATAAAAAATAAAAAAATACCGTCTAGTAAAGTAACCGTGCTCATGATTAAACATATTATAGGTTATATTTTTCATTGTTGACTATGATAAGAGAAAGTCGTGTGAATATTTAATACCAGATTTTGTTTATTGTTTTAGGTTGGAAAATGTTGCAAACTTCAAATATTATTCGCAATATACTCAATAAATGTGGATTTCCACCTCCACATTTTTTATCGACTTGGAAAGGAAAATGGTTAACAATTATCACATCGTATTTATACATTCAAACATATTACTATTTAAGTGTTAATTGGAATAATATCGATTTAAGATTTTTGGCAATCGAAGATTTAAATTTTTTAGCGGTTTTACTGAATTCTATAATGGAAACTTTATTTTATCCAGACCATATAAAAACTTTACTTAAAATTTCAGACTCGAAATATTTTTTGTATGATAATTATCGAGCACGCTGTCTCTTATACGATGACAAAAAAACTACAATAACAAACGAAATGGAAAATTATGAAAAACGTATAATTGGGAAATTAAGATCTGTTCTTAACATTTTGTACGCTAGTTTAATTGGTCAACCTTTAGCAATTAGCTTATATTTGTATATATTTGAAAACGCTAAAATAACAGCTCTTCAATATCCAATAGAATTTTATTATCCATTTTCGAATTGGTATGACGTTAGTTTGAAGATATATGTGACGGTTTTTCTTTTACAAGCATTTACCCTTTTCTATTTGTTTTCATGGGGTTTTACTTTATATGCATCTATGATTTGTTCTGTTTATAATATAATAACTGAAATAAAATTGTGTATTTTGAGTATAAAATATATCGATTCAAATTTAAATTTATATTTCAAATCGTGTGAGCAAAATTTTAGTGAAACAATAGTGAAAAATTATTTGAATGAGATTGTGAGACATCATCAAAGTATTTGTAGGTATGTATCAAGTTTTTTATATGAGGCGTGGCATTTAAATTTTAAGTTTAAATTTAGTTTGTTGCTGACCGGAGCTGACGACACGTGGCGAAACCTTGCTTGCGAAGTTAATGGCCCTGAAATGGGCCGTTTAATTGGTTGTGGTCCTGAGAAGGACCGTTGTATGTAGCGGAGTGGTGGCCCTGAAAAGGGCCGGATGTATTTTGTTGTTGGTGGTCGGAAACGGCGAGCCGGCGTGTTCCGAGTCCGAGTCCTGAAAGAAGTGAGCTTGCGCTCGGGATGACGACGTCGTAGCTAGGCTACCTTGTAGTTCGGAGAATTGGATGATAGAAACTTTTTTGGAATTTTTCTTTATTTAGAATTACAGATGATTAATTGGGGGAAAGATGGGCTCGGAATCGAGATAACAGCGACTACATTGCCTTGAGAAGGGAAGCTTTTTCTAGTCGGGAGTGTTCTTTACTAGTAGGAAATAATTATAGGGATATTTGTAGGGAGTCTATAGAAAATCGTGGAATGGCTGTTTAATCTTGACTTGTGGCGGGCAAGGTGTCGTGTAGATTTCTCTGACAGCTGGCTGTACAGAGCGTTGACCGGCGTCGTGAAGGACTCTTGAAGTTCGGTGTATGAACTCCTCCAGGGAGGGGGTGAGGACGTAGTCGTGGACAGTTGTATTATTGATGAGGTAGTGGAGGCTGGAAATTTGTCTTACTATGCGGTTGTGAAGGGAGGAGAGTTTTCTTTTGTTGACGGAGGAGAGGATGGGCCACCAAACTGGTGCACCGTAAAGAAGGGAGGATCAGAGCCGGAGTGTTAAGAGTGGTGCCCGAATAGTGACGGCTTGGCTACCGGGTTCAGGCCTAGTTCTGCCTCAACGGCAGTTGACAGTGGTGGTCCCCAGAGCCCCGCAGTGTCGGGTCGGTGCAGGCCGAAGCGGTTCTTCCCGGTCCCACGTCAACTCACTCTTCACCGTGGTGCCATCAGGCATGCACGGTCTTCCGCCAGCGGCCGGGTAGGCGAAGGCTGACCGGTGCGGGAATGTGCATCCGCCACCGGTAGCGTCGACCAGGGATCGCTGCGTCCGGTCTCGGCTGGGCTCATCTTCCTTGTTCTCCGTTCGGGAGTTAGATGACGAATGTGCCTCCAAGGCCGGTGCGGCCGCTTAAATCCCCCTCCTCGACAGGACGAACTTGAGTATGCAGACTTTTTTGAGAATGGCTCGTGATCGAGAACGAGTGGCGAGAGTTGGGGCCAATAGGTGGCAAAATGGAGTCGCTATAAGAAGAAGAAGAAGAAACAGGTTATATTTTTCATTATTTACATTGGCAAGATAAAGTAGTGTGAATTTTTCACACCAGATTACGTTTTAAATACATATATAGCCTATTACCCACTGTTAAGCTCAGCCTGAGCTGAACTTGGAATTTGGTACAACCTTTTTATAACCCACTTAACTTCGTAATATTTGTGGAGGACCAGAGCGTTTTTAGAGTGGTCTCGCTCACGACCAAGCGTTTAGGTACCAATACAAGTGGAAGAAATGTTCGGACAAGACGGGTTTGAACGGGAGGCATAATAATAAACAGAAACAAGGAACGAATTAAGTTCACTGAGCGGATTAACTTACTATAATGTAATTTTGAATGGTTACTTACCAGAGCATAACGTCACATGAACAGTAAAGACGTGATTGTTGAATGAAGGGTAGTTAACATAAACAAAGCCCGTAGAACACTGAAAACGTTGCTAGTTAGCATTAAACACTTATAAAAGTACATGAACAAATCTGTTAAAGCAAATAAGTACAAAAGTATGTAAAACAAAAGCAACCTCCAAAATCGGTCATTGGAGGGCGAAACGAGAGCAGTGACCAAACGAACAGTTGAAGGCCAAGACGCACAGTGAGTAAAAAGGATGCAGAAGACATAGGATAAGGATAAGGGACACACATAAGGTGGGGATGAAAACGATGTAACGTGACGTAATACGGGATAACGCAGATGAAGCAGCCCAGATCAGAACTATGTTGCGATGAGATTAAGAGGCACTGGGCGCGTACATTTGAATATCCACAAGCGGCAATAAAAAAGTAAGTTAACCTCGGTGAGGGCGCCTTAACTCCCCACTCGTGAATGTTGTTGTTGTTGTTGTTGTTTAGGTCATCAGCCGAAAAGCTGGTTTGAACCTCTAGAGGTTTTACTAAGTAAAACAAGGAGTGAGGTGGTTTACCATTGCCTTCCTCACTGAATAGAAAAGTAAGCTTATCAGCATGCCGGGCCCTCTGAAAAGCACATATTTTCCACTCTGCAAATGACACCTTCACTTCATTCACCACAGGGTCTGGCTGTATAATGAAATCCATTACTTTCAGAAGAGATAACTCTGATTAGTGTCTTTTACACCTCTACCTCTTCTGTTCTTAAATGATTCAGTCATTTAATTGGCTGACCATATGATAAGAAACAGAACTATTTATTTTAGCCCAGCAATGAATAGATTGAGAGTAAATAATTTGACTCTCTACCTGTCTGTTATGGGCAGTTGTTTAGGTCAACAGCCGAAAGGCTGGTTTGAACCTCTAGAGGTTTTACTAAGTAAAAAACGAGGAGTAAGGTGGTTTACCATTGCCTTCCTCACTGAGTTAAAAGAGTATGCTTATCAGCATGCTAGGCCTTCCGAAAAGCACTCACTTTCCACCCTGCAAATGAAACCTTCACTTCATTCACTACAGGGTCTGGCTGCATAGTGAAATTCATTACTCTCAGAGGAGATAACTCTGACTAGTGTCTTTTACACCTCTACCTCTTCTGTTCTTAAATAGTTCAGTCATATCAGTGGCTGACTATGTGATAAGAAACAGAACTATTTTTTTTAGCCCTGGACCAAACAGATAGAGTGCATTAAAATAACACTCCACCTGCCCGTTTTGGGCATTCGTGAATGTTAAGAAACTTAATCTCTCTTTTGTTTCAGGAAAATGGATTCGTTAAATAAATGTATAAAATTTTCAATGTTCATTGTAAATCAAGCATGTTGCATTCAAATTTGCATGTGTTTGTGTGCTTTTCAGGTAACTAATGATTAAATTCAATGGTTTTTTACATTAGATGTAAGGTAAACAGATGGAGTAACCGGCTTAAAAAAAGGGTTAAAACTATTTTGTAAGTGTAGTAAAAGCTAAAAATAACTGAAATTAAGCTGGGAGTGTCCTTCTTCCAAATTTTCTAAACTACCTAAAAATTAGGACCTAAAATTTATAAAAACCATTTTTTTGGGCAAAAATTCATGACTCAGATAGGAAAAACACAGGTTGTTATAATGGGAGGATGAGAAATTAATCGGTTCATAGGGGAAATAATGTCTGATACCAACACAGAAGTAAGAATTTAAGGAAAATTTTTTAGTAAAAATTAAATTAAATTAGAAGTATTTACTACATTCTATTTAAAAAAAGATTAAAGATAAAACCTTTTATGTCATCAGTGTCTCGACTGGTTTGATTCAGTTCTCCAAGCTGATCTATCTTGCACAAGTCGTTTCATATCTACATAGTGCAACACCCTAAATCTTTCGTTATTTTCTTTAAATATTCTAGTCTTTGCCTTCCCCTACAACTGTAGGAATAAGCTATCAATTTATCCAATTTTTCGTATTGTCTTCAATTGACGGGGGGCGGTTTTGGTGTTCGTTATGTATTTACTTTTTTCAAAAAAACTGTAGTCCTGCTTTTTCTGCTTCTTCTTTCACACGTTGATTTGTGCTATTGCTTTTTCCGTGTTCCTAGAAACGATTGCTAGATAATTCAAAAAAGCAAGACAGTTTATCTTTATACCGTACTTTGTTTGATCCTCCAATGAGTACTTGGTTTAACTATTCTTTATAGGAAGGTTCCATTTCCAATTCCCCAATAATATTTTCCAGCATACAGTTAAAAAGAACCGGTGACAACCCATCACCCTTCCTAACACCTGTTTTAATTTCGAACTCTTCAGAGATTTCCCCAAATAATTTTATTTTTATTCGTGTGTGTTAATTGTATTTGTGTTTCCTTAAGGATTGTCGTTTTGATGTCCACTCCAAATTCTTCAGAATATTCCGTAGTGTTTCTCGGTCGATTTAGATAAGGTTTTTTTTAAAATCAACCAACACTGTTACTAGATCTTTTGATTTAGCTTTGGTATTCAGCCAGTTTCTGATCTACTTGTTCTGCGAATATTACATATAGTAGTTAATAAATTAATATAAAATGTATTATTAATTTTACTCATAATTATTACTTTACATTTCAGTTACAAGATAATAAATACATAATGCAAGCGAAACAGATGTTCACTGCAATTGCGGTAATGTTTTGCCTATTCATCAGTAACGAAAACGGCCAGAGAGTGATCGACGTGGTAAGGTTTTTCTCTAAACATTTTCATAACAACTCTTGAGATTTGAGTTGGGCTGGCGAACGAGCCTAACAACGAATGGTGAATGGAAAACTAATGTCCGTGTCAAAAGTAATAGGTACCTGAGTTTGAAGCTTGAATTGTTAAAATAATATGGCATCGATTTTAACGTACAATAATTATGTCAAATTAATGTCTGTTTAATTCTAAGTTGAACGGTGAAAACTTGAAATTTTTATCTATTTATTTTAAAAATTAATATTGACATTAAAACAAAAAATCTGATGTGAAATACTCACAGTTTTCTCTTGTCAATGCAAATAATTAACTATAACCTAACATTAGTAATAAACAAAAAAACTAACCTCGAAAAACATAGCCTTATTTTAATCATGAGTGAATGATGCAAAATGAAAAACAACCTCAGTTTGGCTTAAAAATACGGAAAATCACTCTTTCACGCTAAACTAGTCTCTGTAGAGAAAAATGAACTAAATAAAAGTTGTATCTCTTTTAATTTCCTATAAATTTCATTATATCTGCATTTTTGTCGTAAAATGGATACTACGGCCGAAATCTTAAAAATCCATTGTTTTATCGATTTTCCTGAAAAAAAACCAGAAAATCACTAATTACCGCTAAACTAAGCGTAATACAAAGAAATATTTGAAATTGAAGTTGTAGATTTTTAAATTGTCTACAACTTTCTTTATATACACGTTTGCCCTAAAACGCATATTAAGGCTACAATCTTTAAGCAACAATTTTTTTCTACGAGAAAACAGCCTACTCAAGAATTTCAGCAGACATGGCGCCTACCCTACTTTTTACAGCATAAAAAATTCAGTGAATAAGGCGATTTTTAAAAAAATCGTGGTAATCATTTTTGAGAAAATCGCAAAAAGTGAAAAATGACACCAATAAACTACTACTTCCGGTTGACCGATTTTTATGAAAACGTAGGTGTCGAGCCCCCTTGTTGTACCTAACTCGAATACGTAGGCCTACAATATTGCTTTCTTCAGATATTTTTTGTACACAACCCAAGCGGTAAATACGTACATGGTTTTTTGGGTTCACGAGACGTGAAAAGTGTATTTCTCGTGAAAAAAATCGATATGGAAACAATACGTTCCTTCTTTAAATATTCACATAACGCAAGAGAAATATTCATATAACAATAGGTTACAGTTGTTGTTGTTTAGGTCATCAGCCGAAAGGCTGGTTTGAACCTGTAGAGGTTTTACTAAGTAAAACGAGGAGTGAGGTGGTTTACCATTGCCTTCCTCACTGAATGGAAAAGTTCACTTATCAGCATGCCGGGCCCTCTGAAAAGCACATATTTTCCACTCTGCAAATGACACCTTCACTTCATTCACCACAGGGTCTGTCTGTATAATGAAATTCATTACTTTCAAAGAAGATAACTCTGATTAGTGTCTTTTACACCTCTACCTCTTCTGTTCTTAAATGATTCAGTCATTTAATAGGTTACAGTATAAATGCATTTAAATGATTTTTCGACTGAAATTTTTTAAATTTTTTGACACAGAAGACAGGCTCCAATATGCCGTTTATAAGTTGTAACGCAGAGTTTGGCATGAGAATATCGGTGCAAAAGTCAAAGGTTATGGCATTCAAGGGAAGATGGCCGATTCGCTCAAAAATTATACTCGGCAACCGACAAGTTATTACTTGTTCTGTTGCCGAGTATAATTTTTGAGAAATAATCCTAAATAATAAAATTTCGAACAAGTTCAAAATTTTAAATATTTAGGATGCAGGATTTCCTTTGACAAAGATGATGACGTGAGTGAAAAACTGATAAAATTCAGCGCTATCTGCGGTTCTATTCGCAGGACAATAGGAAAGAAAACGAGAAAGGACACCCAAATGAAATTTTATAGAGCAATGGCTATACCACTCATAACATATGGGTGTCATTACATAGGAATGAAAATAGTATCCAGGCTGCTGAAATAAAATTTTTGCGGGGAGTCAAAGGTTGTACCCGGTTAGGTAGAGTACGTAACGAAGCTATCCGCGCCGAGTTAAATGTTCAGTCACTGTTGGGAACGAATATATAAGAGAAACTGGTCCAACCATTTACTTCGCATGCCAGCTCACAGACTTCCTCTGGGAGAATAGAAATATAAACCTAGAGGGAAGCGAGGCTTGGAAAGACCTAAAAAGAGATGGATGCCAGAACAGGCCATTGAGCCTAATCCTTGGCAGATGATGATGATGAATTTTAAATGATTTTTAATTTTCAGGGCGAAGAATTGCGAATATCTTTGTCAGAATGCATGTGGGTAAATAAACCACTTTCCTTTAAAACTACACTTCACGTTATGATGACCCGAGCTAATGTGGTTCCTGAATTGAAACCATTTGGTTTATTTGTGGTTAATTTTAGATCGTTTTCTATGGTAAGTATCACCTACAAATTATTACCTACATTTTAAAAAATCATTCTTTAAACAAAATTTTCGTGTAGTTCGGTAGTACTTTTATTTGAGAGTATAATATTTTTCGTTAGTCAAAACTCTCAGATCTAAAGCTCTTTCTCGTGCCAATCTAAATAATAAAAATCTGGTGCGAAACACTCACACAATGTTCTCTTGCTAATGTAAATAATTACAATATAACCTAACATTAATAATAAAACATTAGAAATAAACCAAAAAACTAACCTCAAAAAACATAACCTTAATTTAATCATGAAAGAAAGACGCACAATGAAAATCAACCACAGTTTGGCTTAAAAATAAGGGAAATCACAGTTTCACGCTAAACTAAGCTCTGAAGAAAAAATTCTCTAAATAAGAGTTGTATGTAGATCATTTAATTTCCTATAAATTTGATTAAATACACTTTTGTCGTAAAATGCATACTAAAGCTGAAATCTTTAAAAAATTGATTTTTTTACACAGTTTTGTGAGAAAAAATAGAAAATCGTTAATTACCGCTACACTAAGCGTTATCCAAAAAAAATGTTTCAAATAAAAGTTGTAGGATTTTAAATTCTCTACAACTTATACTAGATACGTTTTTGCGTTAAAATGCATATTAAAGTCGCAATCTTAAAATAACAAATTTTTTACGACAAAACAGCCTCACCAAAAATTTCAGCAGACATGGCGTCTACCCTATCTTGTAGGTAGAGCATAACAAATTTAGTACATAAGGCGATTTAAAACAAAACGTAGGAGCCGTTTTTGAGAAAGTCGCACAAAAGTGAAAAATTACACGAACTACTACTTCCGGCTGACGGATTTTGATGAAAATGTTTGTGTCGGGTCCTCTAGTGGTATCTAACTTAAGTTTCAAGTTTCAACTTCGTACGATGTTCCGTTCTTGAGATATTCTGTTCACACACAGACCCACAGAATATAAATATTTTTTTTACGTTCGGGGGTCTGAAAACGTGTAGATCCGGTGAAAACTCGATTTTGAAAAATTGACATGACAACAATACTTTCCTTTCTATATATTCATATAGGCGAGAGAAAGTAAAAATCTATATTCTTCTTTGTTCTAGGTACTGCAAGCATCTTACTCGTATTTTAACTTTTTAAGAAATTTCTACAACAAGTAAAATCTTATCCTAAGTAGCATATTATGTAAATATTGTAGAACGAAAATTTATTTGTAGCGAGAAAAAACCGGTAAAGATTTTCAATCACTCCTAAACGATTTATCTTAGAAATATAGTTTAGAATGTATTGATAAGAATATAATGTATAATATAATATAATGAATATAATGTATAATATAATGTATTGATAAGAATGTATTGAAGACTTCATTGTATATAAAAGAAAGCATGTATAAAATTAAATCTATGTGTATAATAATTTGTATCATCTAATGTATAATTTTGTATGTTTGTTCAAGTTAACACTTCTAAAAATAAATCACTTAATTATTTATATAAAAATTAAGAAAAAAATGTTGTTTTCTTTGTACCATTATTCCATATGCCCAAAATGTTTATCCTATATCTGTGCAAAAACATTTTGTGGGATATATTCACACTTCACCAAATTCATGAAGAACAAAACGAACGTGTTGTGCAGCAACGTTATAAGAATGGGTTAGAAGAGATGGGAAATTTAAAAGTAGGCAACGGAAACATATAGGAAATTAGGGAATTCTGCTACCTAGGGAGTAAAATAACACAGGAAGGTAGAAGGACAAGGGATATCAAAAGTAGAATTGCTCAAGCTAGAAAAGCCTTTAAAATGAGAAAAAGCTTACTGACCACAAACATTGATTTAAATAATAGGAAAAATTTCTTAAAACACTATGTTTGGAGTGTAGCGTTATCCGAGAGTGGAACATGGGTGATAGGGGCTGTAGAAATGAAGAGGATAGAAGCTTTTGAAATGTGGTGTTATAGGAAAATGTTAAAGATTAGGTGGGTGGACAAGATAAGTAATTTAGAGGTTGTTAGGCGAGTGGATGAAAAAAGAAGTATATGGAAAATCTTACCAGAAGGAGGGATAGGCAAGTGGGGCTTATCATAGCCTAAGTCATCCAGGTATTGGTCTATCAATAATGGAGGGTAATATTGAGGGAATGAATTGTAGGGGGAGGCAAAGGTTAGAATTTGTAAAGCAAATCACATATGATATAGGGTATTACAGGTATGTAGATATGAAACGACTTGCACAAGATAGAACAGCTTGGAGAACTGCATCAAACCAGTCGAGAGACTGATAACAAAAAAAAACTTCACACGACTTTCTCTTGCCACTTTAAATTAAATGAAATTTATAACCAAAATTTAATCTTGAGTGGATGACCTATACCTATACTACAGTGTGATTTTTTAGTCTTTTTACCCAATTGTTAATGTTTGGTAATTTTTCCCAAGAAAAGGAAATTTCGTTTTGTGGAATGACGTTGGTAGCCCTACTCAACCGGTATAGATACGGCAGTGTGCGTTGATTCTCCTTGAGCTGTGTAAAATTTTGTGCTGTTTCCGGTCATGTTACGAACAGAATATCTTTTACCCTAGAACAACCGCATGTTTTAATCTGGTGGCTGAAGCTCTTGGACCCATCGTATGCGATACGGATATGATTTCAATTTTTATTAGCTGTTTCCTGAACACTCGAATACGACAAACCAACTTGCGAGGAAAGTTTTCGTAAATTTTTCCGTGGAGAACTAAGCAATCTTTTTTTCACGTTCTCTAAAATGTCATCTGTCAAGAGAGTTGGTCAACCCCTATGTTTTCTGTAGCAAACTCTACCTGTTTCTCGAAACCGGATTTTTTTATCCGAGGCGGCGAGAAAAACTTTTGTTCACTACCTCACGATGAGGGAAATAGTGTTGGACTCAATTGTAGTGTCCTTGTCTAGCCCTTAGGAGGCCGCAACCGCCTACCAACCAAAACCCGCCGCCTGGCCATTTGATCCGACATCGGCAAACAACCCTCCACCTCTCTCGGAACGGTTTATATAATTTTCGAAATCGGTTTGTTAGCCTTAAAATTGACATTTTTTCCAGTGGAGGAACACCAAGAAATTTAATTTGATATGATTCTTTTACACTCGCGTACGATTTCGTAGCAAAATATTGTTCAAGAATGAAAACCCGTTGTTCTAGGGTAAAAGACATTCTGTTCGTAACACGACCGGAAACGGCACGAAATTTTACACAGCTCAAGGAGAATCAACTCATACTGCCGTATCTATACCGGTTGAGTAGGGCTATCAACTTCGTGTCACAAAATAAAATTTTCCTTTCTTAGAAAAAAATGACCAGACATTTAGAATTGGGTACCAGGGCTAAAACATCACTCTGTATTAAACATAAAATTGTGAAGTTCCTAGTAAACCAAGCAGTCGTGGACCTGTACCCGTTTTATCACCAATAAGATCCCGTACTTTAGTAAATTTTTGTAAAACCCGTTTTAAAATAGACTCGCTAGATAGAATTAGTGTTATATTAAAGGTGGTTTTTTGTGTCTTGGTTTACTGAATGTTTTTAGTCCAAACACATTCATTGTTTTCTTTTGTCTGACCTTTATTATTGGCTGTGTACCTCAAGGAAGTGTATTACGACCAATATTGTACCTTGTATACAAAAATGACATCCCTCAAGTAGATGGAGTTACAGTTGCAACATTTGCAGACGACTCGGCTCTGTTGACAGTGGATGCAAATCAAACCGAATCATCAGCCAGCCTCCACCGTGCATGCGATCAAATATTTCACTGGACTAAAAAATGGTGAATAAAACTGAACCAGCGAAAATCTGTACATATAAATTTCACCTATAAAAATATTGCAGATCCTTTCATCAGCCACTATAAATGGAAATATTGTACCATATGCGAACAAGGCAAAATATTTATGAATGACTTAAGTTGCGAAACTGAAATGGAAGGAGCACATTAAGATAAAAAGAGCTGAACTGGCCCTCAGATATAGGAAATTATATTGGTTACTGGGACGTCAATCGGACACTGGCTACGCCTACATTCATAGCGTCGCAAACGTAGCTTAGCTCGCGCATGTTCACTGCGTCTGTCAACAGCTGGTCTGGTTTCTGTCTGCTCCAACAAAAGTCTCTCGTTGCGAACGCTCCAAGCGCATCGTAAAAGGATGTCAGAATTAATAAACCAAGTAAGACAGGATCCCGTTTTGTGGGACTGTTAAAAATTAGAATATAGGCACGCTAACATGCATGACTTAGCTTGGGAAGAAGTTGCCAACACTTTAAAGAAACTAAGCAAAGTAAATGTGTTTCATTTAGTACGTAAGCCGTTTAAATGCTCAGTGTGAATGATATTTCATAAATGGGAATTTTTCCGGGAGTTTAGCAAAGCAATTTTAAGTATCAAAAATATGGGCAAAGATAGGCTTAAAAATATTGCTTTAAATTTTAATCTATATGGATTAATAAAACAACAAGCATCATAAATGTATTTAAAATAAGATGTACATAATCTCATAAGATAAATCCAGACATCAGCAACTATACAAACGATTAAGCTTCGTTAGATCTCCTTGACTGAAAAATCGCCTTTGCCCAATTTCTACATTTTTCTGCAACAATAATAAAAAAAATTATTTAATTTTTTTTAATCCTTAATTTGTCCACGTTGAAAGTTGTTTGACTAAAAATATTAAGCGACTCCATCGTCTGTTCAGAAAATAACGGAATTTTTAAATTTAGCGGGTTTGGAGAGTCCGATTATCGAGATTATTTTTTAATATGTTGGTATACGAGGTGTAGCTATTAAATAATGAGACTGACGTTGTAAAAAAATTTTATTTTTTTTTATACGTAATCACTTATCACCTTCAATATCCCTACATTCCCTTCCTCTATCCCTACATCGTCCATGTGAATTTTCCATTGTTGGAAACAATGCTGGAAGTCATCTTCTGTCAGCTCCTTCAGGACACGTGCCGCTTTTTCTTTTACAGCTTCCACAAACTTAAATTTTGTCCTTTTTAATGCAAATTTCACCTTAGGGAATAGGTAGAAGTCATTATGGTGCAATATCTCGTAAATAAGGTGGATGTTCTAACACTGGGATGCTGTACTTGGCCAGAAACCTCTTGACAGATAACGCGGAATGAGCTGGCGCATTGTCTTGGTGGAAAACCCATGATTTGTCCTTCCACATTTAGGGGCGTTTTTCCTTGCTCTTTGAAGTAGTTTAGAAAGTACCTCAAGGTAGTAATATTGATTAATTGTTTGACTTTCAGAAACCCAGTGAAGGTACAAAATCCTTTGCATATAAAAAAAAACCAATCATCATTGCTTTAAATTTTGAGTTGCTCATTCGAGCTTTTTTGGCTCTCGGTGAAGTTCAGCTCTTCCAGTGAATGGATTGGCGCTTCGTTTCCGGATCATAAGTAAAAAACCACGTTTCATCACATATTATTATCTTCTACCTGTTCCCTAAGGTGAAATCAGCATTAAAAGGGACAAGATTTGTATCTGTGGAAGCTGTTAAAGAGAAAGCGGCACGTGTCCTGAAGGAGCGTGTGACTTCCAGCACTGTTTCCAACCATGGAAAATTCGCATGGAGCGTTGTAGGGATAGAGAAGGAGTGTATATTGAAGGTGACAAAAAGTGATTATGTATAAAATAAAAATAAAATTTTTTACAACGTCAGTCTCGTTATTTAATAGCCTCACCTCGTATGATAAAATTTTCAGCTGCATTCATTATTTACGTCGTCTGTGGCAACCGCTCAGGTTAGACGTGTTTTTATGAGCTCGGCGATTTTCCTTTGTTCAAAAAACTTGATGAAAGAATTTATATCAAATTTTGCGTAAAAAAATGAAATAAAGTGCAGCAAAGTATGTAAAATGTTAAAAAAATTCCAACGGTGAGTCTGCTATGAGTAAAACAAGGGTTTACGAGTGGTATAAGCGTTTCCAAGATGGCCGTGAAGACGTTGAAGATGACGAACTCCCCAGCACAACAACAAAAGATGAAAACGTGGAAAAAGTGAAAAAAATGGTTACGAATGATCGCCGAATCACAATCAGAGAAGTCAGTGATGATGTTGGCATACTAATTGGCTCATTGCCATGAAATTTTTTCGAATTTTTTGGGTATGAAACGAGTGGCAGCCAAAGTATTGAATTTTGAACAAAAACAGCGGCGAATAGACGTTGTTTAGGAGTCACTAAATGAAGTCAACGACGATACAGAATTACTGAAACGTGTTACAGGTAACGAAACATGGGTTTACGGATATGACGTCGAAATTAAGGCTCAATCGCCCAGTGAAGGCATTCTGAATCACCAAGAGCATAAGGTTAGACGTGTTTTTACGAGCTCGGCGATTTTAGTTTGTTTGCCCTTTAAGGTTCTCTTTTTTTTTGGAAATAGGAAAAAGTCACGCGGAGCCATGTCTGAAGAATATGGATGTTGGGGCATCGTTACAGTATGGTTTTTGGCCAAAAATTTACGAACTAGCAATGAAGTGTGACCAGGTATCGTGGTGCAAAAGCCATGAATTTTTTTGCCACAAATCCGGACGTTTTTCGGATTTTTTCGGTTTTTTCGGTTCACGCAAATGGCGTTGAACTTGTAGACAGTACTCCTTATTGATCGTTTGACCAGTGGCAAGAATATATGATGCACTATGCCATTAAAATTGAAGAACACAGTGAGCATAACTTTCACGTTCAACCGCACTTGTCGAGCCTTTTCCGGTCTTGCTGATCCAGAATGCCTCCACTGGGACGATTGAGCCTTAATTTCGACGTCATTTCCGTAAACCCATGTTTCGTCACCTGTTATAACATGTTTTAGTAATTCTGCATCGTCGTTGGCTTCATTTAGTGACTCCGAGCAACTTCCATTCGACGCGGTTTTTGTTCAAAATTCAACAATTTTGGAACAAATTTTGCTGCCACACTTTTCATACCCAAAACATTCGAAAAAATTTCATGGCATGGGCCAATCGATGTGCCAACATCATCACTGACTACTCTGATTGTGATTCGGCGATCGTTCATAACCATTTTTTCACTTTTTCCACGTTTTCATCGGTTGTTGTTGTTGTGCTGGGGCGTTCGTCATCTTCAACGTCTTTACGACCACCTTAGAAACGCTTATACCACTCGTAAACCCTTGTTTTACTCATAGCAGATTCACCATAGGAATTTTTTAACATTTCACACACTTTGTTGCACTTCAGTAAAACTTTATGAATCACCCTTGTATAAAAAAATATAAAATAAATGATTACCTTTGGTGTTATGGTAGGTTTTCCATTTTTGGAAGCGGATGTTCTGCCATAATGCATAATACTAGCGTAATCATATTCAACTCCTTGATCGTTTGTTTGGTTCCTCGGTATCTTTTGGAATTGATATCTTGCATTTGGATCTTTAAAACAAATAAATACATTATTAAAAAACAATAACTTATTATCGTATAAAATATAAACCAACTTGGTAAAGTGGAAGATGATTTTCAAACAACTAATGTGAGACATTTTTATTACAATTCAAGAGGAAACGCATGTTTTTTTAGCAATTCAGTCTGTGTGTTTGCTCATAACAGCAGGAGGACAGTTAAATTAATTACACTTGATCTGCTAGTTCCAGAGCTACAAAAAATAGTTCTGTTTCTTATCACATGATCAACCAATTAAATGACTGAAGTATTTAAGAACAGAAAAGGTAGAGGTGTAAAGGACACTACTATTGGTTTCGTAATTATATACACTCGAGTTTGAACTTTTGTTCCCAAACGACGGTCGGATTTCAACAAACTTTAGATAAAAAACTGGTGCGAAACTCTCACACAACTTTCTCTTGCATATAATTTAACAATAAACCTAATATTAGTAATAAAACATTAGAAATAAACAAAAAACTAACCCCAATAAACATAACCTAATTTTAATCATGAGTGAACGACGCAAAATGACAATCAACTTTAGTTTGGGTTAAAAATACGGAAAACCACTCTTTCACGCTAAACTGGGCTCTGTAGAGAAAAATACTGTAAATAAAAGTTGTAGATCTTTTAATTTCCTATATATGTGATTATACAATTTTGTCGTAAAATGCAAACTAACGCTGAAATCGTTAAAAAAATCGATTATTTACACGTTTTCGTGAGAAAAAACAACATAAAAACCCTAATTACTGCTAAACTACGCGTTATACAAAGAAATGTTTGAAAAAAATGTAGAATTTTAAATTCTCTACAACTTTTATTATATACAATTTTGCGCTAAAATGCATATTAAAGCCGCAATCCTAAAAAGCAATTTTTTACGCAAATACAGCCTCTCCAAGAATTTCAGCAAACATGGCGCCTACCCTATCTTGTAGAGCATACAAAATTTAGTAAACAAGCCGATTTTTAAAAAAATCGTAGAACCAGTTTTTGAGAAAATCGCAAAAAAGTGAAAAATTACACGAATAAACTACTACTTCCGGTTGGCCGATTTTGACGAAAATTTTCGTGTCATGTCCTCTAGTAACTTAATTTCAACAACAGTACTAACAACACTAGTAACAGTGGAAGCTGTAAAAGAGAAAACGGCATGTGTCCTGAAGAAGCTGACAGAAGATGACTTCCAGCACTGTTTCCAGCCATGGAAAATTCGCATGGAGCGTTGTAGGGATAGAGAAGGAGTGTATATTGAAGGTGACAATAAGTGATTATGTATAAAATTAAAATTAAATTTTTTACAACGTCAGTCTCGTTATTTAATAGCCACACATCGTATTTTTCCATTATTTACAATGGGAAGAGAAAATCATGTGATGGTATCAAACCAGTTTTTTGAATGGTTAAGGCAAAAGAAGGCCTTGCCCTGAAATTCGTAATCAACCAGTAGAAGTAATTGCTAATAAAAGGTAGGTGAGGTGTTAAATTATTTTCACTCGATCTATTAGTTCCAGGGCTATAAAAAATAATTCTGTTTCTTATCACGTGGTCAGCCGTGATATGACTGAAGTATTTAAGAACTGAAGAGATAAAGGTGTAAAAGACACTAGTCAGAGTTATCTCCTCTGAGAGCAATGAATTTCATCATACATCCTGACCCTGTGGTAAATGAAGTGAAGGTGTCTTTTTCAGGGTGAAAAGTGGATGTTTTTCATAGAGACTCGAATGCTAATTAACATACTTTTCTATGAGAAATATCAAGGCACTTCTTGATTTGCTTTCTCTTGCCTATATGAATATATAGAAATGTATTGTTTCATGTCGATTTTTCGAATCGAATTTTCACCGGATCTACACGTTTTCAGATCCCCTGAACCCAAAAACATGTTTATAACGATTGGTCTGTGTGTGTGTGTGTGTGTGTGTGTGTGTGTGTGTGCGCGCGCGCGCGCGCGCATGCGCGTGTGAACAAAATATCTCAAAAACGGAACATCGTACGAACTTGAAACTTGAAACTTAAGTTAGATATTTTTACCGGACCCGACACAAACATTTTCTTCAAAATCGGTCAACCGGAAGTAGTAGTTTATTTGTGTCATTTTTGATTTTTTTACAATTTTCTTAAAAACGGCTGCTACGTTTTTTTTAAATCGCCTCATTTACTATATTTTTTATGCTCTACAAGATAATTTTGGCGCCATGTTGCTGAAATTCTTGGGGTGGCTGTGTTATCGTACAGAAATTGTTTTTTAAGATTGCGTCTCTAAGTCATTTTAGCCCAAAAATGTATGTTTGTATAAAAGTTGTAGAGAATTTAAAATCCTACAACTTTTATTTAAAACATTTTTTGGTATAACTCTTAGTTCAGCGGAAATTAAAGATTTTCTGTTTTTTTTCACGATAATTTGTATAAATAGATTGTTTAAGATTTCAGCCTTAGACAAAAGTTTACGTTATAAGTTCATTTTACAACAAAAGTGTATAATCAAATTTATAGGAAATTTAAAGATCTACGACTTTTATTTATAGCATTGTTCTCTACAGAGCCTCGTTTAGCGTGAAAGAGTGATTTTCCGTATTTTTAAGCCAACGTGAGGTTGATTTTCATTTTGCGTCTTTCACTCATGATTAAAATAAGGTTATGTTTTTTGAGGTTAGTTTTTTGTTTATTTCTAATATTTTATTACTAACGTTAGGTTATATTGTTAATTATTTGCATTGTCAAGAAAAAGTCGTGTGAGTGTTTCACACCAGATTTTTTTTTTATGTTTCTTTTTGTCAAAAAGTCCAGCTCGTAAAAGTAGGAAACTGAAAAATGTAACAGGATCTTAACTGTTTCCATTGCTTTGTTCCATTTTTCCCATTGGGCCTCTTCTTTCTAACTCGTACGTTAGTATGTATGCCGCGGGATCTCTCTACATAGGGTAGTGAGCTGCGATTAAAAAAACGTTGAGAACTACGCTAGAGGTACAAACCAGCCTTTCAGCTGATGACCTAAACAACAAATAGAAATAAAAATATACAAACCATCGATAATATTTTGAAAGTTGATAGTGACGTAATTGTCACGTTCCCATCTTGTGTGTTCGTGATAAAAACCAGCTGCGTGCATCATTTCATGAAGCACGACTCCTATTTGCAAAAAACAGTTAGGCGATTGTAAATTCATTCGATTTTGTCCACCGGTTCTTCCAACGGTATCTGTGTAACAGCCTTCGTCATTACTTGTTACTATCACATAATCGGTTTCATTTGACCGTTGTTTAAATCGTATACATGTGTTTTGATGATAATAACCAATAGCTTCCTTTATTCTGGTTAATTCGTTTTGACCTTGAAAAATGAAATTTATATTAAATTGTTAGAGTAAATGACAGACCAGTTCCTCAGTCAGATGATGTGAAATAAAATTATTAGGAATGCACTTCTTAGATCGGCACCTGGTCCAAATGTATTTGGAACACACGCAAAAAACTAGGATTGAAGCTAGGACATTTGTATACCTTGGACAATCGAATTGGCACAAGCAGCTTCGGTGTTTATCTATTCCACTCTTCGCCCCTCGACATGCAACGACGGTACAGTCACTAAAGTATACAATCGCTACTATACTGTGTGACTCACGCACGGCCATTTCACTTTGTTTTCACTGTTGTTATTAATAATCTGTCAGACACAATGATGTGACCAATTTTGTTTTCATTTATGATTTTCTGTTCATTATACAAAGTGTTTCAGGAGGAATCTGCCAAACTGCACAAGCTTATTCCTCTCATCAAAATAACAAAAGAAGTTCATATAAACATTGGTCCGGAAATGCTTCGTTGGCGAGTTATACAGGGTCAAAGATTTCACCTGAAATTCAGCTCCCTCAGTGAAATTAACTCACACTGAAATTTTTAGAGTGTTAATTGAGTTTGTTAATTAGATAAGTTTTATGTAAAATGAGCTGACAAATCGTATAAAACTGTCCCAGAACTCTACCTCCAATAGTTTAAAGAAAATCGGGTTAAAGCAAAAAAGGTTAGGGTCGAAAACACACTTTTTTGCGTTTGTACTACAATAACTCCATTAAATTGGCTATAAATAAAGAAAAATGTTCAATACAATCGTAGAGAATTTTATTCTCAAAAAAAATGTAAATAAAGACAATAAAAACGGAATAGTTTTCTTTTAAATTAAATTTTATTAAGTAACACGCAAAACTACAAATTATCAAAATCACGCATTGCAAAATGTAGGCCAATGTCTCTCAAAATAATTTTATTACAAATCCAAAATTTATTTAAATAATGTACAGTATTAATCATAAAATTACTTAATGAACTTACATTGATAACAGTATTACAAGAGTTGCTCAAAATGTCCACCTCCATTGTTAATTCACATTACAGCCCGAAGATTTAAAGAGGCCATTGCATTCTCTAACATTATTGGACTGTTTTTTATTTCTCGAGCAGCAATCAAGATTCTGTGTAAAAGTTCATGTTCATGTATATTCAGACCAACTTGTTTAGTTAGTTGCGTGCGTCTGCAGAGTATATTTTAGTGAGTTTTTACTTTCTCTTGCCTATATGAATATATAGGAAGGAAAGTATTCTTTTCATGTCGATTTTTCGAAATCGAGTTTTCACCGGATCTATACGTTTTCAGACCCCCTGAACCCAAAAAAACTTGTTTTTAGCGATTGGTCTGTGTGTGTGTGTGTGTGTGTGTGTGTGTGTGTGTGTGTGTGTGTGTGTGTGTGTGAACAGAATATCTCAAGAACGGAACATCGTACGAACTTGAAACTTGAAACTTAAGTTACATATCACTACCGGACCCGACACGAACATTTTCATCAAAATCGGTCAACCGGAAGTAGTAGTTTATTCGTATAATTTTTCACTTTTTTGCGATTTTCTCAAAAACTAGTCCTACGATTTTTTTTAAAATCAACTGGTTTACTACATTTTTTATGCTCTACAATATAGGGTAGGCGCCATGTTTGCTGAAATTCTGCTTGAGGCTGTTTTTACGTAAAAACATTTTCTTTTTAAGATTGCGGCTTTAATATGCATTTTAGCGCAAAACGTTATATAATAAAAGTTGTAGAGAATGTAAAATTCTACAACTTTTATTTCAAACATTTTTTTTGTATAACGCTTAGTTTAGCGGTAATTTGCGATTTTCTGTTTTTTTTCTCACGAAAACGTGAGAAAAATCGATTTTTTAACATTTCGGTCTTAGTATGCATTTTACGACAAAAGTGTATATAAATAAATTTATAGAAAATTAAAAGATCTACAACTTTTGTTTAAAGCATTTGTCTCTACAGAGCCTAGTTTAGCGTGAAAGCGTGATTTTCCGTATTTTTAAGCCAAACTGAGTTCGATTGTCATTTTGCGTCATTCACTCATGATTAAAATAAGGTTATGTTTTTGAGGTTAGTTTTGGTTTATTTCTAATATTTTATTAATAATGTTAGGTTTATTATTAATTATTTGCATTGGCAAGAGAAAGTTGAGTGAGTGTTTCACACCAGATTTTTTATTTCTCGAGCAGCAATCAAGATTCTGTGTAAAAGTTCATGTTCATGTATATTCAGACCAACTTGTTTAGTTAGTTGCGTGCGTCTGCAGAGTATATTTTAGTGAGTTTTTTCAATTTAGTTCTTGTAATTTATAATTTAAATTTTTACTAGGAAAAATTAAATACGTATTTTAAAATGAAATAATTATTTGTCTGTTTGTACATTGAAATAAGGTTGTAGGCATTTGCGTATATTAAAATTTGTAGGCCTTGTTGAAAAAATCTGGTGTGAAACACTCACACAACTTTCTCTTGCCAATGCAAATATTTAATAATAAACCTAACTTTATTAATAAAATATTAGAAATAAACAAAAAACTAACCTCAAAAACATAACCTTATTTTAATCATGAGTGAATGATGCAAAATGAAAATCAACCTCAGTTTGGCTTAGAAATACGGAAAATCACTCTTTCTCTCTAAACTAGGCTCTGTAGAGACAAATGCTTTAAACAAAAGTTGTAGATCTTTTAATTTTCTATAAATTTAATTATATACACTTTTGTCGTAAAATGCATACTAAGACCGAAATGTTAAAAAATCGATTTTTCTCACGTTTTCGTGAGAAAAAAAACAGAAAATCGCAAATTACCGCTAAACTAACCGTTATACAAAAAAATGTTTGAAATAAAAGTTGTAGAATTTTACATTCTCTACAACTTTTATTATATAACGTTTTGCGCTAAAATGCATATTAAAGCCGCAATCTTAAAAAGAAAATGTTTTTACGTAAAAACAGCCTCAAGCAGAATTTTAGCAAACATGGCGCCTACCCTATATTGTAGAGCATAAAAAATGTAATAAACCAGTTGATTTTAAAAAAAATCGTAGGACTAGTTTTTGAGAAAATCGCAAAAAAGTGAAAAATTATACGAATAAACTACTACTTCCGGTTGACCGATTTTGATGAAAATGTTCGTGTCGGGTCCGGTAGTAATATGTAACGTAAGTTTCAAGTTTCAAGTTCGTACGATGTTCCGTTCTTGAGATATTCTGTTCACACACACACACACACACACACACACACACACACACACACACACACACACACACACACACACACACACACACACACACACACACACACACACACACACACACACACACACACACACACACACACATACACATACACACACACACACACACACAAACAAACAAACAAACACGCACGCACACGCACACACACACACACGCACACACACACAGACAGACACACACACAGACACACACACAGACCAATCGCTAAAAACATGTTTTTTGGGTTCAGGGGGTCTGAAAACGTATAGATCCGGTGAAAACTCGATTTCGAAAAATCGACATGAAAACAATACTTTCCTTCCTATATATTCATATAGGCAAGAGAAAGTAATAATTTATGGATACACTTTACGTGGAACTGAGTGTACATGTAGAGCAAGAGTTGTGCCAGTTCGCATTGTCCATAGTAATTGAATGATGAACAAACGTTCACAGCTGTCATTAGAGAGCAAACTCCTACTGTACAAAACCAAATTAAAACCGCTGTGGATTTTAGTTACCGCTTTGGGGATCACCTACGAAATCGAATCTTTCTAGTCATTCTAGTCAAAAGTTTTAAGGATTATAGCAAATGATTCGACAAATGACAAATGATGCGCTACTTAAGGACTTACGCGTCAACACCATGAAAGAATAAATTACAGTAAATGTTAACGTAGTAAACATTAAAGATAAATTGTAGCTGTATGTATAAGGAAGAAAGTAAGCTCTTTGGAAACACAATCAGGTTAGTAGGAAATTTTCTATTGATTTGTGAATGTTGGGATACTACTCAATTCCGGTTTTTTTTAAAGAAAACCGTGTAAAGGCCGTATCTCATTTAAAAATAGAGCTATAACCGCGTTTGAAAGCTAGAATGGTAAAGGTAGGTAAATTGTTCAATGTTGCTATTATAGCATAACCGGTTGAATTGAATATGACTTGTAAAAGTTAATAAACGCTCCGAAATTTGTAGAATAGCCTATTTTCAGACATTCTTCACAATGGAACTAAAATTTTCTAATATTATCTTTTATATTTTTTTCTACATGCACGTGTTCACAAAATTCTGTGTTTTCATATAATAACATATGTCATAAAAATAAATGTAGGAATGGGTCAATGACATCAGCTCAAAGAGAGAAGTTTTTCCACTCGCATTTTACCACAGAATCCATATTCACTTGACTCTTACATACTCTTGAATAGTCGTATAGTGTGGTAAGCGGGGCCGTTTGATATATCAAATTTTTTGCAAGCCATTTGTCTATAATACCAGTCTAAAAGAAAATAAAAATAAAAAATATTTATTGCCAAATTTTAACGTCTTTGCATAAATTACAAAACAAATACGATTGTAAATTCGCTGTAACTAGGTTAAAAAAACGAAGTTTCATGTTTGTTTTTTTAAAAATTTCTCGAAATTTTCTTAATGTCTCATAAAAATTTCAAATTTTTTAAATAAAAGATGTACTATAAAAAAAGCCAAGTCTATCGGTGCGATCTCGGAATTAGTGTTTGAGGAGTTGATATTTTAAAACCTACCAGTCTGTCACCGCCACCTCTTCTAATTAATCATTTACTGTGTTGCCGGCCTTCAATAGTTCTCCCTTGTCGGCGCAGTAGGCCCTTTTGGCGGCGTACCGACAAACCTTTCGGCTTCGCACCGACAGAGGCCTTAGTCATCAAGGCCGAGCCAGTAACCGCCCTCTACCACAGCGCTCACGGCAACTATATAAAAAGCGCTACACTCAGCCGAAAGATTCAATTCCGATTCAGACAGCAGACAAGACGTTCACCATCGGCGCACGGCTACAGGACTACAGTGAAGACTAATCGACGACCCCGCAAGAGAGAAGATGATTCTTCCGCTTGCCGATCCGTCACCGTAATCCGTCGACCGGACCGTCATCGCCCGCTGGCGCGAGCGATGCCCACAGCGGTCCCTCGACCGAGCCTTACGCCCACCGGACCCGACGAAGCAGCCATCGACGCACTACTGCAAGGGAAGAAGATGATATCTCCGCTGGACGACGACACGCCGTGTTGCCCAGCTCCTCGACCGCCACGATGACTACGACCGACGCTTCCCATCAAGACGACCACCGCTTAAATGACCCTTTTCAGGCCCACCAAAAAATTAAAGGTTTTAACTCTCCACTTAATGTCGCCATACGGTGACAAGTCGCAGAAGGGTTAACAAACGGTACCACAGGCATATCAAGTGAATTTTATGAGTTATTGTTGGTTAGTACTTACCGACTGATGAATGTATGACCAGTGGAATAATTTTGTTTGGCCATAAGAAAATTGGATTATTAATTCCATTTCTAGAAGGGTCCATGTTTGGTGGATGTAACACGTCACCTCCGGGGTATTCTCCTAATTCATCAACGTTTATTCCACTACCAGGAATCCATTGTGAAACCTTCTTACCTATTTACATTCAAACTGTGTGATTTAATGAATTTTATAAAAAAAAATTTAATCTATTTTTGTACCTATAAAGTAAAAGGTGTTAGCTCCACTTTTGTGGGTTTTCAGGAAAGCCAAAAACTAGAAATAGCTATTTTCTATTCATTAATGTAACAAAATTTCAGTTGGTGTTGGAAACTAAAATATTACATCCAATTTCTAGATAAAATGCTTTTTATCTACAGATTTATTATTTTAACCTTGTCAGCTTCCATACTTATTCCCACCAAAACTGGACTTTTATATAAGTTTTTTATTTTTACTTCCTCTTTCCTACATGAATATATAGGAAGGAAAGTATTGTTTACATGTCGATTTTTCGAAATCGAGTTTTCATTGGATCTACACGTTTTCAGACCCCTGAATCCAAAAAAAACATGTTTTTAGCGATTGGTCTGTGTGTGTGTGTGTGTGAACAGAATATCTTAAGAACGGAACATCGTACGAACTTGTAACATAGACTTAAATTATATACCACTAGAAAACCCGACACGAACATTTTCATCAAAATCGGTTAACCGAGTAGTAATTTATTCGTGTAATTTTTCACTTTTTTGCGATTTTCTAAAAAATGGCTCTTACGATTTTTTTTAAAGTGCCTCATTTACTACACTTTTTGTGATCTACAAGATAGGGTAGGCGCCATGTCTGCTGAAATTCTTGGTGAGGCTGTTTTCACGTAAAAAAATAGGTTTTTTTCAGATTGCGACTTTAATATGCTTTTTAGCGCAAAACTGTGTACAATAAAAAATGTAGAGAAATTAACATCCCACAACTTCTATTTTAAAAAAATGTTTTTGTATAACGCTTAGTTTATCTGTAATTGGCAATTTTCTGTGTTTTTCTCACGAAAAAGTGTGAAAAATCGATTTTTATAAGATTTCAGCCTATTCACGACAATTTAATAGTTTCATTTCACGACAAAAGTGTGTACAATTAAATTAGGTAATAGAAAATTAAAAGATCTACAACTATCATTTTAAGCATTTTTTCTCTACAGAGCCTACTTTAGCGTGAAAGAGTGATTTTTCGTATTTTTAAGCTAAACTACGGTTGTTTTTCATTTTGCGTCTTTCACTCACGTTGGTAACGTGCTCGCCTCTCATCATGCGGTCTTGGGTTCAAATCCCAATCAGGCACGGCATATTTTCATACGTTACAAAAAAATAATTTCATCCTTCACCGTCTGCATTAGCAGTAATTGCAGAAAAGTCGGACGTTAAACAAAAAAAACTTGCACTCATGATTAAATAAGGTTATGGTTTTTGAGGTTAGTTTATTTCTAATGTTTTTTACGAATTTTAGGTTATATTTGTCATTATTTGCATTGGAAAAAGAAAAGAGTGTGTTTCACACCAGTTTTTTTACTTATTTTATGATCGTCTTTGAAAATAAACATATATAATACAGAATGAAAATAAAACGCCGTAACCAATGGACCGCAAAGAAACAATGAAAAAAAATCTGGTGTGAAACACTCACATAACTTTCCCTTGCCTATGCCAATAATTTTAACAGTATAACTTAACATTAGTAATAAAATATTAGAAATAAACAAAAAACTAACCTCAATAAACATATTTATCTTGAGTGAAAGACGCAAAATGAAAATCAACCTCAGTTTGGCTTAAAAATACGGAAAATCTTTCTTTCACGCTAAACTAGGCTCTGCAGAGAAAAATGTTCGTAGAAAAAGTGGTAGATCATTTAATTTCCCATAAATTTTATTATATAAACTTATAAAAAAATATGGTGTGAAACACTCACATCACTTTCTCTTGCCAATGCAAATAACTAACAATAAACCTAACATTAGTAATAAAACCTTACAAATAAACATTACCTAATTTTAATCATGAGTCAAAGACGCAAAATGAAAATAAACCTCAGTTTGGCTTAAAAATACGTAAAATCACTCTTTCACGCTAAACGAGACTCTGTAGAGAAAAATGCTATAAATAAAACTTGTAGATCTTTTAATTTCCTATAAATTTGATTATATTTATACACTTTTGTCGTAAAAAGCATACAAAGGCCGAAATCTTAAAAAAATCAATTTTCACTCGTTTGCGTGAGAAAAAAACAGAAAATTGCTAATTACCGCTAAACTACGCGTTATACAAAGAAATGTTTTTTTTTTTTTTTTTTTAATTCCTAATGTGTGTACGTTGCAATCTGTTCAATTCAAAACAATAAGCAACCCCATGACCCAATGAGATGAGGATGAAGTGTATGACGTGTAAATGAGGTGTAGTCTTGTACAGACTCAGGCTGACCATTCCTGAGAGAGTATGGTTAATTAAACCCCAACCATCAAAGTACACCGGTAACCACTGTCTAGCATTCAAATCCGTATAAAAGTAACTACCTTTACTAGGATTTGAACCAGGAACCTTCGAAATAAAAATTGTAGGATTTTAAAGTTTCTACAACTTTTATTATATAAAAGTTGATAAAAAGGTTGTTTTTGCGCTAAAATGCATATTAAAGCCGCAACCTTAAAAAACAATTTTTTGCACAATAACAACCTCTCCAAGAATTTCAGCAGACATGGCGCCTACCCTATCTTGTAGAGCATAAAAAATGTAGTGAAGAGGCGATTTAAAAAAAAATCGTAGGACCACTTTTTGAAAAATCGCAAAAAGTGAAAAATTACACGAATAAACTACTACTTCCGGTTGACCGAGTTTGATAAAAATGTTCGTGTCGGGTCCAGTAGTGGTATGTAACTTAAGTTTCAAGTTTAAATTTCGTAGGATATTCTGTTCTTGAGATATTCTGTACACACACACGCGCGCGCACACACACACACACACACACACACACACACACACACGCGCACACACCAATCGCTAAAAACATGTTTTTTTGGGGTTCAGTGGGTCTGAAAACGTGTAGATCCGGTGAAAACTCGATTTCGAAAAATCAACATAAAACAATACTTTCCTTCCTATATTTTCATTATAGGCAACAGAAAGTAAGAAGGTAATAAAAAACACAAAAATATCTTTCCCATAACCGGCAGGTGGAGTGTTAAATTAGTTGTACTCGATCAGCTAGTTTCAAAGGTATAAAAAAATAGTTCTGTTTCTTATTACATGATGAGTTACTTATATGACTGAAGCATTTAAGAACAGAAGAGGTTGAGGTGTAAAAGACACTAATCAGAGTTATTTCCTGAGAGAGTAATGAATTTCATTATACAGCCAGACTCTGTAGTGAATGAAATGAAGATGTCATTTGCAGGTTGGAACGTTGATGGTTTTCCGAGGGTCTGACATGCTGATTAGCGTAATTTTCCACTCACCGAGGAAAACATTGGTAAACCACCACACTCCTTGTTTTACTTAATAAAGCTTCAAGGGATTTAAACCAGCCTTTCAACTGATGACCTAAACTAACCAACCAATAGAAAAACGTTCATTTTTAGAAAACAATATGTTGGCACAATAGAGCGAATGGATACTGGTATAGCACTGGTGCACAATAACGACATTTCAATTGTTACAAGATGTTAACTTAGTGCCATGTAAGGAGTTATGAAATTTACGTTATTTCAACCTTCTTAATGTTTCAATTTGAAAAACCCGTTAGAATTACCGTTAGAATTTACTCGTCTCTCCACTTTACCACGACATAGAATACTTACCAGTGAACTATGGGTCGAAAAGATAAAAGAAGAAAGAAGTATCAAACCTGTATTGCTCCTTTGTTCTTCAAAAGGGTCGCAATCTTCCATCACAACATCGATTTGTTCAACCGATTCATTGTAAGCAAATTGGTAAAAATCGAAAGCATTTCGATTATTAGCATTTTTCATAGTATCAGAAAAAATTGGTGCTCCTGATCCTATGGAAAGAAACCCGATAATTATACCGAAAAATATCACCTCTAATATTACAAACATAACTGTAATGTTAAGTCATAAGACAAAAATCAAAAGCAAACGGTGGCAAAGTAGGTTATATATAACAAGAATTGTTTTTTAAGTTATCAAAATAACCCCCAGTCTGTTCATACAATTTTACATATTTTTTCCATTAGTTACATAATCTTATTTCCATTCAATATAAAGCAATACAATCATAAATAAATATTCATTAACTTTACAAATCAAACTTATTGGTATATAAGTTGTAAGTGAAATTGCTTTCTGCCTCGTGATAAATTATAGGTCACGGCGTCCAGGAAGTGTCTCTGGTGCGCTGAATGGGAACCTGTTTATGAGCATGCTTACTGAAAACATTTTTACTTTCCTTGCCTATATGAATATATTTACCCATAACGGGTAGGTGGAGTGTTACATTCATTGCACTCAATGTGTTGGTTCAAGAGCTACAAAAAATAGTTCTATTTCTTATCACATAGTCAGCCAATTATATACTGAACTATTTTTAAGAACAGAAGAGGTAGAGGTGTAAAAGACACTAATCAGTTACCTTCTCTGAGAGTAATGAATTTCACTACACAATCAGACTCTTTGGTAAATAAAGTGAAAGTGTCATTTGCAGGGTGGGAAGTGAGTGCTTTTCCGAGAGCCTGGCATGCTGATAAGCATAATCTTTCAACTCAGTGAAGAAGGCAATAGTAAACCACCTCAATCCTCGTTTTTACGTAATAAAACCTTTAGAGGTTCAAAACAGCCTTTCGGCTGTTGACGTAAACAACAACAACAATGAATATATAGGAAGGAAAGTATCGTTTTCATGTCGATTTTTCAAAATCGAGTTTTCACCGGATATACACGTTTTCAGACCCCTGAACCCAATTAAAACATGTTTTTAACGATTGGTCTGTGAGTCTGTGTGTGAACAAAATATCGGTTTGCGAATTTCTCAAAAACGGCTCTTTTTTGAGCCGTTTTAAAGGAAATCGCAAAAAAGGGAAAAATTACAGGAATAAACTTCTACTTCCGGTTGACCAATTTTGATGAAAATGTTCGTGTCGGGTCCTTTAGTAGTACCTAACTTAAGTTTCAAGTTTCAACTTCGTACGATGTTTCATTCTTGAGATATTTTGTTCACACACGCAGACACAGACCAATAGCTAAAAACATGTTTTTGGGTTTAGGGGTCTGAAAACGTGTAGATCCGGTGAAAACTCGATTTCGAAAAATCGACATGAAAACAATACTTTCCTTCATAAATATTTATATAGGCAAGAGAAAGTAAAAATTACTATACTCTATCTCATAGAACCGTGTAGCACGTCAAAATCTGAATGTATCAAAATTGTGATTGAACTTAGCGTGATCCATTCCAGTACCAAAAGTGTTCTTTGCTTTCAGATAAAACTTGCTATATACTAAATGAAACATATACTAAATACAAAATACGACAGTACCAGCAGAAAGTATTCATAGAGTATTTAGGCCTATTATAAAACATCCGGTCTGTCGCCGGTTGCTTTGACTAAAGGGTTGGTAGAGTGAAACATGATTATCCATCCTTTTTAATGGCTTTCAACCCGTAGTCTGTTTATATCTAATACACGATTCTGTGATTGTAAAACCATTTCAGAAAACATTTCTAATTTTTTAAGTAAAAACACGTATTTTTATAAAACAAAGTATTTCGCATGTTTCTGTTCTATAAAATTATTTCGAAAAACACGCTTAATGAGATAATATATAATGTAGTAAAAGTTTTGGTTTAGAAGAAAAAACTGTCCTCGTAATTTAAAAAGTAATGATTTTCTGTTAAATTTTATTACACCATAGTTTTCCATAATTATTACGTAAAACAAACTTGCCAAATATTAATATGTTAATCCGTGAAATAGTTGTTGAACAATGACGATATATTTTGAAAAAAATAAGGTTTTTTCTTCAAAAATAAAACTTTTACTAAATTATAGTAGGTACATTATCTCATTAAGCTTGTTTTTTCAAAATAATTTTATAAAACAAAAGTATGCGAAATACTTTGTTTTATGATAAATACGTCATTTCCGTCAAGTTTCAGTAACTTAAAAAAATTAAATGTGTGTTTTTTGAAATGGTTTTACAATCCGCATATTGCTCCTCTCTCCGGAGGCCATCACATTACAGACAGACAGTATAGTTACTTGAGTCACAAGTATGCCCTTGTTTACAAGGAGGGGTAAGGGGAAAAGCATCAGTACACATGCGCGACTGCTTTAATTTTAGTACAACAAACACTACAACTTATACTATACCCAGAGCATATACAGTATATCGTGGAACCTTTTGTCGGTTAACTGTACGAATATAACTGTTTGTTACCATAAACAGAAATGTTAGTTTCTCGAAAACGTGGGCAGGACTATTCACAGTGCTGGACAAAATTTTTTTTTTTTTTTTTTTTTTTTTTTTTTTTTTTTTTGCGCCCTGGAGACTCCAGGAGGAGTATAGGACATGTCGTCAAAATCTAATATGCAGTGTAATAAAATGCTGTTAAATTAAAGCTAAACAAAATTACCTTTCCCCTGCCTCTTAACAAAAGCCATGAGCAAGTGGCTTACTACTGTGATTTTTCTCTTTCCACAATTCGAAAAATAAAGAAGGAAATTAAAGACGCGAAGAAGCTATTCTTCAACTGTTTTTTTGACACCTGATAAAAAAAGAAAACTGTTTGGTGATACTAGAGAAACTGACAGGGAAGACGCCGGTTACAGCGATAGTAAAGAAGGCGATTCATTCGTAGAAAACTTTGTTCCAATGGAATAAGGTCGTTGGTAATTACAGTAAATCAAAATTTTCTAGTCATGTAATTCAGCTATAGGCAATATTACAGGTCGCATTTATTTCTTACAAGGTTTATGGAGATGTTTGTAGAAACTGCACGGTAGTGAAATGTACGAGTAGTGTCTCACTGTTGAGGTTGGCAGCACTGTCGTATTTTCACTTCCCTTCCTCACAGCCAATCCATATGCAAAAGGCAATCTCGTGGCTTCAGTATCTATATATGGTCATATGAAATAAACATGAGCTAATGTTTTCGCTTTTGATAGTATGCACCGTAATCCTCTCAGACGGTAAGCCTAGAAATTCGTGGCGCGGTCTATAACTGACGTCACCCATTGTTCACTCTCCAGAACATTTCTCATAAGCTGGATACAATATTGTAGGCCTAAGTTTATTGTAATTAAAGTAGTATAATAATAAGTTTTGACTTCTTGACATAATTTCCTACTGTTCTAATGGTTTGTTGAACAACCGTTTATGTCATTATTCTGATACAATGTCATTTTTATCTTGTGAATATTCAAAATAGACATTCATTAGTTCTACTATTATCAATAATTAGCACATTACCTAACCTATCTTAATAAAACAGCTGTGATTTATCAAAAAATTGCATTTACATTGCATTTTTTAAAATTTATTTATTTAAAGTCGCACTAACTGCTGGGTCATTAGGGCTCGTATAGTCGATCTACTGTAAGCGTACTCCGCGCGAGGCGGTTACTCCGCGAGGCAAGCGCCTATGGATTGTAAACGAAAAGTTTACACTATTGGCGCGTATCTAACTCTCCGCCTGACAAAATTATCTTACATTACGTTCCATCATAAAAATATCTACATCCAGCTAAAATAAACATTATCTTTTAAACGTTTTCAATTATATCGCTCAAATTACTTGTAATTATTGTAGTTTCATAAAGCGACTACGTAGTTAATTTTTTAACCATTACATTTAACAAAGCAATTTTTTTCTTAATAAGTGATTTAAAGACATTTAGAACAATTTTGTTGTACTTTGTAACGGTTTACCGCTTTTGTTTCAAAAATTAACACATTCACTATCATACCTACATGTTAACAAAACTTTTCAACTTCGGGTACGAAGGAAATTAAAACGAACCGATACAATACCAAAAGATAACTGACGAAACTAAAAATGAGTTAAACACAGGCAAGCGCAAACAGTTGTATTAAATTAGTCACAGACATTAATTTTAATGATACGAAATAAACAATCTGGAATGACAAAAAATGAATCACTGGAATCTTTTACTGTCGTGTTATAATTCAAGCGCATTAGTCTGTTATATTACTTGTGACCAAAAATAAAACTGAGTCCATAATAAAAACGTAGTACATACTCGTAAATTATAATGTAATAATTGTAATTAACGTCACGAAAAATAACAATGTAAGAGTAACATAGAAACAAATTAATAACAATAGTATAAGTTTTTTAGTTATTAATGGTAAACATTAATGGTAAAATATTTAGTTGTTATTAATATCGATATAATATCAATATTGATATAGGTATTTATAAACTTAGCTGCTGTGTACTGCAATTCATTTGAAGCAGCGGAAAAGTTTCCGATTAAGCCAGGATTTGTACGTTTATGTCTGGAATTTTTTATTTTTATTATAAATAATTTCCATAACTCGAATTCTATTTGGTTTATTTTAAATAATTTCCATAACTCAAACCCTCTACGGATAAAAAGACGAAAGATTAAATAAAAAATAAATAAAAAAAGTAAATAAGGCGATTCAGCCAATCAAAAAGAGAATTACATTTTTTTTTTAATAATACCTAAGAATTTAAAAAGTAATAACGTAATTAATGAACAATTTAATTAGCATGTTGATTCAATGAAGTCTAGAGGGGCACAAAAGACGAAAGCGAAAAACAGATAAGATGGCAGAAAACTAGACCGGGGAGACAGCAGAGGCACTCTGGTGGCGGCAGGGCAACCATGGCTGGCGGAAAGCTAGAAGCGACTCCGTAATTAATTGTTTAACCATTACATTTAATAAAGCAATTTTTTCTTAGTAATGGAATGAAAGAAATTTAGAACAATTTTCTACTTTTTAATGGTTTACCGCTTTTGTTTCAAAAACTCAACACAATCACTATCACATAATGTTAACAAAACACAGCTTAAAAAACTTTTCAATTTCAGTGTACGAAGAAAATCAAACGAACCAATACAATACCAAAAGATAACTGACGAAACTAAAAATGAGTTAAACACAGGCAAGTGCAAACAGTTGTATTAAACTAGTCACAGACATTAATTTTAATGATTCGAAATAATCAATCTGGAATGATAAATAACGAATCACTGGAATTGTTTACTGTCCTGTTATAGTTCAATCGCAATAGTCTGTATTACTTGTGACCAAAAATAAAACTAAATCTATAATAAAAACGTAAAACATACTCGTAAATATTAATGTAATAAATGTAAATAATGACTCGAAAAATAGCGATGTAAGAGTAACAATAGAAAAAGAACAATAACAATAGTAAAAGTGTTAGTTATAATGGTAAACTAATGTCGATTTATGAAACATTTTCTAACAAATGAATTGAACGTGTTTATTGTTTATCATAAAAAGCTTGGAACGAATTAGTAATGATGTATGGAATTTTGTTTTTGGTCATGCTGCGCGTATTTTAAATTATTACGCATGCTCACTTGTATATGGTCAGCTGTATACATGTTTACGGTATAGTTGTGTTTTTTATAGTGCTACTCTATTTGAAGAAAATTTCTTTATAAACTGTCAGTTAATGGTAAAAATATACCTGTTATATTGGGCAACTGTCTACAAGAGTTTTTTTTGATAAGTATTTCGTTTTTTTTTTAGATAATAATAATAATAATTGTTTTTGAATATTTTGTTATAAGCTAGAGGTTAGGTTGAATCTAAAAATTTAACTATAAACAACAATGTACAATGGGCTGAAACGCCCTTCTTCTTCTTCTTCATCTTCCTCCAATGAGCAGAGTAAGCTAGCTCGCCAATCTACGATGAATAATCAAGAAGGCATTGATTCCATGTACGTAGAAGCAGATGATTTCCAGAATACACCTGATTGGCAAACTGTACCAATTTTAAAAAGCAAATCAGCTGATAAATTAGTAGATTCAAATGTTAATAATATTTCATTAAAAAATAGATTCAGCTGTTTGCCTGTTGAAGAAAATAACGTTTCTCAACAAAAAAAGATTAAAACTCCACCTATAATCCTATATGGCATAACAGATATTAACAAATTGATAGAGTTATTTGATAAATCGGTTTCTAAATCAGACTATTTAATTAAATCATTTAGTAATAAACAATTAAAAGTTATATCAAGTAATGTTGATGTTTACAAAAAAATAATAGCGGTTATTCGTGAAGTGAATTTAATCGGTCATACATTTAGTAGGAAAGAAGAACGCGCTTACCGAATAGTAATAAAAAATTTACATTACTCTATTCCAACTTCTATTATTAAAGAAGAAATTGAAAAACATGGGCACAAAGTCAGAGGTGAAATTGTTAATGCTCGCCACCGCGTAACTAAAGAACCAATTCCTATATTTTTTGTTAATCTTGAACCGCAAGAAAACAACAAAGACATTTTTAATATCAGGTATATTTCGAATTGTTGCGTTAATATCGAACCACCTAGAAAAAGTAACCACATAGTTCAATGTAAACGTTGCCAACAATACGGCCACACCAAAAACAATTGCATGCGTCCCTATCGTTGTGTAAAGTGTGCGCAGAGCCATAATACAACTGACTGCCCAAAGACAGATCGAAACACACCAGCAACATGTGCATTGTGTTTAGATAATCATCCTGCGAATTATAAAGGTTGCCGCATTTACCAGGAAATAATGAACAGGAAACGTGGAAACAAGAATACCCCTACGACTGATTCACAACCTAAGAATATCAGATCATTCAATGCAAATAATGAACACTTTCCTAAATTAAAACAAACCAGACAAAATGTTATTATTGATAACAGTCAAACTACACCATCTGTGTCATACGCAGATGTACTGCAGAACAAAAGGGAAGATTCTGACATAGTAACAAAACTCAATAAAGTATCTGAACAGATTGAATTATTGGTTAGTCAAATGAGTAATCTGATGGGATTATTGACAACCGTTGTCAATAAACTGTTTAAATGAAATTCCTACGAATTGCGGAGTGGAATGTCAACGGTCTTATTCGGAGGCGACAGGAAGTAGAAGTTTTTCTGAAGGTTAACAAAATAGATATTCTTCTCATATCTGAATCTCACCTTACAAACCCTGATTTTTTTAGACTATATGGATATACACTCTACAACGCCAATCATCCGGATGGTAACGCTCATGGAGGCAGTGCTATTCTTGTTAAAAATTCAATAAAACATCACGAGTTGCCAGCATGCACATCAGATCATCTTCAAGCGACATCGATACAATTACACGATTGGTTTGGTCCTCTGGTAATTTCATCTGTTTACTGTCCGCCGAGGCATCGGATAACGAGAAATGTGTTCCAGAATTATTTCCATCTCCTTGGAAATCGATTTATCTCAGCGGGCGATTGGAATGCTAAACATACGTATTGGGGATCTCGCCTCATTACACCTCGTGGTCGGGAACTGAAAGTGGCCATAGATTTGGGAAATAATTATAATATCTTGTCTACCGGACAACCTACATACTGGCCAACAGACCGAAATAAAATCCCTGATTTATTGGACTTTGGTATCACAAAAGGTATCAGTAGGTTTTATACAGATGTGGAAAGCAGCCTAGACAGTACATCAGACCATTCTCCAATCATAATTACAATCAGTACACATATTATTCTACGACAAAAACCTCCCACTTTATATAACAAATACACAAATTGGACTTCCTTCTCAGCTTTTATTCATGACAACATTAACCTCAACATACCTTTAAAAGTATCGGACGACATAGATGAAGCAGTTCAACACTTCACAAACATCATTCAAAAAGCAGCTTGGAGTAGTACACCGGAAGATACAGTCACAGAATACGATAATATGAATTACCCACGTGAAATTTTGGAAAAAGTAAGAGAAAAACGAAGATTACGGCGTGTATGGCAAAATAGCAGACACCCCGCAGACAAAACCGCATTCAACCGAGCATCAAAAGAACTAAAAGATTTATTATTCACTATAAAAAATAATTCTTTTCGAACCTTTTTAGAAAATTTGTCTCCCAACGAAACAACAGATCACTCGTTATGGAAAGCCACTTCTAAAATAAAAAGACCAATTCAACATACTCCTCCACTCCGACGTGATGATGGGAACTGGGCTAGAAGTGATGAAGAGAAAGCCGATTTGTTTTGCGACTACCTAAGTGATGTATTTCAACCTCATCCTTCTGTCGGAATTGACGAAAAAGAAATTCACGAGTTTATGGAAATACCAGTGCCTATGGACTTACCGATAGAACCTTTTACTGTTGGCGAGATACAACAAGTAATCAATCACCTTCCATCAAAAAAGGCTCCGGGATTTGACTTAATTACGTCTGAAGTCATCAAACATCTTCCTGTCAGGGCATTAACTTATCTTCAAATACTATTCAACAGTATCTTGCGAACGACACATTTTCCTTCTCAATGGAAAGTCTCGCAAATAATAATGATTCCAAAACCAGGTAAACCACCAAATGAAATGTCTTCATATAGGCCAATTAGCTTACTGCCTCTTCTTTCCAAGGTCTTTGAAAAATTGTTTTTAAAGAAGCTTCAGGGGATTCTAATACAACAGAATGTTGTTCCAGACCATCAATTTGGATTCAGAAGCGGTCACTCTACTGTGGAGCAAATACATCGGGTAGTGAATATGATATCTGACACATTAGAAAGGGGAGATATCTGCTGTGCTCTTTTTCTAGACATATTAAGAGCCTTTGACAAAGTGTGGCATATTGGTCTTTTATACAAATTAAAAACAATTTTACCTTATCCGTTTTATTTTGTTCTTAAATCTTTTCTGGAAGGTAGGATATTTCAAATTAAATGCAGAGGTGCATACTCAAAATTTGGAGAAATAAACTCCGGGGTTCCCCAAGGATCTATACTTGCTCCAATATTATACGTAATATTTACCGCTGACATGCCTCTAAACCAATCAGTACTTACCGCTACGTATGCTGATGATACAGCAATTCTTTCATCTGACAATAATGCTACAGAAGCATCAAATAAAGCTCAAATATACTTAGACGAAGTGCTACTATGGTTGAACAAATGGAGACTAAAAGCCAGCGCAAATAAATCCGTCCAAGTTACGTTTACTATGAGAAGAGAGGAATGCCCATCAGTACTCCTAGGTAATGATGTACTCCCACAACAAGATCATGTGAAGTACCTTGGCTTGCATCTTGATCGGAGATTAACTTGGCGACATCACATAGTATGTAAACGGAACGAGCTTAATTTAAAATACATGAGGTTTAACTGGTTGTTAGGAAGAAGATCACAATTATCTGTTGAAAATAAGGTCTTGATCTACAATACAATTTTCAAGCCTGTTTGGAAGTATGGCGCTCAGCTTTGGGGTACATCCAGCAGATCCAATTTAGAAATGATACAACGCTTCCAAAATAAAGTATTAAGATCGACGAGTAACGCTGGGTGGTTTATAAGAAACTCGGAAATACATGACCATCGTCGTATCCGTACCGTAACAGAAGAGATAAGAGAGCTGAGCCTCCGGTACCAGCTAAGATTAAACAATCACCAGAACCACCTGGCATTAAATTTACTGGACAACAGTGAGGAAACGAAGCGCCTCAAAAGACATCACATCCTCGACTTAGACCAACGATTTTAATACATACACCAAGTTAAATTCACCACTCATACTCATCACACTTTTTAATCTAAAGTGAAATTTCAAAATTTTATTTATTTTACTTTTTTATTGTTAACTTCTTTTGCATTGTTTACTTCATTTTTTTTTTGTTTACTTCTTTTACATTGTTTTTGTTAATTTTGTAACTTTACAACATTTCTTAGTTTTTATTAACTTTATTTTCTAATTTTATTTTGTTGAAGTGAGAGCAAAGGCTGTCTACTTCACTCACGTAAGTTTAGTTCTTGTAAAATGATTTGCTTAGAGCCACATTGTAAGGCTGATTGTAAATAAATAAGTTAAAAAAAAAAAAAAAAAAAAAAAAAAAAAAATGCTCACTTGTATTGCTGGTTGCCTACTGTTGGAGTACTCTTAGCGTAGACCAGTGGTTCCCAACCTTTTATGGGGCAACGCCCCTTTGTGAAGGATGACTTACACCTATCGCCCTTTCTCTTAGCATCGTAAACCTAATTTAATTTTAAGTAATGTGTTGATAAATAATAAAGTATGTTATTCTGTAAAAAAGATTTATTATTGTTCACAACAGATAATAAACCAAAGCAGTTGTGTCCGGAATTCTTCATCTCATGTGTTGTAGCTCGACCATAAAAAATGTCAACAAAGAGTTTAGTTTATTTGTTTGTAAAAACTAAACTATTCGTTTGTAAAAGTAAAAAAAATCAAAAAAAAATTTTTTTAAGAAACGCTATTATTTAACAATTAATCAAAAAAATGAACTAAAAAGAAAAGAATAAAAAAATTTACAAAAAAAAATCACAGACATTACAGTTAAAAATAAAAGCGTGGCGCATTAATATATATAATATTTATTGTAAAATATTCGTTGTAAAATATTATATATATTAATGCGCCACGCTTTTATTTTTAACTGTAAGTTAATGTCTGTGATTTTTTTTGTAAATTTTTTTATTTTTTTATTTTTAGTTCAATTTTTTTGATTAATTGTTAAATAATAGCGTTTCTTAAAAATTTTTTTTTTTAATTTTTGTTTTGAATTTTTTGTAATTTTTTTTTCTGTGATTTTTTGTAAATTTTTTTTATTTTTTTATTTTTAGTTAATTGTTTTAAGTAATTGTTAAATAAAAGCGTTTTTTAATTTTTTTTTAATTTTTTTTAAATTTAAAAAATTTTTTTTTACAAACACCTCCACAGCGTATTGTCATCGAAGATAAACAAGTGTGCAAAGTTTGATTCATATTGATACGGTAGAAGTATTAAAATTTTAAGTTGCAAGATTTGATGGATCCAAGAGTAAGTTAAATAAAAGCGTTTAAAAATGTCAACAAAGAGTTTAGTTTATTTGTTTGTAAAAACTAAACTATTCGTTTGTAAAAGTAAACATGTATCCGCGACAGTAAAGATTCTACCCTGTAGCACAGTTTTGTATTTTTTCTGTCTTTGAATACTCATCGCCCCCCTATCGCCTGACTATGTGATAAGAAACAGAACTATTTTTTTGTAGCCCTGGAGCTAACAGTTCGAGTGCAAATAATTTAACACTCCATCTGCCTGTTATGAAACAAAAATAATATAATACTGTGACAATATCTAAAGGCAATGTGTGTTCGAGAATTTTCGAGGGGACTCAGATTTTAAAAATGTTAACGGAACACCTTCTATTGAATCCTAATTTGTTTACAGTTTGTTAAGATTTATCCAGAAACCGTCAGAAGAATTTTGTTGTTATATTAGTCTATTATATTAAAAGTCTCTGTCTTTCTCGAAAGCTGTACAGCTCATCTATATAAGAGAGCACGCGCGTTTTGGAGTCGTTACGATTTGTCTGGGAGATTCAGTGAGCGAATTGAATAGTGCATAACAGTGCGTTAGAAAAGGTCAACGTTACTGTGAATCATTGTCTATTGATTAACTTTTATTTATTCTGTATCATTTCTGCAAGTAGTATTTAGTAAATTGGTTACGTTTATTTATTATTACTAGTTAATTATAATTAGTTTGCAATTTATTATAAGTAATTTACTTATAGATTTTAGTCACTTAATTAATTGTAATTTTTACTTTCTCTTGCCTATATGAATGTATATTGTTTTTTTAACGTCCGACTATAAATGTATAGGAAGAAAAGTATTGTTTTCATGTCGATTTTCCTAAATCAAGTTTTCACCGGATATAATAATAATAATAAGAATAAGAACATTTATTTCCTTGTTGTAGACAGATACATTTTCACATAAAAATATAACCTAGAACATAAAAATAATAAAAGGTATTCTAATAGTAAACAATAAAACAATCATACCTAATTCTAAAAAAACAACAAAAATCTGGTGTGAAACACTCACACGACTTTCTCTTGCCAATGCAAATAATTACCATATAACCTAATATTAGTAATAAAACATTAGAAATAAACGAAAAACTGACCACAAAAAGCATTACCTAATTTTAATCATGAGTGAAAGACAAAATGAAAATCAACCTCAGTGTAACTTAAAAATGCGGAAAATCGATCTTTAACGCCAAACTAGGCTCTGTAGAGAAAAATGCTTGAAATAAAAGTTGTAGATCTTTTAATTTCCTATTAACTTAATTATACTTTTGTTGTAAAATGCATTCTAAGGCCGGAATCTTACAAACCGATTTTTTCACACATTTTCGTGAGAAAAAAACAGAAAATTGCTAATTACCGCTAAACTAAGCGTTACAAAAAAGTATTTAATACAAAGGTTGTAGAATTTCAAATTGTCTACAGCTTTTATTACATACAATTGTGCGCTAAAATGCATATTAAAGAAGCAATCTTAAAAAAACAATTTTTTACGCGAAAATAGCCTCTCCAAGAATTTCAGCAGATATGACGCCTACCCTATCTTGCAAAGCATAAAAAATTTAATAAACCAGGCAATTTAAAAAAAAAATTCGTAGGACCAGTTTTTGAAGAAATCGCAAAAAAGTGAAAAATTACCCGAATAAATAGGCTACTACTTCCGTTTGACTAATTTTGATGAAAATGTTCGTGTCGGGTCCGGTAGTAGTGTAACTTAAGTTTAAAGTTCGTACAATGTTTCATTTTTGAGATATTCTCTTCACACACATACACTAGCGCGCGCGCGCACGCACACACGCACACACACACACCAATCGCTAAAAAACATATTTTTTGGGTTCAGGGGGGCTGAAAACGTGTAGATCCGGTGAAAACTCGATTTAAAAAAATTGACATGAAAACAATACATTCCTTCCTATATATTTATATAGGCAAGAGAAACTAAAACTACTACAAACTAGTTCTACAATTAGGAAAAATAGGGCCTCCAAGGCAATGCCTGTTTGGAGGTTCCATCAGTAATATGTAAAAATTATCAGCAAAAATTAGCCTGCGGCTGAGAAATAAAAAAATATAAAAAATACAAATAGTACAAGAAAATATAAAAAATACAAATAATACTAGAAATTATATCAAAATCCTAAAAATAATACAAGAAAATGTATAAAAAATACAAATGATACAAACCAATATATAACTTCTTCTTCTGCCTTTCAAGGATTAGACATCTCTGCTTGTTCCGAACCTTTTAAATCTGCCTATCTATTTCTCGGACGTTCTCGTTCTCTCCTGCCCTTCGGCTAGCCCAGTGTCTGCTTAGGTATCCTTGCCTCCCGCATTCTTTTTACATGCTCCAACCACTGCTTTATGTTCTGGGATACCTCATTGTTTATAGAGAAGATGTTGAGTTCTTTCCTTATCTCGGTATTCCTGTAACGATCTTCTGTACTGCACCCATACCTATGTCGAAGAAATTTCATTTGTGATGCTTGTAATCTACTCTCCTCTCGCTTTGATAGCACCCAAGTTTCACTGCCATAGAGTAGGGTCGACATTGCTAATGTTTTATAAAATCTCACCCTCGTGTTTTTGCTGGTGCTATTTTTACTTTCTCTTGCCTATATGAATATATAGGAAGGAAAGTACCTATTGTTTTCATGTCGATTTTTCGAAATCGAGTTTTCACCGGATCTATTCGTTTTCAGACCACCTGAACCCAAAAAACATGTTTTTAGCGATTGGTCTGTGTGTGTGTCTGTGTGTGTGTGTCTGTGTGTGTGTGTGTGTGAACAGAATATCTCAAGAACGGAACATCGTACGAACTTGAAACTTGAAACTTAAGTTACGTATCACTACCGGACTCGACACGAACATTTTCATCAAAATCGGTCAACCAGAAGTGGTAGTTTATTCGTGTAATTTTTCACTTTTTTGCGATTTTCTTAAAAACTGGTCCTACGATTTTTTTTAAAATCGTCTGGTTTACTCAATTTTTTATTCTCTACAAGATAGGGTAGGCGTCATGTTTGCTGAAATTCTGCGTGAGGCTGTTTTCACGTAAAAACGTTGTTTTTTTAAGATTACAGCTTTAGTATGCATTTTAGCGCAAAACTTTATATACTAAAAGTTGTAGAGAATTAAAAATTCTACAACTTTTATTTCAAACAATTTTTTGTATAACGCTTAGTTTAGCGGTAATTTGCGATTTTCTGTTTTTTTTCTCACAAAAATGTGTGAAAAATCGATTTTTTTAACATTTCGGTCTTAGTATGCATTTTACGACAAAAGTGTATATAATTTAATTTATAGAAAATTAAAAGATCTACAACTTTTATTTAAAGCATTTTTCTCTACAGAGCCTAGTTTAGAGAGAAAGAGTGATTTTCCGTATTTCTAAGCCAAACTGAGGTTGATTTTCATTTTGCATCATTCACTCATGATTAAAATAAGGTTATGTTTTTGAGGTTAGTTTTTTGTTTATTTCTAATATTTTATTAATAATGTTAGGTTTATTGTTAATTATTTGCATTGGCAAGAGAAAGTTGTGTGAGTGTTTCACACCAGATTTTTTAAAGTGCGGTGGATAGTTCCTCATATTTGCTGAAATCGGTGCATCTTATTGTAAGCATCTTTATTCTGTTGGTATGTAATGTTGCAGCCAAGATACTGAAAGTGGGAGATCTGTTCCAAAATATTATTATCTATAACAATTTTACTTCTGACTGGCTCCTTCCTCCTGAATGCCTTACCTTTGTCGTCTTCGTCGAACAATAAATATAAAAATAAAAATACAAAAAAATATAGAAAATACAAATAATAAAAAATAAAATACAAATTTGTATTTGTATTGTATTGTATTGTATTTGTATTTGTATTGTACTTTAACAATACATTAAAATAAGCAAAAATATCAACAACAAAAAAAATGTAGTGCAATTTTACATAAGTGAAATTTCTAACTATCCAGTTTGCATCGGAAAAATTAAAATCATTGGCTTTACAGTATTTGTGGTAAATAAGTATTTAATTATATATTTTCTAAATTTACTGAACTTATTTTGTTATTTATAAATCATGCGGAAGAGAGTTGAATATTTTAGGCGCAATAAATTCATATGACTTTTTATAAAATATTAAAAATGGTCTAATAATGGTTTCTTATGGTTAAAAATGCCATAGTAATGGTCTGTATGTGTGAGTAAATGTATAAACAGAATTTCTCAAGAACGGAATATTGTACGAAAATGGAACATGAAACATGAGTATGGAACCACTAGAGGACCAGGCAGGAATATTTTCATCAAAATCGGTCAACCGAAAGTAGTAGTTTATTCGTGTAATTTGTCACTTTTTGCGATTTCCTCAGAAACGGCTATTAAGATTTTTTTTAAATCGCCTAATTTACTACATTTTATATGCTCTACAAGATTGGGTAGGCAAGATGTCTGCTAAAATTCTTAGGGAGGCTGTTCTCTCGTAGAAAAAAATGTTTTTTTTTAAGATTGCGGCCTTAATATGAATTTTAGGGCAAAAGTGTATTATAATAAAAGTTGTAGAAAATTAAAAAATCTACAACTTTTATTTAAAACATTTTTTTGTATAACTCTTAGTATAGGGGTAAAACATGATTTTCTGTTTTTTTTTTTCATGAAAATCTGAAAAAAATGGATTTTTGAAGATTTCAGCTTTAGGACAAGCATTTTACGACAAAAATGTATAATAAAATGTATAGAAAATTAAAAGATCTGCAACTTTTATTTAAAGAATTTTTCTCTACAGAGCATCTTTAGCGTGGAAGAGTGATTTTCCGTATTATTAAGCCAAACTAAGATTGATTTCATTTTTCATCATTCGCTCATGATTAAAATAAGGTTATGTTTTTTGAGATTAGTAGTTTCTTTGTTTATTTCTAATGTATTTTGCTTGTATTATTACTTTCTCTTGCCTATATGAATATATAGGAAGGAAAGTATTGTTTTCATGTCGATTTTTCGAAATCGAGTTTTCACCGGATCTATACGTTTTCAGACCCCCTGAATCCAAAAAACATGTTTTTAGCGATTGGTCAGTGTGTGTGTGTGTGTGTGTCTGTGTGTGTGTGTGTGTCTGTGTGTGTGTGTGTGTGTGTGTGTGTGTGTGTGTGTGTGTGTGTGTGTGTGTGTGTGTGTGAACAGAATATCTCAAGAACGGAACATCGTACGAACTTGAAACTTGAAACTTAAGTTACATACCACTACCGGACGCGACACGAACATTTTCATCAAAATCGGTCAACCGGAATAAATAAATAAATAGTTTATTCGTATAATTTTTCAGTTTTTTGCGATTTTCTCAGAAACTGGTCCTACGATTTTTTTTAAAATCGCCTATTTTACTCAATTTTTTATTCTCTACAAGATAGGGTAGGCGCCATGTCTGCTGAAATTCTCGGTGAGGCTGTTTTTACGTAAAAACGTTGTTTTTTTAAGATTACGGCTTTAATATAAATTTTAGCGCAAAAACTTATATAATAAAAGTTGTAGAGAATTTAAAACCCTACAACTTCTGTTTCAAACATTTTTTTGTATAACGCTTAGTTTAGCGGTAATTTGCGATTTTCTGTTTTTTTCTCACGAAAACGTGAGAAAAATCGATTTTTTTAACATTTCGGTCTTAGTATGCATTTTACGACAAAAGTGTATATAATAAAAGTTATAGAAAATTAAACGATCTACAACTTTTGCTTAGAGAATTTTTCTCTACAGAGCCTAGTTTAGCGTGAAAGTGTGATTTTCCGTTTTTTTAAGCAAAATTGAGTTCGATTTTCATTTTGCGTCTTCCACTCATGATTAAAATAAGGTTATGTTTTTGAGGTTAGTTGTTGTTTATTTTTAATATTTTATTAATAATGTTAGGTTTATTATTAATTATTTGCATTGGCAAGAGAAAGTTGTGTGAGTGTTTCACACCAGATTTTTTCTAATGTTAGGTTTTATTGTTCATTATTTGCTCATCAATTCTATTTTCTATTTACATTCTATTTTCTATTCTATTTTTACTTTCTCTTGCCTATATGAATATATAGGAAGGAAAGTATTGTTTTCATGTAGATTTTTCGAAATCGAGTTTTCACCGGATCTATACGTTTTCAGACCCCCTGAACCCAAAAAACATGTTTTTAGCGATTGGTCTGTGTGTGTGTGTGTGTGTGTGTGTGAACTGAATATCTCAAGAACGGAACATCGTACGAACTTGAAACTTGAAACTTAAGTTACATAATTATCACTACCGGACCCGACACAAACATTTTCATCAAAATCGGTCAACCGGAAGTAGTAGTTTATTCGTATAATTTTTCACTTTTTTGCGATTTTCTCAAAAACTAGTCCTACGATTTTTTTTAAAATCAACTGGTTTACTACATTTTTTATGCTCTACAATATAGGGTAGGCGCCATGTTTGCTGAAATTCTGCGTGAGGTTGTTTTTACGTAAAAACATTTTATTTTTAAGATTGCGGCTTTAATATGCATTTTAGCGCAAAACGTTATATAATAAAAGTTGTAGAAAATGTAAAATTCTACAACTTTTATTTCAATTTTTTGTATAACGCTTAGTTTAGCGGTAATTTGCAATTTTCTGTTTTTTTTCTCACGAAAACGTGAGAAAAATCGATTTTTTTAACATTTCGGCCTTAGTATGCATTTTACGACAAAAGTGTATATAATTAAATTTATAGAAAATTAAAAGATCTACAACTTTTATATAAAGCATTTTTCTCTACAGAGCCTAGTTTAGAAAGAAAGAGTGATTTTCCGTATTTCTAAGCCAAACTGAGTTCGATTTTCATTTTGCGTCTTTCACTCATGATTAAAATTAGGTTATGTTTGTTGAGGTTAGTTGTTTGTTTATTTCTAATGTTTTATTACTAATGTTAGGTTTATTGTTAATTATTTGCACTGGCAAGAGAAAGTTGTGTGCGTGTTTCACACCAGATTTTTTATTTTATTTTTCTATTTACGTTCTATTTTCTATTTGTCTACGCCCTTTGGAAACGGACTGTTAGACAGAATAATATTGAAAATATTAAAATATTTGGTATATTTGGTTACTCGTTAAACAGAAAAATTGGAAAATTCAAAAAGCGCTCTCAAAACAACTGTTTTATCTAACGTCACTTCGGATGAAAAATTTTGAAAATATTACAGTTGATTCATATGATACGTACGCGCCTTTTGAATATAATTACAACAAAATCGCTTGATAATTCTTTGCGTTTAGGCGAGCGAAATTTTCAACCGTGAACATTTTTGTGTTTACTTTAAATTTTTTACTATAACGGGCTTAAATTTCAGTTTAGCAAAAAAATTTATAAAACATGTTTTGTAGACAATAGTTTACTGGAATAAATGTGACTTTTTATTTAAATTTTCGTAAATATTTGACGAAGTTACAAAATGTTCAACATGACTCCATTTGAAAATGGAATACACCACAGGGAAGTATGAAGGGATGGTATTTTGCCTTCTTTACGGTGATGTCACAGAGCCACTATTACAGTTAGGTTACAGATGTAAGCAAAGCAATGTAGAAAATTATTTTCCCTACAACCACGTATATTGAAAAATTGTGTGGATGCGGTTAGAAGGAAGCCGTTACGCGTCCTTTGCAACCCGGCAAAGTGTCGAATTTTTGCCTCTGTGAAGGTAAACCCCCTCCTGAAAAGTAAAATGGACTCGTCTTTTCTTTTCAAGGGCAAACGCCGAAACAGAATCGTCATAGCTTCAACACAAACTAAAGAACATGCATGTACGTTGACGTTGACTTACACAGGAGCTACACGGATTTCCATTCAATACAAATAATTCCCAAACCATCAATGCTACCTACACACTATAGAAGGAATAAAAATATTCGCTGTTATGATATTCTATTTCTGTAAACACTATTAGATGCGTTGAAGAATTCCCTACTAGAAAAGTACAATATTTACTGGTTTCCCACTTATACTGACCTTGCAGAAGCACGTTTTATCGCCCCACAATCCATTCGGCATCATCTAAAATTAGATTACCATTGTGAACAGGGTTAAATATAAAAAATCAATTCTTTCAAAATACAAAACTATTGAATTTTTTACTTGGTGAATCCTTCGCAATTTATTATAGGGAACCAAAGTACTGCTACTAACAAAAGGTATAACAGTTTCATTCACTATAAAAAATTATTACCATATTTGTTTTATTAACCCCGACGGAAAAAATGGTTTAAGTTTAACGTGTTTATCTGTGTATCTATTTGTGACATTGTAGCTCCCAAACGTATGAACCGATTTTGATTTATTTGGCTTTTTTTTGTTTAAAAGGTGACTTGATCGAGACTGTTCTTAGCTATAAAAAAAAATCTTGTGTGAAACACTCACACGACTTTTCTTGACAATCCAAATAATGAAAAATATAACTTAACATTAGTAGTAATAAAACATTCGAAATTAACAAAAAATAACCTGAAAAAACATTATCAGATAATTGTTATACTTTATATTAATCATGAGTGAATGATGCGAAATCAGCCTCAGTTTGGCTTAATAATACGGAAAATCACTCTTTCACGTTAAACTAGGCTCTGTAGAGAACAATGCTTGAAACAAAATTTCAATATCTATTATTCATTGTTTTCCTAAGTAATTGACATGAATCTTTTCAGAATTAAATTTTCTACAAATTTATTTAAGAAAAAATACACCTTTATTTACCATTTATGGAAGTAATCTTACGTTAAACACAAAAATGTGTTATTTCTTTGCACCAATTCTTTTCAATTTTTCAGATTAAAAAACATAAGAAACATTCGTATTTGTATCTTTGTAACTACCTTTAACATTTTTATACGGCCTTACTTCACCGAGGGTACAGAGTTCTAGGTGAAATTTTTCGCTAGCTGTAACTCGCTAACTAAGCGTTTTCAGGCATATGTTTATATGAACTTTTTTTCTTATATTTAGCTATAGAATGAGATCCCAAGAGATTGCCGTATAATTTTGAATCACCCTGTATATATAAACATCAGGCAATTTATTATTATGTAATTTTGGATTATTGTGCCAAAACTTAATTATTCTTTTGAAAAGTATTACCGTTATTTCTTTAAAAACTGTTTTGAATTTATTTTTTACTGTTAATAGTTTAAAAAATTAAATTGTTCTGTTTGTTGCATTTAATGTTTGTAATTATTTATGCAACCAGCAACCAAATTTTTTTTTATTTTTCAGCTTCCAAAATATTTTTTAATTTCTGTTTATTTTCGCCCTACCAACCGATCGCTGTCGTGCAAGTTTGGTGCCCGCCAGCGAGGGGCGGTTGCATGATAATAATCATAATGATACCATAAATTGTAATCGTCATCGTAATCATAATCATAACCGCACTCACATTCAGAATTATTTTCACCAAAATCATAGTGACACTTATTCATCATACGCGTCAAAGACTAGGGGAGTTACCAACTCAGTGGGTGACACGAACAATCTTTCAGTGGTTATTTCCAATTTTCTTGTTGACATTAAAAATATAGTCATTCCATTGATGTCCTTACTCACACAGTTAACAAGCCTTACTCGTGAAAAAATGAATATTAACCAAACAAGCTTTCAGTATTTGCTCATCCTTTCATGGAACGCCAATCGTGTACTACAACATATCAATGAATTGGATATGATAATAAATACCAGGTGGATTGACATTTTACTTTTGTGTGAAACCCATCTAACTAGTAGGAACAAATTTTATTTATCTAATTATATTATTTTCCGAAGTGATCACCCGGACGGCACGGCACAAGGAGGCACTGCAATTGCTGTACGCAGGAATCTTAAACATCATCTTCTCCCGACCCAATCTGATAATCACATCCAAGCAACATCGAGTTTTCTTGATCTGTTCCCTACTCCCTTTACGATTGCGTCGGTTTACTGTTCTCCTAGATTTGCTGTAACATCTATCTGATGTTTTTTCTAGATTTTCACCTCTCTCGGTCCCAGATTTATTGCCGGCGGAGACTTTAACTCCAAGCATCCTCAGTGGGGCTCGCGATCAAGCAATTCCAAAGGTCGTAACTTATTCAATTGCATACATACCAATAATTGCACTTTTATATCACTTTTATATCGGGGTTTACTTATTGGCCAACATCTCTAACCAAACAACCTGATCTACTTGACTTTTTCATTACCCATAACCTTAATGCTTATACACATATTGACTTTATTGATGAAATTTCTTCTGACCATTCTTGCCTTCTTCTTACAGTAAATGCCTCTCCAATTTCTGTATTTCCACCTCCTTCCTTAACTCGCGGAATCCCTAACTGGGACAAATTTAGGCACCTCGTTAACGGTATTTCCTTACAAATTCCATTAAAAACTGGTGACGACGTGGAAAGTGCAGTTGAATAATTTAATACTACAGTCTAGCAGGCTGCGTGGAATTCTTGTACGCGGAATCCATGTTTTGTCAATCGTAACAAGCACACTTATCTGTCATATATACGACTCCTTAAAAGTCAGAAAAGGAGAGCTAGGAAAAGTTGGCAGCTTTCCCGGCGTCCTGCTGACAAAGCTGTATATAACAGACTCAATAATGAACTAAAACGTTTAATCAAAGATTTTAAGGCTCATGTTTTTGAAAATTTTACTGCAACCTTGAAAACTGATGACCATTCTCTCTGGTATAAAGCTAAACAACTTTTTAAATATCACACACCATCTCCTCCTCTTCGAAAGGAGGATGGTAATTGGGCAGTATCTGACACTGAAAAAGCCGCAGCATTCGCCCGACACCTTTCTAATGTGTTTGTTCCACACCCCGAAGTAATTGACCCGCAACACGTTCTTCATGTTCAAAACACATTATTACAGCCCTTGCCACTTACTTTGCCACCACAGCACTTTAAGCCCAATGAAGTTTGGTCCCTCATTAATAAGCTCCCAAACGAAAATCACCTGGGTATGATCTAATAACGGCTGAGGTTTTACAGCGGCTTCCAAAAATGGGTAGGATTGTATTCTTAACGTATATATTCAGCGCTATTCTCAGGACTACCAAATTCCCTATTTAGTGGAAATTTTCATTAGTAAAAATGATTCCAAAAGAAGCGAAACACCCTCAGAATACTTCGTCTTATCGCCCGATTAGCCTTCTTCCTTTATGCTCTAAACTATTTGAAAAACTTCTCCTCAGCAGAATGATTCCATACATGGAAGAATCCGATGTTATTCCAACTCACCAGTTTGGTTTCAGGGCTAACCATTCTACTATTCACCAGCTGCATCGGGTTACTGATTATCTAGCTAGCGCTTTGGAACAAAAACGGTATGCTGCAAGCGTTTTCTTTGATGTTTGTCAAGCCTTCGACCGCGTTTGGTGAGACGGACTATTATATAAACTCCGGTTTCTTCCATTCACCTCTTATCTTATCATTAAATCCTTTCTTAATGAACGCTTTTTGGCTGTTGTTCAAGGTCAGACACAATCAGACTCCTTTGATTCTCTTGCAGGGGTTCCCCAAAGTTCAGTCTTGTCTCCACATCTTTTTAGCGTTTATGTATCAGATGCCCCCACTACTCCTACAACTCTCACTGCCTCCTTTGCTGACGACTTCCTGATTTTATCTTCTCCAGACGCTCCACATGATGTCTCTCTTAATTTGCAACACCATGTAACAAACTAGAAGAATCTTGGTTTCAACGATGGCGTATTCAAATAAATGCTGCAAAAACTGTACAGACTACTTTTACCTTACGATGGCAGGACTGCCCTCCGATTGTCTTAAACGGCATCCTCTTCCTCAGTCTCTTCCTCAGTCTCAAAAAGTACGCTATCTCGGTTTATACATGGATAGACAGCTCAGTTGGAACACTCATGTAGATATTAAACGGAGAACTTTAGACGACATTCGTACAAGCCTATCCGTTTCCGGAGCACCCCTTGGCCGACTACGCCCAATCCGTAGGATTTTAAGCAGCTTAGTGGCTCTGGAGCGCTACCCAGCTCAACCACAACCCCCGAGAGTCCTACTCCAACTTGAGTGTGCGTGGATCCGTCCACGGGGCACCACACTCCCCTCGGTACCAGTGTTACGTGCGTGTGCACAAAGCGTTGGACTGGTCGCCGCCGAGCTCCCACAAGCTCTCCCACACAGTGGATGTACTAAGCCGCCCCGTGCACCACGAATAGTACACGAATGCACTACCGGCAGCACACGCGACGGTTCACGGCCGGCCCCCAGTACTAAGTATCCTTACAGCTATTACGGCCTGCTTAGACAGGGTAGCCTGAGCCGCGGTTTTATGGGTACGGTCTGTGTGGTCTGGGCCGTACCCCCAACTTTAGACGACAGACGAAAACGGTTTTACTTTTTACTTTCTAAACGGTCTAAATTACCACTGCATCTTAAACTTCTTATTTATAAAGCTTATCTCCCGCAGGTTTGGATGTATGGCTGCCAAATCTATGGAACTGCTAAGGCATCCGTAATTTCAAAAATCCAGCGATTTCAGTCAAAACTCTTACGACAAATTACAAATGCTCCCTTTTACGTTACCAATGACTGTTTGCACAATGACGTCAAAATTCCGTACGTAAACGACTTATTTCGTAAAATTTGCACAAGATTCCGTATGAAATTATCACATCATAGCAACGAACTTGTACGCAACCTGTAGAGTACTCAGACTGAATTGTGGTACAGCTTTTCCCCTATGAGGTGGGTACATCGAGAAGCCAGCGGCTAGCCAGCACAATGAACCGTCAAACCAGAGAAACCGTTTCGAAGCAAGGTTACCCGCTTAAAACCGTAAAGCACAATGGTATAGGAGGAAAACACAAAGGAAAACAATGTACTTAAAATAGTAATAGTCGAAATATAACTTACAGGCAAGGCGTAGTTAATCCTTCTGATACACAGGGCGTCGTTACTTTGTGGCGCCACAAGATTCGTTGATAACACTAAAACAGCTCGATAATAATAATCACACATGTATAATTTAAGTTATTCGCTAAACACATAAACGTTTATAACACTGAGTGCGTAGACATTCAAGCACATTGATCAGGATAGGTTAAGAACGGAAATTCACAATAAAATGAGTAACTTAGGATAATTACGGTTAATTCGTTAGCAAACATAATCATACGGTAAAAATGAATCGATTAGCGCAATTAAAACACATTTTAGGGTGGTACGCTGCACCCCAAGAGAGAGATAAGCCGGCACGTCCGCGGGCCTAAACTGTACATTACACAAGCTGGACAAAGACTGGAAGCGACGTTTTCCTTCTATGGCGGAAAAAACAGCAGGAGAAATCGGGAAGACGAACAATGCGCAGGCGCTGTTATCAGAAAATCAATAACCATTGGTCGATAATGATCACGCGATTCCCCCAACACATATAGGGCGCTGGAAAGGCAATGAACTGAGAAAGGACCAATTTGTTCTAGAAGGATCCAGGCGGGAGAATCCCGGGCGCTTAATTCGAAAATACGGAACTATACTGAACACAACCTATACCTACCATACCTTCTACCTTCCTGGAAATCCCCGCAGACGTCTAAACCGACGATGGAGTAGGGACATTATTTTGTAATAAGTAATTTCCGATAGTATACTTACACAATTATCTAATCCGTTCACAGAACATTTCCAGCTGGAGCCTACTGTTAAGTGGGGATCTCCTCTTAAGTCTTAAAGCTCATTTTATTCCTTTTCTTAATCATCTCATTCACTCGTTTTTATGTACAGTTGTGAATTTTCCTAATAAAGTCAAAAAAAAAAATATTAATACTCGACATACGGCCCGACAAGATCGATTATAGTCGATCTACTGTAATAGTACTCCGCGCGAGACAAGGGCCTATAGGTTGTAAAGTAGTCGAAAGTTTCACTAGTAGACAAAATTATCTTTCACTACGTTCCATCATAAAAATATCTACATCCAGCTAAAATAAACATTATCTCTTAAACGGTTTTAATTATTTCGCTCAAATTAATCGTCACAGTTATAGACAAAAATTTGAAATAAAGGTTATTCAGGCCCCCTGAACCCAAATAACTTGTTTTTACTAGGGTAGTACCCAAGAAGAATTTTTTTTATCAATATCGGTCAACCGGAAGTAGTAGTTTATACGTAATTTTTCACTTTTAGCAATTTTTTTAAAAAGAGCTCCTATAATTTTTTTTAAATTGCCTTGTTAACTGATTTTTTTATGCTCAAGGATTAACGAACGTCTGCTGAAATTCTCGGGGGCCTGAGCTCTCGTGAGCAAAAAATAACTTTATTAAAGATTGCGGCCTTGATATGCATTCTTGGGCAAAAGGGTATCCGTACAATCAAAGTTATAGAACATTTAAAAACTTTTATTTCAAACATTTTTTTCTACAACTCTCAGTTTAGCGTAAATTAGTGATTTTTCGTATTTTTTTTCATCAAAATCTGTAAAACAAAAATTTATGGTTTTTTTAATAATAGGGCCTACGCCTTAGTTTTCATTTTACGACAAAAGTGTTGAAAATTTTTTCTACAACTTTTATTTTAAGCATTTTTCTCTACAAAGCCTAGTTTAAAAGCAATTACTATTTTCCGTATTTTTAAGTTGTACAGAGGTTAATTTTCATTTTGCGTCATTCACTCGTAATTAAAATTACATGTTTTTAATTTTATATTGTTTACTCATGATTAAAGATAGATTATATTGTTCATTATCTACATTGGCAAGAGAAAGTCGTGTGAGTGTTTCACTCCACATTTTTTTTAAATTCACCAACTATTCTTGCTCTTACAGTTTTCCAACACTTAACATAGGCCACGTTAAGTTCTTTTTTAATCCTCCTCCTTGCACCGTGATTAAACAACTGGAATCATAGAAATGAAATAACATTTAGTATTATTTTCAAGAATATTATTAATTAATTACTAATTTTTATTTTTACTTAAAAACTAAGCATCGAAAGTAATGTCACAAGTTATGACGTCATAATTCTTGTATCTGGCATTGAATTCTATAAATTGTTAAAGCTTGTAGAACTTTTAAAAATTATTTTAAGGTTATGTTATGTAACTTTTGTTTTTATCTAAAATGTAGGATATAAAAAATATTAGATAATATTAAGCTTGACTTCATGTTTACTGTCATTTTCCGATGTAATCATTATTTCTCCAGAATGTCTTCGTTCTACGAATTATTACCGAATAAAATTGGATGTATTGTTGTGGGGCTGGATTTAAAAACAGAAAATCGACCAGAAGGTAATTAATCAATTTTATAAACTGTTTTTGGTATTTAACTAATTATTAAGAAGGTATTAAGAATACTTTATTTTAATGTTAGTACTATAGATTATAACTATTTTCCATAGTGTTTGGCCTAGAGAATTGGATGTGTTTATTCATAATAATAGTTTTTGTTTTTTAATATACCTAATATGATTGTGTACGTTGCAATCTGTTCTATTCAGAACAATAAGCAACCCCATGATCCAATGAGATGAGGATGATGTTTATGACGTGTAGTCTTGTACAGACTCAGGCCGACCATTCCTAAGAGAGTATGGTTAATTGAACCCCAACCATCAAAGTACACCGGTAACCACTGTCTAGCATTCAAATCCGTATAAAAATAACTACCTTTACTAGGACTTGAACCAATAATAGTTAAGAGCTTGTAAAAAAACAGTGAAGTTTCTAGGAGATAAAGCTCTATATAGATATTTTTGTCTTTGTATTCCTATACCAATCAAGTTTGTAATAAAATATCATCTGTTGTATTCTCATTGAAACAAATTGCCAGATTAAACGATAAAAAATTACTAATGGCAGCTTATTATGGTCTCATTCTATTTCATATCCATTTTGGTATTTTAGTATGGGTAGTATAAATAGGGTTTTTAAAATTCAAAAGAAAGCTATTAGATGTATGGTAAGAGCTAACCAGTTCACCTCATGCAGGCTACTATTTAAGGAGATTAAATTGCCTATGGTTCCATCAATCTACATTTTTGAAAAAATTAGAATTTTCAAAATTGAGGCCTTAGTATGCATTTTACAACAAAAGTATATACAGGTGTCCCACGAATAACTCAACATAATTCTAAAGTGTGTTACAGCTGGCAAAAAATTTTTTTCAGGTTTCAGTTCCACCACAGAAATGAACCCCAGCAGAAATGTTTAGAGCGTTAATTAAGTATTAAAAATAAACAGATTTTATGTAAAATGAGCTGAAATGAGCTCCCCGTACAATTCACTCCTTTAATATTACCCTCCTTATTGATAGACCTGGATGTCTTAAGATATTCCCACTAGCCTATCCCATCTTCTGGTAAGATGCTTCCATGTACTTCTTTTTTCATCCACTCACCTAAGAACCTCCAAATTACTTATTTGGTCACCCACCTATACTTTAACATTTTCCTGTAACACCACATTTCAAAAACTTCTATCCTCTTCCTTTCTACAGCCCGTATCACCCATGTTTCACTCCCGTATAATGCTACACTATAAACATAGTGTTTTAAGAAATTTTTCCTAATCTGTAAATCAATGTTAGTAGTCAGTAAGCTGTTTTTTTTTCAAAGGCTTTTCTAGCTTGAGCAGTTCTACTTTTGATATAACTTGTGCTTCTACCATCCTTTGTTATTTTACTCCTAAGATAGCAGAATTCCCCAACTTCCTGTATGTTTTCATTGCATACTTTTAATTTCCCATCTCTTCTAAACCTCTCTTGCTGCTGCACAACACTTTCATTTTGTTGTTAATAATTTTCATGAACTAATCCTTTCTCATGATCTCATCCATTCCATTTAAGATACCCTCTAGTTCTTTGTCTCAGCTAATACTACTATATCTTCAGCGAATCTCAGCATTTTTATTGTTTCTCATTGAATTTTCATTCCTGCGTCAAATTTTTCCTTCACTCATTTATAGCCTCTTCTATATGTAAGTTAAAAAGGAGTGGTGACAATGAACATCCTTGTTGTACACCTTTTCTTATAGCAGCCTTTTTTTCATACCACTCAATTCTCAAAACAGCCGTTTGATTCTTATACAGCCAGTAGATAACTTTCTTATCTTTGTATTTAATTCCTAGCCTTTTCAAAGTTTTAAACATTTTACTCCAGTCCAGATTGTCTATGATTGTCTATAAAAACCTGATTTTCTACAGTTTGTATTTGTTTGTGTTGACCTATTTTACATAATTCTCTTCAAAATTTAATTCTCTATAAGTTTTCTTTAAAAAATTATGTGTTTGTTATCCATTTAACAAAGTTAATATACTTTAAACCATAAGAAAACAGTTTTTCGATACCAAATTCGGTGTATTTTGTCAGAAATTTCAAAAACTTCTCTAGTTACAGATCTGGGATCTGTTTTATTCAATTTTTCAGCTCATTTTACATAAAATCTGTTTAGTTTCACAACTTAATTAATGCTCTAAATATTTCTGTGGGATGCGGATACGGTAGGCCAACAGTATTGGTAAAAGCTGAATTGAATGCATCACTAAAAATTTAGTTTCGGTTTTTTGATTTTACTTTTATTTAATTTGTGTATTAATACAGTATCCATTTTGATTTCAGTTATAGAAGAAATAAAAAAAGATGTAACCAAACATCGTTTGTTGTTATTCAAGAATCAAGGGATTATCAGTGGCGAGCGTCATGTTGAAATAAGCAAATGGTTTGGAGAATTGGAGTCAACATTTTATAAACATCCAAAATCACCTCATCCTGATGTATTTAGAGTTTCAAATGATGAAAATGAAGGATGTAGAGGTAAAAGTATTTACTATATATTTTTTTACTTTCTCTTGCCTGTATGAATATAAAAGAAGGAAAGTATTGTTTTCATGTTGATTTTTCGAAATCGTGTTTTCATCGGATCTATACGTTTTCAGACCCCCTGAACCCAAAAACCATGTTTTTAGCGATTGGTCTGTGTGTGAACAGAATATCTCAAGAACGGAACATCGTACGAACTTGAAACTTGAAACTTAAGTTACATACCACTACCGGACCCGACACGAACATTTTCATCAAAATCGGTCAACCGGAAGTAGTAGTTAATTCGTATAATTTTTCACTTTTTTGCGATTTTCTCAAAAACTGGTCCTACGATTTTTTTAAAAATCGCCTGGTTTACTCAATTTTTTATTCTCTACAAGATAGGGTAGGCGCCATGTTTGCTGAAATTCTGCGTGAGGCTGTTTTTACGTAAAAACATTTTCTTTTTAAGATTGCGGCTTTAATATGCATTTTAGCGTAAAACGTTATATAATAAAAGTTGTAGAGAATATAAAATTCTACAACTTTTATTTCAAACATTTTTTTTTGTATAACGCTTAGTTTAGCAGTAATTAGCGATTTTCTGATTTTTTTGTCACGAAAACGTGTGAAAAATCTTTTTTTTTTAAGTTTTCGGGCTTAGAATACATTCTACGACAAAAGTGTATATAATAAATTTTATAGGAAATAAAAAGATCTACAACTTTTATTTAAAGCATTTTTCACTACAGAGCCTAGTTTAGTGTGAAAGAGTGATTTTCCGTATTTTTAAGCCAAACTGAGGTTGATTTTCACTTAACGTCTTTTACTCATGATTAAAATAAGGTTATGTTTTTTGAGGTTAGTTTTTTGTTTATTTCTAATGTTTTATTACTAATGTTAGGTTTATTGTTAATTATTTGCATTGGCAAGAGAAAGTTGTGTGAGTGTTTCACACCAGATTTTTTAATAGACCTTTAGATTTGGTATGCCAAATTAATATTTTAATTATTGCTTCATGTTTTCCTTTTTTCTCACAATTTTTTCATTCTTTCAGTTACTTCTTTCTTAAGTTGTTCAATGTTGTCGGGTTTCTATCTCTTCTTTCCATTTTCTCTCTCAAAGATCACTCTGTTTTACTTTCCCTTGCCAATTCAAATTTGAATTTGAAAATTTTACTTTCTCTTGCCCTATATGAATTATATAAAGAAGAAAAGTATTGTTTTCTTGTCATTTTTACCAGAAATGCACGTTTTCAGGTCCCCTGAACCCCAAAAAAAACATGTTTTTAGCTATTTGTCTGTGTGTGAACAAAATATCTTAACAATGAAATACCATGAAGTTGAAACTTGGAACTTAAGTTAGATACCACTAGGGTACCTGACACAAAATATTTTCATCAAAAATCATTCATTCAGAAGTAGTAGTTTATTCGTGTAATTTTTCACTTTTTGCGATTTTCTCAAAAATGGCTTCCACAATACTTTTAAAAATCGCCTGATTTACTACATTTTTTGTAGTAACGATATGGTAAGCGACATGTCTACTGAAACACTTGGGGAGACTAAGTTCTTGCAGAAAAATATTGTTTTATTAAGATTGCATTCTAGAGCAAAAGTGTATTTAATCAAAGTTGTAGAACATTTAAAACTACAACTTTTAAATTTCAATCATTTTTTTTGGAAAATGCTTAAGTTTAGCAGCAGTTAGTGATTTTCTGTTTTATTTCATCAAAATCAGTCAAAAAATTGTATTTTCTAAGATTGCAGCCTTAGTATGTATTTTACGATATCTCAACAATGGAACATTGTACGAACTTGAAACTTAAGTTAGATACTATTACCAGACCCGAAACAAACATTTTCATCAAAATCAGTCAACCAGAGTTGTAGTTTATTCATGTCATTTTTCTCAGAAACGGCTTCTACGATTTTTTTTAAAATCGCCTCATTTACTCATTTTTTTATGGTCTACAAGATAGGGTAGGCACTATCTCTATTGAAATACTTGGAAAGGCTATTTTGTCGTAAAAAATTGTTTTTTAAGATTGCATTAATATGCAATATTAATAATAATAATAATAATAATAATAATATGTTGCTTTAATATGCAACTATGCAATTATTAGCGCAAATAATAAAAGTAGTAGAGAATTTGAAATCCTACAACTTTTATTTTGAACGTTTTTTTTGTGTATGCTTAGTTTAGCGGTCATTAGCGATTTTCAGGTTTTTTCTTCACGAAAATGTGTAAAAAAAATTTATTTATTATAAGATTTCAGCCTTAATATGCATTTTACGACAAAAGTGTATATAATCAAATTTATAGGAAATTTAACTTTATAGGTAATCTGCAACTTTTATTTAGAGCATTTTTCTGTACAGAGGCTAGTTTATCGTGAACGAGTGATTTCTTCTTTGAGAGGGGTTTTAAGCTAAACTGAGATTGATTTTCATTTTGCGTCTTTCATTCATGACTAAAATTAGGTTATGTTTATTGAGGTTAGTTTTTTTGTTCATTACTAATGTTAGGTTATATTGTTAATTTTTTGCATTGGCTAGAGAAAGTCGTGTAAGTGTTTCATATCAGATTTTTTTTTTCTAATGTTTAGGTGTTGGTAGAACAGGTTGGCATATAGACGGATCGTTTCAGCCGTCTCCATTTGGATATTCATTATACCACATGGTCAGTGTACCAAAAAAAGGAGCAACTGTGTTTGCTCCGTTAACGGAAATCATTGAAAGTTTACCGAAAAATAAATATAACGAATGGAATAGGTTGTGGATGGTGAGCGATCGCAGGACTGGTCCAATACATCCTATGATTTATAAACATCCACGTTCTGGTAAACAGGTATGTTGTTTTGGAACTGTATTGGTCACTTTTCTGTGTGGGGATAGCGTAGTAATGTGTACAGTGATTTGTAATACAGTCTGAACTGTATTGAAGGCAGGATTAGTGGAGACAAACTAATTCCGTTGAAGTGGTGGGGGTAGTCTTATGCACAACATGGAAATGAGAATACAGTACTTAAGTATTATAATGTATCAGGCATGTTCAGTTATTAATGAGATGAATTAATACAAAGAAAAACAGTTCATCCAATGACAATGAAACTTTTCACTTTGGAAAGTATTGTTTTATTGTCAATTTTCACCAGAAATACATGTTTTCAACCCCCCTCTACCCAAAAAACATGTTTTTACTTATTGGTATTGGTGAACAAAATATCTCAAGAATAGAATATTGTACAAATTTGAAACTTTGTACTTTATTTACATACCACTAGAGGACATGACAGGAACATTTTTGTCAAATCGGTCATCTGGAAGTAATAGTTTATTTGTGTGATTTTCTCAAAAAAAAAACTCCTACAATTTTCTTTAAAATCATCTCATTCACTGCATCATTTTATTCTCTACAAGATTGAGTAAGCACCACGTCTGCTGAAATTATTAAGGAGGCTGTGGTCTCATAGAAAAAAAGTTTTTTTTTTAAGATTGCGACCTTAATATTCATTTTAGAGCAAAAGTGTTAATAATTAAAGTTGTAGAAAATTAAAAAATCTACAACTTTTATTTCAAACAGTTTTCTCTACAACAATTAGTTTAGCTTCAATTAGTGATTTTCTGTATTATGCTCAAAAAATTGAGAAAAAATTGGATATCTTAAGATTGTGACCTTAGTTTAAATTTTACAACAAAAGTTTTAATAATCAAAGTTATAAAAAAGCCGACAACTTTTATTCCAAGCATTTTTTTCTACAGAACTTAGCGTCAATTTGTGATTTCCTTATTTTTAAATCAAACAAAGGTTAATTTTTATTTTAAGTCATTCACTCAGGATTAAAATTTGGTTGTACTATTCATTTGTTTACACTGGGAAGAGAAAAATATGTCAGTGTTTCACATGAGATTTTTTGAGGGTCGTGTTGGCAGTTTTGGAAACATTATTCAATCACAATAATTTATATTAACATAATCTCTTTTGGTCACTTCCAAATGTCAGTTTTGCTTAAAATGTTGAAGGGTAATTTGAGGGCAGAAAAATGCCAGATGTGGCTGGGAATTGAACCCAGGAACGCTACAAACCCAGATTTGGATTCAATTGATTAATAGGTAGATCCACAGTAGAAGAATAGGAGCAATTTTCAGTAGTGGGAGAGATGCAAACTGCACTAGTATTTTTGTAAGCTTAAGTATTTTGATATTTTGGTAAGTCATGTCTTGAAGGTTTTTCAAAGTTGCCAATTAACAGTTTGTTTTGTGTGTGTTTTTTTTATATTCAAGGTACTGTGCTTTCATCTTGGAATGACAACATCATTTGTTTATGATTACGGGACACCGAAGCAGAGAGTGGCAACTGATGAAGAATTTGAAAGAATTGTTAAGGATATTCATTATGAGTTTGTCAAAGATAATGGAAAAATCCAGTATAAACATGAGGTAAAGATAAAATAGGCTACTGTAATAATGAATTATAACTCTACAAAATGTTTTGTTTGTCTCATGATCAACCAATTATAAGACTAAAGCATTTAAGAACAGAAGAGGTAGAGGTGTAAAAAACACTAGTCAGAGTTATCTCCTTTGAGAATAATGAACTTCATTATACAGCCAGACCCTGTGGAGAATGAAGTATTGGTGCCATTTGCTGGGTGGAAAGTAGATGCTTTTCAGAGGGCCGAGCATGCTGATAAGCATACTTTTCCACTAGTGAGGAAGGTAATTGTAAGGCCGGGCATATAAGGCAGTTCAGGACAGGCAGAGCAAAAACCGTGCAGCCATTGTTGCCTGTAGCGTACCGTATATTGGGAAGCAGACATGTGTGCCAAAGCAACGTGTTTGTGTTGAGCGGACACTGTTTGTAGTCAAGTCACAATTTTAATGCACACGTTGAGTAGGAAACAACTCGGTTCAAGAGAAGTTAATTGAACCTGTGCATACCGAAACCATATTGTATGATACCAATCATCCTGATTACATGAAAAACAGTTCCGTTGTAAACTTAGTGTTATTCTTGAATGTAGTATCGTCAAACTATTAGCTATGTCCACATTTGTGCGCTTTCAATGCATGCCTCATTGCATGCACTTAGAGGCATGTCATTCACCTCTCCGCACTCGTTTGAAGAGCTTTATCTCAAAAAAAAACATAACAAATATTTTTTAACACTACACAAAATTAAAGCCTGATTTTTTCTGCGTTGATTGGTTTGACTTAGATTATTTTAACTTGAAACTAGTCGGAGATGCAGCAATTTACGCATAAAGAGTACTCGGATTTTAGCCGGTTTTCCGTTAATGTGGTTTTTAAATGTCCGTTACTCCATCCTCATGTCTCACTCATGATTAAAATAAGGTTATGTTTTTTGAGGTTAGTTTATTTCTAATGTTTTATTACTAATGTTATGTTATATTGGTCATTATTTGCATTGGTAAGGGAAAGTTGTGTGAGTGTTTTACACCAGATTTTGTTTCAGTGGGAAGAAGGTGATTTCATTATATCTGATAACCTGGCTGTTGGTCATGAAGCGTCACCAGACAGTCAGATTCCAAGATCCGAAGTCGGTTTAAGAGTTCTTCATCGCACTACTATCAAAGGAGTGATACCGCCTGCTAAATAATAATGTTTTTCTCTGTACAGTAATTAACAATAAGTCAGAATAACGACATTCCTTAATGTATTATCAATATGGCTGTGGAAAAAAATAGTGTTATTTTATGGGACTAACATTTGTGAAAAGTTAACAAATATATATTTTGATTTTAATAAATTATTTTAAAATGTATGTGTTCTCAATCTGTATAGTAATTAATTGAAAAGAATAAGTATTTTTGGTAGAATTTGGTCTCAACTCTCTCTCTCTCTCTCTCTCTCTCTCTCTCTCTCTCTCTCTCTCTCTTTCTTTCTTTCTTTCTTTCTTTCTCTCTCTCTGCTGATTCCTGTCAACCTTTTTACTTTCTCTTGCCCTTTATGAATGTACAGTGAATGAAAGTACGTATTGTTTTTATGTCCATTTTCACTGTATATACACGTTTTCAGGCCCTGAGTAAATGGGAAGAGGTGAGTTTAGGGCTTCTTCAAGACTAATGAAGGAACTCACTTTGGAAGATCTGAAAGAATATCAAATTTCTTGCAAATTAGTGAATTAAAATTTTGAAATTAAATCGGAATCCCACTTTTACTTTCTCTTGCCTATATAAATATATAGGAAGGAAAGTATTGTTTTCATGTCGATTTTTTGAAATTTAGTTTTCACCGGATATATTGCTTGAGTCCCAGCTCCTTGTAGTTGGAAGGAATGCAGTGCGTTGTTATAGTAGTGGAAGAATGAATGAGTTTGTAGTGTTTCTCAGCTGATGCATTTGTAGTAGTAGCGTATACTAACTAGACTTAAAAAATATTCCTATCATCCGGCGCATTAATTTAGCAAATACGTACCAGGTTATTAACTTGGTCGGATTCATAATATTTAACTTGCTAATTTATATCAAAACATGTAAATAAATTAATGTAATAATTACAAACAAATATGTTAAATTTAAAAACGGAAAATTTGAAAACGAATGTTTTGTATCAGAGGAATACAACAATCGTTCTCCCAGCATGCGTCACTCATTATACCTCACCCGTGCCCTTCACCCCTTGAACGCAATAAAGATGTTTTTAGTAATTGGTGTTTCTGTGTGTGTGTTTGTACAGAAAGTCTCAAGAACGGAACATCTTACAAACTTGAAACTTAAGTTAAATACTACTACTAAACCCGACATGAACATTTTCATCAAATTCGGTCAACCGGAAGTAGTAGTTTATTCGTGTCATTTCTCACTTTTTTGCGATTTCTCAAAAACGGCAACTAAGATTTTTTTTTAAATTACCTCATTTACTAAATTTTGTACGCTCTATAAGATAGGGTAACCGCCATTTCTGCTGAAATTCTTGGAAAGGCTGTTTCCTCATAAAAATTGTTTTTTTTTAAGATTGCAGTTTCAATGTGCATTTAAGCGCAGAAATGTATGAAAAAAAAATTGTAGGGAATTCAAAATCCTACAACTTTAATTTCAAACATTTTTTGTTTAACGCTTAGTTTAGCAGTAATTAGTGATTTTCTGTTGTTTTTCACGAAAATTTGTAAAATATCGATTTTTTAAAGATTTCAGCCTTGGTAGGCATTTTACGACATAGTTGTTATATTAAAATTTATAGGAAATTCAAAGATCTACAACTTTTTTTTAGAGCATTTTTCTCTTCAAAGCTCAGTTTAGCGTGAAAGAGTGATTTTCTGTATTTTTAAGCCGAACAGTGGTTGATTTTCATTTTGCGTTTTTCACTCATGATTAAAATTAGGTTATGTGTATTGAGGTTAGTTTTTTGTTTATTTCTATTGTTTTATTACTAATGTTAGGTTATATTTAGTAATTTGCATTGGCAAGAGAATGTTGTGTGAGTGTTTCACACCTGATTTTTATTATTCAAAAGAAAGCTATTAGGTGTAAGGTAGGAGCTAACCATTTTATCTCATGCAGATCACTATTTAAGGAGGTTAAAAAATTGCATTAGTTCGCTCAACATTTTTGAGGTGATAATGCGTGTTAGGCAAAATAGTTTTATATAAAATTTCAATGCTAGTATCATAACACAAGAAGCAAACGATCTTAGGCCTTATGTGGCTAACCACACCACAATATTGTTTGAACAAACACCTTTTTATGCGGGGAGAAAATATATCAATAAGTTACCCCAATCTTTTCTAAAATGTGATAATTTGCATTCCTTTAATTTAAAAATTCCTGAGAAATTACTTGATTGGTGAAACTTTTTATAGTGTACAAGAATATTTCTTTCTAAAAATAGTTGTAGTAGACAAATGTTCGATTTTTATGTACCGGGTGTCCCATGAAGAGGTTGCTATTTTTGAATTAATATGCCGGAGGTATCGCACACTGTACAGACTGGAAACTTTAGTTGTAATAAATAGATATGTAAAAAAGTACCCTCAAGTTTCATTTGCTTATGATTAATCAAATCAAAATGACGAAAGTAATTTAATTTGTATATCCATTTAAAATTGGTGATTTGTTACTATGTTACTTAAGTAATAAAATTAAAGAAATATGAAAGTGATAAATTATTAATGAATACAATTTGTTTCATTAACCTTTATTCGATCGATGTCCATCAATAGCTATGCTCTGATAGCAACGAAACAAAAATGAGCCATACGCGTTTTTGAAAAATTGCCGAGGTATCAACAGTATCATTTTTCATATTATTTTCTTTTTTCTGCCATTTTGGTTTGATTAGTCATAAGCAAAGGAACTTGATTGTAATGTTTTACATATTTATGTATTATAACTGTAAAGTTTCCAGTGTGTAGAGTGTGCATTACGTCCGGCATATTAATTCAAAAATATCAACCTCTTCGTGCGACACCGGTATTTCAGATGTTATAACTTCTGGACGTGTCCGATTTGTACTCCCCCGGGAATCTCCTGGAAGCATTAAAAAATTCGTTTACATCAATATTGATCAACTGGAAGAAGTTGTTTATTCGTGCGATTTTCTTAAAAACTGCTCTTAAGTTTTTTTTAAAAATCGCCTCATTAACTACATTTTATTCTCTAAGAGTTAGGGCAAGCGCTGTCTGCTGAAATTTTTCGTAGCGCTAAACTCCGTGGTAAAAAAATGTTTTATTTTAATATTGTGGTCTTGATATACACGTAACGACAAAAGTGTATAAAATTAAATGTGTAGGAAATTAAAAACGTACTCTATATATATTATATATGCGTACTACTTTTAATTCATGTTTATGAAAAATAATATCCTAACCGCTTCTGTTCATTGTTACTGTCGTTCTAGTGAATAAACACTTAAAGTCATTCTAGCCCTCTAAAAACGCTGCCTTATTTGAAATTCAGAATTATTTTGGCATTCGTGCTGCCATCTAGAGAATTAGCACGTTTACTTCATTGTGTTTTCAGGGTATCTGTGTTGTCTTTATAGGCTATAACTTATTGGTATACGTTTTTGGGATTGATTAAAGTATGCCCTGAATAAATGCAAATTTGAAATGCAACATACGTAGTTATATTTTAATTTGACGTATAATCTCGTACTCAATATTTAGTCACACGTCATACATTAATATTCTTGTAGTATAAAAATGAAGATAATTGTTAAAGTTTTACAGGGACAGCAGTGCACTTTGGAGGTAATATTTTAATTCATAACTGAATTAAATTTTTGTAGAATATTTGTATAAAATAATGGTTTTAAGAGCAACGTATTTTGATAGAAAGTTGACAAGACTCGGATTGTATTATTTGAGTTGTTTAGCATCGTGTTAAATTTTAGATATTTGTAACATCCTTATGATTTACTCGTAATTTAAAATATGTTAATACTTACAAACGAGAAGCGATAAATCAAAAATATTTGTGTTTGGTATTCACGGATGTTTAGTGACAGTTTCGGCTTGGATTTGATAACCAAATTATTCATTTGGTTGGTTTCTTAACCTAGTACCATATATAATGTCATTTTAAAATAGACAATCATGTGTTATGATAGTAAGTTATAACACTACGTTTTTGCATTGTAAAATAAGTTAAATTTTTAAAAAATTTACTTTCTGTAAATGTTTTTAAAAGTAGCATCTAGGAGACTCCGAAAAGAGAGTGTAGGACATGTCAAGATAAAAACAGATAACACTTGTCTTCAATTTATAACATTACTTACGAATTCGTTTACTACTTCAATGATTGTGTCATCTTTGTGTTTACTTATAAATCTGTGCTATTTCGTTATTTGGTCACCAGTCCGATTTGTGAAGAGACTTGTTCCATGTTTACGCTGCACAAATGGAATGATTAGATTGTATTGTTTGGTTATTTTAAAAACAATAACGAAAGTAATGTATTTGTCCAATTTGAAAACCGGCAAATTATCAAATTTAATAAAGGCAGTGCTTAACGAACTAATGCCCTATACACTGTTCCATTATAGAGGCGTTACCGATCTTAGTATGGATTGAGTTACAATAAATTAGCATAAAACCTTACTTGAATTCACCAGTTAGGTTAACGTAGATCTTAAGAACTAATGCCCAACCCTGTTCATCAGGTAAAAAGTCATTTCGTGAACTTTTTCACAGACTCAATGTTGTGGCAGTACGTCTTTTCCTGAAAAAATTTCATTGCATCTTCCAAATGCAGGAAGATTCCAAATAATTTGTCATTTCATCGCAAAAAAACAAGTTACTGCACAGAAAATAATCAATACACAACAAACAATACTGCTAACGTACATAAAGTAGTAAATTGGGTACTTAAATATTGTTTTTAATTTTATTTATCAAATTATAAACACAATTTGATTTTAAGAATTTTTCTCTATAGAGCCTAGATTAGAGGCAATTACTGATTTACCGTATTTTTAATTTGATCATCTACGTTGAATTTCATTTTGCGTCTTTCAATCATGTTTAAAATTAGATTATGTTTTTCAATTTTCATTGTTTACGTATGAGTAGACATAGATTATAATTGTTCATTATATACATTGGCAAGAGAAAGTCTTGTGTATTTCCCGCCAGATTGTTTCTACATACATTTAAAGTCAATTAGTGATTTTTAAATCCTAAAGTGGTCGATTTTCATTTTGTGTCATTCACTCATGATTAAAATTCGGTTGAGGTTCATGATTTACATTGGCAAGAGAAAGTCGTGTGATTGTTTCACATCAGATTTTTTTTATATAGTTAATATGAATCGTGTTAATTTTTTTCACTTCTTTAGGTACCTGGAACAACAACTGTTTTAAATGTGAAACAGATGATATCTGGAGCCTTAAAAATACCTGTTCATTATCAGAAGCTACTTTTAATGGGACGACCTTTGTCTGGTAAGTTAACTTTTTTAAATAAGTTGTTTTATTATCCCTCCTTAACAACTCCTAACTTAAGTTTCCAGTTTCAAGTTCATACGATGTTCCATTCTTGAGATATCTGTTCACACACACACACATACCAATCACTAAAAACATGTTTTTTGGTTCAGGAGTCTGAAAACGTGTAGATCCGGTGAAAACTCGATTTCGAAAAATTGACATGAAAACAATACTTTCCTTCCTATACACCTGGAACCATATATATACATACTATACCATGTACTTGGATATCATATCTAGGCAAGAGAAATTAAAAAGGAAAATGGAATATCTGGGTCGCATTATGCGTGGACCAAGATATAAAATACGTAGCTTAATAGTACAAGACAAGATTTAGGGGAAGAGAAATGTGGGAAGGAGAAGAATCTTGGCAAAGGGTTTAGTTGTACCTGAGCAGAGCTGTTTAGAACTGCGGTGTCCAAGGTTTGAACAGCCATCGTGATTGCCAACCTCCACTTATGGTTAAAATTAGGTTATTTTTTCATTATTTACATTGGCAAGAGAAAGTTGTGTAGTGTTTCACACCAGAGTTTTCCAATTGTTTTTTCTCTCGAAGTCAATTGGTGCAAAAGTTCAAAACATATTGTCGCCGACGGCACGTGGCCAAGCCTCACCATGCAGGATGGTTGGCTCTGAAAAAGGCCGTTGTAGGTGGTCAGACGCATTGAGCCGGTGTGTACAGCGTGGTGTCCGAAGAGTGACGGCTCGGCTACCAGGTTCAAGCCTAGCCTTTCCTCAGCGGCAGTTGGGTCCCCACTGCAGCGTGGCAGTGGTGGCCCCCAGAGCCCCGCAGTGTTGGGTTGGCTGATAGCGCGGCCAAGACGGTTCCCTCCAGGCCTGCGCTGACCTCTGTCTTCACCGTGATGTCTGCCGACACGCACGGGCTTCCGTCAACTGACCGGGTCGGGAATGAGGCTTCCGCCACGGGTAGCGTCATCCTGGGATGGCTGTGTCCTGGCTCGGCTGGGCTGTTCATCTTGCTTCAGTTACTTTGTCTTCTTTTTAGTCTTCCTGTCAGTTCGAGAGTTGGGCAATGAATGATGCTCGCGGGCCAGAACACCTGTTTATATACCGCCCCGTCGGCGAGGCCATTTCATATTAGAAGGGAGGCACTGCTTGCTGCGGAAGGTCCTGGGACCATCTCCAGACGACGATATTAGTGCGCCAGCTGGCGACAATATAAATTGAAGCTAATTACCTATTAATATTTTGCGTGTGACCGTTTTATTTTCAGATGATAAGCGATTGTGTGATTATCCGAATGTTTGTGATGGAGTGAGATTGAATCTGATTGTTAGTAAAAATGCAGCTAGTGTTCCTGCGAATACTCCTGGAACCTTTAATTCAACTAGTAATTTAACAACAACTTCTTCACCTATGCTATTGGAAGCTACTTATAATTTCTTAAATAAATATTATTCTGATGGAGATTCGAGGAAAATCGCTGACGAATTTATGAAAGTAAGTTAAAATTATTTTCATCATTTATTTAATCAAAGGAGTCTCCCAGGGAATTGATACAATGAATCCGGAGGTTTTTCATGCCTGGAAAGTGTCAAAAAAATGCTTTTCTTGAAGGCTGTCTAGCACCTCCTGTTGAAATGGAAAGTTACTTGGTTACTTTAGTACATATGTAAGCTATTTTTCGACATAGTCGCCATTTCTCTCAATGCAAGTGGTGAAGCGAGGTATCAATTTTTTGATGCCTTCCTCGAAGTAGTTTCCCGCCAACCCTTCGTCCACTTCTCCAACTCCTCGTTGGTTGAAAACCTTTTTCCACCCATGTGCAGCTTCAGGGAGGTGAAGAGATAGTAATCTGAACGTGCTAGGTCAGGGGATTGCGCAGGATGTTTCAGGACATCCCATTTGAACGATGCGAGCAGTTCCTTCGTAGCGTTGGCCATGTGTGGTCTGGCATTGTCGTGCAGCAGGCAGGCTCTTTTTGTCAGCACGCCTCTCTTCTTGTTCTGAATCACCCTCTGCAATTTTTTTAGGGTCTCATAGTATCTTGCAGAGTTGATGGTCTCCCCTTGAGGCATACATTGAGTTAAAATTATTCCTTGACAGTCCCAAAACACGGATGCCATGATTTTCTTGGCTGAAATTATGGTTTTGAACTTTCTTCGGAGGATGAAGAGGTGTGATGCCACTATTGAGACTGTCTTTTGGTTTCAGGTGTATAGTCACAACCCAAGTTTCATCTCGAGTAACGATGGAGCGGAGAAATTCATCTCCATGAAGTTTGCACAGCCTTAAAAACTCTTGCCCGGCCTCCTCTCAATTCAACTTGTGTTGGTCTGTCAGCTGTTTTGGAACCCACCTCGCGGACAGTTTCCGATATCCGAGAGTTTCTGTGATTGTTTCATGTAGTAGAGATCTGGAAATTTGCGGAAACATTGCAGAAAGTTCATCCACAGTCAATCTGCAATCGTCACGGAGCACATTTTTGATTTTTTCCTCGATTTCGTCAGTCACAATTGATGGTCTTCCGCTCCTCTGATAATCATGCACAGACGTACGACCGTTTTTAAACTCGCGACACCACTTGTACACATTTGTACAATTTATAGCTTTATCACCGTATGCAGTGTTCACCTCATTAAAAACCTCTACTGGAGGTTTTCCCTTCCAAACGAGATATCGGATGACGCCGCATATTTTGCACTTGGTGGAAGATTGGATTGACATTTTTCACGAAACGTGTTGTCGCGTTGACTTTTCTCAATGTACTGACCTCGAACCGGTCTCATTGCAAAGGGGAGAAGTCAGGCTGCATGGAAGTATAGCTAACATGTTGAAAATAAAATCCCTCCGTCTGTGAGAGCCTCAGTACACTTACGTTTTGGATATGCCTCGTAGTAATAGGTAATAGCACGACCCATGCGGAAAGAAGTGAACTAAATTATCCACTAACAGGTAGATTTTTTGTACAAAGGTTTATTGATACAGAAAATGGTAATCAAAACAAACCGCCCGGCGGCAACATCATGACTTGCTGGACGGTATGTTGTGAGTATTGCCTTGCTGTAATCTTGCCAACGCTTTTATGGATGCATGGCTGCTGACTTCTTGGCTCGGTGTACAACATACAGAACTTGCTGTGTGTCCGTGAAAGATTCAGCGTGACTGGTCACCCTTGTGTTCGCAAAAAATTGCATTTGGTTTGCTGTGGTTGAATTTGGTTTCAGTAAATTCTGATTTGGCTTCTGCAGACTTTTTCCTATTTCTTAAACTAAAACCTACCTTAAAAAAAGATCGTTCTTTTCGAAAGGAGCTCTACGAAAGTAAAAATGAAGGACTTTGTAGAGCAACGTTGTAACATAGCTTCAACATCGGTAAATTATTTTCTGAAACATCGGCATTGCTTTAGCAGGCACATAAGGAGGACTATATAAGCAGTACTTAATGTTATGAGTGTTTTACGCATTTCAAATCGGGTTGATCATCAACCGACGAAATTCCAAGATCAGGATGACCTTCAATGTTAACAAACAATGAAAACATTGACTATCATGAAGTTGTTCATCAAGAATTTATTCCATAAGATCAAACAGTCAACAAGGTGTTTATGGGAACATTTGCAACAGAATCGGCCTAACTGTGGAAAAACAATAACTGGATTTTATTTCCAGTACAAAATCGTACTGGAAACCTACCTTGAAAGGAGATCATTTTTAAAATTTAACCCTTCTGGGACTGATAGGTTTTAGAATATTAACTCTTCAAACACTAATTCCAAGATTGTACCGATAAACTTGACATTTTTTTTATCTATCTCTATCCTAAAAATTTTAAATTTTTATGACACATTAAAACTTTTTTTATGCCAGTTAAAGCGAATTTACAAAAAATTTGTTGTAATTTATGCAAAATTGCGCGTTTTTGTCAAAATTTACCAATAAACTTTTTTTGTTTTTTTTTAGTCTGTTAGTAGAAAAATGTCTAGAGAAAAATTTGATTTATTAAACGCCCTTGCTTACCACACAATACAACTTCAAGCGTATGTAAGAGTCAAGTGAATATGAATTCTATAGTAAAATGCAGGCCATAAATATTTCTCTTTTTGAGCTTATGTCATTGACCCATTCCTACAGTTATTTATATGACATGTCATTATATGAAAGCATGGAAGTTTGTGAACACGTGCATATAGAAAAAATTATAAAAAATAATATTGGAACTCTTAAATTCCATTTTGAAGAATGTTAGAAAATTAGCTATTCTACCAATTTCGGGACGTTTATTCCCCATTACAGGTCATATTCAATTCAACTGGTTTTGCTATAATAGCACCATTGAACAATTTATCTACCTTTACCATTCAAGCTTTCAAACGTGTTATAACTCTATTTTTAAATGAGATACGGCCTTTACATGGTTTTCGTCAAAAAAAAACCAGAATTGAGTGGTATCTCAACATTCACAAATCAATAGAAAATTTCCCACTAACCTGATTGTGTTTCTAAATAGCTTACGTTCTTCCTCATACATTCACGATTTAATTATAATGTTTACTGTTGTGCGTGTACAATGACCTTCACTATTACACAAACTGTTGAGTACTTACACACTCGTCATCTAACAACCGTATATGGGCTATCCGGCTTAGAAGGGTTAAAAGAAATTCAAGAGAAATCGCTGGCATAGCTGAAAGAGTTCACACCAAACAAGCTCCAGAGGGCATACAAACAATGGGAACAGTGTATTTCAAGCAAGGGTGATTGCTTTGAAGGAGATAAACATGTGTAAAGTTTTAAGAATTATAATAAAGATTTTATGATGAAATATCAATTTTTTTTTTAACAAACCTCTAATTTCTCTCTAAAATGAGTGTTATGTTTATGATTACAGGAATTTAACAAGTCAGTTGCATCCCTCAGTTTAGATGATATCGAACGAATCGCCACCTTATACTTGGATGATGAAGCAATGATAAGCTGATTACAGTAATTCTCAGCCCTTTGATGGATTGTATACTTATAATTAATTATCTGTTATTATACATTGGTATCATTTACTACGTTGTATGTAATTAATAAATAAATCTTTCTTCGTAATTAGTTTTATTATACTCCTTTCTACAAGACCATGGTATAGTTCAATTATTAACGAGACAAATTGATGCAGAGAAAAAACTTGGGTGAAACACTCACTACTTTGTCTTGCCAGTGTAATTATCAAAAACATAACCTAATTTTTTTAAAAATCGTGTTCATGAGATATTTTGTTCACTCACACACACACACACACACACACACAGACCAATCGCTAAAAACATGTTTTTTGGTTCAGGGGTTCTGAAAACAGGTAGATTCGGGGAAGAATCGACATGATAACAAAACTTTCCTTTCTATATACGAGGGTCATTCGTAAAATAAGATTCCCATGATTTTTAAAAATAGACAGCTATATTTTTTATCTTATTGTTATACATCAATTTAAAGCTTAAAACTTACACTATTTTTCTACATAATCGCCGTTTCTGTCCAAACACTTTTGCAGATGATGCTCAAACTTTTCTATCCCCATGTTGTAGAACTCTGCTGCTAATCCTTTTAGGAATCGAGTAACCTCTTTCTTGACTTCATCATTGGTACTGAAGCATAGGTCACCCAAGTGTTCCTTTAATTTTGGCAATAAGTGTTAATCACTTGGGGCTAGGTCCGTGCTGTAGGGGTGGTGGGGCACAACAGTCCAGCCAAAATCTGTCGGCAGTTCTTGAGTTTGATGTGAGACATGAGGTCAAGCGTTGTCATGGAGAAGCCTCACACCTCTGGACAATCTTCCTCTCCAGCGGTTCTGGATCGCGCGTCTCAGTTTTCTTAATGTGTCGCAATATCTGTCACTTTACTGTTGTTCCATGAAGCAAAAAGTCAATCAAAAGCAGACCCTTCCTGTCCCAAAAGACGGTTGCCATGACTTTCAATGTGAATGTCAATAGGTGAAATCCGTTTTGCATTTAAAAAACGTATCACAGCGCAAATTTCGCATCTGGCGGTAACAGCGATAGGGAGCTCCATTTTCGAAGGCTGCTAGGCCGGCACTGATCAACGTAGCGAGGCGGGAGTGGTGCAGAAAAAGAGAGGGAGAGCTGATGAGTAAGATAGTGTTGCCAGATTTCTCCCAGCACATCGCATTCTGTGTCGGCAGCTTAGGGAACCGTATTTTATGAATGACCCTTGTATTTATATAGGTAAGAAAAAGTAATAAAAATCTATAAAAGAAAAGTAGGTACAGATATTTTTGTAGCACCCATTAAGAACGGGACACCTACGCAACTGTTTTGACAACCAAACGTGCAACCAAACTCATCGATTGCCATGGTAACCACCACCACCCGGGTAGACAAAGCCTTACTACTACTATAATACACCCACATCCAGTAACTTCATGACACAAAAGACTTACTCTATAAACACAGACGGTTGATTCTTCAATTAATCAAGTTTCTAAATAAATAAAAATGAACTCGAATAAAACCGTCTTATACCGTCACACTTTTTATAAGTCAAGTATTGGCAACGTTACTTTTATTCTGAACAACTAACAGACCTTCATGTAATCAAATACTTGACACAAACCAAATAAACACTAAAAACAATTTGTACAACCTATTTTTCCTTAAATTAAAAAAATATTTAAAAAATCTGGTGTGAATACTCACACGACCTCTTGTCTATGTGAACAATTAAAAATATAACCTATACATTCAATCATGAGTGAATGACACAATGAAAATACATACACCTCGTTTTACTTTCTCTTGCCTGTATGACTGTATAGGAAGGAAAGTATTGTTTTCATGTCGATTTTTTGAAATTGAGTTTTCAACAGATATACACGTTTTCAAACTCCCGAACCCAAAAAAACTATGTTTTTAGCGATTGGTCTGTGTGTGAACAGAATATCCCAAGAACAGAACTTTGTACAAACTTGAAACTTAAGTTAGATACTACTAACAGACATGACAAAAACATTTTCATCAAAATCGGTCAATGGGAAGTAGTTGTTTATTCGTGTAATTTTTCACTTTTTTGCGATTTTCTTATAAATGGCTCCTACGATGTTTTTAAAAATCACCTCATTTACTACATTTTGTATGCTCTACAAGATAGGATAGGCTACCCATGTCTGCTGAAATTCTTGGAAAGGCTGTTTTCTTAGAAAAAAAATTTTTATTTTAATATTGCGGCTTTAATATGCATTTAGCGCAAAAATGTATAAATATAATAAAAGTTGTGAAGAATTTAAAATCGTACAACTTTTAATCCAAACATTTTTTTGTATAACGTATAGTTAAGCGGTAATTAGTGATTTTCTTTTTTCTTTATGAAAATGTGTTAATAAATGGATTTTTTAAGATTTTAGCGTTAAGTGTGCATTTTTACGACAAAAGTGTATAAAATCAAATTTATAGGAAATTTAAAGATCTACAACCTTTATTTAAAGCATGTTTCTGTACAGAACCTAGTTTAGCATGAAAGAGAGTTTTTCCACATTATGAAGTAAAAATAAGGTTAGGTTTCATTTTGCATCATTCACTCACCATTAAAATAAGGTTATGTTTTTTTGTTTATTACTAATGTTAGGATAATAATTGTTAATTATTTGCATTGGTTAGATTACATTCAGTAGTGTTTCAAAAAAAGACTAACCTGTGAACAAAAAGTAAAACTAAACTTGACAGAACTGTCCATTAATACCTAGAAACATGAAATAATTGAAGCTGAAGATAACGATGATCATGATTGCGATGATTAGTAATATGAGTGTATTTTTAAAGTATGTACAGTTTTAAAATTCCGCCACTTTAGCACTGCTGTTGGTATTTGGCGCGTACGTGCTGTGTACCACTATCTATTGGCAAGCTACAGACACCATTACAGAATCATTCGACCATGTTTACCTTTGTTGTGAGTATTTGAAATGTCTCCTCCAATTGAGAATCCACCAACTGTGAAATGCGCTCTGTGATTCGTTTCCTTGCGCTAAAGACATGAAAGCGACGGAAATCCATCGTCAGATCAGTGAAGTGTGTGGAGAAAAAATTATGAGGGATGGGATGTTACGGAAATAGGTGAGTGCTGTTAAAGATGGCCGTACAAATGTGCATTATGGGGTACGAAGTGGGCGACCTTCAGTCATTACTGAAGACTTGGTGCAGAAAATGTGAGAGAGAACAGACACTTTAGGATTTCGTCATTATCTAATTAGTTTCTTGTAGTGTCAAGAAGTGTGCTTTATGAAATTGTAACAGAACATTTAAATGATTGAAAGTTATGCTCTAGTCATGAGACGGCACAGTAAAATAGGGGAGCTAGCACACCCCACTTCGCACCCTTGAGTGAACGGCACAGAGCATGCCGTACAATTGAACGATGAGATAGGGTGAACTGTGGGAGTGAGCTAGTAGATTTTAATACGTACAGCTTGAGCTGAGCTATGTGAATAAACAGACAGTGAGTCGAGCCGAGGGTGACTTTCGCACACAGTACATTGCGTTTGTGCGTGCGTCAACCTGAACGTTCATGCATCCCTTTCCACATACAAATTTTTGTCATGTGTATCTTTGTTTCATATACACGTGGTAAAAATTGTTATAGTACAGTACAATGGTATTTTACAACCACTTCTTTCAGGGTTGTTGAAGTATAGTATGAAAAAATAATGACTCCCTCTCAGCACCTGTCTCCTGCACCCTCACTAACAGAGGTAGAGTTTGATACGATATGTATACTTTCCATGCAGCGTTTAGGTAGCACTTGCTATGATGCGACTAGAGAAAAGTGGTTTAGCCGTGGAGGGGATGTACAAGTCAGCTCTGTGCAGAGAGCGTGCTGTGTGGGGAGAAACGCTCGGTGTGCTGGTGTGCTGATCGTTCAAAATAAAAGAGGTGGTAGCTCACCGCTCTTTTGTGCGACTCGCTCATGAGCATCACATCATTATTATGCTCCCGCTGGGTTGCAGTGATTGTCTAATCAGGTGGCAGATTCCTACAAGGATGGTATTTAACCTTATTATTTCTATGATATTTATTAATAACATTTCTAGTATAATTGTTAAAGAATGTAAACATCTTTTAATTACTCCTCTCCTTCATTTGATTAACTTCTCATTCGAAGCAGGTGTATTTCCAAACAAACTGACGGAGGCTATAATATTCCCTATATTTAAGAATGGAGATAGCCAGTTAGTTGAAAATTATAGGCCCATAAGTATTTTAAACACAATCAGTAAAATTTTTGAAAAGGTAGTATTTATTAGGTTAATCAGTTTCTTGACTGAAAACCTAATCATCTCAGAGGATCAGCATGGTTTCCGAAAAGGTAGATCAACTAAAACTGCAATTGTTTCACTTATGGAGCAAGTAGTTGATATATTGGACGCCGGGGAGAAAGCATTGGCAGTGTTTCTGAATCTGAGTAAAGCTTTCGATTGTGTTGATCATGAAATTTTATTGAAAACACTAGAGTCATTAGGCGTTAGGGATGTAGAATTGAAATGGTTCCAATCTTACCTTATTAATAGATTACAGTGTGTGGAGTTAACTAGGGTTGTTAGAGGGAAACTTACAAAGGTTGTATCTGGAAAGCTTGAAATCAAAGCAGCCGTTCCACAAGGGTCAGTTTTAGGTCCAATTCTGTTTCTATTGTACAATAGGTTACCAGAAGTCATACCTAATGGCAGAGTGGTGGTTGTTTGCTGACGATACTTCAGTAATCAGTAACAGTTCACTGGTAGATGCTCTTGAAGTAAATACACATGTTAACAGTCCGTAGTACAGTTCTTGAATCAAATGTTATTAACAGTTAATGGGAAAAAGTGTCAGTACTTGCAGTTTAAAAATAAACATAACGTTAAAGAAAGTAGAGAAGTTGATGTATTTATTCATAATAATAGTTTAGAGCATGTAGAAACAGTGAAGTTCCTGGGCGTATCTCTAGATAGATCTTTGTCCTGGGACTTCTATACCAATCAAGTTTGTAGTAAAATATCATCTGGGGTATTTGCATTAAAACAAATTGCCAGATTAAATGATAAAAAATTACTAATGGCAGCTTATCATGGCCTCATTCTGTCTCATATCCGTTATGGTATTTTAGTATGGGGTAATTCTAGCGTGGGTAATATGAATAGGGTTTTTAAAATTCAAAAGAAAGCTATTAGGTGTATGGTGGGAGCTAACCAGCTAACCTCATGCAGGCCACTATTTAAGGAGCTTAAATTGCTTACAGTTCCTTGTCTCAACATTTTTGAGGTGATTATGTACGAGGCAAATATAATTACATACTCGTATGTTAGGCAAAATAATTTTATGCAGAATTTCAATGTTCACAATCATACCACGAGAAACAGGAATGATTATTATGTGGCTAATCACTCCACAAAATTGTTTGAACAAAAACCTACTTATGCAGGGAGAAAATTCAAATAAATTACCCCAATCTTTAAAGTGTTGTGAGGATTTGAATTCCTTTAAAAAAAATCTAATAAATTACTTGATCGGTGAAACTTTTTATAGTGTACAAGAATTTCTTTCTTGATAGTAGTGATACATTGTGTGATTCTTATATGTATTTCAGGTGTTATATCTGACGACATGTCCTATACTCCTCCTGGAGTCTCCAGGGCGCAAAAAAAATTCTAGATCGGCAGAGAATTTCTAGCATATGGGTCACCGAACCGTAAAGAAATATCAAAAATTTGCTATAAATCACATACCTTATCACAAGATGTATCGAAATAACAAGAAAACTTAGGAAAATAGAATAAATACATTATTGAAATTTTAATCTGACGGTTTGGGATGCTGAAGCTGTTTGAGAATAATTTTTAGAGAAATATTTTTCTAAAATTTTAGATGACAAAACTGTTTAAAACTTTCTTATGCTCTACTTTCAAAATTCATTACAAACGAATCATTACTTATAATGTTTATTTAAAAAAAACAATTCTTTGCTCAAAACTGAAGAAAATGTGTACAAAAACATAATGTAAACCAAGAAATAACCGAATTCAGCTCTAGCATAGCGTGGTTTCAACAGAGAAACAAAGACAGAATATACAACAAACGATTGTATTGTAAAAATTTACTTTAAACATTACTAAACTATTGTACAACACAGCAACGCTGTCTGTAGATGAATTTAAAACTAAAATGATAACATTACAATGCTATAAAGCAAATCCGAAAAGACTGGTTCAAGAAGCGGTAACATCTTCTCAAAGTCAACGATTGCCGGCTGTAGGGTTAAATGCTGGTTGTATGATTCGAAAAGTGCCGTAATATTAGAGGGAATCATGTACAATAGTAGATAAAAATACAGGCTTTCATGTAAAAATAAAATTATTGAAAGTCTATGTGTTTTCTTTTTATCTTTAAACAGTACGCCTCGTAGAAGTAGAGAAAAAAATCTGGTGTGAAACACTCACACAACTTTCTCTTGCCAATATAAATAATTAACAATAAACCTAACATTAATAATAAAACATTAGAAGTAAACAAAAAACTAACCTCAAAAACATAACCTTATTTTAATCATGAGTGAATGATGCAAAATGAAAATCAACCTCAGTTTGGCTTAGAAATACGGAAAATCACTCTTTCTCTCTAAACTAGGCTCTGTAGAGAAAAATGCTTTAAATAAAAGTTGTAGATCTTTTAATTTTCTATAAATTAAATTATATACACTTTTGTCGTAAAATGCATACTAAGGCCGAAATCTTAAAAAAATCAATTTTTCACACATTTTCGTGAGAAAAAAAACAGAAAATCGCAAATTACCGCTAAACTAAGCGTTATACAAAAAATTGTTTGAAATAAAAGTTGTAGAATTTTCAATTCTCTACAACTTTTATTATATAAAGTTTTGCGCTAAAATGCATATTAAAGCTGTAATCTTAAAAAAACAACGTTTTTACGTGAAAACAGCCTCACCCAGAATTTCAGCAAACATGACGCCTACCCTATCTTGTAGAGAATAAAAAATTGAGTAAACCAGGCGATTTAAAAAAAAATCGTAGGACCAGTTTTTGAGAAAATCGCAAAAAAGTGAAAAATTACACGATTAAACTACCACTTCCGGTTGACCGATTTTGATGAAAATGTTCGTGTCGAGTCCGGTAGTGGTACTTAACTTAAGTTTCAAGTTTCAAGTTCGTACGATGTTCCGTTCTTGAGATATTCTGTTCACACACACACACACACACACACACACGCACACACACACACACACAGACCAATCGCTGAAAACATGTTTTTTGGGTTCAGGGGGTCTGAAAACGTATAGATCCGGTGAAAACTCGATTTCGAAAAATCGACATGAAAACAATACTTTCCTTCCTATATATTCATATAGGCAAGAGAAAGTAAAAATATTAATTTAGTTAAATGATTAACAAAATTGCAAAGGTGAGTCCAATGTTTTGAAATGTTTCAGTCTGTGAGTATCTTCGCTGTTGTTGAAGAGGTTAGTTGGGAAAGGATTTTGGTGCTCTTCTAACTTTTTTTATGAAGGACAGGTTTAGAACATTGGGCGTTTTCATTGGTTACATACCATGAGGATGCGGTGTCTCAGGTATTTTCATTGAAAATGCTGCAGTATTTCTACACTTGATAAACTAGCTGTTCCCCATAGCTCTAACCCGTCAGTCCAAACTGATTTGAGTATAACTTCATATATGAGAACTTTATTTCCAAGAGAAAGTTAAGACTTTTTGCCTAAAAGCCAGAAAAATTTACATAATTTTAACTCAAGTTGTTTTCTTTTCTTCCATAATAATGACTTCACCGAGTGAATCTTCGATCTAAATATAAACTTGGATATTTAACTTCTTTTTGTGGGGTTAAAGGTGACCACAGGACTTGTTGGTTTGTTTAATGTAAACATTACGTGTGTTGACTTAATTCAAATTAATTTTTACTCTCCATTTATTACACCATTTGTGAGTATTGGCATGGGTTTGTAACTTCTTAATGACACTTGTAGAAGCATCTGCCACTAAATTCGCTATGCCATCTGTGAACATTGCTGTTACAGATTCATATCTGAAAGGCCGGCTGTTATAAATTTTATTTTTTTTTAGCTTTTTGATCGCTGCTTTTCATGGTATTTTTTTTAGGCATGAATTTTTGAACAGGGACCCCCAGTGGAGTTTGTTCAGTAATGGATGTCAGCTGGTCACCATACAATGTCACTTTCCCAAACTGTGTTGCTTAACAATTAATAGTGGCTTTCTACCAGCTGACTGCGCTGGCCCCAAGTTTAACAAATTAAATTTTTTTTTTAGTCGTTTCAACAGCATGGTCATTAGCTACTACAGAGGGTTATGGAACATAATTGTGAGTTGTTTATAATTTCTAGATTTTAGCCGGGAATCAAACCCAGGATGTTCGCATGGTAGGCCAGCGTGCTACCACTATGCTATGGAGGCTGCGATTATGTTTTTAGTGCAGTCGGTTATTGGTTTGATTTTACAGGACTGATTTGAAGTAACAAGAATATTTTTATTATAATATCACAATATTGTGCGGTTATTTTACATCCATTTACTCTGTGAACAGAGCTTTAATAACAATATTATGGTTTATATCTGTTATGGTATTTTAGTACGGGTTAATTGTAGTATGAGTAATACAAATAGGGATTTTAAAATTCAAAAGAAAACTATAAATGTATGGAAGGAGCTAACCAGTTCACCTCATGCTGACCACTATTTAAGGAGCTTAAATTACTTACGATTCCCTTACTTTACTTTTTTGAGGTGATAATGTATGTTAAGACAAAATACTTTTATGGAAAATTTCAATGTCCACAATCATAACACAGAAACGTTTAGTTCCGTAAAATTATATGAACAAATCTTAATTACGCTGGGAAAAATACATCAATAAATTAACCCAATTTTTAAAATGTTGTGATAATTTGAAATCCTTTAAAAATAATGTAAAAAATTGCTTGATTAGTAAAACAAGAACTTCTGAATTACAAGAATTTCTGAATAGTTGTAGAAGAATAATAATATGTGAAGATATAACACCTGTATTTCAGGAGTTATAACTTCTTGACGTGTGTTATAAAAATAATAATATTCACATAAATGCGTTTATAATAATTAGTCATTGTGAAAATAATTTTTATTTCAAAATTTTGAACTCGTCGGAAATCTATTACCGAGGATGCTCACTAGATGGCATTTAAGTGCATCGATATGTAAAATTTGGTAGTTCATATTTGTTCCGTTAGGAGTGAATCGGTACCATGTTCATGATTGGTCAAGTTTCTTGTTAGAGTCATCACAGCAGTCTAGATTTGGTATTGGACGTCGTTGTGTGGTAGAGTTTAGTGGACGTCGTTTGAAGGAATAGATCCGTCTTTGTTATGTTGTACGTGCGGTGATTTCGGTCTCTTTTGAAAACTGAACGTTTTTGTATAATTGTGTTGTGTGGTGTTAGTGTACAAATAATTAGTTGATTATGGAAAATAGCAGTAATAGCAGTGCAACTGTTGAAAGTACTTCTCAAAATCAGAATGAAATTGAGCCAGGGTGTGGTTGTAATAATATAACAATTTCTGTTAACCCAACGACTGGAGGTCAGTTTGATCTGGCTGTGACAAAAAATGATACCATTGAAAACCTTAAAAAATTAATATCGAAAAAATTAAAAGTGCCAAAAGAACGGATATGTCTGCTTCATAGAGAGAGGTAAGATTTTGTGTTGATATTGTTTCCTTACTTGGCGACCATTTTGATAAAATGTGTGGTAGGCTATAGTTTTTATTGTAGGATTGTGAACATCTATAATCAGCTGTAGGCGATAGCGTAGGTTACATTGTAATGGATGTCGGCCTACATTACAAACTAAAATGAAATAACTGGTCGCCAACATGGTCAATTTTATCAAAATTGCTGAGGTGGCCTTTTTTTACCAACCACCTAAAACATTTTGCTCGTGGTAATATTTAATCTTCGCGTGGAAGCTAAATTGGGATCACAGTTAATTTGTAAACCTAAAATTAAGACATATTTGACGAAGAAATTCAGAAACCTTATTAACATCCAAATGAAATCGAATTTATTTTTGGGGGCCGGTAATCGTTGGCGTACCTAAATTATTAAAAAAGATCTGCCCAACTAAAATTTCACGAACAAGTTTGAATAACGTTCTTTTATATTTCGTATAACAATATGGGATCTAATTATTTTTAAATTGTAGGCCTAATCATTTAAATTAAAATTGGGCCTAAATGATACGACTTAGTCTTTTTAAAATTAATTTTGTTATCGAATAACTTTATTCATTACGTATTAACAGTTAATTTTGTTAAATGTTGGTTTAGTTAACAATATTTATCAGTAAATTTAATGTACATTTAATAAAAGTTGTAAGCCTATTAATTATATTTCATGACTTAATAAATTAACAGTGCATTTTAGAAATTATATCTTTATCTGTAATATTTGTTTGCAAAATGGGTGTGTACATTCCTGATAATGTAGTCATCCTGTTTTTAAGCTACTCTACCCTTCAAATTGAACTTTGTTTCCAATTTGTGTTCCATTTTAGCCCTATCTACATAGTTGTAATCTTCATCAGAACATTTTCCATGTTTTCAAACCATCCCATATACGAGGGTTGTTCCAAAAGTACCCGTCCTAACAAAGAAAACACAAAAATTTTTGAAAAGAATTATAATTATTTTTCAACATAATCCCTTTTCAGCTTTATACAATTTTCCGAGCGATGTTCAATAAGTTCGATACCTTTTTTATAACAAGAACTGTCTTGTTCGTCAAAATAACCATTAACTGCCAACATTTCTTCATCATTTGAAAATTTTTGACCACTGAGCCATTTTTTCAAGTTTGGTAACAGAAAATAGTCCGGGGGGCTAAATCTGGTGAATAGGGTGCATGAGGTAGCAATTCAAACTTAAATTCATTAATTTTGGCCAATGCAATAACAGATTTGTGAGCTGGTGGATTGTCTTGATGAATCAACACTTTCTTCTTAGCCAAATGTGGCCGTTTTTGCTTGATTTCTTCGCTCTAACGTTGCATTAAGTTTGCATAATACTCGCTGTTGATAGGTTTTCCTTTTTCAAGATAGTCAATGAAAATTATCCCATTGGCATCTTTAAAAACCGATGCCATGACCTTTCGTGCAGATTTAACGGTCTTCGCCTTCTTTGGAGTCGGTTTTTTCTTTTCAGTCCATTATTTTGATCTTTTGTGTCTGGTGTGAAATGATGGACCGATGTTTTATCCATGGTTATGAAACTGCGCAAAAATTCTGCTTTGTTGCTGTGAAACTTCATTAAACACTCAATTGAAACATCTTCACAACACTGTTTTTGCTCGAGTGTGAGCAAACGCGGCACCCATCTTGCACACAGATTTCTCATGTCAAAATTTTCAGATAATATGCGACGTACCAAACTTTTCGAAATGCCTACTATGTCTGCTAGCTCGTGCACTTTCAGTCGATGATCATCCAGTACCGCTTCGTGGATTTTTCTTCATCATTTCTGGAGTCGTCACCTCACTTGGTCGACCATTGCGATGGTAGTCTTGGCAGCTCGTACGGCCTCGTTTAAACTCTGTAACTCAATATTTTACTGTTGTAATTTTTTTTTTTTTTTTAACGTCCGACTGTTCTGCAATTACTGCTAATGCAGACGGTGAAGGATGAAATGATTTTTTGTAACGTATGAAAATATGCCGTGCCTGAATGGGATTCGAACACAAGACCGCATGATGAGAGGCGAGCACGTTACCAACTGCGCCAATGCGGCCGGCTGTTGTAAACGAAGGAGCAGACTTACTCAGAGTAGAATCTACTTCAGCTTTTATATTGGTTGGGCTGAGGCCTTTCAAATGAAAGTATTGTAATACATAACGATGACCAATTTTCTCCATTTTCACAAATTCATTGAAAATGTTCATTATTGATGGGTGCCAAATAAATAATAAACAACATAACGTCTTCAAATTTGAAACATATGCTTTATAGATTGTGTACTTTCTAATACAATGATATTTTTCAAACAACTACCGCCATCTCTAGGTCAGGCTGGGTACTTATGGGACCACCCTTGGACTTTGTTAAACTAAGCTGGTCATTAATCATTCCAGATTATGTAAAATTCTTTGCATAAATATATTAAACCTAATATTGGTTAACATCCCTAGATGTGTCTTTAAGTACCATCCTGCAATCTTTGTAACACTGTGCCTTCGTCACAGTAGTTTAAAAAAGCTGTAATTGTGAAGAAACATCCTGAAATGCTTATTTTATTTTGTATGTAATTCCGTTAGATATATTTTATGAATCCATCCTGACTAGAAATTTTTTTTTAATTTTAATATTAGTATTGAAAACTTATCTTCTGTGATACGTGGAAAAAATTTAGCTGGTTTAAGAATGAAGACCCCCCAGTACAAGAATGATCGAAGTCAATTTACCCTTTTACAATTTTTTTACAACATTAATTTTTATGTTAAAATCTTTTGTACTGTAAGAAATAAAGTACTGTTTCTTGTACTTTGTACATTTTCATTAGATTATTTATTGGTAATGGAATAATAATTGGTTTTACTAATTTTTTTTGAATCCTTTACCCAAATTTTTACTCTCTCTTGCCTATATGAATAAATAAGAAGGAAAGTATTGTTTTCATTTCGATTTTTTAAAATAAAATTTTCACCAGATCTATAAGTTTTTAGACCCCCTTGAACCCAAAAAACATGTTTTTTTAGTGATTGTCTGTGTATATTTCTATTTCATATAATGTATTAATACAATAATTTCACTAACCTTCTTTTTAAACTGCGTCACCTTTATTTTAATTTTTACTTACACGTGTTTCGGTGGATCCACCATCATCAGAGTAAATAACATATAATTGAAACTAAAAACACTATTAAAAATCTATAGAAGATGATACATCTTCAGTCACTTGTATAAAACTCTGTGTATATGTACTGTGTATATATCTGTCTGTGTATATGTACAAAAATCTCAAGAACGGAACATAGTACAAGGTTCAAAGTTGAAATTTAATTTAGGTACTTGTAGAGGACCTGACACAAACATTTTCATCAAGATCGGTCAACTGGAAGTAGTAGTTTATTCGTGTAATTTTTCACATTTTAGCAAATTTCTCAAAAATGGTTCCTGCGATTTTTTTCCCCATATTTTTTATTTTCTACAAGATAAGGTATAAGTTTCAGGCGAACTAGTGTCCCATAGCCGAGCGAGTGAGAGGGAGATATGTGGCATAACTACGCATGCGCCCAAAGGTCTTTACCATTATAATCCAGATCTGAAAACATACTGCAGTCGTTATCTTGCTTGTTAGTTTACTGCATGCATAAACGCTTGCTCACAACAGAGAGTAAAATTAAAGACAATGTTATTGGAACGGCGCGTATGGCTTGTGCGAGTGAGAGCGTTATGCATTCTCTCACTCCCACGGCTAGGGGACATTAGTTCATCTGAATATTATAGGTGCCATTTCTGGTGAAATTCTTGGGGAGGTTGTTTTCTTGTAAAAAATGGTTTTTTTAAAATTAGGACGTCAATATACATTTTATCCCAAAAATGTATATAATAAAAGTTGTAGCGAACTTTAAATCCCACGACTTTTATTTTAAACATGTTTTTGTATAACGCTTAGTTTATCGGTAATTAGCGATTTTCTGTTTTTTCTCATGCAATCTTGTAAAATTTTTTTTTTTAAGATTTCAGCCTTAGTAAGCATTTTACAACAAAAGTGTTTAATCAAATTTATAAGAAATTAAAAGATCTACATCTTTTATTTAGAACATTTTCTCTACAATGCCTAGTTTAGCGTGAAAGAGTGATTATCCATATTTTTAAGCCAAACTGAGGTTGATTTTCAATTTGCTTCTTTCACTCATGATTAAAATAAGGTTATGTTTTTGCGGTTAGTTTTTTGTCTATTTCTAATGTTTTATTACTAATGTTAGGTTACATTGGTCATTATTTGCATTGGCAAGAGAAAGCCGTGTGAGTGTTTACACCAGATTTTTTTCTGAATCTCTGTGTAGAGAGAGCATGGCAAACCAATATATTAATTACTTTCGTGTTTTGCTCACGTTTCCTTTTCTACCACAATCTCTTGATTCCATTGGATCTTTCCTTCTTAAAGTCATTCATCTTATGTAGTTAACGTCTCTTCTTTTCATTCTCTCCCTCAAAGTTCACTCTCTGGTATTTTTTTCTAAAATTTCTCTATTCTATATGTCTTCTGTGTAGATATTTGCATCTTTAAGGTGGTTCAATGTTAACTGCTGTGAAACATGCTGGTTTGGTTTTGAGATTATTATTTTATCGTAAATTTGTTTTGTGAATCTGCTATCATTCATTCTTGACACATGTCCGAAAAATATAAGTCTCGTTTTTCTCATTACATGGATAATGTTTACAGTATTTTGTACTGTCGTGCCCCGCTATACATACTTTGCTGTAACATTTTTTTCACCTCGCAAATTTTACAAATTGTGCTTTACAATATGAACATACGTGTATACGAGGGGGTACTCGAAAGAAACCGGAATTATTTTTCAAAAGCTATTTATTTTCAATTTTTTTACAAAACAACCTTATCCCCTTCAAAATATTTTCTATTACAACTAATACATTTTTTCCGCTGGTGTTTCCACTGTTCGAAACATTTTTTGTCGTCATCTTTAGTAATGTCTGACAGCTCCTCCCTGGTTTTTTTCTTGACCGCTTCAAAGTTGTCAAATCAGTGTCCTTTAATGTCCCTTTTCATGCGTAGAAATAAGAAAAAGTTGCATGGAGTCAGGTCAGGGGAGTAAGGTGTGTGGGGCATCAGAATCATGCCATTTTTAGTCAGAAAATCTTTCACCGAGATGGCTATGTGTGCAGGTACATTGTCGTGGTGGAAGAACCAGTCTCCTGTCTGCCACAAATCGGATTGTTTTTTATGAACACTGTCATGCAATCTTCTTGAAACTACTAAATTGTCAGTCGACAGTCTGAGAGCACACGCTCAAATTTTAAACATTTTTGTTGATTTGGGCAGTTGATGGACGTTCTGAATGAGGTTTGTCATCAATCGACATGTCGCCATTTTTAAACTGAGAAAACCACTTGTGTATTTGAAATTTTTCCATAGCGTCATCTTTGTAAGCTGTTTTCTACTAAAATAGTTTCAGCATCACTTTTACCAAGTAGAATTCAAAATTTCACAGCTGCACGTTGTTCACTTAAACTTGCCATCATAAAAACAAGAACAAAACTGCGCTAGCAAAAACAATCACTGCAGATGAATATTGAACTCGCAATGAGTTGCAATCACTGCACTGAAATCGCAATGAGCTGCACTATACTCGTCTGTGCGGCAGGAATGCATACTACATAAGCACCACCCACGGCAATGCTATTCCGGTTACTATTGGGTACCCCCTCGTATGTTTTTTGTTTTCTCATCATGCGGTCTTGGGTTCGAATCCCATTCAGGCACGGCATCTTTTCATACGTTACAAAATAATCATTTCATCCTTCACCGTCTGCAATAGCAGTAATTGCAGAACAGTCGGACGTTAAACCAAAAAAAAAAAAAAAAAAAAAAAGAAAAGCGATTCAGTTTACCAATTTGGTGTACTAGAATGTCATTAGTTATGCGTATACATACGTAGTTTATCAGTAAAGCCTAATTAACTGTAGACTACGTATGGTACTTAACAAAAATTGTTTCTTTATCTCTAGCACGTCGTTTGATTCATCAGTTGAATTCTAACATTCAGCCACTGTCCTTACATTATGTACTGAATCTTATCTCTTTTTTTATTTCAACTTGGTTCACACTCTTTTATTAGAAATTAATTCACATTCAACCATCTTGCTTTCAGTTTGAATCCTGCTTTACATCCGTGAATAATTATGTTGTCATCGGAATTTCGAAGGCCTGGTTTTTGATATTTCATGTTTAATTTCAGCTTTGTGTTTATTCGCTACTGTATTTTACAATTTAGAATTTTAATTTTGAGAATGTCTTTGAAAGGTATAGATACTGAAGTCACGAGATTGCATTTTGGGTATGGATGGGTTATGAGAAGGGAAGTGAAAATATGACAGTGCTGCCAACCTCAACAGTCAGTCACTACTCGTACATTTCACTGTGCAGTTTCTACATAGATTTTGTAAGCTGTGGTTTATTCAGAGAAAATGTTTTCTTCATAAACCTTGCAAGAAATAAATGCGACCTGTACTATTGCCTATAGCTTAATTAAATGACTAGAAATGTTTGATTTACTGTAATTAACAGCTACTTTATTGCATTGGAACAAAATTTTCTATGAATGAATTCCCTTCTTTACTATCGCTGTCACCAGTGTCTTCACTATCAGTTTCTCTAGTATCACCTAACCATTTTTTTTTTTTTACCAGGTGTCAAAAAACTGTTAAAGAAGAGCTTCTTCACGTCTTTAGTTTTTTCTTTATTTTTCGAAAATTGTGGAAAGAGAACATCACAGTAGTTAGCTACTCGCTCGTGGCTTTTGTTAAGATGCAGGGGAAAGGCATTTTTGTTTAGTTTTAAATTCACAGCATTTTATTACACTGCATATTAGATTTCGTTTAGCATTGTGAATAAATTGAATTGTGCATTGTGCAGCATTGTCTGCCTACGTTTTCGAGAAACTAACATTTCTGTTTATGGTAACAAACAGTTATATTCGTACAGTTAACCGACAAAAGGTTCTGGGATATTCTGTATATGCTCTGGGTATAGTATAAGTTGTTATGTTTGTTGTACTGAAATTAAAGCAGTGGTTCATGCACACTGATGCTTTCCCCCCTTTAACCCTCATTGCAAACAAGGGGAAACTTGTGACTCAAGTAACTATATGTCCGGGTCAGCAAAGAAAAGATAACCATTGATAATTGAGATTAAAAAAGAATTTGTTGCTAAATTTGAACGTGGAGTGAGACAGGTGGATTTGGCTTTAATGCATAGTTTGAACAAGTCTACTATTGCAAAAGGTGTAATCAGGATTGACAAACACAGAAATTCATGATTACGTAGCGGGCGTGCACCCTGGTATATGATTTCCATTTTAGAATGGTTTAAGTTTGTGTAGTGAGGTATGGCTGTGTATCTCTTTGTTCAATTGGGGTTTATTGTAGTTGTCTTCTTTCTTCTTAAATCCTAGGTTGTTCTGAAGTATTGTTCTTTCTGTGTTCATTATTTTATTGATACCACCTTTCAGCATAATTTTAAATGTTTCTGCTCCATACCACCATTTGATAATGGCTGAATTTTATATCCTGTGGTAAGGCTTTTTTTGTTGTATAGATTTCTGGTATTCATGGATGCTGTTTTAATCTGATCCGCCCTTCTTGTTATTGTTTTTACTGATCCATTTTCCTGAATATTTAAACACCGTTACCAAAGAATTTTGATAGATTTTTAATTGAAGGCATCAATTATATAGGTCCGTGTGCTACCATCATTGTTTTCTCTCCTTGCATAAACTGGCAATTATTATAATAAAATTTTTATCGCTTGAAGACATGATTGGGAGTTTATGCTGCAGTGGTTTGCTGTATGTTTCTTGCTTTTGCTTGGTTTGTTATAAAAGTAATTTCAATGTACTGTTTTTACATCTATATTCATCCTAATGGTGATAATCTATACTAATATAATAAAGAAGAAATATCTGTTTATTTGTTTGTTTGTATGTGGTAATCTCAGAAACTATTGAACTGATTTAAAAAAATCTTTTATTGTTGTATAGCTTAGAGCTTCCTGATCAATATAGGCTATTTTGCAACTTTTAATAACTTTAATTAAGTGAGTTAAGCAACTTAAACTGTGATGATGTCACTTGTTTCAGTTTATCGGGTGTATAACACTTTTAATTTTTCTAAGTCCTCTGTTTGGTGTATTTTTTGGGCTAGAAGCATGGTTCAACTTTTATATTTCATAGAAAAACGCGAAGAATAACATTCGATTTCAAAAACATTAAAAATTCGGAAATATTCAAAATTTTTTGTGCTGTATTTCATATATTTGTTTTCATTTAACAGGTAGCGAATGAGTCATATATTTCCAATTACTCTGTATACCGCACCCACACCAATGTATTACTGTCTCTTATCTCAGCCTTATATCAACTGTCTCTTTCTTTTCATTGTTATTCTTCTATGCATTCTATTCAATTCTGTTAAATCGTAGGGACAAACATTTAAAACGATGGGCATCAATTTGAGACAAGAGTGCTTCCTTCACTCATAGACAACTTTATGTCGGAATTTCTAGAGCTGGAAGTGCAGAAAAACAATTTATTTTGCTTCGACAGGGCAACAAACCACAAATATTGTATATAGAGAGGTTAATGAGGCGTACATTAGCTTCTGTGAAGCGAAGCTAGTGGGGATCGCTAGTGCTTTTATACAGTACGTTCGGTGAAATGGTAGCTATGGCTGGAGCGCGCATGGCCTGGAAACTACTGGGCAACTCAAGAGAGTGTTACTGTACTTTTTTTCATATTTCACAATACAGTACTTCGTACAATACATCTACATTTATTGTTGGTTGTAGAATATTATTATACTATCTACATATTTATGATTAATATTTTTATTATGTAAAACTTAAATATTTATATGCAATTAATTTTAAATTTAATTACATATATTAAGAGTAAACTTACATTCTTTGAGCCGGTATAATGTAGATTTCAAAAAAATGTTTTGATATTTTTTCAAAACATTGTCACTTTTTTAAAAGTTAATAAATTAAGTAGATAAAGGGGCGCAGGCGTCAACAAGGTCATCAAATTGATCATTTTCATTATCTTCGTTAAATTTGTCACTGCTGCTTTCTTCAATATTACTTTCGAAACGATCTAAGACATTGTCTGCTACAAATTCCCCTCTGGAAGTACTCACTTTCAACTTGTTTTACTTTGCTACACACAGCCTGCCATCTTTTCCAATTCTTGAGAAAGCGTCATTACACAATTGTATTACATTTTCTATTTTAAAAGTTACATTTCTCATCGATATATTTACCCAAATTAGCTCAGTTGATTGACATCTGTGTGATAAGGCGGCAATCTGAGTGGGACTTGACCATTGGTGCGCAATAGTTCATTGAAATGGTATTTTCTTTCGGTGGATTTATATTTTTTAACAAGTTCGTACAACTCTGGTTTCAATATTGAATCAGAGGAAGGGTATCCTCTTACACGAACCCAGTCGCACATCTCTGCAATGCACAGATTAACTAGTTACATGACAGCAAGTGTGTCACAGTAAACAACAGATTGTTTGGTGACTACTTAATTTGAATATACCTGGTTGATAATATTGTCCTCCATGTGCGTCCTCTCTGTCAAAGGTTGTAGCTATCGTTCCAACAAAACAACTGTACAATTTTCTTTTGAACACAGACCTAATTTTGTTGAAATCAAACACCCTGATATTTTTCATATTGCTTGAAGGTATTTTATCGTATTATTAATACCTAAGACTATATTATTTTTCAACGCTGTTGGGCTCTGAACCTACGCATTTCCCTCTATCCACTTCAAAACTAGCCAATGACTTACAAAGCAACGTTACCAATACTTAGCTCTGTTACATATTTCATCAGCCATTTTTTTGGTCTTTCAATAACAAATATAACCAGCTGATTTTATTATAAAGTATTGCATGTTAACGTGCTCTATAATTGATGTGTTCAGTACGAGATGCAAGATACGAGTGAACTACTTTGGGTTGTCTACGCATGCATGCGTAATGTTTGTCAAGCTGATACATTTGTACAATCTGACAACGCCGGCAAACGTTCTGATTGGTCTAAATGGGTGAAACAGCAGAGCTCATCAACCGTGAAAAGCATGTGTATTCTTTACAAAGAATGTATGTTTTTTTGGAATTGTGCCTAAAATGATATTGTTTTGAGATGTACTGCTATAGCAACAAATCACAAGTCTCAAGGGGTTGCTTTTATTTTGAACATTATTACAGATGAAAAATGTGTTTATTCTATGAAATTAAATTTTAATGATTATAAAGTTACATTCGGTTATAACGAAAATCAAAAGGATCTGTTACTCTAGTGGTAACATGATTTTTTTTAAAGATTGCGGCCTGATTATGCTTTCTAGGGCAAATGTGTATATAATAATAATAGTGTAAATTATTACAAAACGTGTAACTTGTTTATTAAAAAAATTTATACAATCCTTAGTTTAGTGTCAATTAGTGATTTTCTGTATTTCGATCATCAAAAAAGGTAATAAATGGAATTTTTTATTGTTGCAACCTTGGTTTGCATTTTACGACAAAAGTGTATATAGTTAAAAGTTATAGGAAATAAAAAAATCTATGACTTTTATTTTAAGTATTTTTTTTCTATTGAGCCTAGTTTGTGCTGCATAGTATAGGGCCTACCACATTATGTTAAGTAAATTTTGTATTTGTTGATGTGGTAGCACTTTTCACATGTACGAGGGTGGTCCCAAACAAAGAAAACACAAAAATTTTGGAAAAGAATATATTTATTTTTCAACATAATCTCCTTTCAGCAACTATAAACTTTCCCCAGCGATTTTCAATAAGTTTGATACCCTTTTTATAATAAGCTCCTCAAAATAGCCATTAACTGCTGATGTCACTTCTTCATCAATGGAAAATTTTTGACCACTGAGTTATTTTTTAAGTTTGGGAAAATAATCTGAGGGGGCTAATCTGGCAAATAGGGTGCATGAGGTAGCAATTCAAACTTTAATTCATTAATTTTTGCCATTACAATAACGGATTTGTGAGCTGGTGCATTGTCTTGATAAATCGACACTTTTTTCTTTGCCAAATGCGGCAGTTTTGGCTTGATTGCTTCGCTCAAATGTTGCAATAAGTTTGCATAATACCCGCCGTTGATAGTTTTCCTTTTTCAAGATAGTCAATGAAAATTATCCCACGTGCATCCCAAAAAACTGACTCCATGACCTTGCCTGCAGATGGAGCGGTCTTCGCCTTCTTTGGAGCCGGTTCTCCCTTTTTAGTCCATTGTTTTGATTGTTCTTTTGTTTCTGATGTGAAGTAATGGTCCCATGGTTATGAACCGGTGCAAAAATTCTGATTTGTTGCTGTGAAACTTCACTAAACACTCAATTAAAACATCTTCACGATACTGTTTTTCCTCAAGTGTGAGCAAACGCGGCACCCGTTTTGCATGCAGCTTTCTCATGTCCAAACGTTTTGAAATGCCTACTATGTCTTCTAGCTCGCGCACTTTCAGTCGACGATCATCCAGTACCGCTTTGTGGATTTTCTTCATCATTTCTGGAGTCGTCACCTCATTTGGTCGACCATTGCGATGCTTGTCTTGGCAGCTCGTACGGCCTCGTTTAAAATCTGCTACCCAATATTTTACTGTTGTAAACAAAGGAGCAGACTCACCCAGGATAGAATCTGGTTCAGCTTTTATATTGTTTGGGCTGAGGCCTTTCAAATGAAAGTATTGTAACACATAATTTTGACCAGTTTTCACAAATTCACTGAAAATGTTCACCGTTGATGGCTGCCAAATTAGTAATAAACAACATGGCGTCTTCAAACTTGAAACATGTGCTTTATAGATTGTGTGCTTTCTAATACAGTGATATTTTTTAAACAACCACTATCTCTCTTGGTCAGGCTGGGCACTTATGGGACCTTATCCATATCTCATTGGGGTGCACCCAAGTTGGCCAAAAATTGTATTATACGCTCACAAAATTTATGGGTAAAAATCAGTTTTCTTAATAAACATGAACAAAGTGTTTTTGTTATTCAATAAATTAAATTAAGACATTATAAATGCACAAAACGTATGTCCTATTTATTTTTTGTTTTCCATCTGACTATTTTGCAATTTTTGCTAATGGTAACATGAGTCGTATAGTTGCAAAACCAGATATATCCATTTTTTTTTAAAATAAGTTTTTATCGTTTTCTTTAGCACTATACCTTAAGGCACGTTTTGCTCCAGTAAGTTTGTTTCAAAACCAGCTATATTCTATTTAAAATTAATGATGTCTAACACGAGGGTTAGTTGCAAAAGCAGATAGACGACAATGTCACTTGCAAAACCAGATACATCCACATAACCTAACTTGATCATGTAGGCATCCTTCGCATCCCAGAAAATATTACAGTATTTCGTTTAGTCTGTGATGGTTGCGGAGGGCAAAATAAAAATATCAAAATGATGGGAATAATATCTGTTTGGTTTTGTAATTATGCACCAGTGACATTAAAAAATGTAGAGTATATTTTCCCAGTTGTGGACCATTCTTTTTTACTACCAGATCGTATATGTGTACGAATCGAGAAGGAAGTAAAAAAATAATTTGATCCTATTTCAAGTCCAGATGAATACAGAAAAATATTTTCAAACTACGGCACTGTGATTAATTTAGCCGACAAAGTGTATGACTAAGACGGTGCTTCAAAATATTACTTTACCACCAGGAAAATGGAATTTTCGTTTCAATCCTACATTTATTTTATAAGAAATGAAAACCAGAACAACATACTTGTTAGTGGGGAGTTCACTACAAAAAAAACCTAGGAAAATATAAATCAGTTTTAAGAAAGGTGCGTAATAAATGACGTGGAATGTCCAGAAATCATATAAAGTGGTAAAAATATTTTTCCACTTAAGGTGCGCGACGTTACCAATTTACTTTTGAAACATTTTGGTCCTGACTGGAAATGTACAGATTCCTTAATATATTTTAAAACATACTAGAGAATAATCCATTATGAGTTGAACCGACTGAAGAGCATGACAGTGTTGAAGATGGTTGTGCAAATCGTGATGAATTTGATGATTTTATGGTGTAGTTTAAATTTTTTAATACGTAATCTATAAAATTTCACGTCATTAAACCAAATTTATACAACAGCAAAAGTTATCATAAACAGCATAGAGTATCTACGCATAAATCAAATAAACAGTAACATCAATAGTAAAAAAAATGTAATAGCAATAGTACTTTAGTAAATATTATGTATTAGTTGTAGGTAAGATGGTATAAATCAAAATAAAACAATGCTTGTATTTTGAAATAATAAAACGTAAGTACCAAAAAGTAAAAATAGATGGGTATGATTAATTCAAAACCAGATAAATCCATTTAATAACTTGCAAAACCAGATAGATTACGATTTCTGTTGCAAAACCAGATACATCCAACGCAAATTTTTGAATAACTTAATAAATATTGATTTTCTGAAACTGAAATCTTTTGGTTTGCATGTACAAATTAGCTTCGATATGAGGGTATAAAATGAAACGCGCAACATTTTCATCCATCTGAGATACCAGTTTTTGGTCATTCCTGAAAAAAAATATTTTCTGGATATATCTGGTTTTGCAACTAGACGACTCACATGTCCTAAATTAGCTAAAAATACACCGAGGTTGTTTCGAGGTTAAGTTGTCGCTAATAGCTGATGTTCGTAGACTAAGGTTCCTGGTTCAAATCGTAGTAAAGGTACCTACTTTAAAACAAATTTAGATAATACTAGTTTAATAGATAATACTAATTTAGATAATAATAATAGACTGTGGTTACTGGTGTACTGTGATGGTTTGGGTTCAATTAAACTGAGTCTGTACAAGACTACTCCTCATTTACATTTCATACATATTCTCATCTGATTGGGTCATGGGGTTGCTTATTGTTCTTAAACTGAACAGATTGCAACGTACACACATATAAAAAAATTGTTTATGATGAGAGACAGGTTATATTTTTTACTTTCTCTTGCCTATATGAATCTATAGGAAGGAAAGTATTGTTTTCATGTCGATTTTTCACCGAATATACACGTTTTCAGACCGCTTGAACCCATAAACAGTGGTGTGTGTGTGTGCGCGCGCGCGTGTGTGAACAAAATATCTCAAGAACGGAACTTCGTACGAACTTGAAACTTAAATTAGGTACTACCCGACACGGAAAATGTTCATCAAAATCGGTCAACCGGAAGTAGTAGTTTATTCGTGTCATTTTTCACTTTTTGCAATTTTCTCAAAAACGGCTCCTACGATTTTTTTTAAAAATCGCCTCATTTACCAAACTTTTTATATTCTACAAGATGGGGTAGGCGCCATGTCGGCTGAATTGGTGAGGCTGTTTTTTCGTAAAAAAATCTGTTTTTTTTTAAAGATTACGACTTTAATATGCATTTAGCGCAAAAATATATCTTGTAAAAGTTATAGAAAAATTAAAATCCTACAACTTTTAATTTCAAATATTTTTTGTATTAACGCTTAGTTTAGCGGTAATTAGCGATTTTCTGTTGTTTTTCTTCAAGAAAATGTGAAACTCGATTTTTTAAGATTTCAGCCTTAGTATGCATTTTACGACAAAAGTGTATATATAATCAAATTTATAGCAAATTAAAAGATCTACAACTTTTATTTAGAGCATTTTTCTCTACAGACCCTAGTTTAGTGTGAAAGAGTGATTTTCCATATTATTAAGCCAAACTGAGGTTGATCTTCAATTTGCGTCCTTCACTCATAATTAAAATTAGGTTATGTTTTTTTGAGGTTAGTTTTTTTTGTTTATTTCTAATGTTTTGTTATATTGTTAATTATTTGCATTGGCAAGATAAAGTTGTGTGAGCGTTTCACATCAAGTTTATTTTTTCTTACATGATGGTTAAGATTTGTGTCTGACTGTATATGAAGTACTATAGCTGTGAGCAATTTGAAAAAGTCACACGAAATTGTTGGGAAATGTTCGTTGTAGCCGATTGTTATAGGAACGTCCAACAGGCAGCCAACCATCGGACAAGATGTTTAGCGAGCGCTCCGCAGGATTTCTACAGCTTACGTACATATTCTCGCTTTCACTTTCGTTTCCAACTTTTACTTTCATGTTTTATTTTACTTGTTTTTCTCTTTTCTGCCTGAATTTAATTAGGCTTTCTAAAATAGACCTGCCGCTGCTGCAACTACCATTACTTCAATCTATTCAATGATATTTTAGATATCTGCCATTACGTTATATCTATATATCGTATTTAGGTATCATCTTTGTTCATCTCATTGCTTTGTTTCTTTTCTATTAAACTTGTATTGTTTTCTATAAATTCAACGTTCAACCGATAATACAAAGATCTGCGTTTTTTGGCGCCGAAAATTGGAAAAATATACTAAGAATTCACTCGTTTTACTTTTTCTTGCCTATATGAATATATAGGAAGGAAAGTATTGTTTTCATGTCGATTTTTTGAATTCGAGTTTTTACCGGATCTACACGTTTTCAGACCCCCTGAACCCTAAAAAACATGTTTTTTTTTTAGAGATTTGTCTGTGTGTCTGTGAACAGAATATCTCAAGAACGGAACATCGTACGGACTTGAAACTTAAATTAGATACCACTAGAGTACCCGACACGAACATTTTCATCAAAATCGGTCTACTGGAAGTAGTAGTTTATTCGTGTCATTTTTAACTTTTTGCGATTTTCTCAAAAAAACGGCTCCTACGATTATTTTAAAAATCGCCTCATTTAAAAAATTTTTTATGCTCTACAAGATAGCGTACACGCCATATCTGCTGAAATTCTTGGAGAGGCTGTTTTCTGGTAAAAAAATTGTTTTTTATAGATTGCGACTTTAATATGCATTTTAGCGCAAAAATGTATCTAGTAACAGTTGTAGAGAATTTAAAGTCCTAACACTTTTATTTCAATTATTTTTTGTATAACGCTTAGTTTAGCGGTAGTTAGTGATTTTTTTTCATGAAAATCTTTAAAAAAAAAACTATTTTTTTTTAAGATTTCAACCTTAGTATGCATTTTACGACAAAAGTGTATAATCAGATTTAAAGGAAATTTAAAGATCTACAACTTTTATTCAAAGCATTTTTCCCTAGCCTAGTTTAGCGTAAAAGAGTGATTTTCAGTATTTTTAAGCCAAACTGAGGTGATTTTCAATTTGCATCATTCACTCATGATTTAAGTAAGGTTTTGTTTTTTTGAGGTTAGGTTTTTTTGTTTTTTTTCTAATGTTTTATTACTAATGTTTGGTTTATTGTTAATTATTTGCATTGGCTAGAGAAAATTGTGTGATTGTTTCACACCAGATTTTTTTACTTGATGTCGATTTTTCGAAATCGAGTTTTCACTGGATCTTTACGTTCAGACCTCCTGAACCCAAAAAAACATGTGAGTTTTTTCTGTCCCCCTCCCCAGCATAATTTTTAACATTTTATGAATATTTTCTATGCAATCTTACAGCATTTTTAAAGATAAAAACAAGAAAAATATTAAAAAAAATCCTACACCAACATTCGTCAAGTTAAAGTTAAATATAGATCGTGTATGCTTATAACAAGCAGGTGGAGTGTTAAATTAATTGCACTCGATCAGTTGGTCCAGGGCTACAAAAAATAGTTCTGTTTCTTATCACAGTGTCAGCCAATTATATGACTGAACTATTTAAGAACAGTAGAGGTAGAGGTGTAAAAGACACTAGTCAGAGTTGTCTCCTCTGAGAGTAATGAAGTTCACTATACAGCCAGACCCTGTGGTAAATGAAGTGAAGGTGTCATTTGCAGGGTGGAAAGTGTGTGCTTTTCGGAGGGCCTGGCATGCTAATTAACATACTCTTTTAACTCATTGAGGAAGGCACTAAAAAACCATCTCAGTCCTCGTTTTTACTTAGTAAAATCTCTAGAGGTTCAAATTAGCCTTGCGGCTGTTGACCTAAACAACACATTGGCAAGAGAAAGTTGTGAGTTTCACACCTGATATTTTTTTCCAAAATTTTTATCCTCCTGAACCCAAAAAACATGTGAGTTTACATACATACATATACATCCTATACACACACACACATATATATATATATATAGATTTCTATACATATAGATACCTACCTTAGTGTGTTTTTCTGGAAAGCTTCAGTTAGCTTTCGAACAGTGAAACAGTTTTTTCAGATTATATCGTAAAAGCAAAGAAATGGTACTTGTCTACTATTTTAGTACAGATTGTCATTAAATTTTGTTTTATAACTGTTTTTTTATGATTTGTTTGATTGTTTAACAGTGTCTATTCATATAATTACTGTGTACATTCTGTCGAGTTGTTATGACGTGACAGTACAAATTGATTAAATTAATGATATAATGAAATTAAAAGTCAGTCTTTTGTAATCTATAATTGGTTTGGGTTTATTTAAACAGTTTTATGAACTGTACGTTGCTGTTGATAGAAAATATTTAAGTAAAACGTCCACATTTACTGGCAGGTGGAGTGTTGAATTATTTGCACTCGATCTTCTAGTTCCAGGGTTACAAAAAATAGTTCTGTTTCTTATTACATGATTAGATTAATACAGAGTGACTGTAAAGTCGCGCACACAAACTACAAAAATTGTTATTAGAGTACCTTTTCATTTTTTTTACTCGCTAAATTACAAAATAACATGATTATTTGTATTCTAAAATTATTTGTTGATACTGTTCAGCTGTTATGGTCTCCGATAAAAAGATAGGCCCGACAATTCTCCGACGAGATGCACCACACCACACTCCAATTTGCGAGTGTAATGGCTGTTCGTGGAACGCATGTGAGTTGTCTGCAGACCGTATTCTGGAATTTTGACTGTTGACATATCCGCTAAGATGAACCCAAGCTTTATCGCTGAAAAAACCTTGTCTAGAACAGATGTCATTTGTAATGAAACGTCTGAACCTCCGATTGTACTGCATTCGCTTTTTCTCGTCTGGTTCTTGGAGCTGATGAGTCACAGTTATCCGATACGGATGTAATTTCAGCACTTTAGTAGCCTTACGAACACTTTCATAAGGTAGCCCAGTTTGATTAGCAAGTTTCCGAAAAGACTTTTTCGGAGAACGAAGAAGGTTTCTGTTTATCGTCTGCAGAGTATTATCCGTTAAAACACTTGGATGGCCGGTACGTTTACGGTCATCCACTCTTCCTGTATCCCGAAAACGACTTGAAATAAACGAGATATAGTGGATTTATTTGGCACATTAGCATCTGGAAAAGCATTTCAAAACTCTTCATTACACTTTGAATTCGATTTCAATCGGGAGTAACTCACAACAATGAAGACACGTTGTTCTTGCGTAAACGACATTGTAGCTCAGACTAAACTGTTTTGTGCAACGCCCTCCTTTGGCCGATGGCTTGATCTAACAGTGCTACCATACACAGTACTGTCACACAATACATTTTCCTACTCGCAATATCTTTCGCGACTTCGACTGTCATTCCTCTAAAGCAGAAAAAATTTGGTGCACGACTTTACAGTCACCCAGTATTTAAAGATGAAGGGGTAGAGGTGTAAAAGACACTAATCAGAGGTATATCCTCTGAAAGTAATGAATTTCATTATACAGCCAGACCCTGTGGTGAATAAAGTGATGGTGTCATTTGCAGAGTGGAAAATATGTGCTTTTTCAGAGAGTCCGGCATACTGATAAGTGTACTTTTCCACTTAGTGAGGAAGGCAATTGTAAACCACCTCACTTCTCGTTTTACTTAAAATTAAACCTCTACAGGTTAAAACCAGCTTTTCAGCTGATGACCTAAACAACAACACCTTTTAAATCTAGGTCCTTCTCGAGATATTTTACTCTGAAAATACGTAATACTGTATATCGCGGTTGTTAAGGTATTCGTATTTGTGATATTTGTGGTGCCAAAAAACTCAACTTATGTAAAACATGCCAATAAGGGTGCGGTTTCGTTGCATGCGATCTGCATGCAGCCGCTGCATGCGTCACTGCCATTACTCATCAGATGGATTTCTTAAGAAGTGGTTCCATTAATGCGTCCGACGCAAGAGATCGCATGCGTCGGCTGCATCGACTGCTTTGGAAACCAGTTACCTGCAGCAGTCGCATGCGTCTGGAAGTTAAAAATGAGTTTTTCCAAAGACGATGACGCAAAAGTCTTTGAGTTAGCTGCAGAAAAACTGCAACTATTTGATCCTTTAAACTTGCTTTTATCGTCTAATAGATACAGTAAATTCCCGCTAATCCGAAATAATTGGGGTGAGCTGATTTCGGATTAGCCGGGTATTTTAAATAATAAGAAAAATATTTTAAATAACAAGAAAATTTACAATTTATTGTAAAAAAAGTATTAATGTGTCCTAAAACTTTTATTCGTACGATTTAATTGTCAAATATTTTCCGTACAGTTTAATTCTTTCCTTGAAAAGTCAGAAATTTTTGTTTGGTTTTTATTTTTCATTCGTTTTCTTACCGAAATGTCCCGCCAACGTTTAACTAAACGTACATCAGTGGGCATCGCTTCGATGGTTTTGACCACGCGTTTACGTTTACACGACATTGTTAAATATCATTTCACTTCCACTACCAGTAGGCTACGTAACACTAATTTAGCCACAAAACGAAATGAAAACTACATTAAGGCCAAGACACTACCGTACCCATTCAACCACAATACAGTACTAATTGACTGTTTGCAGCAAAGGTGATGTAGCCAAAATAAACAGTAGGCCTAGTAGTAGGCTACCGCTCCAAGGAAAATACTAATATTATCGGTAAAAATCGTGTCTGCAGTGCTGAATGTCATGTAGGCATACTTTACGGGCTATAATTTTCAGTTCAGTTTACTTAATCAGTATTTGGTACAGAAATACAATTTACAGTATTTATTATTTTTGTTTTTATTACAGTTATTTGTAGAAAAATTGCATATAAAATTCTGAGTATTTTTTTTACGTTTCGGATAACCCGGGTTTCGGTTAACCCGGACGTGCAGCTGGATCGCAGTTCCACTGCACCAACGAAACTACACGACCTGTGCATCAGTTGCATGCAGTGATCGCATGCGACGATCGCTAAACGAAACTGCACCTTAAAATCGATGTAAAGATTTAACAGAGATTGGATTCGTTGAGTGGATTTTCAGATAAAGTTGTTCGTGTAAACATGATGTAAGATAGGCATTCGGTGTTACTTGAAGGCTTGGAACAAAGCGTGAAACGGCTGAGTATCCTTTTAACAGTTCTAATGTAGGTTTGATGGAAAGGCAGTGCAGTCGAATTTCACCTCTCTAATTAGTGTTTGTCGATGAAGTGGGAGTAAAATTGTCCCCCTCCGCCAACCATTCTCAGCTGATTGTGAGTGAAAACCGTTTTAAATGTCGTCATGGAAAATATTACGTACGAACGTTGTTCCACAATTATTTTTATTCGGCCGCTATAAGATCGCTAATATTCCAAAGCATTATTCATTTAAAAGATTATTTTTGAAATAAAATTGTCTTTAGGTATTTTAAAATTAAAGAAAAGGTACAATTTTACAATAAAAATTTGGTGTGAAACTGTCACACGATTTTCTCTTGCCAGTGCAAATAATGAACAATGTAACTTAATATTAGTAAATAAAACATTAGAAATAAACAAAAAAAAATTACGTCAAAAAAACATGATAACCTTATTATCAGGAGTGAATGATGCAAAATGAAAATCAACCTTTGTTTGAGTCAATGATTCGAAAAATCACTTTCACGTTAAACTAAGCTCTGTAGAGAAAAATGCTCTAAATAAAAGTTTTAGATCTTTTAATTTCACATTAATGTAATTATATACACTTTTGTCGAAAAAACATAATAAGGCTGAAATCTTAAAAAATCGATTTTTTTAGATTTTCATGAAAAAAAAGAAGAAAATCACTAATTACCGCTAAACTAAGCGTTATACAAAAAAGTGTTTGAAATAGAGGTTGTAGAATTTAAATTTTCTACAACTTTTATTATACATTTTGGCGCTAAATGCATATTAAAGCCGCAATCTTAAAAATAAAACATTTTTTTGTACGGGAGCACAGCCTGCCCAAGAATTTCAGCAGACATGTCGGCTACCCTATCGTGGAGAGTATAAAAAACATTGTAAATGAGACGATTTTTAAAAATATTTAGGAGCAGTTTTTGAGAAAATTACGAAAAAGTGAAAAATGACACGAGTGAACTACTATTCAGGTTGACCTATTTTGATGAAAATGTTCATGTCGGGTCCTCTAGTAGTACCTAACTTAAGTTACAAGTTCGTACGATGTTTCTTTCTTGATATATTCTGTTTACAGGCAGACAGACACACCAATCGCTAAAAACATGTTTTTTGGTTAAGGGGGTCTGAAAACGTGTAGATCCGGTAAAAACTTGATTTCGAAAAATCTACATGAAAACAACACTTGCCTTCCCATATATTCATTTAGGCAAGAGAAAGTAAAAACTGGTTTCTATACAGGGATCCTGGGTTTGATTCCCGGTCAGTCGGTCTTGGCATTTTTTCTAATACAGGTAGCTGGAGTGTTAAATTGTTTGCAGTTGATCTGCTTGTTGTTCTTTTTTTTTGTCATGAGTCTCTCGACTGGTTTGATGCAGTTCTCCAAGGTGTTCTATCTTGCGCAATTCGTTTCATATCTACATACCTGTAACACCCTACATCTTTCGTAATTTGCTTTATATATTCTAATCTTTGCCTCCCTCTACAATTTACTCCCTCAATATTACCCTCCATTATTGATAGCCCAATACCTGGATGTCTTAGGATATGCCCCACTAGCCTATCCCTTCTTTTGGTAAGATGCTTCCATATACTTCTTTTTTCATCCACTCGCCTAAGAACCTCTAAATTACTTATTTTGTCCACCCACCTAATCTTCAACATTTTCCTATAACACCACATTTCAAAAGCTTCTATCCTCTTCCGCTCTACAGCCCCTATCACCCACGTTTCACTTCCGTATAATGCTACACTCCAAACATAATGTTTTAAGAAATTTTTCCTAATCTGTAAATCAATGTTTGTAGTCAGTAAGCTGTTTTTCATTTTCAAAGGCTTGTTGTTCTAGGGCTACAGAAAATAATTCTGTTTATCACATGGTCAGCCAATTATATGACTGAAACATTTAAGAAAAGAAGAGGTAGAGGTGTAAAAGACACTAGTCAGAGTTATCTCCTTTGAGAGTAATGAATTTCATTATGTAGTGCACCACCATCGACTTCGTCCAGTGGCCAAACACTTAAATGTGAAGTAAAAAAATAATTAATAAAATTGTTGGGCGTCAGCTCTGTCAGCAGAGCATGAGAAAATAAATAAAAAATCTGGTGTGAAACACTCACACAACTTTCTCTTGCCAATGCAAATAATTAATAATAAACCTAACATTATTAATAAAATATTAGAAATAAACAAAAACTAACCTCAATAAACATAACCTTATTTTAATCATGAGTGAAACACTCAAAATGAAAATCAACCTCAGTCTGGCTTAAAAATACGGAAAATCACTATTTCACGCTAAACTAGGCTCTGTAGAGAAAATACGTTAAATAAAAGTTGTAGATCTTTAAATTTCCTATAAATTTGGTTATATACGCTTTTGTCGTAAAATGCATACTAAGGCCAAAATCTTAAAAAAATCGATTTTTCACACGTTTTCGTGAGAAAAAATCAGAAAATCGCTAATTACTGCTAAACTAAGCGTCATACAAAAAAATGTTTGAAACAGAAGTTGTAGGTTTTTAAATTCTCTACAACTTTTATTATATAAGTTTTTGCGCTAAAATTTATATTAAAGCCGTAATCTTAAAAAAACAACGTTTTTACGTGAAAACAGCCTCACCGAGAATTTCAGCAAACATGGCGCCTACCCTATCTTGTAGAGAATAAAAAATTGAGTAAAATAGGCGATTTTTAAAAAAATCGTAGGACCAGTTTTTGAGAAAATCGCAAAAAACTGAAAAATTATACGAATAAACTACTACTTCCGGTTGACCGATTTTGATGAAAATGTTCGTGTCGCGTCCGGTAGTGGTATGTAACTTAAGTTTCAAGTTTCAAGTTCGTACGATGTTCCGTTCTTGAGATATTCTGTTCACACACACAGACACACAGACACACACACAGACCAATCGCTAAAAACATGTTTTTTGGGTTCAGGGGTTCTGAAAACGTATAGATCCGGTGAAAACTCGATTTCGAAAATCGACATGAAAACAATACTTTCCTTCCTATATATTCATATAGGCAAGAGAAAGTAAAAAACTATATCTCCTTACAGTAAATATTTAATGAATAATAAACTACTGACAATCACCTAACTACAAACAAAACAGTCTTTTAAATTACCCTAACCTATTTTAAAATATAGCCAACCTTTTTTGCCGCGACGTTAATATAAAACCAATTAATTAAAAACCCTTAATAAATATACGAATGAATTATCTCGAATTAATAATGTCTTCCCTTTCTTCTCCTCCTTCGTTCTCCATCACTCCTCGTTATCCTACTCAATTTTTCAACTACTCCTTAACAAACTTCTCTTTTCCACACTTTAGTTTCAAGTGAACTTGATTGTGAATTTTCTGGGTTCGAACCAGGAAACCTCTGGTTGACGAGCCTCCCTCTCCCCCCAACCGTTCAACCAACCTGGAGAGCCAACGGGAAGGAGAACTACCCCAATGATTAGCTGAAAGTTGGTAGGTGGAAGAAAGGTCCAAAAATACAGAGGGAGAAATACACCCGTCTAAAGAATACTACCCCGTGTTAGATGATTGACAGTTGGCTATATTTACAACTTATTGTCTAACTACTATTCTAATGTAATTTATTCTAACAATGGGGGTTTTCCAAGGCATTTTTTAACCCTTTATAGTTCTTTGGTAAGTATATTTATCACTGGCAATAAGGTCGAGTTTTTTAAGAATAAGCATGCAGTTGTACCTTATTATCATTTTACGGTGTTATAGATGTTCTCTTTTGCCCATAACAGACAGGTGGAGTGTCAAATTATTTACACTCAATCTGTTAGTTGCAGGGCTAAAATAAATAGTTCTGTTTCTTATCACATGGTCAGTCAATTAAATGACTGAATCATTTAAGAACAGAAGAGGTAGAGGTGTAAAAGACACTAATCAGAGTTATCTTCTCTGAAAGTAATGAATTTTATTATACAGCCAGACCCTGTGGTGAATGAAGTGAAAGTGTCTTTTGCAGAGTGGAAAATATATGCTTTTCAGAGGGCCTGGCATGCTGATAAGTGTACTTTTCCACTCAGTGAGGAAGGCAAAGGTAAACCACCTCACTCCTCGTTTTACTTAGTAAAAACCTCTACAGGTTCAAACCAGCCTTTCGGCTGATGACCTAAACAACAACAGTTTTTTGGTAAGTATACGTATCACTGGCAATAAGGTCGAGTTTTTTAAGAATAAGCATGCAGTTGTACCTTATTATCATTTTACGGTGTTATAGATGTTCTCTGGTAGGTACGAGCTATCCACAAATTGAAATTAGCGTGCAGGGACCATTTACTTCGTGAGTTCCTCCAATGTGGTAAGGAAGGATTCATACCAGCGTATGGTACCGTGTTGTTGTTACTTTTGTACAACGCTTAAAAAAAATCGAGTTTTGTACGGGAAAGCAACCATTCATGCTAATATAAAGTTAATATAGGTTATTCTACACATGTTTCTGCTATATAGTACTACATATTGTTTTAAAAAGCATTCTTACTACTAAACATTATGTGATTCTCATTTTCATTATCACATTATGTGATTCTCATTTTCTCAAAATTCTCATTTTCATTATCACATTATGTGATTCTCATTTTCTCAAAATTCAAGGAGAAACAATAAAAATGTTGAGATTCGCCGATGATATAGTAGTATTAGCCGAGGCAAAGAATGAACTAGAGGATGCCTTAAATGGAATGGATGAGATCTTGAGGAAGGATTACTTCATGAAAATTAATAAGAACAAAACGAAAGTGTTGTGCAGCAGCAAGAGTGGTTTAGAAGAGATGGGAAATTTAAAAGTAGGCAACGAAAACATACAGGAAGTTGGGGAATTCTGCTATCTAGGGAGTAAAATAACAAAGGATGGTAGAAGCACGAGTGATATCAAGAGTAGAATTGCTCAAGCTAGAAAAGCCTTTGAAATGAAAAACAGCTTACTGACTACAAACATTGATTTACAGATTAGGAAAAATTTCTTAAAACATGTTTGGAGTGTAGCATTATACGGAAGTGAAACGTGGGTGATAGGGGCTGTAGAACGGAAGAGGATAGAAGCTTTTGAAATGTGGTGTTATAGGAAAATGTTAAAGATTAGGTGGGTGGACAAAATAAGTAATTTAGAGGTTCTTAGGCGAGTGGATGAAAAAAGAAGTATATGGAAGCATCTTACCAGAAGAAGGGATAGGCTAGTGGGGCATATCCTAAGACATCCAGGTATTGGGCTATCAATAATGGAGGGTAACATTGAGGGAGTAAATTGTAGAGGGAGGCAAAGATTAGAATATATAAAGCAAATTACAAAAGATGTAGGGTGTTACAGGTATGTAGATATGAAACGACTTGCGCAAGATAGAACAGGTTGGAGAACTGCATCAAACCAGTCGAGAGACTGATGACAAAAAAAAAATTCTCATTTCAATAAACTTTCCTTGGTAAGTATACTTACCAGGGCTTAACATCAAAACAAAGAAATATCTTACTGTTCTGGCACTAGAAATACAATATAAAAGTTCCAATAAAGCAAAATTTAATATTTTAGAACATATATTTTTGCCCGTAGTACTGCCCTATAAAAGGTTAATGTCTTAACCTCATCTCTTCGTTTTACTTAGTAAAGCCGCTAGAGGTTCAAACCAGCATTTATCCTGATGACCTAAATTTTATACGTAAAGAGAGAAATGGTATATTGGAACATGAGAAACTACCTCAGCTCGAGAGACGTTATTTTAACAAGAACGAGAATTGTGCGACACAACATCGTCACAAACATACTGTCGACATTGTTACTTGCCACTGACATTTGAGCACGTATTTATCGACTGCCAATATTTACCTAATGCCCGGAACAAACAGCGTATCAACTTATACAATTAATATGGTATGCGGTGTAGTCAAAAATATTACAGATAGTCAAATAAATCAAGAAACTAAAAATACACCAGTACTTTTAATGCATTCCTCAAAACAAATTTGTATAATTTTTACTCCCTCTTGCCTGTATGAATATACAGGAAGAAAAGTATTGTTTTTATGTTGAGTTTTCACCGGATCTACACGTTTTTCGACCCCCTTAACCCAAAAAACATGTTTTTAGCGATTGGTTTGTGTGTGTGTATATGTGTGAATTATACTGCCCATAACAGACAGGTGGAGTGTCAAATTTTTTACTCAATCTGTGCGTTGCAGGGCTAAAATAAATAGTTTTGTTTCTTGTCACATGGTCAGCCAATTAAATGACTGAATCATTTAAGAACAGAAGAGGTAGAGGTGTAAAAGACACTAATCAGAGTTATCTTCTCTGAAAGTAATGAATTTCATTATACAGCCAGACCTTGAGGTGAATGAAGTGAAGGTGTCATTTGCAGAGTGGAAAATATGTGCTTTTCAGAGGGCCCGGCATGCTGATAAGCATACTTTTCCATTCAGTGAGGAAGGCAATGGTAAACCACCTCACTCCTCGTTTTACTTAGTAAAACCTCTAAAGGTTCAAACCAGCCTTTCGGCTGATGACCTAAACAACAACATATGTGTGAATAGAATATCTCAAGAACGGAACTTCGTATGAACTTGAAACTTAAGTTAGGTACTACCAGAGGACCAACATTTTCATCAAAATCGGTCAAACGGAAGTCGTAGTTTATTCGTGTAATTTTTCACTTTTTGCGATTTTCTCAGAAACGGGTCCTACGATTTTTTTAAATCGCCTTATTTACTAAATATGTTATGTTTTACAAGATAGAGTAGGCGTCAATTGTGCTGACATTCTTGGGGAGGCTGTTTTTTTTCCATAAAAAAATTGTTTTTTTAAGATTGCGCCTTTGGTATGCATTTTACCGCAAAAATGTATAAACTAAAAGTTGTAGAAAATTTCAATTCCTACAACTTGTATTCTAAATATTTTTTTGTATAACGCTTAGTTTAGCGATAATTAGCGATTTTCTGGTTTTTCCCTCACAAAAAAACACGTGTAAAAAATCGATTTTTTAAAAAAATATTTCAGCCTTAGTATGCATTTTACAACAAAAGTGTATATAATAACATTTATAGGAAATTAAAACTTTACTATTTTTATTCAAAGCATTTTTCTCTGCAGAGCCTAGTTTAGCATGAAAGAATGAGTTTTCGTATTTTTAAGCCAATCTGAGGTTGATTTTCAGTTTGTCTCTCACTCATGATTAAAATTAGGTTATGTTAATTGACGTTAGTTTCTAATGTTTTATTTCTGTTAGGTTATATTGTTCAGTATTTGCACTGACAAGAGAAAGTTTTGTGAGTGTTTCACACCAGATATTTTTTTTAGTGTTTATTTTTGTTAATTGTGTCGAGTATTTGATCGCATGAAGGTCTGTTAGTTGTTCAGAATAAAAGTAACGTGGCCGATACTTGATTTGTAAGAAGTACGACGCTATAAGACGGTTTTATTCGAGTACGTGTTTATTTATTTAGAAATTTGATTAATTAAAGAATCAACCGTCTGCGTTTATAGAGTAAGTCTTTTGTGTGATGAAGTCACTAGATGTGGGTGTATTGTAGTCGTATGGCTTTGTGTACGCGGTTGGTGGTGGTTACCATGGCAATCGAAGAGTTTGGTTGCACGTTCGGTTGTCGAGACGTTTGCGTAGGTGTCCGTTCCTAACGGGTGCTACAAAAATATCCATACATACTTTTCTTCGTCTATTTTTATTACTTTCTCTTTCCTATATAATTATAGTAAGGAAAGTATTTTTTTCATGACAATTTTTCGAAATAGTTTTCACCGGATCTACACGTTTTCAGACCCCCTGAACCCAAAAAGCATGTTTTCAGCGATTGGTCTGTGTGTGTGTGAACAAAATATCTCAAGAACGAACTTGAAACTTAAGTTAGATACCACTAGAACACTCGACACGAACATTTTCATGTAAATCGGTCAACCGGAAGTAGTAGTTTATTTGTGTAATTTTTCACTTTTTTACGATTTTCGCAAAAATGGTTCCTACGATTTATTTTAAAAATCGCATCATTTAAAAAATTTTGTATGCTCTACAAGATGGAGTAGGTGGTGCCATGTCTGTTAAAATTCTTGCGGAGGCTGTTCTCTCGTAGAAAAAAAATGTTTTTTTTTTTTAAGATTGTGGCTTTAATATGCTTTTTAGCGCGAAAGTGTATGTAATAAAAGTTGTAGAAAATTTAAAAACCTACAACTTTTATTTTAAACATTTTTTTGTATAACGCTGAGTTTAGCGGTTTGCTATTTATTTCTCACAAAAATGTGTTTAAAAAATAGATTTTTTTATGATTTCAGCCTTACTATGCATTTTACGACAAAAGTGTAGGTATCAAAGTACAAGAAACTAAAAAAAATGTTTTAACATATTTCAGCCATTTCTGTCTACAGTGCCTATAGCGTCAGTAATTTTCTTTATTTTTGAGTTTGATTTTCAATTTGTGCCATTCACTCATGATTAAAATTAGGTTAGTTTTCATTATTTACAACGACAAAAGAAAGTCTTGTGTGTGTTTTATGCCAGATTTTTTGTTTTTTAAGATTTCGGCCTTAGTATGCATTTTACGACAAAAGTGTATACAATAAAATTTATAGAAAATTGAAAGATCTACAACTCTTATTTTAAGCATTTTTCTCTACAGAGTCTAGTTTAGGGTAAAAGTGATTATTCGTATTTTAAGCCTAACTGAGGTTGATTTTCATTTTGCATCATTCACTCGTGATTAAAATATAAGGTAATGTTTTTTGAGATTAATTTTTTTTGTTTATTTCGAATGTTTTATTACTAATATTAGGTTATATTATTCATTATATGCATCGGCAAGAGAAAGTCTTGTGAATGTTCGCACCAGATTATTAATTTTAGTTTTTTTCCAAAAAACAGTGAATCAATAAATTAATGTGGAATACTTTAACCCTTTCACTGCCAAACAATATTTAAAAATTTGATCTATTAAGTGCCATTTTATTTGAATAAGTGTTCAAAAAATGCCAGCCTTTTTTCGAAAAATTGCAGGCGTAAGCCTGACGCCTGCCTTTGCCGACCAAAATTTTTTTACAGAAAAATAAAATATACTGTTAAAAATTAATTTTTTTTGTGGTCATAAAAAAAATAAATCGTTCTAACAGTAAAAATATTCAAAATAATTTTGTTTAGTTTATTTAAAGTCGCATCAACAGCTTGGTCATTAGCGACTACCGTGGGTTTTGGTACTTGAATGGTGGTTTTAACGTGTTAAAATTTCCAGACCCTAGCCGGAAATCGAACCCGGGACCTTTCGCTTTGTAGGCTAGCGTGCTAATCACTACGCCACGGAGGCAGTTTCAAAATACATTATTCCATTAATTTTTGTTAAAAGCTTTTTTGGAAATATTTGGTTATCCGGACGTTGGTACTTAGTGCATAACTTACGGACGTCCGGTAAACCGGATGTTATAACTACGTAAATATTTCGACGTCCTGTTTTCCGGAAGTTGCTAAAAGAAAGGGTTAACCGAAGTTCAGATATAGATAGTTGAGCGGGATGGTTATTTTCCATCGGTTTCAATTAGGAATCTAGAAACACATTAACAATTTTAGTCATTCTCCCCCTCCTAATTTTTTTAATAAATAAATATTGAAATAAATGTCTAAAATCAAGGATCTCTGCAAGATTGACAATTTTAACCATTCGTCATTTTGGACTGGGACATTATAGAGAGATTTATTTTACGTCATTTTTCTCGTCTGTATAAGGAGTTTTAAACGATATGTCACATGAATTAAAGGTTACCATTTGTAAAATTTGTACTGCTACCCCTAGCCACCCCTACAAAAGAGGTGGATTTGTATTATTATCACAGAATGTTAAATATATCGACCCATAACACTTCCAAAAGTTTCACGTCGCTATCTAGTTACGAATTTTATCCTAGTTTCTAGTTTTTTATTCTACAGGGTGGCTCATATGTCAGTTCTCCAATATTTACGGAAACTGGAAGAAAGGTTAATAGGTATATTCGCAGTCGTGCGCTTTCTTTTTCGGCATACGATAAGGCATGCGTTGACGCATGCCATTCACCTTCCCGCACTCGTTTGACGAGCTTTATCTCAACACCTTCTTAACATTACGAATACACCAAATTAAAGCCTGTTCTTTCCTGCATTGATTGCTTTGATTTAGGTTGTTTTATTTATAAATTAATCTATAATTTATTTATTTATTTAGCAATTTACTCAAAAAAGTACTCAGTTTTTAGCCGGTTTCCCGTTATTGTTGTTTTGAAACGTCCTTTACTCCGTTCAAGCTTTTCATAAAAATCGGCGTTTAAGTACGTTGAAGATCAGAGTTTTTTCTTTAATAAGAATGTTATTAAAGTTAAATCTCATGTTCCGTTTTAATACGCCGGCCATTTTTAAAAAAAGTGCTTTTTTGATTCCACGTAAAAGTAGGTAAATGATTTTTGGACTGAACCATGTATTTACTCACCAGTATTATGTCGAGCAAAGCGTTTATTTTTTTGAATAAAAACATTAAATAATTCAAAATGAGCTACGGAATGAGTTGCAGCAGGAAAAACGCAGTACATTTTTCTAAGCGCCTATACACGGAACGGATACCGCTGTTAGAGCTCAGTTTTCTCTCATTAAGTTTAGGGGCTAATAGAATTTTCTTTCAACACCACATATTTCAGTCCAAAAATCATTTCCCTCTCTTTACGTGAAGCCAAAATACACTTTAGAAAAATGGCCGGAATTTTAAAATAGAACATCAGACTTCTATTTTGAAATGTTCATATAGAGAAAACTCCGATCTTCAACGTACTTAAACGCCGTTCTTTTATGAAAATCCTGGATGGAGTAACGGACGTTTAAAAACCGCTTTAACGGAAACTCGACTAAAATTTGAGTACTCTTCATGGGAAAATTGCTGCTTCTCCGACTAGTTTCAAAATAAAATAATCTTAAGTCAAACCAATCAACGCAGGAAAGAACAAGCTTTAATTTAGTGTAGTGTTCAAAAATATTCATTGTTTTTTTTAACAGTGCTCTTCAAACGAGTGCGGACAGGTAAATAGCATGCCTCTAAGCACAAGCCATGTAGCATGCGTTGAAAGCGCACGAGTGTGGACATATTGTCTTTTTCTACATTATTGATTCAATCATGGACACTTTTTTTTATACTCTTAAAAGATTTTTAGTTTTAATTTAAAATACGTTGGTGTGATACAAAAGTAATTACTTTCTCTTGCCTATATGAATATATAGGAAGAAAGTAGACTATTGTTTTCATGTCGATTTTTCGAAATCGAGTTTTCACCGGATCTATACGTTTTCAGACTCTCTGAACCCAAAAACATGTTTTTAGTGATTGGTCTGTGTGTGTGTGTGTGTGTGTGTGTGTGTGTGTGTGTGTGTGTGTGCGTGCGCGCGCGCGCGAACAGAATATCTTAAGAACGGAACATTGTGCGAACTTGAAACTTAAGTTTCAAGTTCTACGTATAATACTGTATACGTTTCCCATGGTCAACTTCTTTCAGTTCATGAACGACACCGATGCGGTACGGATGCAGATTTAATTTTTTTGTAGCCCTTAAAGCGGAAGATAGTGATAATCCAGCCTGTGAAGATAACTTTTTAAGTGATTTGCCGGGTGAGGTAGTCGAACGTTGTTTCACATCGTCCAAAACTTGTTCTGTTAACACTGATGGTCGCCTGTGCTTTTCCGATCCTGTACAGTGCCAGTCTCACGAAATTTATTAATCAGACGCGATATTGTGGTGTTATTAGGTACTTCAGAATTGGGAAATTTTAACTGGAACTCTTCTTTCACTTGTTCGTAAGATTTATATGCGCAACAACTTTCAATAATGAAAACGCGTTCATCCTTTGAAAAAATCATGTTTGAACTTATACAGACACAAATGAATACGGGATAGCACTAGTACATGTCAGTAATAATACACAATGGGTCAACAATGAGTACGGTAGTGCCAACTGTTATTTGGGGGAAAAAAATATTCCCTATGCAGAAAATATTAACCCTTAAACTTCGAAGTGCGTCCTTCTTGAAACACCTGTTAGATATCACTAGAGGACCCGACACGAACATTTTCATCAAAATCGGTTAACCGAAAGTAGTAGTTTATTCGTGTCATTTTTCACTTCTTTGCGATTTTCTCAAAAACTGCTCCTACGATTTTTTTAAAAATCGCCTCATTTGCTTAATTTTTTATGCTTTACAAGATAGGGTAGGCGCCATGTCTGCTGAAATTCTAGGAGAGGCTGTTTATCTAAAAAAATTGTTTTTTTAATATTGCTGCTTTAATGTGCATTTTAACGCAAAAATGTATATAATAAAAGTCGTAGACAATTTAAAATCCTACAACTTTTATTTCAAACATTTTTTGTGTAACGCTTAGTTTAGCGGTAATTAGCAATTTTCTATTTTTTTTCACGAAAACGTGTAAAAAGTCGTTTTTTAAAGATTTCAGCCTTAGCATGCATTTTACGATAGAAGTGTGTATAATCAAATTTATAGGAAATTGAAAGATCTACAACTTTTATGTAGAGAATTTTTTTCTACAGAGCCTAGTTTATTGTGAAAGAGTGATTTTCCGTATTTTTAAACCAAACTGAGGTTGATTGTCATTTTGCGTCTTTCAATCATGATTGAAATTAGGTTATGTTTTTGAGGTTAGTTTTTTTTGTTTATTTCTAATGTTTTATTACTAATGTTAGAATATATTGTTAATTATTTGCATTGGCAAGAGAAAGTTGTGTGAGTGTTTCACACTAGTTTTTTTTGGAAAAGTTATTGTAGATGTGATGAAAGAGTAATTTTGATGCAGCGTGTGTCTGTGCTTACTGCGGTGGTGATGATAGGTGGTAGTGTGAGTATTCGGGAGTTTATGTGGAAATAGGCTACACTGTAATACTGCATCGTTGTGAATTTGAATAGTAGAAGCAGGGGTGGAAAATGTAGGAGCATGGGCAGACGTTGGGTTGTTGTGGGTGTACTTTGTATGCGTGGGCTTTGCGTTCGTTCTGTTATGTCGGTGTGTTCTAAGGAGGTTATTTTTTACTGTTAATAATATAAAACTAGAACCTCCAGGGTGAATGTGTTGTGTATTTGATGTGCAATTTTAATTCTTTGATAAATTTAATTAACATACAAGTATTTGTTGTTGATTAACATTATAATATGTTGTTTTAAGATTTAAATTAACAACCCCACGGTAAAAGAAGGGGTGTTATAAATTTAACGTGTGTATCTTATCTGTGGTATCGTAGCTTCCAAACTGATAAATCGATTTTGATTTTTACTTTCTCGTTGGTCTGTGTGTGTGCGTGCGTGCGCGCGCGCGCGCGCGTGTGTGTGTGTGTGTGTGTGTGTGTGAACAAAATATTTCAAGAACGGAACAATGTACAAAGTTTTAACTTGAAACTTAAGTCAGGTACTAGTGGAGGACCCGACACGAACATTTTCATCAAATCGGTTAACCGGAAGTAGTAGTTAATTTGTATCATTTTTCACTTTTTTGCGATTTTCTCAAAAAAGGCGACTCGTACAATTTTTTTGAATCGCCTCATTTACTACATTTTTATATTCTACAAGCCAGAATAGGCGCCATGTCTGCTGAAATTCTTGGGGAGATTGTTCTCTCGTAGAAAAACATGGTTTCTTTAAATTGCGGTCTTAATATGCATTTTAGGGCAAAAATGTAGGCTATATATTAAAAGTTGTAGACTATTTAAAAATTACAACTTTTTCAATTTGTATTTTGTATAACGCTTAGTTTGGCGGTAATTAGTGATTATCTGTTTTTTTTCATGAAAATCTCTAAAAAATGGGGTTTTTAAGATTTTAGCTGTAGTAGTCTATGCATTTGGTACGACAAAAGTGTATATCAACAAATTTATAGGAAATTAAAAGGTCTACAATTTTTATTTTAAGCCTTTTTCTCTACAAAGCCTAGTTTAGTGTGAAAGTGATTTATCGTATTTTTAAAACAAGCTAAGGTTGATTTTCATTTTGCGTCTTTCATTCATGATTAAAATTAGGTTATTTGTGTTGAGATTAAGTTTTTTGTTTATTTCGAACGTTTAATTACTAATGTTAGGTTATATGGGATATTATTTACGTTGACAAGAAAAAATCGCGTGAGTGTTTAACACGAAATTTTTAAATTTTATGTGTAGTTTAAAATATTGTTTCGCTACTTTTGACTGGTTTTGATAACATTGTTGAAAAAATGTTGATTTTTTTTGTTGCAGACAATTACGTGATGGTACAATACAAGAAAACCAACTCGTCAATGGAAGTAGATTAACGTTATTGCCTAGCGTTGAAACTGGGTTGCTGGTAAGATTCTTATTATATTATTTTTATTAATATTTATTTATTTATTTTTACTCTGTCTTGCCTGTATGGGCATTATATAGGAAGGAAATTATTGTTTTCATGTCGATTCTTCAAAATCGAGTTTTCACCGGATCTATATGTTTTCGGACCCCCTGAACCCAGAAAACATGCTTTTTAGCGACTGGTTTGTGTGTGTGTGTGCGCGCGCGCGCGCGTGTGTATGTGTGAACACAATATCTCAAGAACGGAACATCGTACGAACTTGAAACTTAAGTTAGATACTACTACCGGACCCGACACGAACATTTTCATCAAAATCGGTCTACCGGAAGTAGTAGTTAATTCGTGTCATTTTTCACTTTTTTACGATTTTCTCAAAAACGGCTTCTCGATTTTTTTTAAAATCGCCTTATTTATTACATTTTTTATGCTCTACAAGATGGGGTACACGCCATGTCTGCTAAAATTCTTGGGGAGGCTGTTTTCTCGTAAAAAAATAATTTTAAAGCAAAAATATTAAGTTAAAATAGTATTTAAGCACAAAAATATATTTCATAAAAGTTGTAGGAAATTTAAAATCCTACGTTTTTATTTCAAACATTTGTTGTATATCGCTTAGTTTAGCGAAAATTAGCGATTTTCTGTTTTTTTCTCACGAAAACGTAAAAAAAATCGGGTTTTTTAGATTTTGGTCTTAGCACTCATTTCACGTTAAAAGTGTGAAATCAAATTTGTAGGAAATTAAAAGATCTACTATTTTAATTTAGAGCATTTTTCTCTACAGAGCATAGTTTAGCGTGAAAGAGTTATTTTCCTTATTTTTAAGCCAAACTAAGGTTGATTTTCATTTTGCGTCCTTCGCTCATGATTAAAATAAGGTTATGTTTATTGAGTTTAGTTTTTTTGTTTGTTCCTAATGTTTTATTACTAATGTTAAGTTATATTATTAATTAATTGCATTGGCAAGAGAAAGTTGTGTGAGTGTTTCGCAACAGATTTTTTTTTATAGATAGAAAATTGAACTAATGAAATTGTTAGGTCGGCTGGTTATTGCATTACTGTATTTACAGGAAAGGTCGGCCTACTTTTTTCTCAATTAGAAAAATGTGTAGTCAGCAATTTCTGAATGGTTGCCTACTGTTATTATATTTAGCAAGCAATACGAATAAGTAATGCATATTGTATATACAAGTTAAGCGAAATATATTATTTTGTCAATCGTGCAAAAAATATTAATTCGACTAATTCGCTTAGATCACAGTTTTCGAATTGCAAATGTTATATTGCATTTGACATCTTTTTGAGATTTGACAATTTATTCAAATTACGCTTTTTAGTGTGAGTCACATCACTATCTCTGGGATAGAATTTAAATTCTTTTCTGAAATTTGTAGGGGGCTTGTCTCCGTAGTAAAAAATTCATTTTACTTTCTCTTGCCTTAAAAGTATAGGAAGGAAAGTATTGTTTTCATGTTGATTTTTTGAAATCGAGTTGTTACCGGATCTACACGTTTTCAGACACCCTGAACACAAAAAGACATGATTTTAGCGATTGGTGTGTGTGTGTGTGTGCGCGCGCGCGCGCGCGTGTGTGAACAAACTATCTCATAAACGGAACATAGTTCGAAGTTAAAATTGAAACTGAAGTTAGATTCTAATAGAGGACCCGACATGAACATTTTCATCAAAATGGGTCAACCGGAAGTAGTAGTTCATTCATGACATTTTTCACTGTTTTGCTATTTTCTCATAAACGGCTCTTACGGTTCGTTTAAAAATCGCATCATTTACTAAATTTTTTTATGCTGTACAAGATAGGATAGAAGCCATTTATGCTGAAATTCTTGGAGATGTTTTCTCGTAAAAAAGTTGTTTTTTTTAAGATAGCGACCTTAATATGCATTTTAGCTCAAAAATGTATGTAGTAATAAAAGTTGTAGAAAATTTAAAATCCTAAAACTTTTATTTCAAACATTTTTTTGTTAAACGCTAATTTTAGCGGTAATAAACGATTTTCTTCTTTTTCTTACGAAAACGTGTAAAAAAATAATTTTTTTAAAGATTTCCGCCTTAGTAGACTATGCATTTTACGACAAAAGTGTATATAATCAAATTTATAGGAAATTAAAAGATCTACAACTTTTATTAAAAACATTTTTCTCTATGGAGCCTCGTCTAGCGTGAACGAGTGATTTTCCGTATTTGTAAGCCAAACTGTGGTGGATTTTCTTTTTGCGTCTTTCACTCATGATTAAAATAAGGTTATGTTTATTGAGGGTAGTTTTTTTGTGTTTTTCTAGTGATTTGTTATTAATGTTAGTTTATATTGTTAATTATATGTATTGGCAAGAGAAAGTCGTGTGAGTGTTTTACATAAGATTTTTTTAAATATCGGTACCAGGTTCCTTTCTGTTTTCAGTCAAGTGGGTACTAGGAAAAGGAATTGTTGCTCCAACCCATAATTATATTAGATCACACTGCAGTTACCTTTTCAAACCGGCTGATATGCTTAACTTTGGACGTACGTTAGTGTAATTTTTTATTTTCGTGTTCGACCACATCGGATGAATCACTTTTGTCAATTCTTCTTGCTTCTTGGATCTCTTTTGATTTCCAGTATTTTTTCATTCTATCAGACCTTGCTGTTCTTTTCTCTTCTGAAAAGACGTTTTCCGAGTATTTTTTTAGTTCTAGCTTTTACATGGTGTGTTTGTCTTTTAGTATTTTAGTTTTCCTGTTGTTGTTGTTTAGGTCAACATCCGAAAGGCTGGTTTGAACCTCTAGAGCTTTTACCAAGTAAAACGAGAAGTGAGATGGTTTACCAAGGCCTTCCTCCCTGAGTTGAAAGAGTATGCTTATTAGCATGCCAGGCCCTTTGAAAAGCTCATATTTTCCACCCTGCAAATTACACCTTCACTTTATTTACCACAGGGTCTGGCTGAAATTCATTACTCTCAGTGGAGATAACTTTGACTAGTGTATCTTTCACACCTTTTTCCTGTTGTGTGCCTTAAATCTTCCAGTGTAATCTGCATTCTTCCATATCTTTTTTAACTTCCTTGAATCATTTTATTTCGTATTTCTTATTCCAATTATCCTCAATGAGTTTTCAAAGTACTCAATTTTCTACTGCCCTTATTATTTATATCCTAAGAAGGAGATTCTCTTTTTCTTCCAGGAGAATATTGTGAGTTCCTACAGAAAAATGCCAGCCTACTTTTTTGCGACTTGTAGCATTTTATATACAGTCAATTCCGGATAATTGGAGCACATCGGGACCGGAGCATTTTGGCCCAATTAAACGACTGGCCCTAATAAACGAATTTGTAAAATGTGCCGTATACGATACTACATTTTATTAAAATTATCAAATACATAAATTTTACAAGCAAGTTCTATCCGTATACACACGAAAGAATAAAAGTGTATCAGAACAATGATTAAATTTTTAGCAAAACCTTTTGCCTTAGTTTTAAGCATTGGGCCATTGACATCTTGCGAAGTTACAATGGGAAACCATTCATTCAACGCTTACCAACAAATGGATCCTTCCTTCACGTTTTCTTTTCTGAGATGTTCCATGGTTTTTTAATGTCCACACTTGGCGTATTTTCTTTTCTTGGAGCACGATACAAGTTAGATGAGCTATCGTAATTTTCGGTACACCGGTTAGCTCCGATAATTTATGTTGGCTTAAGTTAGGTGGATACGTTTTTACTTGGTCGAGAAACTTTATTCGTTCACACAGTCATATCCTTACGCGGCATTTAATTTATAAAGACGTTGATAGTAGGTACTTTACTGTAAGCCTACGCATAAAAATATCAACGAAATGTGTGATGTCCTTTGAAAAGCACATATTTTCCACTTTGCAAATGACACCTTCTTTTCATTCACCACAGGGTTGTCTGGCTGTTTAATGAAATTCAGTAGCTACTTTCAGAGGAGATAACTCTGATTAGTGTCTTTTACACCTCTACCTCTTCTGTTTTTAAATGATTCTGTCATTTAATTGGCTGATCATGTGATGAGAAACAGAACAATTTTTTTTTAGCCCTGCAACGAACAGATTGCGTGTAAATAATTTGACACTCCACCTGCATAATTATGTTATCACTGGTAATGTGACCATTTTCTAATGCCTTATTTTAGTGGCTATGTACAGTAATCCCTTGGTATCCGGGGGTTTCGGTTATCCGCGGACTTTGACCGTAGGCCTAAAACCTTAAAATACTTACGTAATGTCACCTTGTGTACACCGTACTTGGTGGGAGGTGAGGAAGTCATACAATTCCGAAAACATGTGTCACCCTACGTGTTTGAATAAATGTTTAGGCGTTCGTATCATGTTGAGTCACGCACTAGTATGGCGACGGCCGCCAATACGTACGCCCAGACGCGATACTGTGATTTCTCCCTAAGTTTTCCTCCATGTGTTGGAGATGGATACCGTCTTGGAAAGGGCTCTTCAATTCAAAAGAGGACTCCAGGAGCTGGTGATACCATACGAAGAAGTCCACAAGGAGAGGAAGAAGTCCACATACGAAGAAGTAATCTCCACAAGGAGTTTGAAAAGCAGAAGCAAACAGCCATAACTAACTATTTTAAAGCAACTTAAATTTTTTATACGTACAGTACTGTATTTATTAAATATTCATAGATAATAATGATAGTTGTTGTTTAGGTCAACAGCCGAAAGGCTGGTTTGAACCTCTAGAGGTTTTACTAAGTAAAAACGAGGAGTAAGGTGGTTTACCATTGCCTTCCTCACTGAGTTAAAAGAGTATGCTTATCAGCTTGCCAGGCCCTCCGAAAAGCACTCACTTTCCACCCTGCAAATGACACCTTCACTTCATTCACCACAGGGTCTGGCTGCATAGTGAAATTCATTACTCTCAGAGGAGATAACTCTGATTAGTGTCTTTTACACCTCTACCTCTTCTGTTCTTAAATAGTTCAGTCATATAAGTGGCTGACTATGTGATAAGAAACAGAACTATTTTTTTTAGCCCTGGACCAAACAGATAGAGTGCAATTAAAATAACACTCCACCTGCCCGTTTTGGGCATTAATGATAGTTATATGAAGCTAAAACTATTAAACGCTTAAAACGACTACAGGACTTTTCCTTCAGAACCTAACCCCAATCTTTTCGTTCATATAAGGTAGCCTATTATTATCCGCGGTTTTACGAACCGCGGTAACCCTCCGGAACGTAACCCCCGCGAATACCGAGGGATTACTGTATTAGCTTTGTTATATGTGTTGCATTTTGGTCAAATTATTAATTCTTTGTTACTCGGATAGTTTTTCTTTACTTTTATAATATATGTTAGTGTAATTTATTGTAAAAAAAAACACTGCCAATTATATTCTTGATTACCTCTTTTTTTTTGTTTATTCGACTACATTGTGGCAGAAAAAAATACCAGGAAAAAAAATACTCGGATAGTTTTTCTTTACTTTTATAAGATATGTTAGTGTAATTTATTGTAAAAAAAACACTGCCAATTATATTCTTGATTACCTCTTTTTTTGTTTATTCGACTACATTGTGGCAGAAAAAAATACCAGGAAAAAATTGAATTATCAAAGTGCATATAGTTGTAGCAAGATTGTTAACTTGGTTTGTTTTATGTTACAGGCACAACGGCCGGAACAAAGTGTTATGCAAGCGTTGGAAAGTCTCAATGATTGTCAGGTAAGGAAATTTTATGTTCGTTTTAAATGTAACAGCAATTTTTGACGAATATTTAAGCCAAACGTTTCATCGTTTGCTAAAGCTAGGACCACATTAGAGTGCTTTATCGCGCGTTTGGCCAACGCGCGATTGTGAAGCACTAGTAAATAAATGGCCACTAAAAATCTAGTTGCAGATGAAAAACACTGAAATAAGAAACAAAAGACAAACGTTTAATAAAATAAAAGACGATCTAATGAATTTAAATTTAACAAAAAGAGAAATTAAGAAATTTTTTAAAATGAATTAAAAAATACTTTATTTGTGAAAAATTATAAATGAAATTAAATAAACTGAATTTAAATTGTTCCATCGGTTAATCATGTTATTCATGTAATTTTGTGTCTATGTATCATTAAATTAAATACAAAGAAAGGAAAGTTATCTACGGTCTGTATAAGAATCAAACGGCTGTTTTGTGAATTGTGGGGTACGACAAAAAGGCTACTGTAAGAAAAGGTGTACGACCAGGATGTGAAAAATGCTGAGATTCGCCGATGATATAGTAGTATTAGCTGAGACAAAGAAATAACTAGAGGATATCTTAAATGGAATGGATGAGATCATGTGCAAGGATTACTCCATGAAAATTAATAAGAACGAAACTAAAGTGTAGTGCAGCAGCAAGAGTGATTTATAAGAGATGGGAAATTTAAAAGTAGGCAACGAAAATATACAGGAAGTTGGAGAATTCTGCTATCTAGGGAGTAAAATAACAAAGGATGGTAGAAGCACAAGTGATATCAAAAGTAGAATTGCTCAAGCTAGAAAAGCCTTTTAAATGAAAAACAGCTTACCGACCACAAATATTTATTTAGGAAAAACTTAAAATACTGTGTTTGAAGTGTAGCATTATACAAAAGCAAAATGTGGGTGATAGAGGCTGTAGAAAGGAAGAGGATAGAAGCTTTTGAAATGTGGTGTTATCGGAAAATGTTAGAAATTAGGTGGGTGCACGAGATAAGTAATTTAGAGGTTCTTAAGCGAGTGGATGAAAAAAAGAGGATATGTTAGCATCTTACCAGAAGAAGGGATAGGCTAGTAGGGCATTTTATAAGACATCCAGGTGTTGGTCCATCAATAATGGAGGGTAATATTGAGGGAGTGAATTGTAGGGTGGGGCGAAGGTTTGAATATATAAAGCAAATGACAAAAGATGTAGGGTGTTACAGGTACGTAGATATGAAACGGCTTGCCCAAGATAGAACAACTTGGAAAACTGCATCAAACCAGTCGAGAAACTGATGACCAAAAAGGGGTATCACATTTGGTGGTTATATGCTGTTGTAGTATAGTTCCCAATTGAGAAAAATTAAGTTGAAAAAACCAAAAGCAACATGCAGTATTCACTCGACCACATGTTTTTATTTATTTATTTGAGTTGAATTGTTTACAACAGGCCAACTACGGCCCAATTACAGAAACAATATTATAGAGCAAAGAAAATATATAAAAGGAAAAAGAAAAGAGAAGAAGATTGCAAACAGAATCAAACGTACATAAAACAGTGTACACATAGATTTTACAAATAATTAACTAATCAATTAATCATGATAGATGTCCAAATACTTGGCCATCCCGTTGGCGTAGTGGTTGGCGCGGCTGGTTTGTGCGCTGCGGTCCCAGGTACGATTCCCGGTCGGGTCTAGAATTTTTTTATCACTCATTTTCAATATCATCATTATCCGCCGTCTGCGTTAGCAGAAATTACGTAACAGTCAGACGTAAAACCAAAAAAAATAGAGGTTCAAAAAAACAACACAATTTAGAATTGCTTAAGAACTTACAACGTCTTGAAAGACTTAAGAATGGCACCTATACGATGCTCGGCCGTGACGGAATGGATCTATTGTCACAATTCTATCCATGATGTGATTAATTATCTTGCATTTAATTGGCGAATAAGCTGCATAAATAGTAGGACAAAATTTATGATAAAACATTTTTTGAACGGTTATTAAAATAGCTGTACTGAGCAAGCAAAATGAAAAATTGAAATCGTAACTTTAGGTCGTCGCTTTCGACCTGGTTGGTCCGTATATCGAGTATTAAGGTTGATTCACACGTGTGCACCGACTGTGTCCGTTTCTAGAGGAATCGGAAAACGGTCCTTTACATTCAAAATGTAGAAAAAACGGTTCATCACGACCCTTTTCACTAACCGGACCGTGCACCGACCGGGTCGTCACCGATCGTCCATAAAGCAACACATCAAGGTCACTGTTCATCGTCACAGTATGCCCACAACGCACCATGTGTGAATCGGTCCAGGGCGGCCACAGGTTGCTTTTGTACTTCGGGAACTGTTCAGCAGTTTCAGACTGTGATTTGAAGAATTTCAACTCAATTATTCTTCGATTGAACACTGCAGAATACGGTCACGAAAGACGGCACGGTATGTGCACAGCACACCATGTGTGAATCGGTCGAGGGCGCAGACAGGTCGCTTTTGTTACTTCGGGAACTGGTCGGCAGTTTCCGACTGTGATTCTAAGAATTCAACTAATTATTCTTCGACTAAACACTGCAGAATACGGTAACGAAAGAGTACAGTCCCAAGAACCTTAGCAAGTCTAGAAAATAAATAATGTAGTAAATGAGATTTTAAAAATCGTAGATGCCGTTGTTTGCTAAAAGCGTTTTTGGGTTCAGCAAGCCTGAATGAAAACTCGATTTCGACAAATCGACATGAAAACTATACTTTTATTTTCTGTTCGTATAGAGGAAGAGAAAGTAAAAAAAAACTGAAAAAATAGAATGCAAAAGACGGTAGCAGCACATCATGGTCGATACACAGTTCTGTGTGTGTGAACGGTAGCAACACAGCACGGTCGGTGCTCAGTCTTATATGTTTGAATCGACCTTTAACAATCGATACACGCAACGCTTTCTGAAAACGTCGCTCGAGCGACGCTACGCCAATGTGAAAAGGCCTTAAATCTTTAATTTTTGCGCCGATATTCTCATGCTAAACTCTGTGCTCATGTTGTGCAACTGACAAACGGCATATTGGATCTTTTGTACTGTGTCCAAATAATAGCAGTGTCTTCTGCGTACAACCATGAATTTACGAATGTGTAATACCATGCTGAATTTCCGGAAGCTCCGGAATTTAAAAAATATCGATCCCGTTTGTATTCATTTTAGGATATTATGTAATCAGTAAAAGATTTTGTTGCGATATACTAAGGGTAATTTTTTGTGTTGCAGGTTAACGATTTCCTATCCGGTAAAGCACCATTGAACCTGACAATGCGTCTTGGTGATCATATGATGTTGATTCAGCTCCAGTTATCCACCGTAACACCAAACAGTAGTAGTCAATCGTCCACTTCATCCTCGACGACGACGTCGTCATCGTCGTCTTCATCGACCACCTTAACGTCATCCTCAAATTCGTCGCCGTTGTCCGGATCGAAACGCGTAACCTTGCCTAACAGCAAATCTCAACAGACCATTAATAAAACCACCGTCTATCCATCTCAAACTAATCAAATAAAAGATCCTCTGGCATCTTTATCGTCCATCGTGGAATCAGCCACCGCCGCTGATCACTTGAATCCCGCGGGAACCCCATCGACAAACCTCTCAACTTCCACCACCAACGCACGTGTCAATGGTTCCATGTCATCAAACAACTCAATACCTCTTCCTTCCACACCACAATCCTCCAATACGCAACCTAAAACGTCTACCTTGCCGTCGTCAACCTCGTCCTCATCCTCCACGACCTCGACAACGAGCATTCCATCATCCTCGTCCAAATCAACGACAACCCCCACCCTAAATTCCACATCTACTTCATCGGCGACTACATCACCTTCATCTTCAACGTCGTCATTATTAGAAGGCTGCAAATGTGATTCCGCTTCAACTTTGACAACGACCACCAAACCGACTCTGGATACTCGCGCATTAGCTGAAGCTTCTCGCAATCTAACGCAGACTTTAAAACAACTTTCGTCTGAAGTTTTAACGTCAAAGTCGGATCCAGTTGAGGTAAGTTCAATTATCTTTTACTTAGGTTAATTCTTACTTCGTTATTAGATCAACAGCCGAAAGGCTGGTTTGAACCTCTAGAGGTTTTACTCTAGAAGAGTGAGGTGGTTTACCAACACCACCTTCCTCACCGACTTTGCGGCTTCCTCACCGAGTTAAAAGGGCATGCTTATCAGCATGGCAGGCCCTCCGAAAAGCATCCACACTCCACCCTGCAAATGACACATTCACTTCCTTCACCACAGGGTCTCGCTGTTTAGTGAAATTCATTACTCTCAGAGGAGATAACTCTGACTCGTGTCGTTTACACCTCTACCTTTTTTGTTCATAAATATTTCAGCCATAATTGGCTGACTATGTGATAAGAAATAGAACTATTTTTTGTAGCCCTGGAACCAACAGATCGAGTGCAATTAATTTAACACTCCACCTACCCGTTATGGGCATAAAAAATAAAAAAGCCGATCTATTTTTAGCTGTATTTAGTTTGTTTCTACGATCAGTAAAAATATTTTTGCTTTCTCTTGCCTATATGAATATTATATAGGAAGGAAAGTATTGTTTTCATGTCGATTTTTCAAAATCGAATTTTCACCGGATCTACACGTTTTCAGTCCCCCTGAACTAAAAACTAGCGATTGGTGTGTGTGTGCGCGCGCGCGTGCGTGTGTGTCAACAAAATATCTTAAGAATGAATCATCGTACGAACTTGAAACTTAAGTTAGATACTACTAGACGACCCGACACAAACATTTTTATCAAAATCGGTCAACCGGAAGTGGTAGTTTATTCGTGTAATTTTTCATTTTTTGCGATTTTCTCAAAAACGGCTGCTATGATTTTTTTTAAAAATCGCCTCATTTAGTACTACATTTTTTTATGCCCTTTAAGGTAAGGTACGTGTCACGTCTGCTGTATTTATTGGGGAGGTTGTTTTCTCGTAAAAAAATGTTTTTTAAGATTGCGGCTTTAATATGCATTTTAGTGCAAATTTTTATAGAATAAAAGTTGTAGAGAATTTAAAATCCTATAACTTTTATTTTAAACATTTTTTTGTTTAACGCTTAGTTTAGCAGTCATTAGTGATTTTCTGTTTTTTTCATAAAAATGTGTAAAAAATTGATTTTTTTAAGATTTCGGCCGTAGTATGCATTTTACGACAAAAGTGTATATAATAAAATTTATAGAAAATTAAAATATCTACAACTTTTATTTAAAACATTTTTTTGTACAGTGCCTAGTTTAGCGTGAAAAAGCGATTTTCCGTATTGTAAAGCCAAACTGAGGTTGATTTTCATGTTGTGTCTTTCATATACGATTAAAAGTAGGTTATGTTTATTGAGGTTAGTTTTTTGTTTTTTTCTAATGTTTTATTACTAATGTTAGGTTTATTGTTAATTATTTGCATTGGGAAGAGTAAGTTGTGAGTGTTTCACACCAGATTTTTTTCTAGTAGTAATGCCCTATAAAGGGTTAAACGGAATGGTAGGCGAATACCGCAGTGTGAATAGTTGGAATAAAAACAATACTGTTATTCGGCGTCGGCTGTTAGTAATTATATCGCAGCGAACATTACGGTCGGTCGTCGAGAAACAAGAGAGCAACAGTTACTCCATATCGGTTGATGCAGCACCAGCCGCGTGTTTATTAGAGCAACGAAATTTTCGGTCCGACTTACCGAACAGTGTTACTTGTACAACTAACGTGAACGTATTTTATGGTAATGGGGAAATTCCCCGTTATCGAACGAACCGAAGTGTGGTGTAGATAGATGGCAATGGTGTGGCGGGCGGCGAGGTACCGTTCGTTGCCAGCACACAAATTGAGGACGCCCTCTCCCGTTGGTCGGCTCATTCGACCTAACCTAGCGACCGTTTGTTACGTTCGACCCGTTCAGTTGCCGCTGCTGCTGATCGCACTCTCTCAATTACGTTCTCACTCTTTTCTTTGTCCTTTCTGCTCCTTCTCAAATCTCTCTGGCCGTATAATTAATTTTTTTTTGTAAAAGTACCTGGGTAATATTACTATTTGCATGATTTTTCATTCTTTATTCGTTATTAAGGAGGACCGATCTTAGATTACTTAGATTTGCCTTAAACACTTTATGGACTTACCAGAATCTGAACTTTGAACTCAAAGAAATTTGTTAAAGTTAAGTTTTAACATTTTACGTTTTAGGGTAAGAGAAAGTATACATCAATATTGAAAAGTTTTGTGCAGGCTTCTTTATCCAAAATGTATAAAATGTATTTCAATCTCGTTAACGGAGTACATGTATATACGGGCCGACGAACGTTCTAATGTAGAATTATTCAAGTGTTCCAGTAAAAATATTTAATTTATATCGGGTACACCAAAGAATCAAAGATGTCAATAATAAAAATCTGGTATGAAACACTTGCACGACTTTTGGGTAGTTTCGTTTTCTGTATGTATTATCAAACCCGAATTCCGTGAAGGGTTGCACACTTGTTTATTTTTTCCACTCCCTGCCTAATTGAATACTCATACTGAGACAGACACGTCCTTCCCAGTCCCAGTATACGAGGTGTGGCTATTAAATAACGAGACTGACGTAAAATTTTTTTTTTAAATTTTATACATTATCGTTTATTGTAACCTTCAACATACACTCCTTCTCTATCTCTACAACGCTCCATGCGAATTTTCCATTGTTGGAAACAGTGCTGGAAGTCATCTTCTGTCAGCTCCTTCAGGACACGTACCGCTTTCTCTTTTACAGCTTCCACAGACTCAAATCTTGTCCCTTTTAATGTAGATTTTACCTTAGGGAACAGGTAGAAGATAATAACATGTGATGAAACGTGGTTTTTTACGATCTGGAAGCGATGCGCCAATCCATGCACTGGAAGAGCCGAACTTCACCGAGAGCCAAAAAAGCTCGAATGAGGAAGTCAAAATTTAAAGCAATGATGATTGTTTTTTTTTATATACATGGGATTGTGTACCTTCACTGGGTTCCTGAAGGTCAAACAATTAATCAATATTACTACCTTGAGGTGCTATCTAAACTACGTCAAAGAGTAAGGAAAAAACGCCCCGAAATGTGGAAGGACAAATCATGGGTTCTCCACTAAGACAATGCGCCAGCTAATTCCGGGTTATCTGTCAAGAGGTTCCTAGCCAAGTACAGCAAATCAGTGTAGAACATCCACCTTATTCACCAGATCTTGTACCATGTGACTTCTACCTGTTCCTAAGGTGAAATCTGGATTAAAAGGGATAAGATTTGATTCTGTGGAAGCTGTAAAAGAGAAAGCGGCACGTGTTTTGAAGGAGCTGACAGAAGATGACTTCCAGCACTGTTGCTAATAATGGAAAATTCGCATGGAGCGTTGTAGGGATAGAGAAGGAGTGTATATTGAAGGTGACAATAAGTGATTATGTATAAAATTAAAATACAATTTTTTACAACGTCAATCTCGTTATTTAATAGCCACACCTCGCATGTTACACGTTCTGTTGTTTTATTTCATATTTTGATTGTTTTATTTTGCTATTACTAGGCTCATTATACTACTGCGTTATATTTTTAAATTATTTACATTGGGAAGAGAAAGTCGTGTGAGTGTTTCACAGATACTTTTTTTAGTTGGCACATCTTCTGGGATTATGTAATATCCCTTTTCCTGAAGGCACTCTTGAAGCATCTTCCTCCATCCGAACATTATTAAGTGACTCTACAAAATTCATAGCAGACTGTGTAGTAAACTAACTGAAATCTGAGTGGAGTTGACACTACGCAGGAATATTGCTAGTCAGATTGGCGCGCTGGACGCAGGAGTGGGAGAATTGTGTAACCTTTTAGGGAATTTGGATTTAATAGCGGCATACAGAAAACGGAAAAGACCTAAAAGTTTTTTTTGGGAAATGTTCGGTATGGACGTCCGGTAAACAGCCCGGTAATCAAACGAAAACAAAGCTTAGACAAAATATATTGTGACACTTATCGCTAAGGTCCGTTTCGGGATCTAGGTAATTAAATAATTAATACACTAAAGTTTACAATTACAAGTATTTATTACAACTAAAAGATTTACTAAATAATAAACTAATTATAATGAAGTTATACAATAAATAACCTAATAATTTACTTAATACTACTAACAACAATTATATAGAATGCACATGCAAAATAAAACTGAATTTAATGCACATACACAATAACTTTACACAATGCACACACACAAAGACGGTATAACAATAGTTGACCAACACAATGCCCGGAACGTGCATGCACTACGCACCGTTAGCTCACTCTATGAACACTCGTCAAAGATCAAACGGATACTTACTGACTGACCGCGCTCGAGGTTCTATTTATATAAGCGGTTCAAAGAATCTTCCCGAAAGACACCGAAATTCGATATATAAGTCCTTTCTAGAGAAGTCTTATTTAATGTAAACAGTTAATCAACCGACCCTTCATAAATAGTTGTACAACAAAGACCTTATCATACACAATAGCGGAGTTCTTTTAAATAACCTTTTATAGGTAGCCCTGTTGTTACTTTTTCACTCTATTATTTACTCTTTAACATTTTATGAGTTAAGTACTAGAAATTTCTTGAACCATATTCGTCTTCGATATTGTCACAATATTGTCTAACTCTATACTTATAAAGAAACAGCATTTTATTCACAACAATGTTAGAAAAAAATTTACAGAATTCAAGCAAATTCTGAGGCCTATCGGTAAGACAATAAAAACAAAATAATTCAAAATAAAATAACTTATTTTCATTAACGAGTGTTATTGTTGTTCCTAGGTCAACAGCCAAAAGGCTGGTTTTTGAACTTTAGAGGTTTTACTAAGTAAAAACGAGGAGTGAGGTGCTGTACTATATTGCCTTACTCACAGAGTTAAAAGAGTATGCTTATCAGCTTGCCAAGCTCTCCGAAAAGCATCCACTTTCCACCCTGCAAATGACACCTTCACTTCATTCATTACAGGGCCTGGCTGTATAGTGAAATTCATTGCTCTCTGAGGAGATAAATCTGACCAGTGTCTTTTACACCTCTACCTCTTCTGTTCTTAAATAGTTCAGTCATATGATTGGCTGACTGTGTGATAAGAAATAGAACAATTTTTTGTAGCCCTAAAACCAACAGATTGAGTGCAATTAATTTAACACTCCACCTGCCCGTTATGGGCAGCAATAACGAGTAAACATTCAATATAGAATTTAAAATAGTAGTCATTTTAAAAATCTTCCGCATCATTATACAAAAGTGGGGTTAATTTGGTTGCTGCAACTTTTATAGAGCTTTCTTGCTGATTTTCAAACTTAATTTTTTCAATATTGGAGTTAACACCCTTTACCTCTAGGGCACAGAATTAAAATGTAGAAAATTTTAAAATCTACAACTTTTATTTAAAAATTTTTTTCTGCAACGTTTAGTTTGGCGTCAGTTAGTGATATTTTGTATTTTTCTCATTAAAATTGGCAAAAAAATTGGAATTTTTAGGATTAAAACAAACAGCCCGTTTCAAAAAAAATGTCAAGGATTGATGTCCGGGAAAAATGTCCGTGGTCAACGAGTTCAGAAAATATGTAAGCCTAGTTAGATACAATATTTAATTATTTAAATTGGCTAGAGAAAGTCGTTTGAGTGTTTCACATAAGTTTTTTTTAAACACGAGTTTCGTTTAATTTAATTTGGTATTGGTTGAAAACTATTTCGGTTGAACTGGCCGAACAACTTGGCTGATAGGTGACCGGAACCACCTCGAATCAGATAAGGATTTGTCGTTGTCATGATTGTCATTTTGGTGATGGACTGGTTGAAAAAAGAGCGGCGGTGGCCTGCGAAACAGAAAGCTGCTTGCTTCAGCGTTGTTTCGAGTTGGACGGACGATCGGTAGCAACTGCTTTCGACTGAAAAGAGAAGGGAATTGTCAGTCTGAACGTGGGAGGCAGCGAGGGGTCTATCTCTCTCAGTGTGTATTGTATTGTATACACCAGACCTCTCTACGCTGTGCAATACAACACACAACACATTAAGTTCAATGCAACTTGCCTCTCTCGCCGCCTTTACCACTACTACCAACACACACACACACACCTTAAACGACACTTACAGGGTTGCCAACTTTACGTACTGAACTGAAAGCTTTTGACAAACGACGTACAGTTAGCTGCCATCGATCCGGCAACGTTGATTATCATGTAAACCACTTTAACACAGTTTCTTTTAACTCGGCATACATATAAATCTGGTGTGAATCACTCACATGACTTTCTCTTGCCAATTTTAATAATGAATAAACATAACTTTATTTTAATCATGAGTGAATGACGTAAAATATAAATCAACCTTCTGTATAATTTACATTTATGGAAAGTGGGAAAATCACCAATTGATATACCAATAGGCTCTGTAGAAAAAATTCTTCCAATAAAAATTATAGATAATTTTTATTTCCTATAACTTTGATTTTGTACAGGCAGATGGAGTGTTAAATTATTTGCACTCGATCTGCTAGTTCTAGGACTTTAAAAAAAAATTGTTGTTTCGTATCTCATATTCACCCAATTATATGACTGAAAGTTTTAAGAGTAGAAGAGGAGAGTTGTAAAATATAGTCTGAGCTATCTCCTCTGAGAGTAATGAATTTCATTATACAGCCAGACCCTGTAATGAATAAAGTGAAACTGTTATTTGCAGGGTGGAAAGTTAATTCTTTTTAGAAGGCCCGGCATGCTGGTAAGAATAATCTTTCAACTCGGTGAGAAAGGCAATGGTAAACCATCTTACTTCTCGTTTTACCTGGTAAAGCCTCTAGTAGTTCAGATTAGCTTTTCAGCTGATGACCTAAAGAACAACTTTCATTAAAAAACACTTTTGGTGTATTAAGACCACTGTTAAAAATCCCATTTTACTTTTTCTCGCCTATATGAATATATAGGAAGGAAAGTATTGTATTCATGTCGATTCTTGGAAATCGAGTTTTCACCGGATCTACACGTTTTCAGACCCACTGAACCCAAAAAACATGTTTTTAGCGATTGGTCTGTGTGTGTGTATGTATGTGTGTGAACAGAATATCTGAAGAACGGAACATTGTACGAACTTAAAACTTAAGTTAGATACTACTACCGGAACTGGCACGAACATTTTCATCAAAATCGGTTAACCGGAAGTAGTAGTTCATTCCTGTCATTTTTCACTTTTTTGCGATTTTCTCAATAACTGGTACTACGATTTTTGTTAAAAACGCTTCATTTACTCAATTTTTTATGCTTTACAAGATAGGGTAGGCGCCAAAAATTGTTTTTTTTAAGATGGGGGCTTTAATATGCATTTTAGCGCAAAAATGTGTATAATAAAACTTGTAAAAAATTGATTTTTTACGATTTACCTTTTTTACGCCTTAGTATGCATTTTACGACAAAAGTGTAGTCTATACAATAGAATTTATAGGAAATTTAAAGATCTACAACTTTTGTTTGAATAAATTTTTCTTTACAGAGCTTAGTTTTTAGCGAAAGAGTGATTTTCCGTATTTTTAACCCAAACTGAGGTTGATTTTCATTTTGCGTCTTTCACTCATGATTAAAATTAGGTTATGTTTATTGAGGCTATTTTTTTGTTTATTTCTAATATTTTTTTACTAATGTTAGGTTATATTGTTCATTATTTGCATTGGCAAGAGAAAGTTGTGTTAGTGTTTCACACCAGATTTTTTTAAAATATGCGAAAATCGGGTGATTTGAAGTGTCCAAGGTTTTGAAAAACTATTCTGTGCAGTGTTTAGTGTTTTATTTTAGGACTTAATCTAGGTGGGGAGACTTATCTTCCTTTTTGTTACGGCATTGCCGTAGAAGCTGTAAAACGTTTGTCGGGAAAACTACTTCGGCTTAATGGATCTGCAGTAATTACTTCAAGTGGTAGCTAGAGGTTTTAACTTGTGTACTCCAACTTTTTAAGTTATTAATGTTTGTGCTGTTTAGCGACATTATCTGACAGTGTTAACGGTTCAATGTAAATTTATGTTTTATTAAATAATTGATTAGATATTACACCCGCACTGCGCACCATATTATTCCCAGCATCAAAAGGGTGAAATCATTAAAATTTATTGGGGTCTTTTCTGTTATTCCCCTCCCCCACAGAACAATTTACACATATTTTAATATTTTGTATGCTACTTTATAGTATTTTTAATAATAAAAACGGGAAAAAGATTTTAAAAAAAATCTGGTGTGAAACACTGACACAACTTTTTCTTGCCAATGCAAATAATTAACAATAAACTTAACATTAGTAATAAAACATTAGAAATAAACAACTAACCTCAATAAATATAACCTAATTTTAATCATGAGTGAATGATGCAAAATGAAAATAAACTTCAGTTTGGCTTAAAAGTACGGAAATCACTCTTTCACGCTAAACTAGACTGTAGAAAAAAACGCTTTAAACAAAAGTTGTAGATCTTTTAAATATCCTATAAATTTGAATACATAACTTTTGTCGTAAAATTATACTAAGGCCAAATCGTAAACCAATCGATTTTTCACACGTTTTCGTGAGAAAAAAACAAAAAAACGGTAATTACCGCTAAACTAAGCGTTATACAAAAAATGTTCGAAATAAAAGTTGTAAATTTAAAATTCTCTACAACTTTGATTATACATTTTTGCGCTAAAATGCATATTAAAGCCGCAATCTTAAAAAAAAACAATTTATTACATGGAAACAGCCTCACCAAGAATTTCAGCAGACATGGCGCCTACCCTATCTTGTAAAGCATAAAAAATTTAGTAAATGAGGCGATTTTTTAAAAAAAACTCGTAGGAGCCGTTTTTGAGAAAATCGCAAAAAAGTGAAAAATGACACGAATAAACTACTACTTCCGGTTGACCGATTTTGATGAAATGTTCGCGTTGGGTCCTCTAGTGGTATCTGAAGTTTCAAGTTTGTACGATGTTCCGTTCTTGAGATAGTCTGTTCACACACACAGACCAAACGCTAAAAACATGTTTTTTTGGGTTCAGGGGGTCTGAAAACGTGTAGGTCCGGTAAAAACTCGATTTAAAAAAATCGGCATGAAAGCAATACTTTCCTTCCCATATGTTCATATAGGCAAGAGAAAGTAAAAACTAATCTCAATAAACATAACCTAACTTTAATCAAGAAAAAAATCATAGGAGCCGTTTTTGAGAATATCGCAAAAAAGTGAAAAATGACACGAATAAACTAATACTTCCAGTTGACCGATTTTGATGAAAATATTAAAGTAGAGTCCTTTAAGAGTAGGCCTACATAAATTAAGTTTCAAGAAACCTTGTACTACTGTCCATTCTTGAGATATTTTGTACACACACACACACACACACACGCGCGCGCGCGCGCGCACACGTACGCACGCACGCGCGCACACGTACGCACGCACGCGCACGCACGCACGCGCGCGCGCGCGCACACACACACACACACACACACACACACACACACACACACACACACACACACACACACACAATCACTAAAAATCATGTTTATTTGGTTCAAGGGGTCTAAAACCGTGTAGATCTTTTAAAAAAATTTTTGTATTTTTTAAATTTTATTTTAAAAAATCGACATGAAAAGAATACTTTCCTTCCGATATTTTCACATAGGCAAGAGAAAGTAAAAATAGGATTTTTAACAGTGGACTTTATGCATTTTACAACAAAAGTGTATACGATCAAAGTTGTTGTTTAGGTTATCAGCTGAAAGGCTAAATTGAACTTATAGAGGCTTTAGGGAATATGGCGGTGAACTTGGGGGTTACATCGACGAATCGATATTTACCGTTTTCTCAGCAGCTGATGATCGTTTTTTTTATGCGTGTATAAGCTGTGTTGCTATCGGCCTTAATATGTTCAAAGAATGGCAGGTAGAAACTTAACGAATTTCTCATGATTTATCCACCCACTCCATACATTTTGGACGTTTAAAAGGAACACAGTTTCTTTTCAGTTGTCACACCTGCTTCTAGTTTGTCTTGCTGAAGTATTTTTTCATCCAGTGTTTTTGTAACCAACGTTTTTGCTTTATATACTATTTCTCTCCTATTGAATTTTTTCTGGTAAAAATCCGGTGTGAAACATTCATATGATTTTTACTTGCCAATGTTCATAATAAAACATAATCTATGTTTAATCGTTAATAAAGAATGTAAAATAAAAAAAACAACCTAATTTTAATCATGAGTGAATGACGCAAAATGAAAATCTATCTTATGTTCCATTTAAAAATCCGAAAGTCACTAATTGACGCTAAACTAGACTTAGTAGAAAATTTGGTTAAAATAAAAAGATGTAGATTAACGCTGGCTGTATAAAGAAGTTTATTACTCTGAATATAGTATGTACAGTGAAAGATGGAGCCTGTGTTTGGAACCGCGTACCTCATCAAGTAAGAAACATTAAAATTTCAGGTACGGTTCGTTTTAAAGCTTGGCTTAGTTTTTACTTTCTCTTGCCTATATGAGTATATTGCAAAGAAAGTATTATTTTTTTGTCGATTTTTTGAAATCGAGTTTTCACCGGATCTACACATATTCAGACCCTTTGAACCCAAAAAAACATGTTTTAGCGATTGGTCTGTGTGTGTGTGCGCGCGTCCGTGTGTGTTTGAACAGAATATCTCAAGAACGGAACATCGTACGAACTTGAAACTTAAAAGTACCACTAGAGGACCCGACGCGAACATTTCAAAATCGGTCAACCGGAAGTAGTAGTTTATTTGTTTCATTTTTCACTTTTTTGCGATTTTCTAAAAAAATGGCTCCTACGATTATTTTTAAAATCGCCTCATTTACAACATTTTTTATGCTCTACAAGATAGGGTAGGCGCCATGTCTGCTGAAATTCTTGGTGACGCTGTTTTCTCGTAAAAAATGGGTTTTTTGAGATTGCGGCTTTAATGTGAATTTTAGCGCAAAAATGTAGCCTATCTAGTAAAAGTTGTAAAATTAAAATTCTACAACTTTTATTTCGAACATTTTTTTGTATAACGCTTAGTTTAGCGGTAATTAGCGATTTTCTGTTTTTTTTCTCACGAAATCGTGTAAAAAATTGATTTTTTAAAGATTTCAGCCTTATTATCCATTTTACGACAAAAAGTAGAATCAAATTTATAGAAAATTAAAAGATCTACAACTTTTATGTAGAGCATTTTTCTCTGTAGAGCCTAGTTTAGCGTGAAATAGTAATTTTCCGTATTTCTAAGCCAAACTGAGGTCGATTTTAATTTGCGTCTTTTACTCATGATTAAAATATGGTTATGTTTTTGGGGTTAGTTTTTTGTTTATTTCTAATGTTTTATTATTAGGCCTAATGTTACAATGGTCATTATTTGCATTGACAAGAGAAAGTCGTGTGAGTGTTTCGCACCAGAATTTTTGTCACTTTATTCGTTTAAATTACGAAACGCAGATGTGTATTAGGCATTTTCCAGTGATTTGGAAACAAAATTTGTGCCCGTTTTGTTAACGCATTTTTCACTTGGTCCATGTTTCAGAACATGTACCACGATTAATTTTAAGAGGAAAAATATGGTATATTAGAGGAGTGTTCCTGCATGTTTTATAATTAATTTAAGCTAAAATTCAGCCTTTAAGTGCATAGGATATAGTTATTACAGCGTTTTGAAAAAAAATGTTCTTTTTCGTTTCCGACGGACGTAACGAGTTGAATCAACTCATAAGCATAAGCCTAAGGGAATGCAATTCACTACAAATAAATGTTGTAAATGTGATGGTTTTTTTCCAGTTGCATAGGAAATATTGAAAAAAACATGCATTAAAAATGTGCGTTCGGCTGTGAGTTGTTGACGTCCGTGTTATGCTGCAAAGGAACACTATAGTCTGGTGGTGGAGTACTGGTAACGCAATATAAGTTTACCGTCAGCGATATTAAGACTTGACTATGCGGGGTGTGGAAGTGCTACTATACGTACTTTTCTAAATACATCATAGCGACAGATCTAATCATGACATCATGTTGTAGTTTTACTCTTATATTGATTTTTTCTGCCCATAACAGACAGGTGGAGTGTCAAATTATTTACACTCAATCTGTTTGTTGCAGGGCTAAAATAAATAGTTCTGTTTCTTATCACATGGTCAGCCAATTGAATGACTGAATCATTTAAGAGCAGAAGAGGTAGAGGTGTAAAAGACACTAATCAGAGTTATCTCCTCTGAAAGTAATGAATTTCATTATACAGCCAGACCCTGTGGTGAATGAAGTGGAGGTGTCATTTGCAGAGTGGAAAATATGTGCTTTTCAGAGGGCCCGGCATGCTGATAAGCGTACTTTTCCACTCAGTGAGGAAGGCAATGGTAAACCACCTCACTCCTCGTTTTACTTAATAAAACCTCTACAGGTTCAAACCAGCCTTTTGGCTGATGACCTAAACAACAACATTGATTTTTTATGTTTACAACTATGTCGTTTAATAAACATCCCATTGTATTATTTATCGATTCTTAATAATTATCCTAAATAATAAACATTCACTCTAAATAAGCCATAATACTAGGCCTAAGCTTATAATATAAGCTTAGGCCTAGTAAGTATTAAAATACTAGTGTAAGGCCTTAAGATACTAAATATTATTTAGTATCTTTTTCGGTCATCAGCAGTGAACTGCTATACTGCACTCAGACATTTGTAGTGGTAGACTAGTTAGTCCGCGAGTTCCGTCGATGCGAGCTTATTATCGTAATACTAGTATTACGGTTCTGCCCAGTATCAGTGTCTGCCCAGAGCAGACAGGTGGAGTGTCAAATTATTTACACCCAATCTGTTCGTTGCAGGGCTAAAATAAATAGTTCTGTTTCTTATTACATGGTCAGCCAATTAAATGACTGAATCATTTAAGGACAGAAGAGGTAGAGGTGTAAAAGACACTAATCAGAGTTATCTCCTCTGAAAGTAATGAATTTCATTATACAGCCAGACCCTGTGGTGAATGAAGTGAAGGTGTCATTTGCAGAGTGGAAAATATGTGCTTTTCAGAGGGCCCGGCATGCTGATAAGCGTACTTTTCCACTCAGTGAGGAAGGCAATGGTAAATCACCTCACTCCTCGGTTTACTTAGTAAAACCTCTATAGGTTCAAACCAGCCTTTTGGCTGATGACCTAAACAACAACATTGATTTTTTATGTTTACAACTATGTCGTTTAATAAACATCCCATTGTATTATTTATCGATTCTTAATAATTATCCTAAATAATAAACATTCCCTCTAAATAAGCCATAATACTAGGCCTAAGCTTATAATATAAGCTTAGGCCTAGTAAGTATTAAAATACTAGTGTAAGGCCTTAAGATACTAAATATTATTTAGTATCTTTTTCGGTCATCAGCAGTGAACTGATATACTGCACTCAGACATTTGTAGTGGTAGACTAGTTAGTCCGCGAGTTCCGTCGATGCGAGCTTATTATCGTAATACTAGTATTACGGTTCTGCCCAGAGCAGACAGGTGGAGTGTCAAATTATTTACACCCAATCTGTTCGTTGCAGGGATAAAATAAATAGTTCTGTTTCTTATTACATGGTCAGCCAATTAAATGACTGAATCATTTAAGGACAGAAGAGGTAGAGGTGTAAAAGACACTAATCAGAGTTATCTCCTCTGAAAGTAATGAATTTCACTATACAGCCAGACCCTGTGGTGAATGAAGTGAAGGTGTCATTTGCAGAGTGGAAAATATGTGCTTTTCAGAGGGCCCGGCATGCTGATAAGCGTACTTTTCCACTCAGTGAGGAAGGCAATGGTAAATCACCTCACTCCTCGGTTTACTTAGTAAAACCTCTATAGGTTCAAACCAGCCTTTTGGCTGATGACCTAAACAACAACATTGATTTTTTATGTTTACAACTATGTCGTTTAATAAACATCCCATTGTATTATTTATCGATTCTTAATAATTATCCTAAATAATAAACATTCACTCTAAATAAGCCATAATACTAGGCCTAAGCTTATAATATAAGCGTAGGCCTAGTAAGTATTAAAATACTAGTGTAAGGCCTTAAGATACTAAATATTATTTAGTATCTTTTTCGGTCATCAGCAGTGAACTGATATACTGCACTCAGACATTTGTAGTGGTAGACTAGTTAGTCCGCGAGTTCCGTCGATGCGAGCTTATTATCGTAATACTAGTATTACGGTTCTGCCCAGAGCAGACAGGTGGAGTGTCAAATTATTTACACCCAATCTGTTCGTTGCAGGGATAAAATAAATAGTTCTGTTTCTTATTACATGGTCAGCCAATTAAATGACTGAATCATTTAAGGACAGAAGAGGTAGAGGTGTAAAAGACACTAATCAGAGTTATCTCCTCTGAAAGTAATGAATTTCACTATACAGCCAGACCCTGTGGTGAATGAAGTGAAGGTGTCATTTGCAGAGTGGAAAATATGTGCTTTTCAGAGGGCCCGGCATGCTGATAAGCGTACTTTTCCACTCAGTGAGGAAGGCAATGGTAAATCACCTCACTCCTCGGTTTACTTAGTAAAACCTCTATAGGTTCAAACCAGCCTTTTGGCTGATGACCTAAACAACAACATTGATTTTTTATGTTTACAACTATGTCGTTTAATAAACATCCCATTGTATTATTTATCGATTCTTAATAATTATCCTAAATAATAAACATTCACTCTAAATAAGCCATAATACTAGGCCTAAGCTTATAATATAAGCGTAGGCCTAGTAAGTATTAAAATACTAGTGTAAGGCCTTAAGATACTAAATATTATTTAGTATCTTTTTCGGTCATCAGCAGTGAACTGATATACTGCACTCAGACATTTGTAGTGGTAGACTAGTTAGTCCGCGAGTTCCGTCGATGCGAGCTTATTATCGTAATACTAGTATTACGGTTCTGCCCAGAGCAGACAGGTGGAGTGTCAAATTATTTACACCCAATCTGTTCGTTGCAGGGATAAAATAAATAGTTCTGTTTCTTATTACATGGTCAGCCAATTAAATGACTGAATCATTTAAGAACAGAAGAGGTAGAGGTGTAAAAGACACTAATCAGAGTTATCTCCTCTGAAAGTAATGAATTTCATTATACAGCCAGACCCTGTGGTGAATGAAGTGAAAGTGTCATTTGCAGAGTGGAAAATATGTGCTTTTCAGAGGGCCCGGCATGCTGATAAGCGTACTTTTCCACTCAGTGAGGAAGGCAATGGTAAACCACCTCACTCCTCGTTTTACTTAGTAAAACCTCTACAGGTTCAAACCAGCCTTTTGGCTGTTGACCTAAACAACAACAACAACAACAGTAAAGTTATGTTAAATTGCAATTGAATTTTAAACAATTCACTTTCTTTAAACTATTAAATTAATTCTTACTTATTTAGTGTGACGGGTCATGAACTGCATTTTATTACTTAAGTATTTGTGGTGGTTACATTTTGAGTTACACGCTTGATAGATGTCTTATGCTTTCGGGTTGGCCGATGTAAGTAGGATAGATAGTATACTGTCCTCCGCCTCCGCATGATAGGCGCAATCGTCAACCTACAGTGAGTTGTAGTGTCATGTATTACTTACCAGTACCTACATGAGAATCTTTCATTTTTATGTTGTTATATAGTATCTGGCTATGTTCGACACAAAACGGAGCGAACATTGCGACACCACTTCATTGTCCGCTTACCTGCTACGTAGACCGCTGCCCGCTTTGAATTAATAAAATCCTTCTAAAAATTTACTTTTCCTTTAGAAAATTTTTCAATTTAAAATATTTATGTGTAGTGTAATTTCATTCCCTTGCAAATTAAACTCGTTACGTCCATCGGGAACGAAAATAACATTTAAAAAAAAACACCGCTGTAATTTCTTTACCCTTTGTATTAAAAGGCTAAATTTTAGATGAAATCAAATACAAAACATGCTAGAACATTGCTCTAAAACGCCATATTTTTCCTCTTAAAATTGATCGTGCTGCATGATCTGAAAAAAGTGAAAAATGAGTTAAAAACCGGGTACATATTTTGTTTCCAATTCGCTAGAAAATGCCTAATACACTTCCGTGTTTCGTAATTTGTACGAATAAAATAACAAAAAACCAAGCTTTAAAACGGAATCGTACCTGAAATATTTGTGTTTCTTACTTGATGAGGTACGCAATACAAACACCGGCTTCATTTTTCAATTCACGTACTAGTGTATGTTACACCTCTCTACCTCTTTTGTTCTTTAATGTTTCAGTCATGTAATTGGCTCACAATTTAATAAAAAACAGAACTATTTTTTGTAGCCCTGAAACTAGCAGATCGAGTGCAAATAATTTAACACACCACCTGCCTGTTATGGGCAAAATTTAGTTGACATAAATTTATTGATTGTTTTTGTTGAATGGAAACCAGTTAAGTTGGAGAGGTTAGGGAAACTATGTAAGACTCTGCCTAAGTAAAACGTGTAGTGAAGTGGTTTCCCATTCTTTCCTCACTGAGTGGTAACGTATGCTTATCAGCATGCCCGGTCTTCTGAAAATCATCTAATTTCCACCCTGCAAATGACACGTTCACATCATTCACCACAGGGCCTGGCTGTATAATGAAATTCATTACTACCGGAGGGAATAATCTGATTTATAGTGTATATTACACCTCTACCTGTTCTGTTCTTAAATCATGTGGTCTTGGGTTCGAATCCCATTCAGGCACGGCATATTTTCGTAACGTTACAAAAAAATCATTTCATCCTTCACCGTCTGCCTTAGAAGTAATTACAGAACAGTCGGACGTTAAACAAAAAAAAAACCTGTTCTTAAATGCTTCACAATTGTAATTGGCTCGTAATTTGATAAGAAACATAACTATTTTTTGTAGCCCTAGAACTAGCAGATCGAGTGCAAATAATCTCCAACTGCCTGTTATGGGCAAATTTAAGTTTATATAAAATGTATTGATAGGTTTTTTTTCATGGAAACTTTTTAGGAAAATTATGCGATTTGTTGATTATTTCTTGTATAGACCAGTTAAATGAATTTGCTTATTACGTTTGTTTTATTATTGTTATAATTTTTTGTTTTGTTTTAAATGGAATAGAAAGTAAACAGGTTAGCCCTGGTTTTACGTTTCGGAGTAAGTAAACATTTACTTTTTTAATTTCATAAAACATTTAGGCCTGTTTTATTGAACCGTTGTGATTGGTCGTTTGACAAAAGTGTCTTTCGTTTCTAATCATTTTCCCTGTAACTGTTTCTTTTTATATTTTTATTTTATAATTTCATTTTATTCTAATTGCGTAACACCTGATCTTGTTATTGCATTCTATTTTTGCAATACTGTCTAAAAGTAGGAACTTGTCGTTTTTAATGTACTAAATATAGTTAATAAGAGGTGGCGCTGCTTTCCTCCGTATCGGATTTTCCTGTCTCAATCATTTCTTCCCCTATTAGTACTTTTTCTGGCCCCATATAAATATAAAACAAAAATCTGGTGTGAAACACACGACTTCCTCTTGCCAATGCAAATAATGAACAATATAACCTTAATATTAGTAATAAAACTTTAGAAGTAAACAAAAAACTAACCTTAAAATACATAACCTTATTTTAATCATGAGTGAATGATGCAAAATGAAAATCAACTTCTGTTTGGCTTAAAAATACGAAAAATCTCTCTTCATGCTAAACTAGGCTCTGTAGAGAAAAATGCTCTAAATAAAAGTTGTAGATTTTTTAATTTGCTATATATTTATATATATTTATATTTTAATTTGCTATAGCAAAATGCTATACATTTGATTCTATACACTTTTGTCGTAAAATTCATACTAAGGCTGAAATCTTTAAAAAAATTGAATTTTTGTACTTATTTTCGTAAAAAAAAACATAAAATCGCTAATTACCGCTAAACTAAGCGTTACACAAAAAATAATGTTTAAATAAAAGTTGTAGGATTTTATATTCTCTACAACTTTTATTAAATACAATTTTGCGCTAAAATGCATATTAAAGCCGCAATCTTAAAAAACCATTTTTTTTCTACGTGAGCACAGCCTTCCCAAGAATTTCAGCAGACATGACGCGTACCTTATTATGCAAAATTATAAAAAATTTAGTAAATAAGGCGATTTTATAAAAAAAGTCATGTGTTTTGGTCAACAACCGAAAGGGTGGTTTGAACCTTTAGACGTTTTACTTAGTAAAACGAGGTGTTAATAGTGGTTTACTATTGCCTTCTTCACTGAGTGGAAAAAAATGCTTATCAGCATGCCAGGCCTTCCAAAGAGCACCTACTTTCCATCCTGCAAATGACACCTTCAGTTTATTCACCACAGGGTCTGGCTGTATAATGAAATTCATTACTCTCAGAGGAGATAACACTGTTTAGTGTCGTTTACACCTCTACTGTTTGTGTTCTTAAATAGTTCAGTCTTATAACTGGCTGATTATTAGATAAGAAACAGAACTATTTTTTTAAGTCCTGGAACCAACAGATCGAGTCTAATTAATTTAACACTCCACCTACCTGTTAGAGGCATAAAACATCAACCGTTTTTGAGAAAATTGCAAAAAAATGGAAAATTACACGAATAAACTACTATTTCCGGTTGACCGATTTTGATGGAAATGTTCGTGTCGGTACCTCTAGTGGTATCTAACTTAAATTTCAAGTTTCAACTTCGTACGATGTTCCGTTCTTGAGATATTTCTTGACACACAAATCTTTAAAAACATGTTTTTTTGGTTTTACGGTACCTGAAAAACATATATATCTGGCGAAAATTAATTTCGAAAAATGACACGATAACAATACTTTTCCCTATATATTTATACATATAAGTTATAGGGTAAGAGAAAGTAAAAAAGTAATTCCATTAATGCACTGGTGAAACGATTTTAAGTTATTTTATCGTGCCAAAATTTTGATTGTATTAACATTTTGGCGAACTCTTTCTCTCTCCATTAAAAAAAATACGTTCACCGTTGATATATACATGAACATGAATTCGTATGTTAGTTCAGGCCTAAAAAAAACTGTTACCGTAAAGTAGGTCATACGAATTTTATTATTATTAGTACACGATATACTCGTCTTTTCCCTATGGCTATGATTTGTGTGTGTGTGTGCATGTGTGTGCAGCAAGGCGAAGGCGAGATTACTTCACATCTTGGTGTGTCGAGCCGGTGCGGTAGAATAATGGTGGGAAGTAACTTAACTATATTGTATGTACATTACAGCCTGTTTGTTTGATAAGATGTTAGTGGAGGGGGTGTTAGATAACGGTGGGGGTCAATTAGGGGGGTGATACTGTCAAATATTATCCGTGACTGGTGTAGATAGAATGCTGGTTAACCGAATCTCAGTTATCCTAAATGATCGTAAATAAGTAAATTCTTCATGTATACGATTTATATGAACTAATTTTCCAATGTTATCTTTTATACTTTCTCTTGCCTATATGAATATATAGGAGATAAAGTATTGTTTTCATGTAAATTTTTCGTGGGAAGTAACTTAGCTATTTGTATGTACAGTATTAGGCTACAGCCTGTTTGTTTGATAAGGTGTTAGTGGAGGGATGTTAGATAACGGTGGGGGTCAATTAGGGGGTTGATATTGTCAAATATTATCTGTGACTGGTGTAGAATGCTGGTTAACCGAATCTCAGTTATCCAAAATGATCGTAAATAAGTAAATTCTTCATGTATCCGATTTGTATGATATAATGTTCCAATGTTTTCTTTTATACTTTCTCTTGCCTATATGAATATATTGGAAATAAAGTATTGTTTTCATGTAAATTTTTTGAAGTAGAGTTGTCATCGGGTATCTACACGTTTTCAGACCCCTTGAACCCAAAAAACATGTTTTTAGCGATTGGTCTGTGTGTGTATGTGAACAAAATATCTCAAGAACGGAACATCGTACGAACTTGAAACTTGAAACTTAAGTTAGGTACCACTAGAGGACATGACACGAACATTTTCATTAAAATCGGTCAATCGGAAGTAGTAGTTTCTTTCGTGTAATTTTTCACTTTTTTGCGATTTTTTTCAAAAACGACTCCTACGATTTTTTAAAAAATCGCCTCATTTACTACATTTTTATGCTTTACAAGATAGGGTAGGCGCCATGTCTGCTGAAATTCTTGGAAATGTCATTTTCTCGTAAAAAAATTGTTTTTTTTTAAGATAGCGGCTTTAATACGCATTTTAGCGTAAAAATGTTCATAAAATAAAGTTGCAGAGAATTTAAAATCTTACAACTTTCATTTCAATATTTTTTTGTAAAACGCTTCATTTACCGGTATTTAGCGATTTTCTGATTTTTTCACGAAATTACGTTAAAAATTTGATTTTTTTTTAAGACTGCAGCTTCAAATTTTACGACAAAAGTGTATATAATAACATTTGTTGTTGTTGTTTAGGTCAACAGCCGAAAGGCTGGTTTGAACCTCTAGAGGTTTTACTAAGTAAAACGAGGAGTGAGGTGGTTTACCATTGCCTTCCTCACTGAATGGAAAAGTATGCTTATCAGCATGCCGGGCCCTCTGAAAAGCACATATTTTCCACTCTGTAAATGACAACTCCACTTCATTCACCACAGGGTCTGGCTGTACAATGAAATTCATTACTTTCAGAGAAGATAACTCTGATTAGTGTCTTTTACACCTCTACCTCTTCTGTTCTTAAATGATTCAGTCATTTAATTGACTGACCATGTGATAAGAAACAGAACTAATTATTTTAGCCCTGCAACGAACAGATTGAGTGTAAATAATTTGACACTCCACCTGTCTGTTATGGGCAGATAATAACATTTATAGGAAATTAAAAGCTCTACAACTTTTATTAAGAGCATTTTTCTTTACAGAGCCTAGTTTAGCGTGAGAGTGATTTTCCATATTATTAAGCCAAACTGAGGTTGATTTTCATTTTGCGTCTTTCATGATTAAATTAGGTTATGTTTATTGAAGTTAGTTTTTTGTTTATTTCTAATGTTGTATTACTAATGTTAGATTACGTATTTATTTATTATAACTCTAAAGTTTCCAGTTTGTAGAGTGTGCGGTATATTCGGATACACGTCCGGTATATTAATTCAAAAATGGCAACTCTTCATTTCTCTTAGTGGGACACCCGGTGTATGAGTCGGGCAACAAATAAAATGTGTTTTGCGTTTATGTGAAAGCCTGTAGGTTAATTACTAAATACCGTATTGTTCCGAAAACAAGCCGCACCCGAATTTAAGCCGCATCAGAAAAATTATGATCAAAACTAGGAAATAAATTTCAAGTACAGTACCTGTATGTTTTTGAAAGTAATTTATTTTTTAAGAAGAAAATACCGTACAAACAAATACACTTACTACTTAATTAGCATTAAGAAGTTTTTGTTTATTTTTTGTTCAATACCGAACACAAGGATTCATCTACATTATTTGTGTTTTCTTCCGGCTTCTTTGGTGGATGTCTTTTCCGCGTTTTTACCCAAAAAGTAGCCGCAGGACTTGCGATACCAGTAATTCGAAATTGGTATCGCAAGTCCTGCGCTACTTTTTGGGTACTTGTATAGACAAAGTACCCTTAACCTATAACATCACTCATGGTGATGTACAAAATACAACAAAAAACAAACGATCGGATAAAAAACAAAATAAAATATAAGAAAATTGCTACCAAACTTTATACTGTAACCCCAAACTGATCAAAATGACTGTACACGCACTACGTAAGGAGTGCGTCTCTCTCCCTCCCCCTCTCGCCGCCCCTCTCTCTCTATTCATACCTACTTATGCTTAATAAGAAACGATTATTATTATTATTAAAGCGCGAATGCAAGCCGCAGGTCAAATTATGGAACCGATTTTTAGGGAAAAACTGCAGCTTGTATTCGGAACAATACGGTACTATTGCAAGAAAATTTAATAGTCGGTTTGTCATTACATTTTAATATATCGATCGATTAAAGGAATTTGACTCAACTTGTGCAAATGAACTTGAAAAGATATTCTGTGTGACATGCCTTTTCTATTGATGCCAATGGAATGCATGGAATTAATAATAATAATACATACCTTGTGTTATGACCTTCAATTTACCTGCCTAAACACCCACCCCGTTTTTTTTTCTAAAGCCACTAATTTATAAAGGCACTCAGTTTTATTGATTTAAAAAAAAAATATTTTAAACGGGTGGCAAGTTTTATGTTTTCTTGTGAATTCTCGTTAAATTTTACATTAAATTTACTTGGTTTTTAACTACCCCTGGATTTTATTTTTGCTTTCTTTTACCTAGGGAAGGTAAGTATTGTTTGTATGTAGATTTTTACTGGAAATACACGTTTTCAAGACCCCTCAACCCAAAAACATGTTTTTAGCGATTGGTCTGTGTGTATCATGAACGGAATAAAGTAAGAGTTGGAACTTAAGTTTGGTACCACTAGAGGATGCGACATATAGGAAATTTATTTGTACGATTTTCTCAAAACCAGTTCCTACGATTTTTAAAAAATCGCCTCATTTACTACATTTTTTTAAAATTCTCTACAAGATAGGGCAAGCGCCACGTCTGCTGAAATTCTTGTGGAGGCCGTTCTCTCGTAGAAAAAATTATTTTTTTTTTAAAGATTGTAGCCTTAATATGCATTTTAAGGCAAAATAATATAAAATAAAAGTTGCAGACAATTTAAAAATCTACAACTTTTCTGTCGAACATTTTTTTGTATCACGCTTACTTAAGCAGTAATTAGTGATTTTCTGTTTTTTTTTCATGAAAATCTGTAAAAATTCGATGTTTTAAGATTTCAGCCTTAGTATGCATTTGACGACAAAAGTGTATAATCAAGTTTATAGCAAATTAAAAGGTCTACAACTTTTATTTCAAGCATTTTTCTCTACTGAGCCTAATTTAGCGTGAAAGAGTGGTTTTCCGTATTTTTAAGCCAAACTGAGGTTGATTTTCTTATTGCATCATTCACTCATGGTTAAAATAAGGTTATTTTTTTTGAGGTTAGTTTTTACTTTTTCTTGCCTGTCGGAAGGAAAGTATTGTTTTCATGCCGATTTTTTAAAATCGAGTTTTCACCGGATATACACGTTTTCAGACCCTCTGAACCCAAAGAACATGTTTTTAGTGATTGTTCTTTGTGTGTGTGTGTGTGTATGTGCGCGTGCGTGCGTGTGTAAGCAAAACATATCGAGAACGGAACATCGTACGAACTTAAAACTTACAACTTGAGTTAGGTACCACTAGAGGACCGGACACGTAAATTTTCTTCAAAATCTGTCCACCGGAAGTAGTAGTTTGTTCGTGTCATTTTTCACTTTTTTGCGATTTTCTCAAACTCGGCTCCTACGATTTTTTAAAAATCACCTCAATTACTAAGTTTTTTATGCTTTACAAGATAGGATAGGCGCCATGTCTGCTGAAATTCTTGGGGAGGCTGTTCTCTCGTAGAAAAAGAAATGGGTTTTTTAAGATCGCGGCTTTAATGTTATGTATTTTAACACAAAATTGTATGTAATAAAAGTTGTAGAAAATTACAACTGTTATTTGAAACATGTTTTATGAATGTTGTTGGACTGAGTATGCATTTTACGACAAAGATGTACCTATATAATCAAATTTATAGGAAATTGAAAGATTACAACTTTTATTTAAAGCATTTTTCTCTACAGAGCCTAAAAAGCATGAAAAAAATGATTTAAGCCGAACCGGGGTAGATTTTAATTTTGCGTCTTTCACTCATGATTAAAATTAGGTTATGTTTTTTGAGGTTAGTTTTTTTTGTTCTTTATTTTTAATGTTTTTTTTACTAATATTAGGTTATATTGGTAATTATTTGCATTGGGAAGAGAAAATCGTGTGCGTGTTTCACATCAGATTTTTAATTTTTCCAAAAGTTAGTTTTTTGATTATGGGCTTTTTGAAATGACCGATTCTGTTGAGGTGTGTAGATAACCGTAATTATCGTAGTTAGTGGAAACAAACGGTTATCTTGTTGTTCCGCAAGTTAGCATTACAGTATAGCACTACAGTATTGCTTTAAGTGTGAACGGCGATTAACGGTGTAACCGCTTGAAATACTGGACTATTTTAGTCTCAGACTGACACCATTACTCATGTATGTGTCTATTTAAATTTGATTTTTTTTACTTGCTCTTGCCTATATGAATATATAGGAAGGAAAGTATTGTTTTCATGTTAATTTTTCGAAATCGAGTGTCCTCTCGTAGAAAAAATCCGTGTTTTTAGGATTGCGGCCTTAATATGCAACACTTACCCAGTGCAAAAGTGTGTGTAATAAAAGTTGTAGAAAATTTGTAAATCTACAACTTTAATTTCAAACATTTTTTTTCGTAAACGCTTAGTTTAGCGGTAATTAGCGGTTTTCTGTTTTTTTCCACGAAAATGTGTAAAAAATGTTTTTTTTTTAAAGATTTGTGCCTATGTATGCATTTTACGATGAAAGTGTATTAATAAAATTTAGGCCTATAGGAAATTAAAAGATCTACAACTTTTGTTTAAAGCATTTTTCTCTACAGAGTTTAGTTTAGCGTAGTGTGAAAGAGTGAGTTTCCGTATTATTAAGCTAAACTGAGGTTGATTTTCATTTTGCGTCTTTCACTCTTGATTAAAATGAGCATATTTTTTTGAGATTAATTTTTTTGTTTATTTCTAATGTTTTATTGCAAATATTAGGTTATATTGTAAATTATTTGCATTGGCAACATAAAGTTATGTGAGTGTTTCACACCAATTTTTTTAATAAAATTTTGAACCGGGCTAATTAATGACCGTGGTAGTTTAATGCACGATGAACAAAAAGAAAAACTGTGTTTGGAGTTTGACCATTGGATATATTAACCCTTCTAAAACAAATAGCCCATAAACGGTTGTTAGATGACGAGTGTGTAAAATACTCAACAGTTTGTGTAATAGTGAAGGTCAATGTACGCGCACACCAGTAAACATTATAGTTAAATAGTAGCTGAATGTATGGGGAAGAAAGTAAGCTACAGTAACCCTCGTTGTCGCGGGGGTTACGTTCCGGAGGGTTACCGCGGTTCGTAAAACCGCGAATAATGATGGGGGTTAGGTTCTAAAGGTAAAGTCCTGTAGTCGTTTTAAGTGTTTAATAGTTTTAGGAACATTTTATCATTATTATAATCTATGAATATTTAATAAATACAGTATGTACGCCTGCCCATGACGGACAGGTGGAGTGTCAAATTATTTACACTCAGTCTTTTCATTGCAGGGCTAAAATAAATAGTTCTGTTTCTTATCACATGGCCAGCCAATTAAATGACTGAATCATTTAAGAACAGAAGAGGTAGAGGTGCAAAAGACACTAATCAGAGTTATCTCCTCTGAAAGTAATGAATTTCATTATACAGCCAGACCCTGTGGTGAATGAAGTGAAGGTGTCGTTTGCAGAGTGGAAAATATGTGCTTTTCAGAGGGCCCGGCATGCTGATAAGCGTACTTTTCCACTCAGTGAGGAAGGCAACGGTAAACCACCTCACTCCTCGTTTTACTTAGTAAAACCTCTACAGGTTCAAACCAGCCTTTTGGCTGATGACCTAAACAACAACAACAGTATGTACGCATAAAAAATTTAAGTTTCTTTTTTTCTTCTTCTATTCAAACTCCTTGTGGACTTCTTTGTATGGTATCATCAGCTCCTGAGTCCTCTTTTGAATTGAAGGGCCCTTTCCATGACGGGATTCGTCTCCAACACGTGGTCAGCGAACTGCGTTGCCATGCTGAAGATCTCGTTGATAGTTGGTGAAGAAGTGCTTGGCTTCTTTTCAGGATCGTCAAACAAACAAAGAACTGTACGTACGTACGAAGAAGTTAGACTGACACATGGAGGAAAACGAACGGAGAAATTACAGGATGGTGCCTGTGGGCGTACGTATGGGGGTGGGAATGGGGTTGTACTGGCGGGGCCCGGTACCCGGTGACGCGCTCACTACGTACAGTACGCGGAAATCTAGCTTGGCTCATGGCAGCCGTCGCCGTACTAGTGTGTAACTCAACATGAACATGACGGACGCCAAAACATTTATTCAAACACATGTTTTCAGAATTGTATTACTTCTCCACCAAGTACGGTGTACACAAGGCGAGTAAACGTTCGTATTTTAAGGTTTTAGGCCCACGGACAAAGTCCGCGGATAACCGAACCCGCGGATACCAAGGGAAGTATTTAGTAACAATCAAATTAGTGGGAAATTTTCTATTGATTTGTGAATGTTGGGATACCACTCAATCCGTTTTTTTAAGAAAACCGTGTAAAGGCCGAATCTCATTTAAAAATAGAGTTATAACAGCGTTTTTTTTTTTTTTTTTTTTTTTTGGTTTTACGTCCGACTGTTTTGCAAATTGCTGCTAATGCAGACGGTGAAGAATGAAATGAATTTTTGTAACGTTTGAAAAAATGCCATGCCCGAGTGGGATTCGAACCCAAGACCGCATGATGAGAGGCGAGCACGTTACCAACATCGCCAACGCGGCCGGCGATGTAACAGCGTTTGAAAGCTTGAATGGTAAAGGTAGGTATCAATATAATTACCAATTCAATCTTGCTTTTATAGCAAAACCGGTTGAATTGAATATGACCTGTAAAAGGGAATAAACGCTCCGAAATTCGTAGAATAGCCTATTTTCAGACATTCTTCACAATGAAACTAAAATGTTCCAATATTATTTTGTATAATTTTTTTCTATTAGCGCGTGTGATTTAAGCTCAAAAAGAGAAACTTTTACGTACGCTTGAATAGTCGTATTGTGTGGTAAGCGGGGGCGTTTAATATATCAAATTTTTCGCTAGACATTTTGCTATAATACCAGATTAAAATAAAATGAAAATAAAAAAATATTTATTGTCAAATTTTGACAAAAACGCGCGACTTAGTAGTAATTACAACGAATATTTCGTAAATTCGCTGTAATTTGCGTAAAAAAAACGGAGTTTCATGTTTTTTGTTTTTAAAAAAAATCTCGAAGTTTTCTTTACGTCTCATAAAAATTATAAATTTTTACTTTTTCTTGCCTATATGAATATATGGGAAGGAAATTATTGTTTTCATGTCGATTTTTCGAAATCGAGTTTTCACCGGATCTACACGTTTTCAGACCCCGTGAACCCAAAAAAAACATGCTTTTAGCAATTGGTCTGTGTGTGTGTGTGTGCGTGTGTGTGCGCGCGCGCGCGTGGTTGCGTGTTTGCGTGTGTGGGTGTGTGTGTGTGTGTGTGTGTGTGTGTGTGTGTGTGTGTGTGTGTGTGTGTGTGTGTGTGTGTGTGTGTGTGTGAAGAGAATATATAGAGAACGAAACATCGTACGAACTTGAAACTTGAAACTTAAGTTACCTATCACCATCAGACACGACACGAACATTTTCATCAAAATCGGTCAACCGGAAGTAGTAGTTTATTCGTGTAATTTTTCACTTGGCGATTTTCTCAAAAACGGGTCCACGATTTTTTTAAAAATCGCCTGGTTTACTAAATTTTTTATGCTTACAAGATAGGGTAGGCGCCATGTCTGCTGAAATTCTTGGTGAGACTGTTTTCACGTAAAAAATTGTTTTCTTTAAGCTTGCAACTTCAATATGCATTTTAGCGCAAAAATTTATATAATAAAAGTTGTAGAGAATTAAAAATCCTACAACGTTTATTTCAAACATTTTTTTGTATAACGCTTAGTTTAGCGGTAATTAACGATTTTCTCTTTTTTTCTTACGAAAACGTGTGAAAAATAAAGTTTTTTTAAGATTTCGGCCTTAGCATGCATTTTACGACAAAAGTGTATATAATCAAATATATAGGAAATTAACAGATCTACAACTTTTATTTCCAGCATTTTTCTCAAAAATGAGTCATTTTCCGTATTTTTAAGCCAAACTGAGGTCGATTTTCATTTTGCGTCTTTCACTCATGATTAAAATTAGGTTGTGTTTATTGAGGTTAGTGTTTTGTTTATATCTAATGTTTTATTATTAATGTTAGGTTATTTTGGTCATTATTCGCATTGCCAAGAGAAAGTTGTGTGAGTGTTTCACACCAGATTTTTGGATAAATGATGGATAAAAAAAGCCAAGTCTATCGGCGCGATCTTGGAATTAGTGTTGGAAAAGTTAATATTCTGAAACCTATCAGTCGTAGAACGGTTAACGTGATCCGGGTAAAGAAGATGAAGCTAAAGAAAGGTGTACAGAGTTGAGTCGTGTTGGTCCACTGCTCACCGGTTTAGCTGTACTCGTATTTTCGTTACAGTTCGCCTTGTGACACACTTTCTCGGCCTGTTCGTATCCGCTCAGCCGGATATTACCTCTGCTGTGTTGTGTTCAGCCGTTTGTACATTGTGAACATTGTAGGGGAATGGAGTAATGGCTTACACCGTATTCTGTCCCACTATAACATTTAACTTATTCTCTTGTCTGTGTGTAATGGAATACTCCGCGTGCGTGCGCACACGCACGCACGCGTTATTATGTATATCAGTATGTATACTTCTGAATGCGTTCAGACTCTTCTTTTATTCTCTTCCGCTTAAAGTATTGTTATAAAAATTATCCAGACAATATTGATGAACTTGATTTTATTATTTTTTCTCGTATAGTGCTAATTTTATACCAAAAGATAATCTCGTCTAGGGCTGCAAAAGAGCTTCCAGAAATCTCGAAAATTATCTCACGTTGTCTATAATTGCCCCGTTGTTGTTTTGGTCAACAGCCGAAAGGCTGGTTTGAACCTCTAGAGGTTTTACTAAGTAAAACGAGGAGTGAGGTGGATTACTATTGCCTTCCTCTTTAAGTGGAAAAAAATGCTTATCAGCATGCCAGGCTCTCTGAAAAGCACCTACTTTCCATCCTGCAAATGACACCTTCACTTCATTCACCACAGGATCTGGCTGTATGAAGAAATTCATTACTCTCAGAGCTCTGTTTAGTGTCGTTTACACCTCTACCTCTTCTGTTCTTAATAGTTCAGTCATATAACTGGCTGACTATGTGATAAGAAACAGAACTATTTTTTTTTAGTCCTTGAACGAGCAGGTAGAGTGTAAATTATTTATCACTTCACTTAACTATTATAGTCATAATTGGCCCTATATAAGGGGAAAAATCCGGTGTGCAACACTTACACGATTTTGTCTTGCCAGTACAGATAATGAACAGTATAAGATAACATTAGTAATAAAACATTGGAAATTAACAAAAAAAACTAACCTCAAAAAACATAACCTAATTTTAATCATTAGTGAGTGATGCAAAATTAAAACCAACCTTAGTTAGGCTTTACCCACTGGGTTGGTCTAGAGGTAAAGTCGTCGCCAAAATCAGCTGTTTAACAGCTGATTTTCGGAGACGAAGGTTCCTGGTTCAAATCCTAGTAAAGGTAGTTACTTTTATACAGATTTGAATGCTAGACAGTGGTTACCGGTGTACTTTGATGGTTGGGGTTCAATTAACCATACTCTCTCAGGAATTGTCGGCCTGAGTCTGTACAAGACTACACCTCATTTACACGTCATACATTATCATCCTCATCTCATTGGGTCATGGGGTTGCTTATTGTTCTGAATTTAACAGATTGCAACGTACACATATTAGGAATTAAAAAAAAAAGTTAGGCTTTATTAATACAGAAAATTACTTTTTGATGCTAAACTAAAAACTGTAGAGAAAAATGCTTAAAATAAAAGTTGTAGGTTTTTTAATTTCCTAGTGTTAAATTATTTGCACTTAATCTGCTAATTCCAGGGCTACAAAAAATAGTTCTGTTTCTTGTCACGTGCTCAGCCAATTGTTGCTGAACTATTAAAGAACAAAAGAGGTAGAGGTGTACAAGGCACTAATCATTTATCTCCTCTGAAAGTAATAAATTTCATTATACAGCCAGACCCTGTAGTGAATGAATTGAAGGTGTCATTTGCAGAATGCAAAGTAGATGCTTTTTTGTTTCTTGTCACGTGCTCAGCCAATTATTGCTGAACTATTAAAGAACAAAAGAGGTAGAGGTGTACAAGGCACTAATCATTTATCTCCTCTGAAAGTAATAAATTTCATTATACAGCCAGACCCTGTAGTGAATGAATTGAAGGTGTCATTTGCAGAATGCAAAGTAGATGCTTTTTTGGAGGGCTGGCATGCTGATAAGCATATGCTACTTCTGTACTCAGTGAAGAAGGCAGTGGTAAACCACCTCACTCCTCGTTTTACTTAGTAAAACCTCTATAGGTTCAAACCAGCTTTTCAGCTGTTGACCTAAACAACAACAACAAATATGATTATACAAACTTTTGTCGTAAAAAGCATACAAAGGCCGAAATATTCAAAAATCCTATATTTTTTACAGATATTCATAAAAAACAACAGAAAATTACTATTTACCGCTAAAGTAAGCGTTATACAAAAAATGTTTGAAATAAAAGTTATCGGTTTTTAAAACAATGTTCTACAACTTTGATTGTACACTTTTACCCTAAAATGCATATCAAGGCCGCAATCTTTAAAAAACATTTTTTCTACGAGAGCACAGCCTCCTCAAGATTTTCAGCTGACATGGCGCTTACCATATCTTTATAGAGCATAAAAAATGTAGTAAATGAGGCAATTAAAATAAAAAAACATAGGAACCGTTTTTGAGATTATCGCAAAAAATTAAAAAATGACACGAATAAACTAGTACTTCCAGTTGACCGATTTTGAAGAAAATGTTCGTGTCGGTTACTCTAGTGCTTCCTAACTTAAGTTTCAAGTTTCAACTTTGTTTATTTTTTTTTATACGTTCGACTGTTCTGCAATTACTGCTGATGCAGACGGTGAAGGATGAAATGATTTTTTGTAACGCATGAAAATATATGCTGTACCTGAATGGGATTGGAACCCAAGACTGCATGATGAGAGGCGAGCACATTACCAACTACGCCACTGCTGGCAGCAATTCCATTCTTGAGATATTTTGTTATAGCAGCACTGAAGCCAATAAATTATATAGACAAAACTTCCATGTTTATGCGACTCACAAATAATAAACAGCCTTCCGTATTTTATTTTCATTTTGATAATGCAGTCATAGAAAACTTTTAAATTACATCACATTATAACAAAATTTTGTTTTTTTCCTAATTTTGAATTCACGCAATTTAATTATGTACTTTTAAAAGTTGTATATCATCTACATTAATCATAGGGTGTGAAACTAAATATAATATAAATCTTGTTTTAATTTTCGTACGAAATATAAACTTTACAGGTAACAAAACATATGTGCAGCAGTTCTGTACTAGATATTATAGGTGGAGTACATTTTTTGAACATAAAGGATGAAATAAACTTTAAAATAAGGTATAAGTTTCAAGTGAACAGGAGCAGTAAGAGAGGAGAAATTGCTTGATTGGTGGGAATGGCAAGGTGACGAAGTGGCGAAGTACACAGCCAACCCCCACCCGCCTTAATTTATTGTGCTTATTGTAGTGACTTTTACACTTCTACCTCTTCGGTTCTTAAATATTTCAGTCATATAATTTGCTGACTATCTGATAAGAAACAGAACTATTTTTTGTAGCCCTGGAACTAGAAGATCTAGTAAAACTATAGTCACTTGAGTCACGAATTCGCCCTTGTTTGCAACAAGGGGTAAAGGGGGGATCAGCATTAGTGCGCATGCGCGACTGCTTTAATTTCAGTACACAAACATAACATCTTATATTATACCCAAAGCATTCTCTATACAGTCAATCGTGGAACCTTTTGTAGGTTAACGGTATGAATATAACTGTTTGTTACCGTAAACAGAAATGTTAGTTTCTAGAAAATGTGGGCAAACTATTCACAGTGCTGAACGAAATCTATTGTTGTTTAGGTCATCAGCCGAAAAGCTGGTTTGAACCTCTAGAGGCTTTACTAAGTAAAACGAGGAGTGAGGTGGTTTACCATTGCCTTCCTCACTGAGTGGAAAAGTACGCTTATCAGAATGCCGGGCCCTCTGAAAAGCACGAATTTTCCACTCTGCAAATGACACCTTCACTTCATTCACCACAGGGTCTGGCTGTACAATGAAAATCATTACTTTCAGAGGAGATAACTCTGATTAGTGTCTTTTACACCTCTACCTCTTCTGTTCTTAAATGATTCAGTCATTTAATTGGCTGAACATGCGATAAGAAACAGAACTATTTATTTTAGCCCTGCAACTAACAGATTGGGTGTAAATAATTTGACACTCCACCTGTCTGTTATGGGCAGCGAAATCTATTATACAGTGTAATAAAATGTTGTGAAGTTGAAACTAAACAAAAATTCCTTTCAATGCCTCTTAACAAAAGCCATGAGCGAGTGGCTAACTACTGTGATGTTTCTCTTTCCACAATTCAAAAAATAAAGATGTCAAGAAGCTATTCTTCAACAGTTTTGTTGACACCTGGTAAAAAAAGGGAAACGGTTAGGTAGATAGTATTAGTGAAACTGATAGTGAAGACGCCGGTGACAGCGATAGTAACGAAGTCGATTCATTCGTAGAAAATTTGTTCCAGTTGAATAAGGTAGCTGGTAATCACATTAAATCAAACATTTCTAGTTGTGTAATTAAGCTAAAGGCATTAAGCTAAATTACAGGTCAGATTTATTTCTTATAAGGTTTGTGAAGAAAATTTTCTCGGATTAAACCACAGCTTACAAAATGTATGTAGAAACTGCATGGTAGCGAAATGTACAAGTAGTGTCGCACTGTTGAGGTTGGCAGCACTGTCATATTTTCACTTCCCTTCCTCACAGCCCATTCACACACAAAAGGCAATCTCGTGAATTCAGTATGTATAACAGCATATGGTTTTAAAACTTAGCCCGTGTATTCATAGATTTTTATTCACTCATTCTAATGTTTGCAATCCCTCTGGCACTGGTACAAATGCTGTTATTTTGTATCTTAAGTTTTTTTCTGTAGTTTTGTTTCTCATACTAATCGTGATGTGTTGTTTTTGTGTTACAGGATGTGTCTACCAGTACAAAGAGAAGGCAGGGTGCGATTATTGAAAGTATGCATCATCATGGTAAAGGAGTATATTCTGGAACTTTCTCAGGTAAGTCTAGAAACTGTATTATTTGTTAATTTTTTTTATGAGGGACATCTTTTTATTTTCTCTTGCCTTATATGAATTTTTTGTTGTTTAGGTCATCAGCCGAAAGGTGGTTTGAATCTCTAGAAGCTTTACTAAGTTAAATAAGTAGTAAGTTGGTTTACAATTGCCTTCCTCACTAAATGGAAAAGTATGTTAATCAGCATACCAAGCCTTTTGAAAAGAATCAATTTTCCACCCTGCAAATGACAACTTCTCTTTATTCACCACTGGGTCGGGCTGTATTATGAAATTCATTACTCTCAGAGGAGATAACTCTTGACTAGACTATTTTTCAAGGCTGATGAGCTCTGAACGTATGCATTGCCACCTACCCACTTTATATCTAGCCAATGACTTGCCAGCAACGTTGCCATTGCCAATACTTGCTCTTGTAGCTCTGTTTAATCTTTCATCAGCCATTTTTTTTTTGGTCTTTTAATAACAATTATAACCTATAAATATACAATCAGCTGATTATATTATAAAGTATTGCATGTTAATGTTCTCTACATACAATCGATGTGTTCCGTACAAGATGCAAGACGAGAATGAACTATTGCGGCTGTTAAACACGTGCGGGTGTAATGTTTGTCAGGTCTGTCAATCTGACAACGCTGGCAAACGTTCTGATTGGTCCAAACGTGTAGAACAGCAGAGCTCATCAACCATGAAAAGTATATTAGTGTCTTCTACACCTCTATTATTTCTGTTTTTAAATTCTTTAGTCATGTAATCAGCAGACCGTGTGATAAGAAACAGAACTATTTTTTGTAGCCCTGGAACTAGCAGATCAAGTGCAATTAAGTTAATACTCTATCTGCCTGTTATGGACTTAATATTATGAATTAAGAAAGGAAAGTATTGTTTATAAGTTGATTTGTACAAATCAAGTTTTCACCGCAAATACAAGTTTTCGGCCTCCTGAACCTGACAAAACATGTTAAGCGATTGGTGTGAGTGTGTGCGCGCGCATGCGTGCGTGCGTGCGTGTAAACAAAATATGTCAAGAACGGAATAGCATATGATGTGAAAATTGGAACGTATGTTAGGTACCACTCACTAGAAAATATTTTTATCAAAATTGGTCAACAGGGAGAAGTAGTTAATTCATGTGTGTTTTTTTTGTTTTATATGATTTTCTCAAATACGGCTTCCACAATTTCTTTTTTACACTCAATCTGTTTGTTGTAGGGCTAAAATAAATAGTTTTGTTTCTTATCACATTGTCAGCCAATTAAATGACTGAATCATTTAAGAACAGAAGAGGTAGAGGTGCAAAAGACATTAATCAGAGTTGTCCCCTATGAAAGTAATGAATTTCATTATACAGCCAGACCCTGTGGTGAATGAAGTGAAGGTGTCATTTGCAGAGTGGAAAATATGTGCTTTTCAGATGGCCCGGAATGCTGATAAGGGTACTTTTTCACTCAGTGAGGAAGGCAATTGTAAATCACCTCACTCCTTTTTTTATGTAGTAAAACTTCTACAGGTTCAAACAGCCTTTTGACTGATGACGTAAACAACACATTTTTTTAAAAAATCGTCTCATTTTCTTCTTACATTCTTAATTATTTACAAAATAGAGTAATCGTAATGCCTGGTGAAATTATTTGGGAGGCTGTGGTGTAGTGGTCATTTTTTTTTAAGATTGTGGCCTTAATATGCATTTTAGAGCAAAAGTGGATGTAGGTAAATTAAAGTATTAGAAAACTGAAAAGTCTGAAACTTTTTAATTCAAAATTTTTTTTCTGTACAATGCTTAGTTAAGCGTATTCATTTTCTGTATTTCCCTCATCAAAATCTGCAAAAAGTGAGATTTTTAAAGATAGTTGCTTTAGTGTACATTTTACAACAAAAGTATTAATCTACAATTTTTATTTTAAGCATTTTTTCTTCTACAGAGCCTAGTTTACGGTTAATTTGTGTTTTTCCGTATTTTAAGTCAGAGGTTGATTTTCAATTATTTTCATTCACTCATGATTAACATTAGGGCAAGCGTACAGTGAACGCTGGTCGCAGGTGCTGATTCACGTTGGTTCATATGCGATTAACCTTCAATCAATTGTCGGTATTCAACATGAGTTCCAGTAGCAGCATTGTTGATGAATTATTTTTAATATAAAACTTTTACACTAAATTATTATCATTTAAAGACGATACTGTTAGTGACATAAATAAGAACAGAAAATTGTACAGCGAGTGTCATCATCTTTTTTCGTAATTAAAAAAAGATATAGACAGGCTTTTTAAATACATGAGAATGACTCTGGAAACGTTTAATTTTATATTGTCAAAAGTAGAACTTTGTTTACAAAACCAATGGCGCAACTTGCACAAGCAACCAATATTATCAGAAGTAAGACTTGTGATTACTTGGAGGTACATATTTTGAATGCTATTCAATATTATAAAGCATTGTTTGGTCAGTAATAATCTTTTAAAGTTATTTTTATAAACCTGTGTTACAATTAATTAACAAGTTATTATTTACGAATACTTATTAAACGACGCTAAGTACGCTTAGCAACCTGGCAGCAAGCAGCAGGCAGGTTTATACAAAACCAACCCATGAGCTGATATGAGTAGATGACCAGTGTGCAGGTTTCCCCACCAGTGTTTACTGTAAGACGTTCGATTAAAATATAATCGCATATTCCTACTAGCAGGCTTCCGCTTGTAAGCGACCTGGGACCAGCATTCACTGTGCGCTTACTTTTAGGTTATACTAGCTAAAGTGTACTTGTTCTTTGAATTTCTTGATGCTGCGGGTGGTCCGTTTGTGTACTGAGTTCGATCCCTGTCAGATCTAATATTCTTTAATCATTCATTGTTATCTACCTCCTTTCATCGTCAACATTATTATTAATGAAAAAAAAGTTGACAGAATAAAAGCAAGATCTTGGTTTTTTAATTAAGATACATAGCGCTTTATTATGCGAGAGGGGTATGGAATGATTTACTGCAGTGTTCGTCATTGATATGCAAAGCAATACGGAGAGTGGCCACGTGCTAAGCGCTACACCAATCCGATCGGATTTAACACCAATTTAAACTGAAATTATTATATTACAAATATTTGAGTTCTATCGGAGTGAATATAATGAACGTAGGCTTAAAACAATCGGGACATCGTACACTGTCAAATGTCTAACTTTTTTAATTTGGTTTATTTATATTGAAGTTATGCTCGGACATTCGTTATTTGTATGTAGCACCGTTACTTTAAAACTGCTGGACCAAATTAATTAACGCACATTTAGTTTGATAATGTGTAACATCCTGAGAATTTTAAGCCTATAAGTTATCGTAGTTTTATTATTTCTCAAGATATTTCAGTTGAAGTAAAATGTGAACAGAATATGCCGATTATTTTAATTTATAGATTTTTCATATTAAATTCTTTACTAATGATTAAACATAAGTTATGTAGTTACTTGAGTTATGAGTTTGGCCTTGTTTGCAACAAGGGGTAAAGGGGGATCAGCATTAGTGCGCATGCGTGACTGCTTTAATTTCAGTACACAAACATAACAACTTATACTATACCCAGAGCATAGCCTATACAGTATATCGCGGAACCTTTTGTAGGTTTACAGTACGAATATAACTGTTTGTTACCATAAACAGAAATGTTAGTTTCTCAAAAATGTGGGCAAACTATTCACAGTGCTGAACGAAATCTAATATACAGTGTAATAAAATGCTGTGAATTTGAAAATAAACAAAAATTCCTTTCAATGCCTCTTAACAAAAGCCATGAGCGATTGGCTAACTACTGTGATGTTTCTCTTTCCACAATTCAAAAAATAAAGATGTCAAGAAGCTATTCTTCAACAGTTTTGTTGACACCTGGTAAAAAAAGGGAAACGGTTAGGTAGATAGTATTAGTGAAACTGATAGTGAAGACGCCGGTGACAGCGATAGCGAAGAAGGCGATTCATTCATAGAAAATTTTGTTCCAATGGAATAAGTTAGCTGGTAATTACAGGAAATCAAACATTCCTAGTTATGTAATTAAGCTATAGGCAATATTACAGGTCACATTTATTTCTTATAAGGTTTATGAAGAAAACATTTTCTCGGAATAAACCACAGCTTACAAAATGTATGTAGAAACTGCATGGTAGTGAAATGTACGAGCAGTGTGTGACTGTTGAGGTTGGTGCCACTGTCATATTTTCACTTCCCTTTCTCACAACCCATGCATATGCAAAAGGCAATCTTGTGACTTCAGTATCTATATATGTTTTATTATTTTATCAAACATCTATTCATTATAAACAGCCATATTATTTAAAATTGAAATATATAATTCTAACCACCAGAATACGGTAACAGAAAACACTTACCAATGTTTATAGCGCTTTCGTGTATCTTGTACACATCTTCAGTAAATTAAAATTCTTTAAAAAATTTTTTCACATCAAAATTTAAAACTTCTTACTCCTATCATGGTAGATAAGGAATAGTCTATTCTTAAGTTGGCAAGACTGTTTTAGATATATGAATCGACTATTCCTTATCTACCATGGTTGGAGTAGGAGTTTTAAATTTTGATGTGAAAAATTTTTTAAAGAATTTAATTTACTGAAGATGTGTACAAGATACACGAAAGCGCTATAAACATTGGTAATTGTTTCTGTTACCGTATTCTGGTGGTTAGAAATAAGTATTTCAATATGTTTTGTTATATACATTAGCAAGGTAAAGTCGTGTTAGTTTTTTCACAAGATTTTTATTGTTTTTTGCAGGTACATTAAATCCAGCACTGCAGGACCGTTTCGGTCGTCCTAAACGTGATATCAGTACAATAATCCATATTCTAAATGATCTTTTGTGCGCGACGCCTCAGTATAGAAATTGTCGGGGCGCTGCGAGCACCACCAGTACATCATCGAGTACGTCGAATAGTAATGGTAGTAACAGCGAGAAATCATCGAGTAACACTCAACCGGCTGCGTCTGTGACTACTGGTAAGTATATATCCAAGCCTTTTCTTCTTAACAATTAGTTTCCAATTGTTTTTCTTTATTTAACTCCTTCGGTTCACTTTCACCATAAAAAAACCATTTTGCAGATTTCCGGTGTACAATGGTGAATCCAAGTTTCATTGAAAGTCACAGAAAGTCGGATTGTGCTTCAACTTGGTTGAACATTGCATCAAGAGTCAGCAAACGTAGCACCTTTCTCTCCTGGATGCAGTTACAATTATTATTGTCGGCGTATAAGATTGCATTTCTGCTAGAGAGGAATAGTGATGGGCGGATGAAGTACGCAGTGCAATAGTTATGCCTTTCTAATAACATCATTTTGGTATAGTAATGCTGACAGCTGATTTTTTACACGTCATCCCACTGTCAATACCAACTATGACATATTATCTAAATTTATATCAGCTGTTTCCTTTAATTGATGTATTTAGCTACTGTAGTACACACGTTCTGCGGGTTGCATATACAAGTGCAATCTTATACGCTGGCATCAATACCTTATACAGGGTCCATATGGGCAAACTATCGTTTTATTCAGCGTTAAAAACTTAGTACAAATATGTTAATAACATGAAATATTGATTGGCCAATGTTGTGGTAAAATTTTTAAAATTTAGAAAAAAAGACTGGGTAATGCGGGGGATGGGCGCTACTATCCATGTTGCCAGTTTGTGTATCCTTTTAGACTGTCTACCTGAATTGACAGACTGCGTTGTCAATTCAGGTTGACAGTCAGATTCAGGCAACTTGGATAGTAGCGCCCACACCCCCGCATTACCCAGTTTTTTCAAAATTTTAAAAATTCTACCACAACATTGACAAATCAATATTTCATGTTATTAACATATTTGTACTAAGTTTTAGTAAATTTTGATAGTTTGCCCGTGCTGAACGATCGATCGGTTACCGAGATAGGGTTCAGAATATTGTTAATAAATCGAAATTTAAGTAGCGTACGAATTTGAAATTTTGTGCACGCCGTAAGAATATAATTGTCTATGTTGTGTTAAAATTTCAGTTTTTTCGGTCAAATAGTTATTGAGTTACACGCCTCTAAATGAATGAAATTTGTTGTGGTAGCAAAACAGCTGGGTCTTTTTGTCTTCCAATCTCAGTATGGCAATTTTTCAACAACATTAAAAGTATAAGACTATTATAGGTCAACGAAGAATAAAATGAGCAAAATTTTGATATAAAATATGTTGAAATCTGACTCATAGTTTTGGAGATGCAAGGGTTCAAACTTGGGTGTCTATGATTATGAAACCGGTAGTAGCGCGCTAGCCTACAAAGCGGAAGGTCCCAGGTTCGATTCCCGCCTAGGTTCTGGAAATTTTAACACATTAAAACCACCATTAAGGTACCAAAAACCCATGGTAGTTGCTAACCAAAACGCGTGTAAGTTTTTTAAACTTAAAAAGCAACCAAAGGTAATGTGATAAATTTCATTTATACTGTAATTTATATTAACAGTTGGCAGGATGCATTTCAAAAATTTATTTGTTAATGTCAGTTCTTTACACTGAATTACACATGGTTTGCACATTCCATAAAGTAACAGAAGTTTTAAAATAAAACATTAACAATATTGAAAAATGTAATTTTATTGTATAAATTTTAAAGGTAAACTCTAAAGTTATTTTTCTATATAATTGCTGTTCGAATTAAGGCACTTATCGTACCATGACACAAATTTTTCAATACCGTCTGTAAAAAACTGCTGCCTGCGATTTCAACCACTGGTTTACACCAGCATGCTGTTCGGCATATCAAAGTGTTATGTAGCCATGTCTTCATTGCTGGGTAGAGGTGGTGTTCCGTAATCGTGAAACAACGATTTTGACAAATTTTGTCCTTGATTTTCATCGCCAGTTCGTCATTTACAAGGCCTACAACTGCGGTCCTTGTTGTGAACGTGTTGGTCTGGCCATTTTTCAAGTTATTGCCCCACTTGGCTTTCATTCATTATTCCTTTTCTGTACACATTATAAAGTTCGCTATAAATTTCAATTGGTTTGTAGTTTTTTGCCGACAAAATCATAATCACGCATCTGACAAGTGGTGGGATTTCTATTACAGTGCACATTTTAAAACGTCACACAGAGCATAGCTGATATAAAGACTACACGTTATCACCACTGGATGCCCGCTGATCGTAGGAACATTATGACACCAAGATGGCATGGCGGCTGTAACTCCATCCATTGCTGGAATAGACCAAAATGTCTCTTACTTCTTGGATAGTCCCCGTAAATAATAAATTTTTTAGTTAATATGTTTCTTGTTTTTGTTTACAGATAGTGAAGGAACGACTAGTAGTTTATCGACTTCTGAATCGTTGGAAAACCAAGCGACCAGAGGTAAAATGGAACGCTTACGTTTAATAATGGAAGAGAGAAGAGAAAAACGACGCGCCGCCCGGTCCAGCCCATACGCCAGAAATTCCGGCGGACAGACTAGCGGTTTACACGTGAACAACGCGAATGGCCTGAACCACACGCAGTGGAGTGCCAACGCTAAGTCAGAGACGCAGCGCACGAATCCGTCACCTTCTTCGAATACTGCCAGTGATCAACCGAATTTGCCGATGGACACTGATTTATGTTCACAACCGGAAGTTTCACCCGAACCGGTTGTCGCCTAGAATTAAAATTTGATTTCTATTTTGAAACAGTTTGAAAATATATAAACAAGACGTACTTGTAAAATTATTAATTATTATTACTATTATTATTATTATTATTATCATTATTATTATTATTGACTATTAATTACTACAGAGAATAGCTAGTGATTCATTTGTAATTTATTGAAAAATCTTTTATCGCCTTGTGATGTATATTGGTTTTGTTACTGCACTTCTTATGAATATCATTTCGTCTCGTTCATACCTCACATGTAAGTATGAACTTTGTTTGTAATAGTATCTAACATGTAGTTATTTATACTGTAAAGTAAAACTTCTGAATAAAGGACATCAGCGGGACCGCGTAAAATCTCCGTTAAATAGAGGTGTTGTTTTATGGGGAGCCAATATGTACATAACAACTTAGTGATAACACGTTTTAAGTTTTTAACATACGGAAACAAACATAAGGAGAGGTACACAATTTTAAGTTGAAATAGAAAATACCAAATAAATAAAGGTACAACTAAAGATGCAACAACTGACAAACAAAAATGCAGTATGTATTTTACGAGACTGGCCTTCCACCACACAGGTTAGCCTACCTTAAGACGAGAAATTTCCCTACGGTCTTTACTGTAGAGATGACCTTCTTACAAGGACCCACAAGAAACACGATAGCTAAAATAAGTATTATTTCTTATAAAAATACGGCCCGGCCATAAACACTTTGAAGCAGGAGCTATAAGAACATGGTATGTCACGGTATCCTGGGGGTTTTAGAGTAAACTTAAAAGAATTCTTAAAAGTTAATTACTATTAATTTACATTGAAATTATGATACTTACTAAATATATGAGAGTTATCCAAATATACACCAAAAAATTATGAAAAAAGAAATTGTTACGTGCTACACACTACTTGGTTTTTGAGTTTTACAATCCTAAACACTATTAAAAAACAGTTTATATAAATTCTACAGAAAGGAAATGAAATAAACTACACAATAAAAATGTTGGAGTACTAAAATTTAAAATATTTTACACATAATTAGCCTTTGTATGAAACACTCGATAACACAGTGGTAAGCACAGTGCAACATTACAGTCAGGGCAGTACCAGGTTGTTTCTTTCCTTCCAGCCTTTCCAGTTGCAGCTTTGCCATTTTTAGAGCAAACTTTACAGTTTGGGTTCCTGCAATACAATACGATAATTTTGTGCTTTTACCAGCTTACAAGCTGTCTAACATGAAGTCTTTTATATACAGTCTATTCCGGATAATTGAGGCACATTGGGACCAGAGCATTTTGGCTCAATTGAATGGCTGGCCCTAATAAACGAATTCGTAAACTGTGGCGTATATGATACTTCATTTTATTAAAATTACACATACATAAATTTTACATGCAAGTTCTATCCATATACGCATAAAACAAATAAAAGGATATCAGAACAATGATTACCATTTTAGCAAAATTTTTTGTCTTGGTTTTAAGCATTGGACCTAACACTAAAATCTTGCAAAGTTACAATGGCGAACCATTCATTCAACACTTCTCAACAAGTGGATCCTTCCTTTACGTTTTCTTTTCTGAGATGTTCCATGATCTTTTAACGCCCACTCTTGGCGTATCTTCTTTTCTTGAAGCACGATTTAAGATATTGTAATTTTCAGTACACGGGTTAGTTTCAATAGTTTACATTGGCTTAAGTTAGGTGGATACTTTTTTATTTTATCAAGAAGCTTTATTCATGCACACAGTCATATCGTTACGCGGCATTTAACTCACAAATACGTTGATAGTAGGTACTGTACTGTAAGCCTACATATAAAAATATTAACAAAATGTGTGGAACAAATTTAAAAAAATAAAAAAGTATGCCTGCAGATAACAAAACAACCAACTCGATAAACAGTGTGTTACAGTACTCTCATGAAATCACAAAAACTGATGAAAAGTATGGAATTATGAATGTTCTATGCACGTGTGACAAGTGACAACAAACCATAAGTTGCAAGGACTTTACAGCTTGTAAGGTTGGGCAAAACTAGTGGATATGGCTTACTGAAATTTGTGCAATGACTATTATGTAGCCTACACATTGTACTGTGAATAACATCTTTGTTATGACTGATGTGTGATTACTGTTGTTTACCTGTCGAAATGTTTACTACCTCTATCCTTCCCATTATCTTATCTTGCCGCTTAAAACCACGTGTTGTTCGTCGCTGACCTGTAATGGTTTTAATAAAACATTTATTGTACATACGTCAGGTTGGCCCCAATAGGCGGTATTATGGACCGAATGAACGTAGTACTTATCAATGTAAAATCCCGTTTTGTTTTTGTTCATTAGAGAACTGTCCCAAAAAACCGGCTGCCCCAATTATCCGAAATCGACTGTATTTCTATTTGTTAATTTCTGTAGGTTTTAATTTTACAAAAAACTCAAATTATTTACGCCTGTACATATAAATACATAGTAAAACCGCCTTGGCGGCGCAATCTGTAAGACAACTGACCGCCATACCAAAAATCCCGGGTTCAATTCCCGACTTTTTTTAATCGGTTTTAATATTATAAATAAAAATCTTTAGCCTTTTACGCAATCAAACATCTTCTGACAAAATCGGAAAGCTAAAGATTTTGTGCCTCCAAGAAGAATCCTAAGGGATTTGGGTGCAGACAGGATCTCTCAGGAAATTAGCGTAAAACATTTCTAAATAAGCTGAATTGAAATCACAAATTCACTTGAATCACCCTCATCTCTCACAGTCGCCTCTCTAGATCACATCTATGAGTTGTAATTTGGGAATTTATTCCCACTTAGGGATTCTAAAATCCTCTCAACAAGTTCAGAAAATATGGAAAGTCTTTTAGCAAAATCTATTCCCTCGGTCAATAAAAGACTTTAAAGTTTACTATTGGATGGGAGGGAAAATGACTAAAAGATAACTTAGATCGGAGAATCGGAATACACTAAAAAAATTACAAAAGCATGAAATTTGACGTATTTAAGCATCCAAAACATAAACTCAATCATAAACTGAAAAACACGAGACTCCAGCAAAAGAAACCAACCAATGTCCATAAGTGGTGTTTTCTGAGGAAGAAAGGAAAAGATAATCTAATGCAACGAAAAATTATTGGGAAAAAATCAAGAAAATGGATAAGATCCATTAGACAAAATTAATGTTTTTTCCCAAACTTAAATAACTTATGTAGTCCTATGAGGCTTTAAAATAGAAAAAAAAAAATATTTTCAATTTTTTTAATAAAAAAAATGCAGTGAGAAAGTCAGTAATTTTAATTTGCTCATGTGGGATTAGGTCAAAATTAGTTTTAACTAACTTTCATAAATTATTATTATTAATGTTTTTTTATGTATATATAAAAAAAACTTTTCATTTACCTTATTCAGCTTCTTATAATTTTTCCTTACAAGCATTTCCGCGGTGCGCACCGCTTCTTATATAATAATAGCTTCAAGAAATGGTTTACGAAGATTGTATCTTCCTTTGTCAGGTACTTTGCGTCTTCATAAACCATTTCTAGAAGCTAATATTATTTATTACCTGAAGAAAGACAGTTGCAAGGTACCTGGTAAAGAAATATCACGGTTACTTTACTATACGATAGGGATCATCAACAATATCCGCAGTGACAAGCCCCGCCCTCTGACGTCACTGGTCACCAGCGACAGCTGACGCACGATATTTACTGTGTCGGTCTGTGATGTGTACTAGTCTTAATACTGTCTGTAATACTTAAATAGTCTTTCATAATGGTGTGTTGTGCGATTGCCGGGTGTTCTCATCACCATAGACACCAAAAGGGGTTGGGCATTATAAGTTTCACTGTTTTCCAAAGGCAATTGAAACTAGATTGAAGTGGATAAATGCTTACAAGCAGGCCGATTCATTTTCTGCTGATAGTGGTTGCATGCGTTTAGTACATTTCGACGAATAGGATTATTTAAGCGATTTAAAGTCCGAGTTGCTACATCTTACATTAAAACGTGTCTTAAAGACGAATTCAGTCCCATATTTAAATTTGTAGTGCCGTTCTACGTGTGGTAAACCCGACTTGTCGTACACGTAAAAATCGAGCAGAGAAACGATACGCTTGTAAGGAAGTTGTATGATATTTTAAACTTATAATCCAGTTACAACACAGGCAGTTCACAAAATGAAGGGATAGCCGTAGAGGAAAGCAGGGCTAGTTTTAATGAAGAACCGCCAAATTTGAATGTTGGTCAGTCAGAGGAAACTGATCTTTTAAAATGTGAAAACACCGCATTAAAAGAAGGAAATAAGTTACTTACAGAAAAACTTCAGGCCACAAATGAAGAATTTTGTAAATTAAAATCGATTTCCTGCGTAAACATACCTAAACCGCTATGTTCGTAAAAAAAATGCAAAAATCCTACTGTCACTACGCACCGGCCGAGTTGTTAGGGACCAGACTACGTCATCTTATATCTCATAGCACCTGCGGGTGACTGCTACCGTTTAGTATAGTAACCGTGAGGAAGATTCAATCTTCGTAAACAATTTCTAGAAGCTATTATTATTACATGATGAAGTGTTGTGCATCGGGAAAGTGCTCGTTAAGAAGAAAAGTATAGAAGAAAAAAGTATAAAGTATTAGAATTATAAGGTAAATGAAAATTTTTTTTATTTAGACATAAAAAAACAACATTAATATGGATTCTGCTGCTACGATGCTATCTAGTAACTTTAATAATAATTATTATTATTTGTTTTTTTTTGTTTTTTTACAGATACATCTTGTTTGGAATATATTTGTGAACAAGAAACGAAAAAATAATAAGTCAACCAATCCTTTACGATAATAATACTAAACTATACCAGATACAGCAGACGTCTCTCGTATTTATTTAATATTATATAAATAAATAAATATAAAATTTCTGTCGCCATCATTACAATGGTAATAGTTTACTTATGATTCAACTGACTTCAAGTACAATTTTATTAATGTTGCGTTTTTATTATTATTATTATTATTATTATTATTTTTGGTTATATATATTGTGAATTGATGACTGAAAAGGTTATAAATATAATGTGAGCTATGTTTATGAATAAATTATTATTATTTGATAATTAAGGAGAGTGCCCGTTATAGCACTGTTATGTAATTATGCACTTGTCACTTGTGTGCATGTGGCTGCGTATATGTGCGGATATATTATATATATATATATTATTCATTATGATTTTTTTTTATTATTATTATTATTTTCAATTATAATTTTGTTATATTGATGAAATTTTGGTGTCACCGAATAAATAAATATTGTGTGATTTGTTTTTTTATAGTTTTATTTTTATTATTATTTTTATTATTTACTTATTGGGTATTTATTTATGAATAAGATATTTTATTATATAGTTATTATTATTAGCATTATAAATTTGTTTTAAATTTTTTTTTTGTTAATATGTTTAGTTGTATGTTAGTTTGGAAGTAATTGCATTATTTTTGAATGGTTTTTAAAACAAACATGTTATTTGGTTTTTATCTATAGTTGAAATTAGTTATAATTGTATTAAAGGAATCGTTTAAAATTTGGTGTTTAAATAAAACCTCGATTTCGTCATAAATGGCCAAGTTTGTTGTTTGATGATTTAAAAAGACTGGTTAAGTGGAAATGAAAAAAAATTGTTATGTTCTGGTGTAAATTTTATATGTTTGGTATAAAAACACTTTTGGGCCATGACAAATTTTTTTTGGATCGGGCCCTCTCTTAATGTAAAAAAGCTGAACAAATGTTGTAGTTTCTTTTCAATAAATTACTATGCAAAAAACGTACAAAACGCTATTTTAATTGAAGAACTTAGTGGAAGAAGGTGTTATGTAACAAAAATATAGTTTTGAGAAAAATGAAATTAAAATTCTAAAGCTCCCATCTTTTTATGTTGTTTAGATCATCAGCTGAACAGCTGGTTTGAACCTTAAGAGGTTTTATGAAGTAAAACTAGGAGTGAAGTGGTTTATCTTCTTTCCTCACTGAGTGGAAAAGTACACTTATAAGCATGCCGGGCCCTCTGGAAAGCACATATTTTCCTTTCTGCATATGACACCTTCACTGCATTCACCACAGGGTCTGGCTGTATAATAAAATTCATTACTTCCAGAGGAGGTAACTCTGATTAGTGTTTTTCACACCTTTATCTCTTCTGTTCTTAAATGATTCAGTCATTTAATTGGCTGACCATGTGATAAGAAACAGAACTATTTATTTTAGCCCTGCAACAAACAGATTGAGTATAAATAATTAGACACTTCACTTGTCTGTTATGGGCAAATCTTTTTATGAATTGCCTAATTTTTTTCATTTGGTAACTTTAATTACCTACCTCTTTATGCAGTTAAAATTCGTTTGAATATTAGTTTTCAGTACCACTTTTCTCATATTTTTCTCATGCATTTGACACCTTCGTCCTCTAAAAATTTGTATTGTACACTGTATTCTCTGAGAATGGATAAACAGTATTTCAAAAATAGAAGACAAAATGTTTGAATTTTGTTAAGAAACACCAAATAACAGCTTTTACTGGTGAAGATATGTATATAATACCACAGTAAACTAGCTGCAGGTAGTCTTTCCGGAACTTGAAAACAATCCTGTTTAAAATTTTCAATTGCACATCTGGGAACAAGATGTGGCCCTAGCATATTTCGGTATCGAAGTTCAAGAGCTTTTGAATTTCGAATTTAACGAATAGATTGGTCACTGTGGCACAAATGATTGCCCTGTGCGCTCGCCAGACTTAACCCCGTGTGATTTTCACTGTGGGATATTATTATAAAGGATTGGTGTTTTCTTCAAAGCTACAAAACCTAGCCGAACTAAAAAGCATCATAGAAAATGCATTTGACACAGTCTATGAAGCTAAATTGTTATTGTCAAAAATTTGCGAATCAGTTTTAAGTCGTATGAAGTGTATAGACACGAACAGTGGACATTTTACTATAACAAAGGTATTTTTTTTTTTTTTTTTTTTTTTTATTTTACGGCCACAAAGGACCACTTAAGTTCAATCTTTCAACGTCTAGCTCTTTCAGATGTTCCACCAAAACGCCCCCGCAGTCGTCGCTCCCGTACTTCTCCTCTTCTTCGCCAATAATTCTTCAATGTTTCGGATCTTCTCAGTCTCTCAGCGTCCGAAATCACCATGGCTTTCCTGACCCTCATTTGTTCCCTAAATTTAACCGATCGCTGTTTGTATGTCCTGTAGCTCCCTGACTTAGTTTTGAGGTCAGCTATTGTGATGTTTAGTTCCTCCATATCCTTTTTGACTTCCTTTATCCAGTTTGGTGTCATCTTCTTTTGCCAGAAAAACTCAGTCATCCTTCTTAGTAATCTTGTATCCTCCATTCTCAATATATGTCCCAGGAAGGATATCCTTTTTTTCCTGATGATACTGGTTAAAGGCTCAATTGTTTCATATACTTCCTTGTTTGGTACAATATAGAAACTACAAGTATTATGTTAGTTCAGTTTAAATAATAAATCTGTTTTCTTCCCTATAGGTTTTTTTTTTGTTAACTTGTAACACCTTCATTTTTATTTTTTCCGTGGGTGGGGAAACTGACATATTATAGGTCACCTGGTAAAGTGAATGTTAAAACTATAATACCTTACTTTTTCTAAAAACAGTTGATGTCACTATAAAGGGATTTTTTTCATGTTGCAACCAAGTTGGGAAGAATTTAATGTTAAAACAAGGTTTCTTGTGCATGAATACAGGTAGGCATTTGACAGGACTGTCAAACAGGTGACAACAACCAAAGCTGTTATGACTAAGTTCAACTGTACTATGAAACCATTGTAAAATTTTTTATTTTCTGTGTAAACTTTAAATTTATTTTTATATATATATATCTCAGATTGTAGGATCAAAAATCTGAAATTAATGTTTAATTCATTATGCAAACATTGTGAATAATACTATCGTATTTTTGTGTACAATTTATGATTAAAAAATACAACCAATAAATTTTCTTACAGCTTTCAAATTTAAATTTAATAGATATAAAATTTAAAATTGATATAATTAATGTTTGAAATTACATCTGATTTTCGTTTTTTACATATTTTGAAAACTAAAAAGAACGTAACGGGCACTTTTATATGGGCAAAACACATAGTTTTATACTGAGGTGCATTGGTTCAAATATCTTTATTAGTATCATTATTCAATGAATTTACGCACTGAAGTCAACCGTTTTTCATAAAATAATGACATAAGATCCTGGGCGTTTTAGCGATTTTCAAAATATCTTAGTAAATTACCCACAAGATTTACCTCGTAACAAATAAATCTATTTAAAGCTCTAAATTTTTGTTCATTAAATTTATATAATAACAATAAAAACTAATATTTACAAGAAAATAAATATTTATTTATAAATTATAGTCTGTTCAGAGGCTGCACGACTAGCAAGATCCCAGAATATGAAAAACTACTGGGAAAAAAGGGGACTGCAGCAACAATGCAGAAACTAAGACTACATTTATTTGATTCAAGTGATCTACTAAGGTCTCAAAAGCAAAAAAAAAAGAAAAATTACATAAAAATACTCCTAAGTAAACACAATAAACGCTAATATTTACAGTAAACACTTACCAATTATAACACTTTTGTACATAAAATCCACATCTTCAGTAATTTTTTTTAATACATTCAGTGCTAGAGACGCACCTAGTGAGTCATGGGTAGGTGACCACTAGGCTGCCATGTTTCCTAGCAAGTTCTGTTTTGTTATCATTTTAAGTAATTCCGGAGGGACATCGCCTGTCAAATATACATTTGTTGCTATTATATAGCGCTCAGAAAGGGTTTTTCTTTGTAATCGCACAGTCATTTTTGAATTTTTGCCCTTCAATCTTCTACCCTCGTATAGTATACTCGTTTTTAACAGGTTTTTAGGGTATAGTTGAAGCGGTGAATTTAGTATCTTTGCAGGTATCGATTCAAAATAGCTTACACTTTTAGATTTACTGTAAAAGTATATTATTTGCAGTTTAAAATTATATAAGAAATTACGCGTTAATCGTAAAGGTTAATGGAAAAGTTAAAACAGGAAATATTTTTATTATAACAGGCGAAAATAAACCTAAAAGACATTGAATTGTTTATTTTTGTTTTAAGCAAATATATGAGGGTTAATCAAATATAAGGTAATTTTTAAAATTATATTTATTGAATAATATTATACAAAAACTATGCCTTCAACATTTTTCAATATAGTCTCCTGCATTATCTACACACTTCTGCCACCAATTTGGAAGCTTGAATATTGCCTGTTCATAAAAAGATTGAGGGAGAGTTGTCAACCAATCGCGCACGTGCTTCTCGACATCTTCATTGCTTTCAAATCATTTTCCTCCAAGTGATTCTTTCAGAGGCGCAAACAAAAAGTAGTCACAAGGGGACAAGTCTGGACTGTAAGGAGGGTGTTCGAGAGTTTCCCAGCCCATTTCTTCCAATTTATCCCTTGTCAACAATGCGGTGTGAGGCCTTGCGTTGTCATGGAGAAGGATGACATCTCTAATGGGCACACCTCATCTTTTGTTTCGGTTACTGGTTTTTGCCGACTGTAGCACCTGGTAGTAAGCCGCATTCACTGTTCGTTGATCGTGAAGAAAATCAATGAGTAGAACTCCCCTTGAGTCAAAAAAAATTGTTGCAAGAACTTTTCCGGCTGAGAGACGAGTTTTGGCTTTCACTGGGCAGCCTTCATCCTTCCTTCGCCACTCCTTACTTGCCATTTTCGATTCGGGAGTGTAATGGTGGACCCACGTCTCATCACATGTGACGATGTGCCTCAAAAAATCTTCACCTTCTTCTTGAAATCGATGCATAAGTCTCCCGGCGATCTCTCCGACCTGACCTGTTTTTGATTTCCGGACAGCAACCTAGGAACCCATCGAGCACTAATCTTTCTGAAGCCAAGGTTGTCTGTGATTGCAGACTGAACACTCCCGTAGCTGATACCAATTTCTGACGAGATTTCTTGAACAGTTAACCAGCGATCACCGTCAATAAGCTCTCGAACGGCACTAATGTTGTCATCTGTGAGACTTGACCTTGGGTGTCGACGGTGACTTTCGTTTTCAACACGTTCTACGCCCACCCCTAAATTCTCTGGCCCATGTATACACTCGATTCTTAGACAGAGTAGTGTCCCCAAACTGTGCTCGCAAACGAGTAAAAATTTCCGAAGGCTTAACACGTTCATTTGCTAAAAATTTTATGATGATTCGTTGCGCAACAGATGGATGTACCTCTCGCTCGGTCATGGCTGTACTGACGGCAGAACGCAACAATGCTGCGAAGTAAGCTGTTCCCCCCACTCCTATTAAACAAAACAACAACTGCTCACCACCACATCTGGTCCGAACGTGTTTGGTACAGTCAACAGCAAAATTACCGTTTATATTTGATTCGTTCTCGTAAATCCAAGCATCTATAAAAACGTTAGTAATGTAAGTTGTCGGCCCTACATATAGCAGGTGGAGAACACGCTGCATGTGTAATCAGCCCGATGGGATAGATACATCATAATTGCTCAGCATTGAATGTGTTAACAGATAAAATAAATAAATTTTAAAAATTTTAGAAAAAATGAATAACAGATTGAAGTTGAGATTTTGAAAAAATATTATATTTATGAATATGGAGTTAAGCAAAAATGAATAAACTCACTAATTCCATATAACAACAATTTAATTAGGTTGGCAATACTGTTTTAAATATGTTGTTTAGTTCATGAGCCGAAAGGCTGGTTTGAACCCGTAGAGGCTTAATTAAGTAAAACGAGGAGTGAGGTGGTTTACAATTGCCTTCTACACTTGAGTGGAAAAGTACACTTATCAGCTTGCCGGGCCCTCTGAAAAGCACATATTTTCCACTCTGCAAATGACACCTTCACTTCATTCACCACAGGATCTGGCTGTATAATGAAATTCATTACTTTCAGAGGAGATAACTCTGATTAGTGTCTTTTACACCTCTACCTCTTCTGTTTTTAAATGATTCAGTCATTTAATTGGCTGACCATGTGATAAGAAACAGAACTATTTATTTTAGCCCTGCAACGAACGGTTTTAAATATAGATATAAGAATAGAATAATAATTGATTATTCTTTATCTACCGTGGTGGAAGTAGGATGTTTTTGAATTTTTAATGATAAATTAAAGAAAATTACTGAAGATGTGTATTTTATGCACGAAAGCGCTATAATTAGGAAGTGTTTACTGTTTACCATATTACTGGTGGTTTAAAGAATAAATATGTCTGTTGAAAATACTTTTATAGGATGTTTAATAAAATATAAATAATGTATACACTTTAAAACTGAAACAGAAAAATCCCTTTCATGAGACAATTTTTTTTAAGAGTGGCCGAGAAGTCACATTGCATGTTCTCTTAACTTGGGGTTAGCCTTCCTCGTAATGGGATTAAGCCCACTTAGTTTTTGTAAGAAAGCTACTCTTTAAGAAGAATCAAATGTTGCTATTATTGTTTTCAAATTCTGACTTTGATTTCTTGACTCCTAGTTTTTGGCAAATTCTGGTCAAAACTGGAACTTCGAACCCAATGATTTCTGTATCAACTCTTTAAGAGGAATCGAATGACACTATTTTTTCCACAAATTCCAACTTTGGTTTCTTGACTTCTGGTTTTGGATCACTTCCGATCAAAACCTTAACTTCAAACCCAATGATTTCTGTATGTACTCTAAGACGAATTGAATGACACTATTATATTTCCAAATTCCAACTTTAATTTGTTGACTTCCGGTCAAACCTAATGATTTCTGTATCCACTCATTAAGGGGAATCGAATGACACTTTTTTCCAAATTCTGACTTTGATTTCTTGACTCCCAGTTTTTGGCCAATTCTGGTCAAAACTGGAACTTCAAACCCAATGATTTCTGTATCTATTCTTTAAGAGGAATCGTATGACACTATTTTTGTTTCCAAATTCTGACTTTTATTTTTTGATTTCCGGTTTCGGATCACTTCCGGTCAAAACCAGAACTTCAAGCCCAATGATTTCTGTATCTACTCTTTAAGAGGAATCGTATGACACTATTATTGTTTCCAAATTCTGATTTTGATTTTTTGATTTCCAGTTTTGGATAATTTTCGGTCAAAACCAGAACTTCAAACCCGATGATTTCTGTATCTACTCTTTAAAAGGAATCATATGACACTGTTTTTGTTTCTAAATTCTGACTTTGATTTCTTGATTTCTGGTTTTTGATTATTTCCGGTCAAAACCAGAACTTCAAACCCAATGATTTCTGTATCTACCCTTTAAGAGGAATCGAATGACACTATTTTATTTCCAAATTCCGAGTTTGATTTCTTGACTTCCGGTCAAAACTGGAGCTTCAAACCCAATGATTTCTGTATCTACTCTTTAAGAGGAACCTTTGTGGTTTTTTTGTTTTAAGGTGTAAAACTAGGGCAGTCATTATCACCTGTTATTCCACAGAAGGGTGTAGAGGGCCAAAGTGTAGAACGCACTTTTCTAATAGCTTTAAAATCTTACAAACTACTATCACAGACATAAGGGATAAAAGAAGGGTGTAAAAGGGCCACAAACATTAAAATATTCTAAAATATACAAATTTATTTAAAGGGGATTCGAATGATACTATTTTTGTTTCCAAATTTTGACTTTGATAATTATCTTGACTTATGGTTTTGGGCCACTTTCTGTTGAAAACGGAACTTCAAACCCAACCAGTTCACTATCTTTTTGTGTAGATTATGAATCCAAAAACCATTTGTTGCTTTGCTATTGTTTGTAGTTTCTGACATATGAATGTGATGACAGACATAGGAAAATGGTAGATGACAATTTTAAAATTTACCACCCAATATTTATTATTTGTAAATTGTAATTAAAATAACGCTAAGTTATCACATTAAACTCTAATTGCACATTATAAACAATATACACTACTCTTTTACCCTAATATGTGTACTTGGCAATCTGTTCAGTGTAAGAATAATAAGCAACCCCATGACCCAATGAGATAAGGATATATATTTATCGTACAAATGTGAAGTAGTCTTGTACAGACTCAAGTTGACCATTCCTGATTATTTTCAAATCCGTATAAAAGTAGTTACTTTTAGGATTTGAACTAGAAACCTCCCCCACAATTGATGGTGGGGGAGGGGACAAATTGTGCTGCAGCTAGATTAGTATAAGTCGGAAACCGGTAAATATTTTCTTTTCTAGTTGAAAATTCTTTAACGCATCTAATAGTGTTTACAGAAATAGAATATCATAAAAGGGAAAGTTTTTATTCCCTTTATAGTGTGTAGGTAGCATTGATAGTTTGTGAATTGTTCATTTGAGATGGTAGTCCATACAGCTCGTGTGTAAATCAACCTACATGCATGTTCGTTAGTTTGTGTTGAAGCTATGATATTTTTATGATGAAATTTTTCCTGGGGGAGGGGGAAGACAAGTCCATTTTTCTGTTCAAGAGGAGGTTTACCATCACAGAGGCAAAAAATTCAACACTTTGCAGGGTTGCAAGGGAATTGTAATGGCTTCCCTCTCACCCCACCTACAGAATTGTTCAAAAAACATGGTTGTAGGGAAAAAAATTTCCTACATTGGGTTGCTTTTAGCTATAACCTGAATATAATAGTGGCTCTGTGACATCACCATAAAAAATGTAAAATACAATCTGTTCACTTTCTGGGCCCGGCTGCTCTTCACTTCTCAGTTCTGATTGAATTGCGTACCAGTTTGGTTTGCGTTTTCACTGTACTAATTTTTATTTTTTATTTTACTGACTTTGAAAGTTCATCAGTATTTACTGAAAATTTACAGTTTATCAAAAGTTGATCTGTGATGGGGAAAATGGACTCATTTTGAACATTTTGTAACTTCATCAGATATATACGGAAATTTAAATGAAAAATATACATTTATTCAGTAAACTGTTGTCTACAAAACATGTGTTATGACATTTTTTGCTAAACTGAAATTTAAGCCTGTTATAATGAAAAATCTAAACATAAAAATTTTCGCGGATGAAAATTTCGCTCCCCTAACACCAAGATTTATGACGCGATTTTCGTGTTATTATATTCAAAAGGCGTGAACGTATTATATGAAACAGTGGTTTTTTTTTTAAGAATTTTCCATCAGTAAGGACGTTAGATAAAACAGTTGTTTTGAGAGCAGGTTTTGATTTTTACTTTCTCTTGCCTATATGAATATATAGGAAGGAAAGTATTGTTTTCATGTCGATTTTTCGAAATCGAGTTTTCACCAGATCTATACGTTTTCAGACCCCCTGAACCCAAAAAACATGTTTTTAGCGATTGGTCTGTGTGTGTGTGTGCGTGCGTGCGTGCGTGCGTGTGTGTATGTGTGTATATGTGCGTGCGTGCGCGCGCGTGCGTGTGTGTGTGTGTGTGTGTGTGTGTGTGTGTGAACAGAATATCTCAAGAACGGAACATCGTACAAACTTGAAACTTAAGTTACATACCACTACCGGACGCGACACGAACATTTTCATCAAAATCGGTCAACCGGAAGTAGTAGTTTATTCGTATAATTTTTCAGTTTTTTGCGATTTTCTCAAAAACTGGTCCTACGATTTTTTTTAAAATCGCCTATTTTACTCAATTTTTTATTCTCTACAAGATAGGGTAGGCGCCATGTTTGCTGAAATTCTCGGTGAGGCTGTTTTCACGTAAAAACGTTGTTTTTTTTAAGATTACGGCTTTAATATAAATTTTAGCGCAAAAACTTATATAATAAAAGTTGTAGAAAATTTAAAAACCTACAACTTCTGTTTCAAACATTTTTTTGTATAACGCTTAGTTTAGCAGTAATTAGCGATTTTCTGATTTTTTCTCACGAAAACGTGTGAAAAATCGATTTTTTAAAGATTTTGGCCTTAGTATGCATTTTACGACAAAAGTGTATATAACCAAATTTATAAAAAATTAAAAGATCTACAACTTTTATTAAGAGCATTTTTCTCTACAGAGCCTAGTTTAGAAAGAAAGAGTGATTTTCCGTATTTTTAAACCAAACTGAGTTCGAATTTCATTTTGCGTGTTTCACTCATGATTGAAATATGGTTATATTTTTGAGATTAGTTGTTTGTTTATTTCTAATGTTTTATTACTAATGTTAGGTTTATTGTTAATTATTTATATTGGCAAGAGAAAGTTGTGTGAGTGTTTCACACCAGATTTTTGCAATTCTTTTGTTTTACGAGAAACAGTCCAAGCAGTAAGGGTAACAGCTGGTTTCTGGCAACGACTTAACTTCTAAACCTACTTAACTGGTTTTTATACTTTTTGGAACCAAGAAATAATAATAGAAATTCTAAAAACAATACAATAAACACAAAAATGATAAGCAACGCAATAATTATTAATCATTATCGTCATATACAATTTGTTGATTTTATTGTCATAGATATTATTAAATTAAATTCTTAGTGCTTTTAGAAATGATTTTTTTGAATCTAAATATTATAAAAAGAGCTTATAATAACATTTAAATTAAACCGAGTTGTTCTATTACATTTAAAACAACACCAATATATTTGGAGGAGCTGGACTCATCCTTGGACTCTTTTAGGTGTTTTAAGAATATATATAGCAGAGCTATGTAATTGCTTAGCAAGACTGAGCTTTCTATAGAATTCCAATAAAATAAAATTTGTTCCTATAGATTTTTATAATTATCCAAGTTATTAAACAATTGACCAGTTTATTTAAAAATCCAGAATTCGACTTGGATCAATGGAAATCCAGGTTACAAGAAGTAATTTTTAATACTTGAACAATTGGTTTGTTTACGTATAATTGTTCAATCTGGAATTTTGAGTTTTTTTTTATGAGGAATTTCCATAAAGTAAGAATCGTTTGGTCATAAAAATATATTTGTTTAAAAAAAATTTATATAAGCTTATAGTTTCCTATAATACATATTTGACTTTACGTGTAGCCATTGTTCACTTCTATAGGTATCTACAGTAATGTTGCACTAGCTTCTTTAACTTCTCTTCATAGAAGTTCTCTGACTTGGAATTGAATTAGTTGACATTTTCAGTCATCCCTCTCACAATGTTAGAGGTTGCAAGACATGGTTATTCTAAACCAATGCAGAAACAAAACAAAAATCAATGTAATGGCACCATTTAACTTCACCAGATTAAAAATATTTTAAAAATCCTAACTTGTCTGATAAAATTATGTTAAATGTTTTCGAAGACAAAAGGGGTGTTCATTTTGTGAACTTTATGAAACGTGTGATAATACAGCTTATGTGTACAGTGAAACATTTACCTAACAGATGCATGATCCATAACCGATGATTTATAAAGTTTTTGCCCTGAATTGTTCTCCTTTACAATATGTCTTTACACCGCTGCCCTAACCAAGGAGAAGATTCAGTACTTTTGTCGGGAATTTTATGATGAATCATTGTACATTCCCAAACTTGTATCTAATGACTATTTCCTATTGTTTCATTTAGAACAGTGACTTAGTCCTTAGTGATTTGAGTACGATGAGGAACTCAAGACTATTGTCAATTTTTTTAATTCCCAGGCGATGAACTTCTACGCAGAAGAGTTAAAGAAGCTAATGCAATGTTAGGAAGAGTGCTTATAAGTGAACGGTGGCTAATATGGAAAATTAAGATTTGTAAAAAACAAAAACCATCAGTAGAATGCCGGCCAACAAAAACCAATGCCGGCCGCATTGGCGAAGTTGGTAACATGCTCGCCTCTCATCATACGGTCTTGGTTTCGAATCCCATTCAGGCACGGCATTTTTTCATACGTTACAAAATATCATTTCATCATTCATTGTCTGCATTAGCAGTAATTGCAGAACAGTCGGACGTTAAACCAAAAAAAAAAAAATCAATAGAAAATTTTGCAACAAATATTTTTTTATGACCAAATCACCTGTATTTTACAAATATGCTTCTTATTTATTCAACTATAGTAAATAATAAAATATACAGGGTCTGTCCCAAAAGTTCCAGTATTTTTTATAAAATAATTTTTGAACATGATGCATTTTCCAACTTTTCATCCACCCCTATCCCAACAATGGAGACCTTCGTAGACAAGCTGTCATAATTTTTTTTATTCTATCCAGTGTTTCGTGGTGGGGATTTTTCAGAGTTCTTTTTGTCATTGGAAACAGATGTCAGCTGAAACAACAAAAGAATTTCAGGGTCGATTTCATAATGTTCGAATAATTTTTGGCATGTACGGAAGAGCTGTTCTTTAATGTGGTTTGTGAGAATTTTCGGCACCATCTTGGCCAGACCTTTATATCAAAATCCTTGGTTAAAATATGGTGGAAAACTGATTTGGGTACGCCATTTTCTTTATATCAGACCTTTATATCAAAATCCTTGGTTAAAATATGGTGGAAAACTGATTTGGGTACACCATTTTCTTTTGCTTACATTCAGACACTCATTTCTCAATTGATGTCCTAAAGTTGTTGCTTTTTGGACTGTATCATCAGTTTTTGTCTTAGATTCTCTCCTGAAACGTCTTCTGCTACTTGAAATTTTGGTTCTATGACATTGTGTCTTCCTTGAAGAATTGCGTAACGCTGCTCCAAATTTTTTCATTGAAGGGGTATGGGACACACTTTGTGCTAAGCATGATCTTCTCTCAACTTAAGACCCCCCCCCCCACTACTTTTTCCACCAGGAGCCGCATCATACCTGCGAAAGTGGTTTGGAAATTCATTACCGGAACTTTTGGACATACTCTGTACTAGTAAACTTCATGTATAAATCTGTAGGATAAGCTATGTTGTGAAAAATAGACAAAATATTCAAGATTGCATGTAAATAAAACTTATCAAATTTGTTAGCTGTAATTTATCCTTTTTTAACATTCTTGATGCAGATGACCCTAAAATCTGTATTTTTTTTTCTAAACATGACAATATTCTAATGTAAAACATAACCTAGCATATGGTTTTATTGATTAGAAAAATAAATTTATCTAATTTTTTCCAGTTAAATTTTTTTTATTAAGAATTTATTATTTTTATTATTATATAAATGGTTTTTTTTGTTGTTGGGGTAAATGTGTGTGCATTTTCCTTTGAGGCGTATTCTCACAATGGTAGTTGACTAGCAGTTAGTTTAGTTAAAGCGATATTACTCACTAGCGCACTAGTGATTTTGAACATGTTTGATTTTACTAGTGCTAGTAGGGGAGAAAATATCACGTGATTGACTAGCGCTAGTAAGCTGTTTACAGGAGCAGATGTGTTGTATTGCGGTAGAAGTTGTCAGACGAAAAGGAGCAGCTAAAGAGGAATTCCGATTTAATTTCAAAATTTTAAGTTATTCATTCGCAAGAAACTTGTGTAATTTTTACGATCTTCAAAAGCGAGTTCCTTCATAAGTCTTCAAGAAGCCCCAAACATTTTTCTTCTAATGATCCACTCACTGCGTTTTTTCTTGTACATCTCTCTGGCATGCTTCTTGTACTTTCATCCTAAACATTTGTCTAAAAGTTTTACGGTTTATATCAACAGAAGACATGATTTATTAAGTAATATTTACTTTGTACAGCAATACATAACACAACTAACTCATGTCTTAGAGCACCGGTGTTAATTACGAGGCATATCCAGAAAGTAAGTGTACTGAATTTTTTTGTAGGTTTCAAAATTTTTTATTTAAACAAAAAAATTACATGGTTACTTTAGTACATGTAAGCTATTTTTCGACATAGTCCCCATTCCTCTCAATGCAGGTGGTGAAGTGGCGTATCAATATTTTGATTCTTTCCTCGAAGTAGTTTCCCGCTAACCCCTTCGTCCAGTTCTCCACTTCCTCCTTTACCTCCTCATCGGTTGAAAACCTTTTTCCACCCATGTGCAGCTTCAGGGAGGTAACAAGATAGTAATCTGAAGGTGCTAGGTCAGGGGAATGCGCGGGATGGTTCAGGACATCCCATTTAAACGAAGTAAGCAGTTCCTTCGTGGCATTGACCAAGTGTGGTTTGGCATTGTCGTGCAGCAGGCAGGCTTTTTTTGTCAGCATACTTCTCCTCTTGTTCTGAATCGCCCTCCGCAATTATTGTAGGGTCTCACAATATCTTGCAGAGTTGATGGTCATCCCTTGAGGCATATATTCAATTAAAATTATGTCTTGACAGTCCTAAAACATGGATGCCATAATTTTCTTGGCTGAAATTGTGGTTTTGAACTTTTAGGTGAATGGTGAAGAGGTGTGACGCCACTGTTGAGACTGTCTTTTGGTTTCAGGCGTGTAGAGTGCAACCCAAGTTTCATCTCCAGTAATGATGGAGTGAAAAAATTCATCTCCATGCAGTTTGCAGTACCTCAAAAATTCTTGCCCGGCCTCCACTCGATTCAACTTGTGTTGGTCTGTCAGCTGTTTTGAGACCCACCTCGTGGACAGTTTCCGATATCCGAGGGTTTTTGTGATAGATTCGTGTAGTAGAGATCTAGAAATTTGCGAAAACATTGCAGAAGTTCATCCACAGTCAATCTGCGATCGTCACGGAGCGTATTTTCAGTTTTTTCCATGATTTCATCACTCACAATTGAAGTTCTTCTGCTCCTCTGATCATCATGCAAAGACATACGAAAATTTTTAAACTCACGACACCACTTGTACACACTTGTACGATTGATAGCATTATCGCCATATGCAGTTTTCACCTCATTATAAATCTCAATCGGAGGTTTTCCTTTCCAAACAAGATAACTGGTGATGCCACGTATTTCGCATGTGGCGGGAGATTGGATTGTCATTTTTCATGCAACGTGTTGTTGCGTCGACAATTATCGTACTGACCTGGAACCGGTCTCGTTCCAGGTCTCACAACTTCGGTCGTGAGAGCCTCGGTACACTTAATTTTTGGATATGCCTCGTAGCTAGTTCCATGGCACCCGTCACCAACGCGCCATAGTAGCAGCTAGTAAACTAACATCATGGGAATACGGCATTAATTACTGTAGTTTTTGTTGGTTAGTTATTTTATTTGTAAGTAAGAATAAACAATAGGGCTGTTAAGAAAGTATAAGTAGTAAAAAAAAATAATTAAATATAATGCACTAAAATGTATATTATTATTATTTTTATTATATAAGGGTTTTTAGGATTAAGTTTTTATTTTTCTTTATGTGTGATTATATTACATTAAAGTTGTATGTAAGTGTGATTGACTTTTTTCTTTTCATAAATTTTCTATTTTAACCCAGTTCAAACTGTTGATCTAATTTTAGGCATTGCACAATTGATGGTGGGGGAGGAAATAAAATGTGCTGCAGCTTGTTAAGTATAACTTGGAAACCGGTAAATATTGTTCTTTGCTAGTAAGGAATTCTTTAACGCATCTAATAGTATTTACAGAAATAGAATATCATTAAAGGGAAAATTTTTATTCTCTCTATAGTGTGTAGGTAGCCATTGATGGTCTGGGAACTGTTTGTTTTGAATTAATGTCCATCCAGCTCGTGCATAAGTCAACATACAAGCATGTTCTTTAGTTTGTGTTAAAGCTATGACATTTCTGTAACGGAATTTGCCCTTGAAGGGGGAAAACGAGTCCATTTTTCTGTTCAGGGGGTTTACTGTCACAGAGGCAAATTATTCAACACTTTGCATAGTTACAAAGGATGTGTAACAGCTTCCTTCTAAACACACCTACAGAATTTTTCAAAACACATGGTTGTAGGGAAAAGAATTTTCTACATTGTTTTGCTTACAGCTGTAACCTAATTATAATAGTGGCTCTGTGACATCACCGTAAATAATGTAAAGTACCATCCCTTCATTCTTCCCTGTGATGGGAAAATGGACGTTGAACATTTTGTAACTTCATCAAATATTTACGTAAATTTGAATAAAAAATAACATTTATTCAGTAAACTCTTGTCTACAAAACATGTTTTATACATTTTTTTGCTAAACTGTAATTTAAGCCCGTTATAATAAAAAATGCAGATGGTGAAGGATGAAATGAGTTTTTGGTAACATATGAATATATGCCGTGCCTGAATGGGATTGGAACCCAAGACCGCATGATGAGAGGTGAGCTCGTTACCAATGCACTACGCCAATGCGGTCGGCATAACCGACTGCATTGGCCGCAATGGAGACAACTTTTAAATTGTCATCTATCATTTTCCTTTGTTTGTCCGTCACACTCAGATGTCAAAAACTACAATAGATAGATGGTTTTCTGATTTGTAATCTACACAAAAAGTTTGGTTCTGAATTGGGTTTGAAGTTCCAGTTTCGGCTGGAAGTGGGCCAGAACTGGAAGTCAAGAAATCAAAGATGGAATTTGGAAACAAAAATTGTGTCATTTGATTCCTCTAAAGTAAATTCATAAATAATTAGGTTTGAAGTTCCGGTTTCGATCGAAGTCAAAGAAATTAAACTCTGAATTTGGAAACAAAAAAAGTGTCATTTGATTCCTCTTAAAGAGCAAATAACAAAATCATTAGGTTTGAAGTTCCAGTTTCAACCGAAAGTGGCTCAAAACCGGTAGTCAAGAAATCGTAGTCGGAATTTTGAAAACCAAAAATAGTGTTGTTCAATTCCTCTTAAAGAGTAGATACAGCAATCACTAATGGTTTATGCCATACATCAAAGGTAAGCCTTTTTGAACATTACCACCAGCCAAGAGAAGTGTCATCTCATGAAAGGGATTTTTCTAATTGTATTATTTCTTTACCAGCAGGTAGGCATTGTTTTTTTAGAAACGTTTACTCTATTCGTACAGTAAAGATCATTATAAGATATCGGCTCTCAGTTATTTAATTTTTTTTTTAAATCAGTTTGCTTTTGTAATTGATACTACAGTTTTAATAAATAAAATAAAGTGTTTTCAAACCTATGTTTATATATTAATATTTTCATTATTTTTACTTGTAGAATGGGCGGGAACACCTCATGGATCACCCTGTATGTACATATAGGCCAAGAGAAAGCAAAAAGATACAGTAAATTCATTAATACTGTAAAATATTTTATTCTCGTGAAATTTCTGTATTTTCGTTTGTATATACCAATAAACAGTCGTAAGAAATACTGTATACTCACTTTCAACGGTTTTTAAACCCTAAAAATTGCATTTGTGTGTTATCTTAAGTTTTACCAAAGGTACATATCAAGAACAAAGTGGGTTTTGCTAACTGCAATAAAACGTATGTGTATAGTATTTACCAACCTCATCAAGAAAATAACAAGTTTCCACTTGATGAATTTCAAAGCTATGTACTTACAATAATCAGAACTCATGTACAATACAAAATCCATAATTTTTTAAACATCTTTAGGAAAATTTTCCTACGGGTGTATTGCTTTATTCCCAGCTCCCAAAAGGACCATGTAGTATTGAAGTGAATTCTGGTATCTTTCTCTGAAAAATAAGTTGGCCTAAACAACAACTACTGTGGTATATCATCTATACAATAATTTCAAAAAATTGAGTTTTACCAATTTTTGGAGAAAAATAACCCAACAATATTTCTGATTACCAAAAACTTACATGATTCTGGCCACAGAAAAATTGTAGATTAGCGTCCCTATATTCTAATCTTGAACAGTCTCAAAACATGGGATGCTATCTCAGTTTTTGTAATTCTGACATCGCTTTTACAATACAATTGGAGTGTTCGTAGTGAAAGACTTTTGTTGCAGTAGACAGAAACCGGAACAGCTGTTGGCAAATGCAGTGCGCATGCCCAAGTCAAGCTACGTTTATGATGCTGCGAATGCAGGTGTAGCCAGGCAAACTACATATTATATAGCTTGAGTGAAGCAACGGCAATCTGAAATGCACCATTAGATTACATTACGATACGTCTTTCCATTGCTCGAGCGTTGCTACGCCAATGTGAAATGGGCTGTTGATTAATATTAACCCTTACGAAACGGACTGTTTCTCGTAAAACAGATAAATTGCAAACATCAAAATGCGCTCTCAAAACAACTCTTTTATCTAACATCATTACTGATGAAAAATTCTGGAAAAATTACAGTTGATTCACACCCTCGATAAATCCCATTAATAAAACTAAACCTCCAATAAATGTTCCATGCTCCATGATGTTGAATGCATCATGGGGTTTTGTCCTGGTAGATGCGCCTTTTGAATATGATTACAAGAAAATCGCTTCATAATTCTTTGCATTTAGGCGAGCAAAATTTTCATCCATGAAAATTGTTGTGTTTACTTTAAAAACTATGCCAATGCGGTCGGCTATGCCGACCGCATTGGCGTGTCGGGTCCTCTAGTGGTATCTAACATAAGTTTCAAGTTCATGTGATATTCCATTTTTGATATTTTGTTCACACACACATAGACCAATCGTTAAAAACATGTTTTTTTGGGTTTAGGGGGTCTGAAAACGTGTAGATCCAGTGAAAACTTGATTTCAAAAAATTGACATGAAAACAATACTTTCCTTTCTATATATTCATATAGGCAAGAAAAAGTAAAAAAATTAAATAACTAAGAGCTGATGGCTTAAAACAATTTTCATTGTAGGATAGAGGAAATTTTTCTGAAGCACTGTGTGGGAAAAAGAACTGCTTAGCTGCCTGCAAAGAAATAACTCTTAGAAATATGAAAGAACAATGACACCCGAGAAATGTCAGCCATCACTAACATGATTATGAGTTAAGCAGATTCCTGTCAGAACAATACAAAACCGTTTGGTGATCCACTACTAGTAAAATTTTTAAGAATGTTTGCCACGCTACTCTAATGAAGTGCCTGCCTAAAAATAAAAAATTATTCTCTAGAGCTTAGTTTGTAAAAAATGAGTTGGTGCGCCAGTATATCAGTTGTTGACCACTACTCTGTAACAGAGATGTTAGGCCTAAATGCTAGTAGATTATCTGGCTTAACATTACACTTTTTGTTTTAGTACCAATTTATCTAATTGTAATAGATTTAGTAGCAATACTCTGTAAGATTTCATATTCTAAATAGTATGTACAAATTAGGATAATTATTGTACATGAAAAAACATGTAAAGATTTCTTATTTTTATTTCCGTTACTATTTATAACAATGTGTCGATACCAATATTTTTGATTCTCGATACAAAGAAAAAAGATTGATTCTCGATTCCAATACCAAAAATTAAAGTGCACAAATAAAAACTAATAAAGAAATTTATATTTGTATGTTATAACTTTCACGATACACATAATGAAACGTAGGGAGGTAGAAACAGCTCTTCTAGTAACCGAGACGTGGATGTCTTTATACAAAATAATATCCTATACTACATCCAAGAGTCAGTTGAGACTGTGGGAAACATAGGCAATTCCAATTTAACATTGGTTGTATAGTGGAATGCGCTCTCCGCTACTATCTGTCCTACAAACATATGTAGTATTTAATTAATAACATATAAGTTTTAGTTATAATTGTAATTTAAACTAAATTAAATTGATAAGTGATTATTATTTAAAGAAAAATGTTTGGCCCCAATACTCGATAAAAAATATGCCGTATTTAAAATTAAAAACAAATGAAATACTTAGAAATAAATGTAAATAGTTACACTAATAGAATAAAAATTTATAGAACATTTACGAGGGGGTACCCAAAAGTAACCGGAGTAGCATAGCCGTGGGCGGTGCTTGCGTAGTACACATTTCTGCCGCACAGACGTGTATAGCGCAACTCATAAGAGTTCAATATTCATCTGCAGTGATTGTTTTTGCTCGCGCTGTTTTGTTCTCGTTTCGTTTTTTATGATGGCAAGTTTAAGTGAACAACATGTAGCTGTGAAATTTTGTTTTCTACTCTGTAAAAGTGCTGCTGAAACTGTTTTAATGTTGAAAACAGCTTACAAAGATGACGCTGTGGGAAAATCTTAAGTATACGAGTGGTTTGTTTGGTTTAAAATGACATGTCAATTGATGACAAACCTCGTTCTGGATTTCCATCAACTGCCTGAATCGATGAAAATGTTTAAAAAATTTGAGAGCGTGTGCTCTCGAACCATTGACTGACAATTTGGAAGTTTTAAGAAGATTGTACAACAGTGTTCGTCAAAAAAGATTCGATTTGTGGCAGACAGGAGACTAGTTCTTCCACCACAACAATGGACCTGCACACATAGAAAGATTTCCATTGTTGGAAACAGTGCTGGAAGTTATCTTCTGTCAGCTCCTTCAGGAATTGTGCCGCTTTCTCTTTTACACCTTCCACAGACTCAAATCTTGTCCCTTTTAATGCAGATTTCACCTTAGGGAACTGGTAAAAGTCACATGGTGAAAGATCTCGTGAATAAGGTGGATGTTCTAAGACTGAGATGCTGTACTTGGCTAGGAACCTCTTAACAGATAACACGGAATGAGCTGGCGCACTGTCTTGGTGAACAACCCATGATTTGTCCTTCCACGTTTCGGGGCGTTTTTTCCTTACTCTTTGAGGTAGTTTAGAAAGTATTTCAAGGTAGTAATATTGATTAATTGTTTGACCTTCAGGAACCCAGTGAAGGTACACAATCCCATGGATATCAAAAAAAAAACTATCATCATTGGTTTGCTTTTTTGGCTCGGTGAAGTTCGACTCTTCCAGTGCATGGATTGGCGCTTCAATTCCGGATCATAAGTAAAAAACCACGTTTCATCACATGTTATTATCGTTTCCAAAAAAATTGGGTTATTTTCAGTCGCGTACAAAGTGTCAGTACAAACATTTTTGGAAGCTTCATTTCAAACATTTTTGAGCGGCACGTGGCCTGAAGGAGCTGACAGAAGATGACTTCCAGCTCTGTTTCCAACAATGGAAAATTTGCATGGAGCGTTGTAGGGATAGAGAAGGAGTGTATATTGAAGGTGACAATAAGTGATTATGTATAAAATAAAAATAAAATATTTTACAATGTTAGTCTCGTTATTTAATAGCCACACCTCGTATTTAATACTTTTTTTTTTTTTTTTTTTTTTTAGTTTACGCTCACATTGGAGCACTTTAATCAGCCTGCATTAATTTTAGTCTTTGAAGGATGAGCTCTATATTTTGTATGTAGCATCCTCTTTCGCTCCCAAAATTTCTTCATTCTCTCCACTGTGGCCGCCCTTTGTTCGTCACTCAAGGTGTATGGTTTTCGTACGAAGGTTTTCAATTTAAGTCTTGTGGCTGTATTCCTCAAAATTCTCTTCTCATCTTTGTTCTCAATCTGCTCCATTGTTATGCCCAACTCCTCTAAATCCTCCTGGATCTCCCTGAACCAGTTGTTCCTGGTCTTTGTGTTCCAAAAGTAGTCGTATAATTGTTTTGTGAGTCGAGTTTCTGGTAATCTTGATATGTGGCTGAAGAAGGCTATTCTCCTTTTCCGCATTGTATCCACTATTGATTCGCTCTCTTTATAAACTACTTCATTAGGTAGAATCCACCACTGTCCATCCTTTTGGTGCTTTTTGTTGATAATTGTTCTTATGATTCTCGTGTCCGCCTTTTGTAGTTAATCCGTTGTTGACTTAATGTTTAATTTGAATAGTGTTTCGGAGGCATAGGTTGCTTCTGGTTTAACAACAGTGTAATAATGTTTGAATTTGGTGTTTATTGAGAGGGATTTCTTCTTGTAGATTGCCCAGGTGATCCGTTGTGCTTGTTTCAGCTTAGTTCTGTTTTCTATTGCTGCTGTCTCACTTAAGTTCCAATTAAGGATCTCGTCAAGATACTTGAACTTACTTACAATTTTCACTTGTCTGCCGTCATCCAATTTAATGGTCGAGCTTCCGTTTGGAAGGATGGCATTATTTCCGTTTTTTTGAATGAAATCTGCAGTCCGATTTTTTCTGCTATATTCCTGAGTTCCTCAATTTGAAGCTTGGCCTCCTCCATGTCATTAGCCAGAAGCGCAAAAGAAGAGCTTTTGTCGTCTGCAAAAGCTAGGCAGTTAAGTTTTATTTTTCTGCCAATCTTGATGTTGGGTTGACATTTTTTAGTCCATTCTCGCATGACCTTCTCTAATGCGCAATTGAACAGCAACGGTGAGAGTCCATCTCCTGTCGAAGTCCTGTTTTGATTACAAATGATTCAGATACAGTTTAAAAACTATAGAATTGGTATTGAAGAATCTACTTTACCATCAATTTTCGATACCGATTCAATTTTTCAGATGGTATTATCGAGAATCATCATTTGGAATCGACACAACCATTATTTTATATATGTTAATTGTAAAACTTTATACAATGAATATAAATTAATATAATGTTGTCATGTTTATGTGAAATCTATGTTGGAAAAAACACCATTTACAATTGATTTAATATTTTGTAATTTGAATTGTTTGTTATGGATATGCAGAATATCTGTACAGTAGTATTTCAAAGAAAAATTTCTTTGAAAAGAAATCTACTTGTAACAAATTCTGTTACATACAGTCGAACTTCTACAACTCGAATCCTTAAAGTATGGGGAAAACAATTCGAGTTACAGAAATTTCGAGCTATGGAAAATAAAAAAAAGCGACTATTAAAAAAAACAAGAACAGAACATTCCACATTGGCTAGTACAGTACCCTACAAGATGTGGAATATGTAGGCCTACTGCATATGCGTAATTTCGTAATAAAGTTCTGTATGTTGCATTTAGCTTAGCTATTGGATGCAATGTTAAGTACTGTACAAATATTGTATTCAGCATTCCAAAATTACGCAGTACATGTTGAATATGGTACATTGTACCGACAGACTATAATTCTATTGTTCTGTGGTTGACCAAAGATTCCCCGATTTAAAGAAATTCATTATTTTGGTTTACACCTGTTAGGCCTATACAAAGGCAACCAGATGACTTTGAGGGCCCTTTTATGGTCGAACATTTCCTCATATAATTAATGAACTTACTTTACTTTACAATAAGGGCGTTCAGGCTTCTGCAGCCCCTCCTCACCGCGACCTAAAAGATCTTTTGTGATTGCCCCTATTCCTATTTCTGCAAAACCCACACTTTCGATAAAGCGCAGGATCTGCCTAGGATCTAGTGCACTTATCTGAGAAGGTGTTTACACAACCTTACCCATCAGCGCTCTTCTTTTGCAGCCAACCACTTTGCAACTGCATATAAATATAAGTGTGCGACCCCCTGAGCCGCACAGACCTTAATGGCCAATATTTCATCTTAGAAGACGGTTATGTTACACCCAAGGGCCAGGGAAATCTTTCCCCCGGCCCCCCAGGCCCCCACTCCCGCTCTTCCGCTCATCACTGAGCCGTCAGTGTACCAAAAGGTAACCCCTTCCGGTACCACTGGCTGTCCCTCCGCCCACTCCTGACGATCAAAAATTTTCACCCTCAGTGTGTCGGAGAAGTCGTATGCTCTGTACATACGGTCCCGAGGACCACCTACCACACCCATCCCCTCAACCCCTTTGAAGATCTCGGTGTGGCCCATCTCCCCTGATGGGACCCCGAACCCGCCCTCCAGCCTCAAGGCAGTTCTTATCGCCTCCTTCTTCACTTGAACATGAATAGGAGGCAACTCAAACATCGCCTCCATAGTAGCCGTTAGACCAGTGCTCGTTGCACAACATATCCTTAGGCGGGCCAATCTCTTCAGCTTCCTCAGCCGATCTGTTCTTGGCCACCATACAAAAGCTTTGTACGTGACCATTGGCAGAATGAAGCTCACATAAGCCCATTCTGCCATACGAGGCCTAAGCCCCCAAGTCCTCCCAAACGGACTCTTAAACATCCATAAGGCCTTTGCAGCCCTCTCAACAGTCCTTGACATGTGGCCCCTCCAAGTCAGGCCCCTATCCAGGACAACCCCCAGATACTTCACCTCAGGGGAGTAGCTCAAATCCACTCCTTCCAGAGTCAAAGCATCTAGAGCCATCTTCCTTTTCCTAGTAAAAGGAACAACAACCACTTTTAGTTGTCGTGTCAGCTTGGGAAATAATCAGTCCGCCCCTGCATAGCCCCGCGTACAGGGGTAAGGCAAAATACTGTAGGATTTAGCCAAGTATCCTACAGGCACCGTTAAGACACTGATTAAATGCCCCAGTGCCATCCACCCTTCGGCACGGTAAACGCCTGACACCACTGGGTTGGGCAAAAGCTACAGTAGGAGAAGTTGCCTCTAGCACGGATAGAAAAAGTGCTAGATGCCAGGGACAAGGATCAGGATAGACAGACAGAAGCCCAGCATCTCAGCTCACCTCAGCGGGACCAAAGCATGGCTGAAAAGTAACCATAGGATGCCGAGGATTAATGAAAGAAGTAGCACTGTACCTAGATTTCTCAAAAGACCAAAACTGCTATTTTGAGAACTATCTACAAATTTGTCAAAAGAAACGAAATAAATAGTTGAATTTCGAGAAATGGCAGAATTCGAGTTATAGATGACTTTTGATATGGTAAATGGGTGGAAGGTTTAAGGGTACTGAAATTCAATTCGAGTTATAAATGTTCGAGTTATAGAAGTTCGACTGTATAAGGGTCAGCCAGAAAGTAACCGCTGTTGTTAACTAGCGCAAGAATTAGCGGGGGGAGCCCTACCATTCTTATATCAATGTGCTTCCAACTGCAGAACTTTGTTTTTGTATGCTAATTATAACCTCAAAAATATAGGCACTGCAATAGAAAATCTCTGCAATTGTGATGCCTGTCGTTTTAAGATTTTTGTGGGCGAAATATCACCGTGCAGCTGATTGTTACTGATGATAAGATGTGGGTGGCAAAGGGTGAAGACACAAAGAAAGCAGGTTGTCTCCTTTCCTATTGCCAGCGTCTACCAATGCGGATTGGTTCAAAGAATGTTTTCATGCGATTGAATGAGTATGCGATTAATAAAACCACGAACGTGTGGGGATGCAGACAAATTTACCACAATGAATCTAGCATTCTTTTAGCACAGGATCAGTCAGGCTTAAGATAGAAACGACGGACAATAATACTTTAATTGGTGCGGTGTTTGTTGTAAAAGTTTACAGTGTAGGTTAAAAGAAATAAATGACATAGTAAGAGAAATGTTCTACGTTATTTATTAGTACATAATTGAAAGTTTCAAATGTCGTTCTGGTACACTGAAAAAATTTATCTTTGTCATTCTTTATCTCTATAAACAAATGATGATATTCACCATGTAGTTTTCGATTACGATTTACTGCATGAATACTTGTAACTTTATTTTTTAATTTTAAAACCAAACTTTTGAAAAGGAATAAGTCATCATCCGTTCAGGTAGATTTAGGACTGGTAATTTTGCAAGCTTTTACATGTGTTTTTTATGGCCATGAATCAACACGTGTACCCGCCTGCAGGAAATCTCAAAACAAATACCTGCTTTCTTTCTCTCTTCATTCAAACACAAACACTAAGACAAATTAGCAGTTAATGGTGTGGGGACATACCGCTTCTCCAAGTAAGCCAAAGAAATTCCAACAAACTTTGCCAATGAGGTCATGGCTACAGTATTTTTGAATGCTAAGAGCATCTTGTTTGTTGACTTTATGGACCGTGGTAAGACTATTACTTCAAAGTCTGTTGTAAAACTTTGAAAAGACTAAAAAGAGTAATCCAAAACAAGCATATTGGTCTTCTGACATATTTATACATGACAACAATTTGACGAACAAATAAACTTTTTGCCAATGTCAATTTTTGATCATCTCCCATACTCATACTGCCCGGACTTGGCTCCTAGTGATTTTATCTTGTTCACATGAAGAAGTGACTTACATCCCAGTGCTTCACCAATGATGAAGAGCTTTAAAATGTGATGACAGGTTTGCTATGTAGATTTTTATGGAGAAAGTATTTAAAAAATGATGAAACAGTATGACTAGTGCTTAAAATTGTTTGGAAACTATGTGAAAAAGTTAATAAAATTTGTAATTTTAAGTTCTATATAAGAAAATCAAAAAAAATAAAATAATAAAACCAGACTTTTATGCAGAATAAATTGACCTTGCAATGAGATGAAAAACGGACGCTGGTAACGCATACATGTGGCACAAAGAAATCAAAAGGGATTTACAAGAACTTGGACTAACTCATGAAGATCTAACGGAAAAATCACCCAACAAACAGGTCATCAAGGACCACAACCATCGATGTACGGCACAGAAAAGAGAGTATAAGAAGAGGGAATTTTCAGAAGCAGCCAAACAGAAGCGCGCTCAGAACATGAGAGAATATCACGCCAAAAAGAGACTGAAAGCTTCCAAATTGACTAAAGTGGTCCATTGCGGCTAAAGAAGCACTAAAAAGAAAATCATTAAATCTATTTAAATTTAAAATTTTTGTTTTTGAATTTTAATTTAAATTTTTGTTTTTGAATTTTAATTTAAATTTTTGTTTCAATATGGCTGTTACTTTCTGTAGGGCCCTCGTAAATGTTTTCCCATGTTTGATAAAAATGGAAAGCCGGATAATCCAGGTTTTACTATTTTAATAACTGATTACTGTATTTATTTAGATTACATAAACTTATTTATATCCCTGGAAATTCACACAGGAAATCACATGTATAATTTTATTTTAATTGTTACTGTATAATTACACTATTTAATGAGAAACTATTTTAAAATTTTTTTTATTAAAAATGATTATTAGTTATTTTTTCTTAAGAAAGAAAATAATATCAGCATTTTATAAAAAACAACACAACTGTGTTTCCGTTTGAAAATATTTGTATGATTCATTATGATTTTTTAATAGAATCAAATTTTACTTGTTAGTAAAAAAATATTAATCACCTGTCTATTTTTCACTATACAAAGTGGCCCATATGTTGTTTTCCGCAATATTTATGGAAATCGAAAGAAAGGTTAATGGAATAAGAAACTTATAGGTAAAAAACAAACTTATTATATGAACTGTACATTTATATATTACCTTGAAAATTTTATAGCAGGTGTTAAAAACATCCACCATGATTCTCTATACACTTAATACAGCGACTTAAAACTGATTCACAAATTTTCAACAGTAACATTTTATTGTCATTTATATAGTCAAATGCAATTTCAATTGAATTTTTTAATTCGTGCAGGTTTTGTGACTTGAAAGAATACACTAATTCCTTTATAATGACCCACAGTGAAAAATCACATGGTGTTAAGTCTGGCGAGCGCTTAGGCCATTCGGTTATATCACGACGACCAATTCATTCATCAACTTTGGAATTTAAAACATTTTAAAAGTATGGTAAACATTTTAAAAGTACCGTTACGAAGGAAAAAATAGTAAAGTATATGGAGACTAGCCACTGTTACAGACAAGTAATGAATGTTGTACGTGATGCTGCCAACATTACACTATTACCATTTTATCAAAATGAAATGTCTCATCTCATGAGGAAACCATCATATGGGCAATCTATTTGAGAATTTTGATACCTAAGTGCCAAATCATGTACTATAGTTTTTTTTTAAACAACATATTGGCAGTGTTACTAAAATGTTGTATTTTTTTGTTTTACGTCCGACTGTTTTGCAATTTCTGCTAATGCAAACGGTGGAGAATGATGATATATGAAAATGAGTGATGAAAAAATGCCAGACCTGACTGGGAATCGTAACTGGGACCCTGACGTAGAAGCCAGTTATGCTAACCACTACGCCAACGGGCTGGCCAAAAAAAATTATATGTGTGTTTAAACCATAAAACTGATAGCAATAAGTTTAGAATGGCTTTATTATGGACAACAATTTGAATCATTTATCTTAATTTAAATTACATCATATAAATTGCATATGTCACCTGGTATGTCATGAACATTCTGCATATTTATAACCATCAAAATGGTTAATACTAAGCAAAAACTTTACTTTATTGAACTTTTATGCATTATTATCTTAAAATTGTACATTTTATAGTACACATCACTCTGTACAAAAATATTAAAGGTTAACTGCTGTGGTATTTATAACAATAAAATTTACATTATTATTACTAAAACAAATTTCCGAAATTATTCTTCGGCAGGGATCATTAAAATGTAGTCTAAAAAATTTTTTAAATTGTATTTTCTTTAAAATTAACATTATTTGCAATAAGTATTTTAAAAATAAACTATAAACAAATCTTTTGAATTTACAAATCACAAGTTGAGGCCTCATTACCCTGAGTACCTCTCATTATATCAATTACTCATGTGTTAAAAGAGAAAATTAATTTGTACAAAGATATTTACATTTTACAATATGGAATACTTTTCACTATAATTTTTGTCCATTTAAACTCTTTCAGACAAGTCCAAAACATGGTAATGTTTGAGGCACCTAACTTCTTCTGCATTATTTAGAAGATTTATGGCATTCCTTGCAAACCATGGCGCCCTTACTATAGCCTGAAGTACCTTATTCTGGAACCTTTGAATTACCTCTATGTTACTTTTGCTGGTAGTTCCCCGTAGTTGAACACTGTACAACCAAACTGGTTTAAGTAACATTTTATAAAGCAGCAACTTATTCTCAAGAGAGAGTGAAGAGTATTTTTATTTTGTAAATTTAAATTTAGCTATATTTAATTGCATTGAAATATTATAGAAATTATACATTTATCTTAAAAGCTATTTTGGAATTGATTATTCTGAGTGTATTTTAAACGGAAATCCTATTGTATTTTTTTGACATTAATCAAAAATGTGATGGAGATTCTAAACAAAAAAATTTAACGAAATTATTTATTTCAATTGAACCAAAAAATTTGATTACACATTTGGTTAATCTATAATTTTATATATTGGTGTCCTAAAAGTCTGAGATGGCAAATATTAAGAATGTAAGTCAAGGTATATGCAAATATGAATCCCACTCGAATATAAATTACTATTTTATGATGAATCAGAAAATTTTGGCTACCATCTTGAATGTAACTTTATTTTTTTAAATGGGAAGGTGATCATGCGACACATGATTTCAATGTGAAATTTTAAGATAATTTGAATGTCTGTGGTATCTCATAAGATTTCAAAGATATTCTTTCAACACCTATATTTACATTTCAGCAACGCCCTATTGAATGTCATTTATAATTAATAAAATTATTGAGTTAAAATATACATATGAATAATTTAAAAATAAATATTAAATCATGATAAGTAATTACACATGACATTCAAAAAAGCATTTCTCAAATGTAAAGAAAAGTGAATATTTTCCAAACTGTATGAGATATCGATGTGCAGTTTTCACCATTAAAATTCTCTTTTTTTCACCATTCATTGTCTTGAAATTTCGGATTAAAATCATATCATGGGAATACCTTCCCACTTATAAAAAAAATTACATTCAAGATGGTGGACAAAATTTTGTTATATAATAATCAAATAATACTTTGTATTCAAAAGAGATTCATATTTGCATGTATCTTGAAATTTTCCTTACATTCAAAATATTTTACTGTACTCGGACTTTTGAGAGACGCAGTACATGAATAGCTCTTTAGAGGCAGCATGCAAAATCAATATTTAAATTATTTCTTCATAATTTTCTCACGTTTCCTTTTCTCCCACAATCTCTTTATTCTTTCGGATCTTTCCTTCTTAACTTGTTTCAATGTTGTGGGATTCACATCTCTTCTTTTCATTCTCTCCCAAAGATCACTTTCTTTTTTTCCTAAAATTTCACTATAGTGCATGTCTTCTGTGTCAATTTTTGCATTTAAGATCATTCAATGTTACGAAAATTTCAAATTTGATAATTTGACAAAAAAAGGACAATAAATCAATTTTTTCACTGTTGTTGTTTAGGTCAACAGCCGAAAGGCTGGTTTGAACCTGTAGAGGTTTCACTAAATAAAACAGGGAGTGAGGTGGTTTACCATTGCCTTTCTCGCTGAGTGGAAAAGTACGCTTATCAGCATGCCAGACCCTCTGAATGCACATATTTTTATTGCAAATGACACCTTCACTTCATTCACTACAAATTCTGGCTGTATAATGAAATTCTTTACTTTCAGAGTAGATAACTCTGACTAGTGTCTTTCACACCTGTATCTCTTCTGTTCTTAAATAGTTCAATCATATAATTGGCTGAGCACGTGATAAGAAACAGAACTATTTTTTGTAGCCCTGGAATTAGCAGATCGAGTGCAAATAATTTAACACTCCACCTGCCTACAGACTCCTTTTAGTAAATATTTATACTATTTTGTAAAATTTAATTTAAAATTTTGTTTTAAACATAATTAATTGCATTAATAAATGTATTATAATTATTAAAAAATAGCTATTGTGACCGAAATTACAGAATCGTGTAATTGTAATTTTATGGTTTAAAAATAGAATAATATGGTATGTATAAATTGCGTTTATTAGGATAAGCCAAAAAAACTATAATAAATGATTAGTTATTCTTAATTATTGATAAGTGTATAAAAATATGAAATAAAAATAGAGATCTGTCGGCAGGAATATTAAGTAAAATTTATTATGTAATATTTAGAATAGATGCATTAGTATTATTCTATTATATAATATTGATAGTGGTTAAACAATAAAAAAAATCATTCTTGCATATTATATTTCTTATCAATTACCTGTGTGGTTGTAATGCATCCTTTGTTCTTCATTTTCATAATAAAATCTAGCGCACATTGAAAACTAGCTCTACCTGGTTGCTTCTACTCACAGTTTGGTGTTGTTGTTTAGGTCATCAGCCGAAAAGCTGGTTTGAACTTTTAGAGGTTTTACTAAGTAAAACAAGGAGTGAAGCGGTTTACCATTGTCTCCCTTACTGAGTGGAAAATTACGCTTATCAGCATGCCGGGCCCTCTGAAAAGCAAATATTTTCCTCTCTGAAAATGACACCTTCACTTTATTCACTACAGGGTCTGGCTGTATAATGAAATTCATTACTTTATAACTCTGACTAGTGTCTTTTACACCTCTACCTCTTCTGTTCTTAAATGATTCAGTCATTTAATTGGCTAACCATGTGAAAAAAACAACTATTTATATTAGCCCTGCAATGAACAGATTAAGTGTAAATGATTTGATACTCCACCTGTCTGTTATGGATAGACTCACAGTTTATAATTTATTTATAAACTGTATATAAGTTGCAATCTGTTCAATTCAGAACAATAAGCAACCCCATGACCCAATCATATATGTATGTATGATGTGTAAATGAGGTGTAGTTTTGTACAGACCCAGGCCGACTATTCATGAGAGTGTGTGGTTAATTGAATCCCAACCATAAAAGGACATCGGTAACCACTGTCATAGTATTCAAATCCACATAAAAGTAACTACCTTTACTAGGATTTGAACTAGGAACCTTAATCACCAAAAATCAGATGCTAAACAGCTAACTCATGGCGACGACTTTACCTCTAGACAACTCCAGTGGATTTAAGTTTGTAATAACTTACTTATTATTGAACGCAACAACTAGAAATTGTTACTAGAGAAGTATTTGTCTTTTTTTCTTATATGACCACATAGGATCACTTTAGTCATTTTGATGGTTCTTTTTCAATTCCTTCTACTTGCTGTTCCAAAACGTTTTCATATTTGAAGATCTTATTTTCTTTAATTCATCTGAACAAACCCCAATTATGCGTTTGACTGTTTGGGTGGTTAATCGAACTTTGTGACTTCTCATTTGGTGTTTATACCAAGGTGTACATTGCGTTAGGTCCTCCATGGTTAGGTCAAGTTCTTTTATGTAGTTTTGAATTTCTCTGAGCCAGGTTACTATAGCTTTTTCAGATTTAGTGGTAAGTAGTTTTTCAGTGATCCTTCTTAGAAGGTGTATTGCTGAAGTTCTCAGAATGTGTTCCAGGAAGAAAATTTTCTTTTTTACTTTCTCTGGCCTATATGAATATACAGAGCGTTCTGAAAAATGGTTCCCAGAATTCAGGGCGTGATTCCCCACAACAAAAGAAAAAGCTTTCAAATAAACATAGGTCCGAAAATCATTATTTACCGAGTTATACAGGTGAAAGATTTCGTCAGAATTTCAGTTACCCCGCTGAAACGAAGCCCTACAGATATTTGTTGGGCGTTAAATTAGGCATAAATTTTACCATACCTATCTTATGTAAAATGAACAGAAAAATTGAACAAAACAGGTTTGAGACCTGTAGCTGCAGTAATTTTTAAGACATCTGATGAAATACGCAAAACTTGGTCCTGAAAAAGAAGTTTCTTTTAGGTTTGAAGCAGATGAACTTTGTTAAATGGATAATAAACACAAGAAATTCTTATAAAAAACTTGTAGAGAATTTAATTCTGAAGAGAATGATGTAAAATAAGTCAATAATAGACAAACGCAATTTTTAAAAAATTTATTTTTTAATTAAATAAAAAAACGCATGAAAAATAGACAAAATCTGTTAAAACTTAATTAATGTAATACTACTTAAAAGAAAACACTTGTATTAAAATAAATTAATGAGTTACTTACTGTTTATTTTTATCAAGTAAACATTTTTAACAACCATAAATTATCATACATCAAAAAAGTAACAGTTGCCATAAAAAATAGCCATGTCACAATGATGTTCAAAATGTTTACCCTCGTTCAAAATACAAGCATCCAGCCGTTTTCTCATGGACTGGCGAAATCTTTATTTTTTTAAATTGCGTTTGTCTATTATTGGCTTATTTTACATCATTATCTTCAGAATTAAATTCTCTACAAGTTTTGTATAAGAATTTCTTGTGTTTATTATCCATTTAACAAAGTTCATCTGCTTCAAACCTAAAAGAAACTTGTTTTTCGGGACCAAGTTTTGCGTATTCATCAGATACCTATCTTAAAAATTACTGCAGCCACAGGTCTGAAACCTGTTTTGTTCAATTTTTCTGTCCATTTTACTTACGATATGGTAAAATTTATGCCTAATTTAACGCCCAAAAAATATCTGTAGGGCTTCGTTTCAACGGGGTAACTGAAATTCTGACAAAATCTTTCAATCTGTATAACTCGGTAACTAATGATTTTCGGACCTATGTTTATTTGAACTTTTTTTCTTTTGTTGTGGGGAATCACGCCCTGAATTCTTGGAACCTTTTTCAGAACGCCCTGTATAGGAAGGAAAGTATTGTTTTCATGTCGATTTTTCGAAATCGAGTTTTCACCGGATCTACACGTTTTCAGACCCCCTGAATCCAAAAAAACATGTTTTTAGCGATTGGTCTGTGTAAACAGAATATCTCAAGACGGAAAATCGTACGAACTTGAAACTTGAAACATAAGTTAGACACTACTACCAGACCCGACGCGAAAACTTTCATCAAATCGGTCAACTAAATCTAGTAGTTTATTCGTGTCATTTTTCACTTTCTTGCGATTTCCTCAAAAACTGCTCCTACAAATTTTTTAAAAATTGCCTCATTTACTACATTTTGTATGCTCTACAAGATAAGATAGGCGCCATGTCTGCTTAAATTCTTGAAAAGACTTAAAAAATGTTTTTATTTTAAGATTGCGGCTTTATATGCATTTTAGCGCACAAATTTACAAAATAAAAGTTGTAGAGAATTTAAAATCCTACAACTTTATTTCAAACATTGTTTTGTATAACGCTTAGTTTAGCGGTAATTAGCGATTTTCTGTTTTCTTCTCACGAAATTGTGTAAAAAATCGATTTTTTTAAAGATTTCAACCTTATTATGCATTTTACGACAAAAAAGTATAGCCTAATGAAATTTATAGGAAATTAAAAGATCTACAACTTTTATTTAGAGCTTTTTTCTCTACAGAGCCTAGTTTAGCGTGAAAGAGTGATTTTCCGTATTTTTAAGCCAAACTGATGTTGATTTTCACTTTACGTCTTTCACTCATGATTAAAATAAGGTTATGTTTTTTGAGGTTATTTTTTTTTGTTTATGTCTAATGTTTTATTACTAATGTTAGGTTGTATTGCTAATTATTTGAATTGGCAAGAGAAAGTTTTGTGAGTGTTTCACACCAGAATTTTTTGTCATCAGTCTGACAAAAACTGGCACGTTCTGTTATTCTGCTTTTATAATTCCATCAGAGACATTGGTTACGAATCCAGCAATGAAAAGTGGATCCGAGTTTATTAACAGTGCAAAACGTGACAATCGAAATTTACCGTTTCATTAAAGTAAGCAAGAATGTTTAGGTCATCAGCCAAAAGGCTAGTTAGAAGTGATGAGAAATAAGGTTATTTTTACTTTCTCTTGCCTATATGAATATAATATAGGAAAGAAAGTATTGTTTTCATGTCGATTTTTCGAATTCGAGTTTTCACCGGATATGGACGTTTTCAAACCCCCTGAACCCAAAAAACATGTTTTCAGCGATTGTTCTCTCTCTCTCTCTCTCTCTCTCTCTCTCTGTGTGTGTGTGTGTGTGTGTGTGTGTATGTGCGCGCGCGCGTGTGTGAACAAAATATCCCAAGTACAGAAAATCATACAAAGTTTAAACTTGAAACTTAAGTTAGATACCACTAGAAAACACGACACAAACATTTTCATCAAAATCGGTTAACCGGAAGTAGTATTTTATTTGTGTAATTTTTCATTTTTTTGCAATTTTCTCAAATACGGCTCTTACGATTTGTTTAAAAATCGCCTCATTTTCTACATTTTTAATGCTCTACAGGATAGAGTTGGGGCCATGTCTGCTGAAATCTTGGGGAGGCTGTTCTCTCGTAGAAAAACATGGTTTTTTAAAGATTGCAGCCTTAATATACATTTTACTGCAAAAGTGTACATAATAAAATTTGTAGACAGTTTAAAAGTCTGCAACTTTCATTCCAAACATTTCTTTGCATAACCCTTAGTTTAGCGGTAATTAGTGATTGTATGTTTTTTTTTCATGAAAATCTGTAAAAACTGGATTTTTTAAGATTTTGGCCTTAGTTACATTTTACGACTAAAGTGTATAATCAAATTTATAGGAAATTAAAAGATCTACAACATTTATTTCAAGAATTTTTCTCTACAGAGCCTAGTTTAGAGTTAAAGAGTGATTTTCCATATTATTAAGCAGAACTAAGGTTGCTTTTCATTTTGCATCATTCATTCATGATTAAAATAAGGTTATCTTTTTTGAGATTTGTTTTTTGTTTATTTTTAATGTTTTATTACTAATGTTAGGTCATATAATTATTTGCATTGGCAAAAGAAAGTTGAGTGAGTGTTTCACACTAAATTTTTTATTAAATTTTAATTTTTAATTTTTTAAATTAAATTTTGAGGTTTTTAAATTTTGAGGGGTGTCTGGACACCCCTGACCTCTTTATCTATAAAAATTATTTTGTTTTTCCGGATTATTCGACATTTTGCTTATCCGACCATATTCTGATCCATTTGTATCGTATAATCGAGAATGTCGTGAGAATCGAGAACATGGTCAGCCAATTAAATGACTGGACCATTTAAGAACAGAAGAGGTAGAGGTGTAAAAGACACTAATCAGAGTTATCTCCTCTGAAAGTAATGAATTTCATTATACAGCCAGACCCTGTGGGTGAATGAAGTGAAGGTGTCAATTGCAGAGTGGAAAATATGTGCTTTTCAGAGGGCCCGGCATGCTGATAAGCATACTTTTCCACTCAGTGAGGAAGGCAATGGTAAACCACCTTACTCCTCGTTTTACTTAGTAAAACCTCTACAGGTTCAAACCAGCTTTTTGGCTGATGACCTAAACAACAATCGAGAATACTGTATTAATTTTATCGATGACGTTACGGACAATCGACGGTTCGGATGAATGACGTTCGGATAATCAACGCTCATGTACTTTTAATTTTGTTTTTCATCACAAGTACCTTAAGAATGATGCTAATTGTAATGATGATGGTAATTGTGATGCTGTGTTTCCGAGAGGTTCTGTGTGTTTAATTCGTTGTGTAAGAAGGGGTCATTTACGCGTGTGTTACCTGTATACTAACACTGTAAAATTTATGTTTCTCGTTACGTAAAATGATATAAGAAGTAGTTTGTTGTGTGTGTACCGGCTTTATTTCTTAGTTTAAAATTTCTCTTTTTCGTTTAACATACTCTCGAATAAGATAGGCTACCAACTTACTTTTTTTTTTTACTTTTCTTATAGGAGCAACTACATACAACTCGATATCTTCCCCCTCTCTGAATGTTTACAAGTGGACATTCTAATAATCTTTCCTTAGTTGTATGCTACATACATTAATCGTGAAAACATCTAACTACCTTGTGTGATAATTCATCATATATACAATACAAATTTATTTAAAAGTGCATTTAATTTTTCTTTTAAATAATTTTTTCACTTTTCTATTTATAAAGTGAACTCTTCAAATAATTTGATAAAGGTAAGTAATTTTAATTATATTTTAAATTCTTTAAAAAAAATATTATGAATTTTACGTTTACTCTAAAAAAAATCTACCGGTTTTTATTATTAAAAATTCTGGAGTGAAACACTCACAGGATTTTATATTTTATCTTTCCAATGAGAATAATACATGTTTTTTTTGTACTTTCTCTTGCCTATGTGAATATATAGGAAAGTATTGTTTTTAAGTCGACTTTTCGAAATCGAGTTTTCACCGGATCTACACATTTTCAGATCCCCTGAACCCAAAATCATGGTTTTAGCGATTGGTCTGTGTGCGTGTGAACAGAATATCTCCAGAACGGAACATCATACGAACTTGAAACTTGAAACTTAAGTTAGATACCACTAGAGGACCCGACACGAAAATTTTCATCGAAATTAGTCATTCGGAAGTAGTAGTTTATTCGTGTCATTTTTTCACTTTTTTCAATTTTCTCAAAAACGACTATTACGATTTTTTTAAAAATGCCTAATTTACTTCATTTTTTATGTTCTACAAGATAGGGTAGGCGCAATGTCTGCTAAAATTGTTTGTGAGGCTGTTTTATCGTAAAAAAACTGTTTTTTTAAGATAGCGACTTAAATATGCATTTTAGCGCAAAAATTTACATAATAAAAGTTGTAGAGAATTTAAAATCCTACAACTGTTATTTACAACATTTTTTTGTATAGCCTAAGGCTTAGTTTAGCGATAATTAGCAATTTTCTGTTATTTACTCACGAAATCGTGTAAAAAAATCGATTTTTTAAAGATTTTAGCCAAGTATGCATTTTACGACAAAAAAGTATAATCAAATTTGTAAGAAATTAAAAGATCTACAACTTTTATTTGGAGCATTTTTCTCTACAGAGCCTAGTTTAGCGTAAGAGTGATTATCTGTATTTTTAAGCCAAAGTAAGGTCAATTTTCATTTTGTGTCTTTCACTCATGATTAAAATAAGGTTATATGTTTTGAAGTTAGTTTATTTTTAATGTTTTATTACTAATTTTAGGTTTAATTGGTCATTATTTGAATTGGCAAGAGAAAGTTGTGTGATTGTTTCATATATTATGTATATAAGGGAAGGGAAATATTGTTTTCTTGTCTACGCCAACGGCCGGCCCGTTGGCGTAGTGGTTAGCGCAACTGGCTTCTACCCCGGGGTCCCGGGTTCGATTCCCGGTCAGGTCTGGCATTTTTTCATCACTCATTTTCGTATATCATTATTTTCCACCGTCTGAATTAGCAGAAATTAAAAAACGGGCAGATGTAAAACAAAAAAACAGAAAGTGGATTTTCAAAATCGAGTTTTCACCGGATATACACGGTATCAGTGAGTGTGTGAACGAAATAACTTGAGAACAATTGAAACTTGTAACTTATGTTAGATACCATAAGAGTATCCGTCACAAAAATTTTCATCAAAATCGGTCAACCAAAGTAGTTTATTCGCGTGATTTTTCACTATTATGGAATTTTCTCAAAAACGGCTCCTACGATTTAAAAAAATCACTTTATTTACTATATTTTTATGCTCTACAAGATAGAAGCGTCATGTCTGCTGAAATTCTTGGAGAGACTATGCTCTCAGAAAAAAGATTTTTTAAAAGCGTATGTAATAAATTTTTTAGGAAATTAAAAGATCTACAACTTTTATTTAAAGCATTTTTCTCTACAGAGCCTAGTTTAGCGTGAAAGAGTGATTTACCGTATTTGCTAAACTGAGTTGGTTTTTATTTTACTTCATTCACTCATGATTAATAAAATTACGTTACATTTTTAGAGGTTAGTTTTTGTTTATTTCTAATGTTGTTGTGTTGTTTAGGTCATCAGCCGAAAAGCTGGTTTGAACCTGTAGAGGTTTTGTTTAAGTCAATCGAGGAGTGAGGTGGTTTACTATTGCCTTCCTCACTGAGTGGAAAAGTACGCTTATCACCATGTCGGGTCCTCTGAAAAGCATATATTTTCCACTCTGAAAATGACACCTTCACTTCATTCACCCAGGGTCTGGCTGTATAATGAAATTCATTACGTTCAGAAAAGATTTTTTTCTTTTTTTTGTTTAACGTCTGACTGTTCTGCAATTACTGCTAATGCAGACGGTGAAGGATGAAATGATATTTTTTTTGTAACGTATGAAAATATGCCGTGCCTGAATGTGATTCGAACCCAAGACCACATGATGAGAGGCGATCACGTTACCAACTACGCTAATGCGGCCGGCTCATGAGGAGATAACTCTCATTACTGTCTTTTACATCTCTACCTCTTCTTTTCTTTAATAATTCAGTCATTTAATTGGCTGACCATGTGATAAGAAACAGAACTATTTATTTTAGCCCTGCAATGAACAGATTGAGTGTAAATAATTTGACACTCCATCTGTCTGTTATGGGCAGTTATTTCTAATGTTTTATTACTAATGTTTGGTTATATTGTTCATTATTTACATTGGCAAGAGAAAATTGTGCCAGTGTTTCACACCAGATTTTTACAGTCGGCTAGGTAGGTTTAAGGGGAGATGGCACGATGGTTTAACTCAAAAGTTCGATTTTTGGTTTTTTATGTTTTTCAATAGTTTAGGTCTAGATCTACCAGAACCAACATTAAATTACGTCAAAACAATAAATTTTTTTATTAAAAAATTAAGTTTTTATCAAGTTTACACAGAAAAATTGTCATGTTACCAAGAACGAATATTTTTCACAATTTTATACTGCTCGTTTTAGTGCAAAGAGAATTTTTAGTTTTTAAAATATCAGCATCACTGTTTTTTGCATTCTCAGCTGTTGGTTCAGCTTTCTAAACAGCTGTTAATGGGAAATTTACTTGTTTTGTACATTTTGTTTTTGATTTGTGCCTTCGTGTTTCATGCGTTTTCCCGATAATTCAGATTTTTAACAGTAGGTACATTTTTCTCAGAAACCAATAAACCTACCAGGCTGAAATTTTTACTATTTAATTATCTTGTATATTCACACATACAGACATTTTTATGACTTCCTCAGGTGCTCCAAAAATTAGTAATACGCAAAAACGTAGAAAAGAATTTGTAAAAATGTAAGTTATTCGTAATATTTAAAAAAATGGTATGGTTCAAAGATTAAATTGAAAAAAATGTCAGTAGCTCGCTATCTTCCCTATATTTTAGCAATACTATGAAAAATGTACCTAAAAATAGAAAATTTAACATTGGCGAGATACAAAATACAGTCTCCCCTTAAGTAAAAAGTTGGCCGGACCGTGGCAGTATCATGAAAATTTTAAACACATCTTCATCAACTTTTACTGTTGAGAAGATTTTATAACCAAATAAATAACACCTGAAATGGATTGTCATCTACGAAAACAGGAAAATGTTGAACGAACGGTGAATGAACCAAGTAAATTAAATTAGGTATCAGTTTAAATTCTTTAATGTAAAATAAAACAATGATCGATTAAATGACCGGAAGTTGAAAGAATATCGACTTAAATTGTTGTAAAATAAGTTCTTTACACGCAAATCATAAAAAACTGTTTACATAAATCAACAGACAGGGATTATCTATATGGAATTAATGTACGTAACGGGTTTTGTAATCTCATGACTAACTTGCTGTATGTTTATTTTTTTTAGCAAGGTCCCTGAACCAGCTTAGGCAGTGTCGGCCGGTAGAAAGTTTAGTTGTTTGTCAGATAATAATAAAACACACTTGGTTATCCTTTTTAAAATTCATATAGCCTAACTCACGCAATTAAATCTATTTAGAAAAATAAAGATCATTATTGTATGTTTGTTTCATATTATGTGAAACAGTTCCCGATAATTCTTACTCTCTCTTTTGCTTATAATATGAATAAAGCTACAGGAAGAGAAGTACTGTTTTCATGTCGATTTTTCGAAATCGAGTTTTCACCAGATATACACGTTTTCAGACCCCCTGAACCCAAAAAAACATGTTTTTAGCGAATGGTCTGTGCGTATGTGTGAATAAAATATCTCAAGAACGGAACATCAGACGAAATTGAAATTAAAACTTAAGTTAAGTACTACTTGAGGTCCGACTTGAACATTTTCATCAAAATCGGTCCACCGGAAGCAGTAGTTTATTTGTGTAATCTTTGACGTTTTTGCGATTTTCTCAAAAACGATTCGTACGATTTTTTTCAAAATTGCCTGATTTACTATATTTTATATGCTGTACAAGATAGGATAGACGCTATGTCTGCTGAAATTCTTGGAGAGGCTGTTCTCTTGTAGAAAAAAATGGTTTTTTTTTAAGATTGCAACCTTAAAATGCGTTTTAGAGCAAAAAAGTATTAATAAAAGTTGTAGACAATTTAAAAATCTACAACTTTTATTTCTAACATTTCTTTTTATGACGCTTAGTTTAGCGGTAATTTGTGATTTTCGGTTTTTTTTTCATGAAAAGCTGTAAAAAATCAAATTTTTACGATTTCGGCCTTAGTATGCATTTTACCACACAAGTGTATAATAAAATTTATAGAAAATTAAAAGATCCACAAGTTTTAAACCATTTCCTTTACAGAGGCTAGTTTAGCTTGAAAGAGTGATTTTCCGTATTATTAAGACAAACTAAGTTTGGTTTTCATTTTGCATCATTCACTCATGATTAAAATTAACTTATATTTTCCATTTTACATTGTTCACTCATGATTAAACAAGGGTTATATTGTTCATTTTATTGGCAAGAGAGGATCGTGTGAGTATTTTACACCAGATTTACAGAAGTAAAGATAAAGAAGATAGAAGTACAGATACAGAAGTAAAGAAATAAATATTTAGTCAATGTTCAGTTCCTGAAATTTCTTTTTATCCTGTATTTACTATAAGAAATTGCATCGGATAGAAATTTCTTTCGAAACATAATCGAGGAGATCCAATTGCATATCCAGCAACATAAATATGAGCCAAATTAAACGCAAAAGGTTGTATTTTTTAAATTTATTATTTCATTAATTTTTTTGTTAAAGTTGTTAGTATTAAAATTCTGCCCATAACAGACAGGTAGAGTGTCAAATTATTTACACTCAGTCTGTTCGTTTCAGGGCTAAAATAAATAGTTCTGTTTCTTATCACATGGACAGCCAATTAATGACTGAATCATTTAAGAACAGAAGAGGTAGAGGTGTAAAAGACACTAATCAGAGTTATCTCCTCTGAAAGTAATGAATTTTATTATACAGCCAGACCCTGTGGTGAATGAAGTGAAGGTGTCATTTGCAGAGTGGAAAATATGTGCTTTTCAGAGGGCTCGGCATGCTGATAAGCGTACTTTTCCACTCAGTGAGGACGGCAATGGTAAACCACCTCACTCCTCGTTTTACTTAGTAAAACCTCTACAGGTTCAAACCAGCCTTTTGGCTGATGACCTAAACAACAGTATTAAAATATATTTCGTCCGTAATAAATAAAAGTAATACATTAAAAACAATAATTACATTTATCAGTAAATCGATTAAATTACAATTTTATTCGAAAGCACTGAATAATAACGTGTTGTTGTCATTTTCCATATTTTTACTTTTTCTTGCCTATATGAGTGTATATAGGAAGGAAAGTATTATTTTCATGTCGATTTTTCTAAATCGAGTTTTCACCGGATCTACACGTTTTCAGACCCCTGAACCCAAAAACCATATTTGTAGCGATTGGTCTGTGTTGTGGTGAACAGAATATCTCAAGAACGGAACATCGTACAAGCTCGAAACTTGAAACTTAAATTAGATACTACTACCGGACCCGAACGAACATTTTTATCAAAATCGGTCAACCATATGTAGTAGTTTATTCGTGTCATTTTTGATTTTTTTGCGATTTTCTCAAAAACGGCTCCTACGATATTTGTTTTAAATCACCTCATTTACTATATTTTGCATGCTGTACAAGATAAGATAGCACCACGTCTGCTTAAATTCTTGAAAAGGCTGTTAAATTTTTTTTTTAAAGATTGCGGCTTTAATGTGCATTTCAGTGCAAAAATGTATAGTCTGTAATAAAAGTTGTAGAGACTTTAAAATCCTATAACTTTTATTTCAAACATTTTTTTGTATAACGCTTAGTTTAGCGGTAATTAACGATTTTCTGTTTTTTTTTCACGAAAATGTGTAACAAAAAAATCTATTTTATTTAGATTTCAGCCTTAGTATGCATTTCACGATAAAAAAGTATATAATAAAATTTATAGAAAATTAAAAATCAACAACTTTTATTTAAAGCATTTTACCCTACAGAGCCTAGTTTAGCGTGAAAGAGTGATTTTTCGTATTTTTAAGCCAAACTGAGGTTGATTTTCATTTTGCGTCTTTCACTCTAAAATTAGGTTATGTTTATTGACGTTAGTTTTTTGTTTATTACTAATGTTAGGTTATATTGTTATTTATTTGTATTGACAAGAGAATGTTGTGTGAAAGTTTCACACCAGATTTGTTTTTTATTAATGATCTTTTCAAATATGTACAAAAAATTTCAAATTATTAGCAAGATAAAAAAGTTTATGGTCTTGTAGTGATGTCAGGTGACTCATCATTGAAAGAGGTACGGGCGGTTGTGATTAACAGCAGGTGACAAAGATCAGATTCAGGTAGCCGAGCGGCCCCCAGAAGCCAGTTTACTGTATTCAAGCTATAATTATGGCATACCGGATATGGGATAAAATTAAACCATGGTAAGCTATTATTAGCAATTTTTCATCGTGCTACATTTTCCTCTTAGTAAAATGGTGATTTACCGTAAGATATTTCTTTTTGCGGTTATATGGACGGACGGTTTTATCATAATAAATCAATTCAATTTAAAATTTATTAATCTATAACCTTTGTTTTCCGTTTATAAGTAATATGTATTCATAATCCATTCGCTTTCACAATAATTACCCGGATATTAAACGGAAAAATGTGAATTAGAATTGCCGACCACATAATGGGAAAGTACCAAAAAGACTTCTTCGTCTTTCTTCCGTTCTTCTACTTCTCAGTCTTCATTTTGCCGCCTTCTATATCTCCTCCCTTCCACCGTCACTCCTGCTTCTTTTTCTTCTTTTTCATGGAGACAATCTTTGCTGCAATAAGTTTGCTGTTGGCGATCCAACAGCTTTCAAGTTCTGTTGTACCCCTTCCATTCCTTGAAACAACCCACAGTCAAATCAAAAATCTGGTGTGAAAAACTCACACGACTTTCTCTTGCAATGCAACAAATAATGAACTATATAACCTCACATTAGTAATAATACATAAGAAATAAAAAAAAACAAACCCCAAGAAATATAATCTTATTTTAATCGTGAGTGAATAATGCAAAATGAAAATCAACCGGAGTTTGGCTTAATAATACGGAAAATTATTCTTTCACGCTAAACTAGGCTCTGTAGAGAAAAAGCTTTAAACAAAAGTTGTAGATCTTTTCATTTTCTATTAATTTTATAACATAGGCCTACACTTTTGTCGTGAAATGCGTACTGAGGTCTAAATCTTAAAATCATTTTGTTACAGATTTTAATAAAATAAAAAGTAACAGAAAATCACTAATTACCGCTAAACTAAGTGTTATACAAAGAAATGTTAAAAAACAGTTGTAGATTTTCAATTTTCTACAACTCAAATTTGATTAGTTACACTTTTGCCCTAAAATGCATATTAAGACCGCAATCTTAAATCTTAAATAAACCATTTTTTTCTACGAAAACACGGCCTCTCCAAAAATTTTAGCAGATATGGCGCCTACCCTAACTTGTAGAACATAAAAAATTTAATAAATGGGGCGATTTAAAAAAAAAGTCGTAGGGGCCGTTTTTGAGAAAATTGCAAAAACGTGAAAAAAGACTCGAATAAACTACTACTTCCGGTTGACCGATTCTGATGAAAATGCTCGTGTCGGTTTCTCTAGTGGTACTTAACTTAAATTTTAAGTTTCAACTTCGTACGATGTTCCGTTTTTGAGATATTTTGTTCACACGCACGCGCGCGCGCGCGCACACACACACACACACACACACACACACACAGACCAATCGCTAAGAAAATGGTTTTTGGATTTTAGGGATCTGAAAACGTGTATATACGATGAAAACTCGATTTTGAAAAATCGGCGTGAAAACAATACTTTCCTTCCTATAACATTCATTTAGGCAAGAGAAAGTAAAAAACGGCGATTTTCGTGGTTAATTTTATGCCCTTGGTGGGGCACATTCACCACCACCACCTAGTTACGTCCCTGGGTGACGGATACATAATGGGTTCGGTTTTACGTTGCTCATCCAATCGTATTTGGCTTCAAGTGGTCACGAACATAAAAATAATAATAAGTAATCCTTATATAGAAAAATTTAAGCCGTTAAAGTAATACATTACAATAACCCATACACTAGAAGAGAAAGTAATAAAAGTTTATTGTACAGTCTCAATCAAAAATATATTATAATTGTGTTACGTGATTTTTTTCCAACAGTTACGTTGCATCAAAAAAAGTTTATAAAATATCACATTATTATAATAAATAAATTTTAAAATCAATAAAAAATATTAACGAACTTAGCTTTTTTAAATCATATCAAAAGAATATTACATAATTTTTTATGTAACTTTAAAAAACTTTTCAGAAGATGATTATGTAAGATTTAGTTATCTAATAGAGGTCGAGCATCGAGAAAATATTGGTTAATTATCATTCCAGTATGTATATAATAATTAATAATTTTGACAAAAATATTCCTCGTTCTATAAAAGGGAAAGTCTAGAAACGTTATGGCTTTACTCTAGGTCATCACTAAAGAACATCAATGTTAAATTTTTTCCTTAATTTAAAAACGGAAAAATGTCCTAAATGACAATTTTTAATTTAATTAAAATAAAATTTAAGGTTTCCTGTCGTTTGTTAACGTCTTCCTTTAAAATATATAACCTGTTTAATCATTAGTAACCATTGTAAAATGAAATATCTGGTGTAAAACACTTATACAACTTTCTCTTGCCAATGCAAATAATAAAGAATAGGCTATAACCGTTTTTTAACTTTAATTCTTTATTTAGATACTATACAAATTAGTAGCCACAACCATCCAAAAGCTTAACAAAATTTTGAATAAACAAACGATGTGAAAAATAAACAGAAAATAATTTTTTTAAAGAATGCATCACAATGGATAATTCAAAAGTTGAACAGTAAAAAGAAAAAGAAATTAAGAAAAATAGAAAACAAACACAAGAATATCAAATAATAAGCCTATTCACATAACAAGAATAACATAGAATACAAAGTACCGGGTGTTTTATTAAGGACGCAACCCTAATTATAAGAAGATAGAAATAATACATCGGTAAATTTTCTGTCCCCCAATCGGTATGTTGGCAACAGTGTACTCAAGGCCAACTACTTAAGACAGTTGAAATGTTCTAGTCAAGCATTAGTGTGGTGACAGCAGGCGTTTCGTTATATTGTGTCAGCAATGGGTTTTTCCAAGGAAGAACGCGTGTTTATTGTAGAGACTTACAAAGCGAGTAAATCTTACAAATGAGTGCAGGGGATTAATGTGGTCTGTTAACTTTCTGTTAAATTTTGAGTATTTGATTTTAGCAGTTTCTGATGCAAAAGAATTTTTTAAATCGGAATGCAATGTTAGGTTTGTTACGTAATACGGGGCGTTCGTTATCATACGAACTATTTTTGACTGATGGGTTTGAATTTTTTATGTAAGTTTTCTTTGCCGTCCCAAAAATTTCTATACCGTAATTCCAAATCGGTCGTAGATAGGCCTTAAATGTTAATAATTTAAATTTTAATGGTAGAGTTGATGAATTTTGAGAGTAATTTTGTACGGTTATTTAGTTGCAAACGTTTTGTTTTGATATGATATCCTCAAGTCAATCAACAATCTAAATGAAGGCCCAAATATGGAACATTATTTTCCTGTGGTATCTCATGATTATCCAGGTATACAGGTGGACAAGTTCTTCTTCTTAACAAGAATTAATAACTATTAACTATTGTTATTAATATTATTAGTTCATTATTAATAGAACATTAGAATTAATCAAAAAAACTAACCTCAGAAACATAAATTTATTTTAATCATGAGTGAATGATGAAAAATGAAAATAAAGTTTGACTTAATAATACGGAAAATCATTTTTTCACGCTAAACTAGGCTCAGTAGAGAAAAAAACTTGAATTAAAATTTGTAGATATTTGTAGATTTGTAGATTTGAGAATTTCCTATAAACTTAATTATGAACACTTTTGTCGTTAAATACATACTACAGCCGAAACCTTAAAAAAATCATTTTTTACATTTTCATTAAGAAAAATAGAAAATAACTAATTACCGCTAAACTTAGCCTTATACGAAGAAATTATTCAAAGCCTCATTCGAAGTTCGAATGTAAATTTGTAGATTTTTAAATTATCTACAATATTTATTATATAGCTACACTTTTCCCCTAAAATGCATATTAAGGTCGCAGTCTTAAAAAAATCATGCTTTTCTACGAGAACACAGCCTCCCCAAGAATTTCAGCATACATAGCGTCTACTCCATCTTGTAGAGCATAAACATTTTGTAAATGAAACGATTAAAAAAAATCGTAGCAGCCGTTTTTGAGAAAATTGCAAAAATGTGAAAAATGACACGAATTAACTACTACTTCCGGTTGACCGATTTTGATGAAAATTTTCGTGTCAAATCCTCTAAAGGTATCTAAATTAATTTTCAACTTTTAACTTTGTACGATGTTCCGTTCTTGAGATATTTTGTTCACAAACACACACACACACATACACACATAAACACACACACGCACACGCACACACATACAGACCAATCGCTAAAAACATGTTTCAGGGGGTCTGAAAAAGTGTATATCCGATGAAAACTCAATATTGAAAAATCGACATAAAAACAATACTTTCCTTCCTGTACATTCATATAGTCAAGAGAAACTAAAAATGTACAACTTTTATATCAAGCATTTTTTTTACAGAGCTTAGTTTAACGTCAATAATTTGTGATTTTACATACTTTTAAGTTCTACGTAGGTTGATTTGCTTTTAGCATCATTCACTCATGATTAAAATCAGGTTATATCTATCATTTTTACATTGGCAAGAGAAAGTCGTGTGAGTGTTTCACACTAAACTTTTGAAATTTAAGTTCAAAGTAACGAATGCATCTAACGTACACCTTTAGAACTACTAATAGAACCTACTGTTAGAACTAAGAACTTTACTTGTTTGATGTAGCTGTTAAACACCTGTGCCACATAATCACGTACTTCTCAAATACTGGTTAATTTTTGTTGAACACGAATAATTGTACTAATTAATGTAAAAAAATACTTCTGGTATTTTTTCGATTGCATAATTTGTCCAACGTAACAAATCACTAGAAAGTATTTTAGTACAGAAAGCCGAACTTTATGTGTTACGAATACATGTTTTATTATTTAATTAATCACACTCTGAACAGGTATGTAGCCAAGCAGGGGGTTTGAGGGGCTTCAGGTCCCCGAACGGAAAATCAAAATTTCGAACCAGAATAAAATGCAGCATGCCCGGTGATTTCCGGTCAGATGTGGCAATTTTTCGTCCTGAGCAATACCTTAACATGTATATATAGTCCAATGAATCGAGAAAAAAGGTGGATAATTTTTCAAACAGAAAATACTGACAAAAATATTGTGTGAAATACTCACACGACTTTCTCTTGTTTATGTAGATAATCTAAACTAATATAAAGATAAAGCATATTTTTTTTTGTAAAAGCTAATTTTTCAAAACGACTAAATGGATTTTCATGAAATTTTGACAGCATATTGGTATTTATATTCACAGCAACATTTTATTTTTAAATTTAAAAAAATAATAACCCCAAGGGCCCTAATGAAGATTTTCATAAGTATGTGTGTGTGTGTGTGTGTGTGTGTGTACATGTGAGTAGGTATGCTGTTGAAGTAGATGAAGGGGTTTGATGAAGACGAAAGACGTCTATGTATTTTTAATGAGTTATTCATTCCCTTCTCATGAAACTGCAAAGTATTGCCGTGTAGTGAACAGCATAAGATCTCATTTTACAAAAACTTTTATTTACAGTTAGTTTACATTCCTTAGATAACTGCTTTCAGAATTAAATTCTCTACAATTTTCATTGGGAAAAATAATTTGTTTATTGGTCATTTAACAAAGTTATTGGACATCAAAAATAGAAGACTGTGTTTTCTTACTAAAATTTTACACATTTCATGCTTTTTCTTAAAAACCGCTTACACTGCAGCTTCCAGACTAGTTTTATTCGATTTTTAGGTGATTTTCCATATGAATCCACCATATTTGTTGCTAGAGTAGCCCCCAAAAAATTCAGTAGGCTATCACTGTATTTCACCAGTGTAGCTACGTGGGGAAAATTATCATAACGTCGTAAGTCTATGTGTGTGTGTGTGAGTGTGGTATACTATTGTTGGAGTAGATACTGTCTGTTGCCAGGTGTGTACTTAACATCCTGTTGGACTGTCTACCTGAATTAACAGACTGCATTGTCAATTCAGGTAGACAGTCAGATTCAGGGAACATTGATAGTAGCGCCCATCTCCGCATTACCCAGTCTATTTCTTGAAATTTAACAAATTCTACCACAACATTGGCCAATCATTATTTCATGTTATTAACATGTTTGTACTAAGTCTTTTACGCTGATAAAACGATAGTTCGCCCGTGCATAACGATCGAGCGGTTACCGAGATAGCAAGAGTTCAGAATATTGTTAATAAATCAAAATTTAAATAACGTACGAATTTGAAATTTTGTACACCCTGTAAGAATATAATTGTCTATGTTGTGTTTAAATTTCAAACTTTTCGGTCAAATAATTATTGAGTTACACGCCTCTAAACGCATGAAATTTGTTGCGGTAGCAAAAAAACCAAGTATTTTTGTCGTCCAACCTTGATGTGACAATTTTTAAACTACATTAAAAGTATAGGTTTATAATAAGTCAACGCAAAATAAAATGAGCTAAATTTTGATAAAAAGTATTTTGAAATCCAACTCATAGTTTTGGAGATGCAAGGGTTCAAACTCAGGTGTCTATGATCATGAAACCGATAGTAGTAACTGAAATCGTGTTGTAACATATTGAACTGTAAATACTTTCCAGACTTTGCGAGATTACTGAAAATAATCTCCATACATGAATAGATATCATTTTTATAACCAAGACAATTTGTTCCACACGATTTCAAATTAAACGGGAGAATAATTTTGTTTTTACAAACAAAACGTGTACATTTTCTTATTCTAATTTTTTACTCTAAAATATTTATGAAAATAGATACCGATATAAATTGCTTTCTTTTAGGTACTTTATTGTCTAAGTATTGGTGAAAACATTGGCCTGTAGAAAATCATAAAAAAACGTAGTACTTTATAATATCCTGAAGTTTGAACAGAATACATAAATGAATATCCGTCTTTCTATCCGTCCAGACATCACGTCAGACACATGATCCAGTTTCAGCAAAATTCACGAATCGTTTTATGTTTAAAATTATAGACTACTTTGATAAATGATTAAAAAAAAAATTTTGTGTAAAAAACTCACACGACTTTCTCTTGCCATTATAAATAAGGATATATGTAAACTATGTTTAATCATGAGTTAATTACGCTTACTGAAAATCAACCTTCGTAGGACTTAAAAATACAGAAAATTACTAACTGATGCTGAAAAAAGATCTGTACAGAAAAATCTAGTGTGAAACACTCACACAACTTTCTCTTGCCAATGCAAATAATTAACAATATAACCTAACATAAGTAATAAAAAATTAGAAATAAACAAAAAATTAACCTCAAAACACAACTAATTTTAATCATGAGTGAAAGACGGAAAATGAAAATCAACCTTAGTTTAGCTTTAAAATAGGGAAAATCACTCTTTCACGCTAAACTAGGCTCTGTAGAGAAAAATTCTCTAAATAAAAGTTGTAGATCTTTTTATTTCCTATAAATTTGATTATACTTTTTTATCGTAAAATCCATAGTAAGGCCGAAATCTTTAAAAAAATCGATTTTTTACACGATTTCGTGAGAAAAAAACAGAAAATCGCTAATTATCTCTCAACTAAGCGTTATACAAAAGAAGTTTGAAATAAAAGTTGTAGAATTTTAAATTTTCTACAACTTTCATTAGATAATTTTTTGCGCTAAAATGCATAATTATTAAAGTCGTAATCTTAAAAAAACAATTTTTTTACGAGAAAACATCCTCACCAAGAATTTCAGAAGACATGTCTTGTCTTGTAGAGCATAAAAAATGTAGTAAATGAGGCGATTTTTAAAAACAATCGTAGGAGCCGTTTTTGAAAAACTCGTAAAAAAGTGAAATATGTCACGAATAAACTACTACTTCTGGTTCACCGATTTTGATGAAAATGTTCGTATCGGGTCCTCTAGTGGTATCTAATTTAAGTTTTAAGTTTCAAGTTCGTACGATGTTCCGTTCTTGAGATATTCTGTTCACACCCACATACAGACCAATCTCTAAAAACATGTTTTTTGGGTTCAGGGAGTCTGAAAACGTGTAGATCCGGTGAAAACTCGATTTCGAAAAATCGACATGAAAGCAATACTTTCTCTATAGAAAGTAAAAATAGTTGAAATGGAATTTGTAGATTTCTTATTTTCTATAATTTTAAATACTGTGCTTCCCAACAAATCTGACGTTTAGGGAAATTAATATTTTACAATATACTGTACTGTCATCAATTATCTAATTACAAGGGTGTAATTTTACTTATATGACTCCATTCGTTAGGAAATAAAAATGAGTTACAAAAGATTTTATTAGCTAATAATTTAATTATTAATAAATAAAGTAATAATTTTATTCAATTTCAATACTGCGCGGAAATTACTTAAGAAAAAAATTCGTTTCCGTTGTTGTCTGAACGTTAGCCGGACGTGTAAAGTGTTCAGTTTATTTTTGAGTACGAGTCCTACATATTAAAAACTTTTCTAATTTTGTTTGTTTTTTTATGTTTTTTTACGTTTTAATGCACAAGTAATCTGAGGATTGTGGTTGTTTTAATGCATTAGTAACCTGAGATGGTGGTCGTTTTAATGCATAAGTAAGCTGAGGGGGTAGTCGTTTTAATGCATAAGTAGCCTGAGGTGGTGGTAGTTTTAATGCATAGTAACCTGAGATGGTGGTCGTTTTAATGCATAAGTAACCTGAGGTTGTGGTCGTTAAAATGCATAAGCAACCTAAGGATTGTGGTTGTTTTAATGCATAAGTAACCTAAGGTGGTGGGCGTTTCAATGCATTAGTACCGCATTTTCAGTATGCACAATAGAAACTTTATAAACACTTTAGCAATATAAAATTAAACGTTGATGCTGTGTTTATAAAGTTGTATTTAAAGTAAAGAAATTTAGAGCGAGTTTTTGTAATAATTTCTTTTAGAGGTTAAGACCAGTATCGCATCAATAGCGCTGCATAATAAAGTTCACGTTCATTGCAACACAACAAAGAGCACGTACAAATAACCGATGTTACTGACACAGATTCAATTGTCAATGAAAAATTATTATTTAATTACATTTTGTTCTTAATACCTTGTAAGGTTTTTACATTGTACGATTGCCTTCTAAATTGTTTATTTATTTATTTTAAATACAATTATTGATATGTTACCGAGGTTAAATGTCAGAACCTTAGCCCGAGAATCTTGTCGGATGGCAATAAATATATTACCTATAATTCTTATGTACCTTTGTGTGGATATAGAGTGATTTTTTAATCTGGTAATATTTTTCAAAGAAAGAGAAATTTAGTTTTATGATACGAAGTTGGTAGCCCTACTCAACCGGTATCATTACGGCACTATGAGTTGATTCTCCTTGAGCTGTGTAAAAGTTTTTGCCGTTTTCGGTCGTGTTGCGAACGAATGTCTTTTACCCTAGAACAAAGGGTTTTCATTTTAGAATAATATTTTGCTGCGAAATCGTACGCGATTGTAAAAGAATAATTCTTTTAGTCTTTCAAGACGTTGTAAGTTCTCAAGCTATTCCACATTATGTGTGTTTATTTTGTACCTCTATCATGATTAACTGATTAGTAAATTATTTGTAAAATATATGTGTGTATTGTTTTATGTATTTTATCAAAAACGGCTTCTTTGAGTTTTTTTTCAAAATAACCTTAATAACTACATTTTTATTCTCTACAACATAGGGCAAACGCTATAGTTTCAGAAATATTTGGGGAGGCTTGGTACAAAAAAAAAATATTTTTAAATTGTGGCCTTAATATGCATTTTAAAACAAAGTGTACCTAATCAAAGTTTAGACAATTTAATACTCCACAACTTTTGTTTCAAGCATTATTTTATACCGAGTTTAGTTAACGTCATTTAGTGATTTTCTTTATTTTTAAGTTCTCCAGAGGTAGATTTTTATTTCGAGTCATTGACTTATGATTAAAATTAGGTTATATTTTTATATTTTACGTTGTTTACTAATGCCTACAACAGACAAGTGGAGTGTTAAACTTGCACTCGATCTGCTAGTTCCAGGGCTACAAAAAATAGTAGACTATTGTTTATCATATAGTCAGCCAATATATATATATATTATTATTATTTGAAAAAAATTACAATCAGTTATGTTTAACTTTTAGTAAATAACGGGTGTTTTATTAAGGACGAAACCCTGATTATAAGAAGATAGAAGTAATACATCGGTAAATTTTCTGTCCCCCAATCGGTATGATGGCAACAGTGTACTCAAGGCCAACTACCTAAGACAGTTGAAATGTTCCAGTCAAGCATTAGTGTGGTGATAGCAGTCGTTTCGTTATATTGTGTCAGCAATGGTTTTTTTCCAAGGAAGAACGCGTGTTTATTGTAGAGACTTACATAGCGAGTAAATATTACAAATGTGTGAAAGATAAGTTTCAGTTGAAATTTCCCCGTTCTGCCGTTCCGAATAAATCGTCAATATTGCGTTTGATAAATAAATTCCGTAGAACTAGGAGTGTACTCGATGAGAAACCACCTCGCCAGCCAACAAAGTTAAACGATTTTTTAAATCTTCGAGAACTTCCGCGGTTAACTTTGTTGGCTGGCGAGGTGGTTTCTCATTGAGTACACTCCCAGTTCTACGGAATTTATTTATCAAACGCAATATTGACGATTTATTCGGAACGGCAGAACGGGGAAATTTCAACTGAAACTAATCTTGCACACATATGTAAGATTTACTCGCTATGTAAGTCTCTACAATAAACACGCGTTCTTCCTTGGAAAAAACCATTGCTGACACAATATAACGAAACGACTACTGTCACCGCACTCATGCTTGACTGGAACATTTCAACTGTCTTAGGTAGTTGGCCTTGCCAACATACCGATTGGGGGACAGAAAATTCTTCTTATAATCTTCTTATCTATCTTCTATCTTCTTATAATCAGGGTTGCGTCCTTAAAAACACCCGTTAGTTATGATACAATATAATAACACTGACACGAGTAGGGAAGTGTCCAGCGACCCTTCCTACGAATTAAACAAAAAAACAGTAGTTATGAAAATGAAATAAAACCATAAAATTATTTACAGAGAAATATAAACAAACATTAAATGATATTAGGAAACAAAACAAAAACCTAACAAAATAATAAAAATTAATAATTAAATAACAACTTAATAGGTAACTAAAAACTTAGATTATTTTCATTTTAATGGTAACTAGAAGAAATGTATACGTATAATTAATTGAAAAGCTACGCCTTATGATGGTATAGTTTATACATTATATTTATTTTGTACAACTTGTATTACGTACAACTTAGCTCTAAAGTTGTAAAAAAAAGGTTAATCTCTTTCAACTAAATCTAAAACATGGACTCTTTGCAACCTCCTTGTAGTATTCAAATTCTCCCCTAAAAAGGCAAAAAGGTGTATCCCAAAAACATAACTTTTCAGAAATTGCATTCAAAGTTTAAATTGTGGCCGTTTTGTTGCAAATGACTTTCTAATTGGTTCTATATGTATTGTTATAGTTTTTAATGTTCTGTTTATGACCATGTAGTCAAAAAATTGTAGAAAACTTGTTAAAACCCTAAAAAGTCAGTTTTACCATTTTGCCTTTATGGGAAAAAATTCAAAAAAACTAAGTGAAACTATGGCAGGAAGGTGTACCCACTGTTTATAGCCATTTCATTAAATTGCATCAAACGCAGTCTGTATTGGTAAAAAGCTGTATAGTCCATTTACCCCTTTTTGCCTTAGCATGAATAGAAGTACAACCTCAGGCTATATATATGAATAAAGTTCGGAAACAGAAATAATGCACTCTAATAAATGTAATGGAAGAAAATACATAAAATGTGAAAATAATTAATCAGAAAGATGTGTTGCATAATTATTATGCATCAATTGACATTGAACATGTTTTGTCTCAATGGTATTAGGACAATTGTAACTAAATAGTAGATGTAGTTCAATGTAAACAACCAAGATAAAAATTGAATAAATAAAACGAAGGCCTATTCCTAACTCTTCATTGCAAATGTAAGTTGATTCAAAATGGAAGTATTTCTGTAGCGGTAGGTGTGAAAAAATCAGGACAAGGGTAGCGTATATTTTACGCTATGCCCTGATAGGCTTAGTTGTACCACGAATCAATTTAGTTGGCAAACCTTGCCAAATTTATCATAAATCATTAGGAAGTAGACTACTAAAAATTATTTTTTTTGTAATCCAATATAGATGTAACTATTACAAAAATCTGGTGTGAAACACTCACAGAACTTTCTCTTACCAAAGTAAATAATAAAATCTGGTGTGAAAAACTCACACGACTTTCTCTTGCCAATGAAAATAATGAACAATATAACCTATTATTAGTAATAAAACATTAGAAATAAACAACAAAACTAACCTCAAAAAACATAACCTAATTTTAATCATGAGGGAAAGACGCAAAATTAAAATCAACTTCAGTTTTGCTTAAAAATACGGAAAATCACTTTCACGCTAAACTAGGTTCTGTAGAGAAAAATGCTATAAATAAAAGTTGTAGATTTCTTTAATTTTCCATAAATTTGATTAGGGCTATATAACTTACTTTTTGTCGTAAAATGCAGTAAATGCGTAAATGCTAAGACTGAAATCTTAAAAAATCGATTCTTTTACACATGTACATGAAAAAATAAACAGAAAATTGCTAATTACCGCTAAACTAAGCGTTACACAAAAACATGTTTGAAATAAAAGTTGTAGAATTTTAAATTCTCTACAACTGTTATGATATACATTTTTGCGCTAAAATGCATATTAAAGCCGCAATCTAAAAAAGAACCTTTTTTCTACCCTATCTTGTAGGGCATACAAAAATCGTAGGAACCGTTCACACACACACACACGCGCGCGCGCGCGCGCGCACACACACACACCAATTGCTAAAAAAATTTTTTTTGGGGTTCAGGGGGTCTGAAAACGTATACTATATCCAGTGAAAAATCAATATCGAAAAATCTACATGTAAAAAATACTTTCCTTCCTAAATATTCATACAGGCAAGAGAAAGAAAAAATTGATTGACATTGATTTTCTAAGTTAATTTGTGTGGTTAGAATTTGGGTTGTTAGCAAATGTCAACGTTTCTAATAACAGTAAAAAGATTTTATCAAAAAGAGAAAATTGGATAGTGTATGGGGAGAATTATTGTGTAAAAAAGTGAAATTATTATAGTGAAAAAAGGACATGATTATAATGAAAAGTTGACAATAATCAGGAAGTGTATTGGAAAGAGGTACATGACAAGCGGTTTCTTTTCTTAATGGATTTTTAATGAAAGCTGACGGATAACGCTGTCACTTGACATGTACCTTTATGTTGATAGAAAATCTATGTCACCTCAAATAACTTCACCAGTATTTATGATAACAGATCAAGTGATTGTAATTTGCATGCTTTTAAACACCGTTTATAAATTAAGAAAAAATCTGAATTGAAACACATACGAATTTCTTTTGCCATTGTAAATAATAAAACATGTTTAATCATGGTGAATGTCGCTAAATAAAAATTAACCTCTGTTCGACTTAAAATACGAAAATCACTAATTGACGCTAAACTAAGCATGTAGAAAAAATGCTAGAAATAAAAGTTAAATTTTTTAAATTTTCTCTAATTTTTATTTATTTATTTATTATTTATTTAAGGTCGCATCGACTGCAAGGTCATTAGCAATCTCGTTACATATAAATACATGTTGTACAAAATTTTCAGAGAAGACACAAAATGTATAACAGACAAACAAACACAATAAGGTCATCAATAAAAACAGAATGAAAAATATGGTGTGAAACACTCGTACAACTTCCTCTTGCCAATGCAAATAATGAACAATATAACCTAACATTAGTAATAAAACATTAGAAATAAATAAAAAAAATAAATCTCAGAAAACATAACATTTTAATGAAAAGTGAATGATGCAAATTGAAAATCAACCTCAGTTTGGCTTAATAATAAGGAAAATCACTCTCTGACGCTAAACTAGGCTCTGCAGAGAAAAATGCCTTAAATAAAAGTTATAGATTTTTGAATTTCTTATAAATTTGATTATATATGCATTTTGTCGTAAAATGCATACAACGGCGTAGTAGAGATAACAAGGGATTAACAACAAACGGTTTTCGGATTCGTTATCTACACAAAAAGTTAGTTGGCCTAAACTGGATTTGAAGTTCCGATTTTGACCGGAAGTGCCCCAAAACTGAAAGTCAAGAAATCAAATTCGAAATTTGGAAACAAAAATAGTGTCATTCGATTCCTCTTAAAAAGCAGATACAGAAATCATTATGTTTGAAGTTCTGGTTTTGACGGGAAGTCAAGGAATCATAGTCGGAATTTTGAAACAAAAAAAGTGTCATTCGATTTCTCTTGAAAAGTAGTTCCAAAAATCATTGCGGTTGAAATTCCGGTTTCGACCGAAAGTGGCCCAAAGTCGAAAGTCAAGAAATCAAAGTCGGAATTGTAAACAAAAACAATGTTATTTGATTCCTCTTAAAGAGTGGATACAGTAATCACTAATGGTTTTTGCCATTAAACAAAGATAAGCCTTTTTAAAACTTTCCACCAGCCATGAGATCCATCGTGTAATTCTTCTTCTTCTGCCTTTAAAGGATTAGGCATCTCTGCCTTTTCCCAACCTCTAAAATCTGCCCATCTCTTTCCCGGACGTTCTCGTCCTTTCTTTCCCTCCGGTTTATAGCCTAATGTTTGCTTAGCTATCCTATCCTCCTGCATTTTGCTCATATGGTAAAATCACTCATTCTGTTCTGAGAAACCATGTCATCTAATTAAAGGAATTATTTAATTTTACATTTGTTTACTCATGATTAGACATTGGGTATATTTTTAATTAATTACATTGATAAAAGAAAATCGTTTGGGTGTTTAAAAATGTTTAAACGAAAATATGTTTTTTATGTTTCAGGGTTAGACATCTTTGAAAATAACTGAATAAATAAAAAAGAAGAAAAATGAATACAATAATACTACGATTATTAATGGGCGGTGTGGTACTGCTACTAATCTACATAAGGTATATGATGAAAAGAAAAGCTTTTGCTGCAGTCGGTTCAAAGATGCCTGGTCCTCCAACATTTCCAATCATTGGAAGTGTCCTCACATTTGCAACAGATTCATCAAAAACGTTGTCCATTGGTATGGATTTAGTCAAAACGTAAGTTGATCTATTTTAAATATTCTTTTAATTGACTAAATTGTCAATGTTAAGGGGAAAGTCTGACAAAAACAAAAATTTTTATTTTAAGGAGCAGGAAGCATTTTCTCATTTCCATGTCTACCATTTTCGGATGTTGGCAACTTCCAAGACTGTGATATTTGTGATAAAACAAATAAAAATAATTTTACTCAATATTAAAAAAAACAAGAGAATAATATTGAAGAACTTAAACTAGGGTAAAATACATTCTGTTCGTAACACAACAGGAAACGGCTCAAAATTTTTCACAGCTCAAGGAGAATCGACTCACACTGCTGTATCTATACCGGTTGAGTAGGGCTACCAACTTCGTGTCACAATACAAAATTTACTTTTCTTAGAAACAAATTAAGATAAATGAGGGGAGAAAAATATAAAATATTACAAGTGATTGTCCAGGGGAAAATCCAAGGAAAGAGATCCTTAGGAAGAAGACCAAAATCCTGGCTGAAAAACCTAAGAGATTGGTATGGTTGCAGCAACAACGAATTGTTTAGGGCTGTGACATCAAAGATAAAAATCGCTCTGATGATTGCCAACCTTCGAAGCGGAGATGGCACCTGAAGAAGAAGAAGAGAAACAAATTACCAGACATCAACAATTGGGTAACAGGACTAAAAAATCACTCTGACTTCACCTGCCTGTTAAGGGGAAAAATTAGGTTGTTTCATCAGTTTACATTGGCAAGATAAAGTCGTGTGAGTGTTTAACGTTGGGGTTTTTTGTTTTGTTTCAGATTCAATGGAGGGCCGATACGTTTTTGGTTTTTCAATGAACTAGTCGTTTTTGCAATTAACCCATGTGATGTTGAAATAATCCTGAGTAACATGAAGCGCCTGAAGAAACCATGGCAATATCGTTTATTGCATACCTTCATGGGCAAAGGACTATTCACCAATGATGATTACACGATGTGGAGGTTACATAGAAAAATTATAACTCCGACATTTCATTTTAATATACTAAAAGGATTTATCCCAATATTTTTTGAAGAAGTAATGATTTTTGTACAAAAGGTAAAAGATTTTTCTTACAGAATTAGCACTTAACATGTACAGTAAACTTAGTAGCACGGGTGTACCCTACTAGGGGCATGGGACAGCTGCCCCATTAGGAGTAAAAAAAATTAAAATAATGGTTACAATAGTTATAATGGTAGGAGGAGAATTATATGAAATCTAAAAATTGTAGAACATTAAAAAATTACAACTTTTATTTCAAACTTTTTTTACAATTAGTATTGGGTCAATTAGTGATTTTCTGTACGTTTCTCATCAAAATTGGTAAATATTGGAATTTTTTAAAATTGTTTTATATAAGGAAAGTTATAGAAAAAAAATCTACAACTTTTTAGTTAAGCATTATTTTTACAGAGCTTAGCGTCAATTAGCAATTTTCCGTACTTTTAAGTTCTACATTAGTTACAATTTTCATTATTTACATTGAAAAGAGAAAGTCGTGTGAGTATTTCGCTCCAGATTTTTAACTTGGGTGTTATTTTTTGTTGTAGATAATTCCTGGAGAAGAAGTAGATGTGCATCATGAGATTGGTTTATGCACATTGGACATAATTTGTAGAACAGCTATGGGTGTGAAGGTACATTCACAGTCTGGCAAAGGAAAGGATTTTGTCGATGGAATGGATTCAGTTCTTGAAGTAAGTATTAACCCTTGGTGCAACCGATAGATTTGAGAATATTAACTCTTCGAACACTAATTTCCTAGATCGCGCCGATAGACTTGGCGTTTTTATCCATCGTTTATCCAAAAAATTAGAAATTTTTATGAGACGTTAAGAAAACTTCGTGAGATGTTTTAAAAAAACAAACATGAAACTCCGTTTTTTACGTCAGTTACAGCGTATTTACGAAAAATTTGTTGTAATTTATGCAAAGTTGGGCGTTTTGTCAAAATTTGGCTATAAATATTTTTACTTTCTCTTGCCTATATGAATATTTATAGGAAAGAAAGTATTTTTTTATGTCGATTTTTTGAAACCGAGATTTCACCGGATCTACACGTTTTCAGACCCCCTAAACCCAAAGTACTACTACTAGTTCGGTAGTACTGTAATAGATTATGAGACAAGTATATAAACATCATTCCTTACACACAATTACAATAAACACACACGAAAACACATACCCTCTACACAATTGACACAACTGATATAACCAAGACATGTCAACATTTACATTTGTTACATTTACATCTCAACATAAATACAGATGATTTCCAGCTTCCAGATGTAAGTAAGATAAATAAAACAAAAAAAAAAAAACAAAAAAGAAAATTTAAAATTCCAAAATTAAAAAAAAAAAGGATTGTTGAAAGTTGAGTCTATCTAAAATCTTTGAAAAGGAGAGAAGCATTTACAGTTTTTTTTATAAAAAAAAAGACTAAATAATTAATATACAATTATTTTAATAAGGAAGTTTTCAAGTTAAGATTTTAAAAAGTTTTAATTGTTTTTAAAAGGTTTTAATCGAAATTTTAAAATATACATATATTTTAAAATGAAAGAAAGTTGTTAAACTTATTTATTTGTTCATAAATATCATTTACGAACTTCACCACTGGACATCGATAGCAAATGGTGCATCGACCGGGAAACCTAAAAATATAAGGGAAATTTCAACAGGAGAAAGGAAAAACGGAAAATTGAAAGAAGAAATCTAACAAAAATTATCAGAAATTTAAAAGGAAATCAACAACAGAAATCAAAGACATCATAGAACGTCAGCAGAAACAGACTTCAACATAAAACTTCCGAACACAATATTATCATCGTAAACGCCTATCTTTCACTAATCTTTCAACAATCCTCCAACTTCAAATCAACTCCAATTTCGGCCAAAAAGACAACGTCCTTACATCTGGAAAAAGGTATACATCAGTTATCTGGTAAGTCGTCTTACACACATTCGTCAAACACACAATTACAGAATATAAATTATGGAACAACAAGTAACACCACTTATTGACCCTAATAGACTGGATGACAACAACCTTAACTTTCAACTGAGACTACGAAAAAGCGTAACAACCGGACATATAGGACAGAGAAAACAACGATTACAAAAATTGATAGATAACGGACGACAAACTGACATTAATGCAATACGTAGATTTGACCTCAATAAACAATTAACTGAGTGTCAAAATTATTTTGTGCGGTTACAAAACACAGAAAATTTAAACGATCTAGAGAAATATAATGCTGAAGTTTTTGACGACCGTCTTAATAAACTCTTACTGTTTATATTAGCGAATAAACCAGATAAGGTTGTAGATTTTCAAAATTTAAAACAGGAATTTGATAATTGGAAGGCTAATGAGTTACACAATATAGAAATTAGACCTAATCTTGACCAAAATTTAAATTTCGAAGAGGTACGTTTAAATAACAACCCAGTACCTAACCAAAGGCAAGAAATTGTTAATGATGATCAAATTAGCTTGATACATCATCGAGTAATACAAAGTCCCGTTTTTAGGAATGATGTTCATGATATATTAATACCAAATGCGATAGGTCACAATAACCCTGTGTGTGTCCAACGTGAATTAAATTTTAATTGGACAAAAATCGCAAACCCAATTGAAAACGAGTTAAAACAATTAACTATCACAGATGGACGTGATATTGATACGTTGGTTAGAAATATCAAAATTATTAAACAAATACAAAAACGTTATGCAGTAGATCTACCCTTGGTGTTATTAACTCCATTTATGACCGGTTTTACGGAACAAATTTTTGAAAATTCCATTAGAAATAACCACAATTTTGATCAGTTTCATCGAGATTTGGTGAATAAACTGATCACACCAAAAATGAAAGAGATATTAAAATTAAAATTATTATACAGAAATCAGTCACAAATGGAAACCTTGACAGAATACATAAGAGAAATCTTAGAAAATCATGATGTATTAAGACTTAACCTCACCGAAGGTGAGTTGATTAATATAATATTAACTGGTTTAAATGAAATATATGCTACACATTTAGGCATAATTGGTAGACCCAATAACTTACATGATTTTAATAAATTGGATGCTTATGTATATGAGAGGGTTTATGCTAGAACTCTTCATGAGATAGGTTCATCAAAAATGAACGATACAAGCGCACTAAACTCTATAAATAACACAATGCCTCTTCAAGGTAAACAAATCATATCACAAAATACGACATCCGATAACATTGGATCACAAATATCAAAAACAATATTAAAATGTTTTTATTGTAATAAACCAGGTCACATTAAACGAAATTGTAGACTTTGGCAACAGAAAAACAATAAAAACATGTCAAAAAAACTAAACGGATACAAACACGCACAGCATACTCATATGGTTCGTGTTTGTAAACATGAGATGGGTAAATCTTTAAAGATAGGAAAACAAAGGTTGACTTATAAAAATACATTGAAAGGTTTAAAAATAAAAATTAAAAATAATATATTTAACGCGCTTATTGATTCAGGTTCTACACATAATATTATTAACCAAAACATGTATGTACTTTTGAAAAATAGCAATGCAATCATAAAAGAGGAAAAACTTAACGCAATCTGCCTCACAGCTGACAAATTCCCTTTGGAAATTACTAAACAAGTGTGGGTTCGAATTAACCTACACAATCTATCATGGAAAATAAATTTCAAAGTGTTAAAAAAGATACACCATGAAATAATACTTGGTATGCACTTTTTACATAAAACACGTGCTATTTTTAATGCTATAAAATCAGAAATAACCTTTGAATGGTTAAAGAATCAAAAATTTTATTTAATAAATATATTTCCAGATCAAATTAATAATATAGAGCAATCTGAATACATTAAAAATAAAATAAATAATTTGTGTAAAGAATTTCCGGATGTACTTACGGCTAAATTAGGTTGTACTCATGAATTAACCTATGATATTAAACTTAAAAATAATGAAATTATAAAATCTAGGCCCTATCCTTTAAATCCAATAAAAACATTCCAAATGAAAAAACAAATCGATAAACTATTAAAGGATAAGGTAATTAGAGAGAGTGTTTCTCCTTATTCATCTCCGGCCTTTTTGATCCCGAAACCAAATGGTTCAAGTCGTTTGGTTGTAGATTATCGTTCGGTCAACTTAATAATTGACTCGGAAGCGCAACCCTTACCAAATATAAATCACGCTTTCCAATGGTTTTCCAAAGCACGATGGTTCAGTACATTAGATTTGGCACAAGCATATCATCAAATCCCATTGACAGAGAGATCTCGTCAAATTACTGCATTCTGTACTACAGATGGATTGTATGAATATGAAAGATTACCTTTTGGTTTGTCGACCGGCGCACAAGTTCTAACTCGCCTTATGAATAAAATATTTAAAAATATTAAATATAAATTTGTGTTTAATTATATGGATGATATTTTAATATATTCCAAAAGTTTTACAGAACACTTAAAACATATCAAAATAGTGTTGTCGATCTTGAGAAAAGCTGGTATCACCATTAATCCTGATAAGGTGACATTTGCTGTAAATGAAATACCATTTCTTGGACACACGTTGTCATACAAGGGTGTCTCTATAGATTCAACGAGGACACAAAAAATTTTAGAATATCCGGAACCTACATCAGTAAAACAAGTACATCGGTATTGTGGTATGATTAATTATTTTTCCAAATTTATTAAAAATTATGCTGACAGGATCGAACCTCTGAATAGATTAAGACGTAAAAATACTCAGTTTGTTTGGGGAGACTCACAAAGAAAAGCGTTCGAAGATCTTAAACAAGCAATTGCTAATCCTCCAGTTCTCTCCATACCAGACTTTTCTAAAGAATTCATTTTACAAACAGATGCGTCAGATACAGGTATAGGGGCGGTGTTACTCCAAGAACATGAAGGGTCCAGAAGAGCTATAGCATACGCCTCTAAAACATTGACAGAAGCAGAAAGAAAATTTTCTGCATATGAACGTGAATGTCTGGCAGTTGTTTTCGCGACAGATCACTTTAGAACTTATCTAACGCACCGTGAATTTCTTTTAGAAACGGATAACCAAGCTTTAGCCTGGCTTCTTTCACGACCAAAACAATTAGGTCGGTTGGCTAGATGGTTATTACGCTTATCCGTCTTTAAATTTAAAATTAATCACATTCGTGGTTCAAATAATAATGTGGCTGATGCATTATCGAGAATGTATGAATTAAATAATGAAGATACAACAAAAGAGATATCGTATATCAATGCTTTATTATCACAGTTTCCCCTTTCCTTTACAGATATAAAACAACATCAAAAACAGGATACCTTTATCCTTAAACAAAAACAACAAATGAACAATAAATTTTGTTTATCAAAAGGGATCCTCTGTTTACAAGACAAAAATCATAATCCGACCAAAATTGTTCTCCCCAATTCTTTAAAAGATTTAGTCTTTAAATATTTTCATCATTCGGAAATAGGAGGACATTTAGGTATTGACAAAACTATACATAAAATAATAAAGCATTTTTATTGGCCTGACATATATAAGGAAATTCCTTTAAAGGTGAATGCTTGCATGATCTGTCAACGCAGCAAACCTGGCATGAACTATAAATGGGGGAATCTTAGTTCAAGAGTCCCAACAATACCATTTGATACGTTATTTATTGACACCGTTGGTAGTCTTCCAAAAACTAACCAAGGTTATAAATATATTCTGGTGGTGGTGGATAGTTTTTCAAAATTTACTTGGTTAGCTCCATTAAAAAATTCTAATACATCCTCTATTATAGATGAATTAAAATGTATCTTTCAGAACTACTCCATTCCGAGGTTAATTGTCACGGATAATGCCAAAACATTTAACTCCACAATGTTTAAAAACTTTTGTTTTACCTTAGGAATTAAAAGAACCACTCTATCTCCTTACCACCCACGCCCATCTCATGCTGAAAGACTGAATAGAAATCTTAGGTCTATTCTTATCGCGTACCACGCAACTGCCCAAACGACATGGGATAAATCCCTCTTTTGGTTTCAATTAGCCTTTAATATGGCACAACATACCGCCCACGGTGCATGTCCTTTTGACATATTACATAATTTTCAAGCCCAAACGCCCTTGGATAGAGCGTGGAATATTCAGGATATCCTTCATCGGAATCCCGTACGATCGAGCAACATGATGAGTACAATTAGACGGCAACTAATTAAGTCTCATCATGATATGGCACGTAGATATAATGCTACACGCCATCCAAATCCATTTTCGGTGGGAGATAAAGTTTTACTTAAAACTCATCCCGTAAGTTCAAAAAAGAAAAATATTTGTGCAAAAATGGCATACCGGTGGTCGGAACCATTTTATATAATTGGATTCTCTACACCTGTTACAGCCTTACTCCGTAAGACTGTCGGGGGAGAAATATCCAAAGAACATATCTCTAATCTTAAAAAGGTATCATAAATTACCAAGGTTAGTAATATTATTAGGTGAGGTACCTCGCGACTCTCGAGCTTGTGATGTTGGTATTAAAGGTGTATCCGATGTTACTTGATGTGTGAATGTGTTATGAAAGGGGCCCCGAATGATCGTAACTTACCGTCTCAGGCCGACAACTGCTCCGTACTTATCTTTTTTGTTTTTGACATTTAAGCACCCACCCCTTATTCCTTTTGCTTGTGTATGTTTCCCAGGGGGGGGGGGGAAGATTGTAATAGATTATGAGACAAGTATATAAACATCATTCCTTACACACAATTACAATAAACACACACGAAAACACATACCCTCTACACAATTGACACAACTGATATAACCAAGACATGTCAACATTTACATTTGTTACATTTACATCTCAACATAAATACAGATGATTTCCAGCTTCCAGATGTAAGTAAGATAAATAAAACAAAAAAAAAAGAAAAAAGAAAATTTAAAATTCCAAAATTAAAAAAAAAAGGATTGTTGAAAGTTGAGTCTATCTAAAATCTTTGAAAAGGAGAGAAGCATTTACAGTTTTTTTTATAAAAAAAAAGACTAAATAATTAATATACAATTATTTTAATAAGGAAGTTTTCAAGTTAAGATTTTAAAAAGTTTTAATTGTTTTTAAAAGGTTTTAATCGAAATTTTAAAATATACATATATTTTAAAATGAAAGAAAGTTGTTAAACTTATTTATTTGTTCATAAATATCATTTACGAACTTCACCACTGGACATCGATAGCAGTACTACTACCGAACCCGACACGAACATTTTAATCAAAATCGGTCAACCGGAAGTAGTAGTTTATTCGTGTCATTTTTCACTTTTTTGCGATTTTCTCAAAAACGGCTTCTACAATTATTTTTAAATCGTCTCATTAACTAAATTTTTTGTGCTCTACAAGATAGAGTAGGCGCCATATCTGCTGAAATTCTGGAAAAGGTTCTTTTCTCGTAAAGAAATTGTTTTTTTTTTTAAATTGCGACTTTAATATCCATTTTAGCGCAAAAATATAATACAAGTTATAGAGAATACTTATTTTATAAACCTACAACTTTTAAAAGAAACTTTTTTGTATAACTCTTAATTTAGCGGTAATAGAAATTATCTTTTTTTTTCTCCCGAAAACGAGTAAAAAATAGCTTTTTTAAGATTTCAGCCTTAGCATGCATTTTACGACAAAAGTGTATATATTCAAATTTGTACGACCAATTCAAATTTGTATGTTAAAAGATCTACAACTTTTAATTAGAATATATCACAATATATCTTCTTCGATTACCGGGGAATAAAATTATGTTTTATCCCGAAATGTAATATTAACCATTTTGATGATGAAATGCAAGGGCTGCGACCGATAGTAACTCCTTTTTCATAAGTTTTCTGCCTTTATTTGGATAATGCCTTTTGATGAACATTCCTGATTGTCAAATTACTACATGACCATTGGATTACTTTATTTTCAAGCTTCCATCTTTTTTTAATCACCTGGAGATATTTTTAATATCGTCGTATGAAATGGTATGCGATTCTTTTAATTATATTTCTACTGTAATTACCTAATCTCGTCTGGAATGTATCTATCTGCGTGGCGACATGTCCTATCAGTCTAGCTACCAGTCTGCGAAAGGATGAAACACCGTTTTCATCGATTCTTTTCCTGACTAAGGTTTTACTTATTTATTTGTCTGTGTCTTGTTTTTTGGGTTCACTAACGGCAAAGTTCCCCTTGCACATTTTAAAAATATAATTTTTTATTGATGGCCTCCACTCACTCCTTACAGCCATCCCAACCTCCATGAAGATAACTAACAGGGAAGCGGGGACGACCAACATGAGTAGAGCAAGTGCAGCAACAGATAGAAATCCTTGAACGCTGCACTTACCTATCGGGACGTAAAAACATGGAACGTCAAAAGAAAATACTAACATATATCTAAACTCACATAATCAATATAATATTAATAACATTTACTAAATATGTATTATTTATTTATAATTTTGAATTTAAATATTTTATAAAAGGTTGATTTCACATGTATTACCAGCTATTACTGGATTTTGTCAAATATTTTTTTTTTTTTTTGAAACTGGCCAGAATATTTTTGATGTTTAATTAGTTACTGGAACAACCATGGTTGATATGAAAATTTAAATTGTAAAAATAACGTTAGTTCATTAAAATTAAAAGAAATGGTATATATATCAATAATTTTTTTTACCATTCGAATATTTCTTTTGAAACTTATTTCTTTAAAAAAATGTCTTACTTTGTTTTCAAAATTTAAACTTGCTTTTGCGAAGCAATAAATGTTATAAATTCATTAGTTTCTATAACTATAATTAATTTTGCTTTTTACAAATACATCTATGCAACAACAACCTGAGTTTTTTTATTGTTTTTTTTGCTTCCTTTCCTGTTTTTGTTAACGCCCCTACCAACCTATCGATGTAGATAGAGGGGCAGTTACACAGTGAATGTGTTAAGAAGTTAATAGAATTTCCATTTAAAATACAATTGAAACGATTTTGCGTTTTAAATACTGTATATAGATTTTGAATTATAGTAACTGATTAATTTTTACTTTCTCTTGCCTATATGAATATATAGGAAGGAAAGTATTGTTTTCATGTCGATTTTTCGAAATCGAGTTTTCACCGGATCTATACGTTTTCAGACCCCCTGAACCCAAAAAACATGTTTTTAGCGATTGGTCTGTGTGTGTGTCTGTGTGTGTGTGTGTGTGTGTGTGTGTGTGTGTGTCTGTGTGTGAACAGAATATCTCAAGAACGGAACATCGTACGAACTTGAAACTTGAAACTTAAGTTACATACCACTACCGGACGCGACACGAACATTTTCATCAAAATCGGTCAACCGGAAGTAGTAGTTTATTCGTATAATTTTTCAGTTTTTTGCGATTTTCTCAAAAACTGGTCCTACGATTTTTTTTAAAATCGCCTATTTTACTCAATTTTTGATTCTCTACAAGATAGGGTAGGCGCCATGTTTGCTGAAATTCTCGGTGAGGCTGTTTTCACGTAAAAACGTTGTTTTTTTAAGATTACGGCTTTAATATAAATTTTAGCGCAAAAACTTATATAATAAAAGTTGTAGAGAATTTAAAAACCTACAACTTCTGTTTCAAACATTTTTTTATATAACGCTTAGTTTAGCGGTAATTTGCGATTTTCTGTTTTTTTTTCTCACGAAAACGTGAGAAAAATCGATTTTTTTAACATTTCGGTCTTAGTATGCATTTTACGACAAAAGTGTATATAATTAAATTTATAGAAAATTAAAAGATCTACAACTTTTGTTTAGAGCATTTTTCTCTACAGAGCCTAGTTTAGCGTGAAAGCGTGATTTTCCGTATTTTTAAGCCAAACTGAGTTCGATTGTCATTTTGCGTCATTCACTCATGATTAAAATAAGGTTATGTTTTTGAGGTTAGTTTTTGTTCATTTCTAATGTTTTAATACTAATGTTAGGTTTATTGTTAATTATTTGCATTGGCAAGAGAAAGTTGTGTGAGTGTTTCACACCAGATTTTTTGATTTCAGGTTGTTCATACAAGACTTGTAAGACCGTGGTTGATAAACGACACAATATTCTCATGGTCTTCATTAAAGGAACAACATGATAAAGCTTGCAACGCAGTGTTAAGTTTTACTGAAAATGTCATTAAGGAAAAGAGAATGAAACAAAAGAATAATAACAATGCAGATGTTACTGGTAATTATATATTATTTATCTTTCCTATATGATAGGAAGGAAAGTATTGTTTTCATGTCAATTTTTCGATATCGAGTTTTCACCGGATATACACGTTTTCAGACCTTCTGAACCAAAAAAACATGTTTGTTTTAGCGATTGGTATATGTGTGTGTGTGTGAACAAAATACTCAAGAAAGAAACTTCGTACGAAGTTGAAACTTGAACTTAAGTTAGATACCACTAGAAGACGCAACAGAAACATTTTCATTAAAATTGGTTGAAAGGAAGTAGTAGTTTATTCGTGAAGTGTTTCACTTTTTTGCAATTTTCTCAAAAACGGCTCGTACGATTTTTTTTAAAAATCGCCTCAAGTATTATATTTTTATACTCAACAAGATAGGGTAGGCGCCATGTCTACTGAAATTCTTGGGGAGGCTTTTCTCTCGTAGAAAAAACCGGGTTTTTCAGATTGTAGTCTTAATATGCATTTTAGGGAATAAGTGTGTATAATCAATGTTGTTGACAATTATTATTATTTTTATTATTATTACCTTAAAAAATCTACAGCTTTTATTCCAAACATTTCTTTGTATAACGCTTAGTTTAGCGGTAATTAGTGATTTTTCTGTTTTTTTTCATGAAAATCTGTAAAAAATGGATTTGTTCAAGATTTCGGCTTTAGTATGCATTTACGACAAAAGTATATGAAATCAAATTTATAAAAAATTAAAAGATCTACAACTCTTATGTTTAGCAGTTTTCTGTACAGAGCCTAGTTTAGCGAGAAAGAGTGATTTTCCGTATTTTTAAGCCAAACTGAGGTTGATTTTAATTTTGCATCATTCATTCATGATTAAAATTAGGTTATGTTTATTGAGGTTAGTTTGTTTGTTTATTTCTAATGTTTTATTACTAATGTTAGGTTATATTGTTAATTATTTACATTGGCAAGAGAAAGTCGTGCGAGTGTTTCACACCAGATTGTTTTGTTTTAAATATATTGTATTTTGTTTTTCAGAATCAAAAAGCAAAGAAGATCCAGGTGTGTTTTTAGATTTAATGCTTGGTGACACAATGGAAGGCGAGTTAGCGTTAACAGACGAGCAGTTGAGAGATGAAACAGTGACGATCATGATAGGTGGACAAGAAACGACAAAGACAGAAATTACATTTGCATTGTTAATGTTGGCGTTACATCAGGACGTACAAAATCGGGTAAGATAGTACGATTTGTTGATTTTTAGGTCATCAGCCAAAATGCTGGTTTGAACCTCTAGAGGTTTTACTAATTAAAACGAGAAGTGAGTTGGTTTACGATTGTCTTCCTTACTGAGTGGGAAAGTATGTTTATCAGAATTCCTCTGAAAAGCATCTACTTTCCTTCCTGCAAATGACTTCTTTACTTCATTCACCCCATGGTCTGGCAGCAAAATAATGAATTTCATAACAGTTAGAGGAGATAACTGTGACTTTAATGCTTTCCACTAATGATGAGCTTTGCTGTTCCAGGCGTTTAGACCAATCAGAACGTTTTCCAGCGTTTTCAGATTGTACGAATATATCACACGTACGCTAGACAAACATTACGCGCGAATAGAGTAATATATATTAATAGCGAGCAGATTTTTTTCAACAAGCTTTTAACCACCTAAACCTTCATTGATTTTTACCCGAAGTGGGCTCAAATGAATCATCTGTTTGAAGATTTGCATAAAACTAACCAAAATTATATATTTTGATTTATGATCGTAAAATAGGAGGTCTGAAATAAAGATTATAGATAATAATACGTGAAATTAATAAGAACGATAATACGGTAAGCGATGCGTCTGTGTACCGAATGTAGTACTACAGTACGCATATATCTTTCTCTTTCTCTGTCCATCCCTCCCATATCTTACACAGCTATTTCAGGTTGGAGGGGGGCAAGTTCAACGAACTAAAGTATACCAACGCATTGGCAGTGACACATCGCTTTGGACTTTCCAACATGGTTGTTGTTACATTGAGTAGTGTACACTGAGTTTTGCTATATTTTGCTTTTTGCTATATTTTGGGAGTGATTTTGGGTTTTAAATATATAGATAAACACATCCACTTCTCAACTTCCTTTAACTGTATAACAGTTTCATTTTACAAAAAAAAACATAAATTTTATTAACACATTAATAAAATAAGATAAAAATAAATAATAGATTGTGTGTTTTGTTTAGGCAATGGATGAAATAGATACAGTATTTCAAAATGATAAAACAAGAATGCCAACTTTTGAAGATTTACAACAATTGGAATATCTAGAAAGAGTTATTAAGGAAGTTTTACGATTGTATCCATCTTTACCCATATACGGTCGTGTACTGGACGAAGATATGGACCTCAATGGGTACTTATTACCAAAAGGTGTGTATTCAATTTAATTAAGTTTGCTGGTTGAAATTTTAATTGCCATTTATCATGTTCCTTTGTTCGTCACACCCAGTCTCAGAAACTACAAGAGATAGCAACAAACGATTTTCAGATTCGTAATCAACACAAAAAAATCAGTTAGCATAAATTAGTTTTAAAGTTCCGGATATGACAGGAAGTGACCCGAAACCGGAAGTCAAGAAATCAACGTCAGAAACTACATAAGATAACAACAAACGGTTTTTGGATTCGTAATCTACAGAAAAGTTCATGGGCCTGGATTGAGTTTGAAGTTCCGGTTTCGACCAGAAGTGGCCCAAACCAGAAGTCAAGAAATCAGAGTCAGAATTGAAAACAATAATAGTGTCATTCGATTTTTTTGAAAGAGTAAATACAGAAATCATTGGGTTTGAGGTTTTGGATTTGACCGTAAGTGGCCCAAAACCAAAAATCGACGTCAGGAACTACACACATAACAACAAACGGTTTTTGGATTCGTAATCTACACAAAAAGGTCATGGGCCAGGATTGGGTTGTAAGTAATGGTTTCGAACGGAAGTGGCCCAAAACTGGAACTTAAGAAATCAAAGTCGGAATTGGTAAACCAAATTAGTGTCATTCGATTTTTTTGAAGAGTAGATACAGAAATCATTGGGTTTGAAATTCCAGTTTTGACTGGAAGTGGCTTAAACCCGGAAGTCAAGAAATCAATAACGCAATTTGGAAACAAAAGTAGTGTCATTTGATTCCTCTTAAAGAGTAGTAACATAAATCATTGATTTTGAAGTTTGGTTTTGTCTGGAATTGGCCGAAAATCCTAAGTCAAAAAATTAGAGTCGGAATTTGGAAACGAGAATAGTGTCATTTGATTCCTCTTAAATGGTAGATACAGAAACTATTTAGTTTGAAGGTCCGGTATCGACTGAAAGTTGCCTAAAACCGGAAGGCACAAAATTTAATTCGGAATTTGGAAACAAAAGTAGGATCATCCGATTCTTCTTAAAGAGTACATACAGAAATCATTGAATTAGAATTTCCGGTTTCGATTGGAAGTGCCCCAAAACCGGAAGTCAAGAAATCAACGTCGGTATTGGGAAACAAAAATAGTGTCATTTGATACCTCTTAAAGAGTAAATATAGAAATCACTGGGTTTGATGTTCCAGTTTGACCTGTAATAACAAAAAACTGGAAGTCAAGAAATCAAAGTAGGAATTTAGAAACAAAAATAGTGTCGTTCGATTCCTCTTAAAGAGTAGATATGAAAATCACTAGCCTAATGGTTATTGCCATAAGTCAAAGGTAAGCCTTTTTAAAAAAATTCCTCTAGTCTTGAGTCGCGTCGTCTCATATAAAGGCATTTTACGTTTAGGGTTATTTTAATGCCTACCATTTTACGTATCTTCGGACATTTCTGGACAAAGTTTTTGCAACCGACAGTTGAACATCTGTACTGCACAAAACACAACACACACCAAAAAGTAAAAAAAAATTTCATGTACAGTGGACTTGAAAACATGTTTTTCCGGAGTTAACTCGATTATGAAAAATCAACGTGACAACAATACTTTCCATCCCTATTATATTGATATTGGGGAAGAGAAATTACAAGACTGAAAATTATTTATTGTTGCCCATAACGGGCAGGTGGAGTGTTAAATTAGTTACACTCGACCTGCTAGTTACAGGGCTAGAAAAAAATAGTTCTATTACTTATCACATAGTCAGCCAATTAAATGACTCCAGCATTTAAGAACAGAAGAGGTTGAGGTGTAAAAGATAATGCTATCGGTTTCATAATCATAGACACCCGAGTTTGAATCCTTACATCTCCAAAACTATGAGTCAGATTTTAACATACTTTACATCAAAATTTAGCTCAATTTATTCTGCGTTGACCCATAATAGTCCTATATTTTTATTGTTGTTTAAAAATTGCCATATCGAGGTTGGAAAAAGAGACCCGGATTTTTTTGCTTCCGCAACAGATTTCATGCGTTTAGAGACGTGTAACTCGATAATTATTTGACCGAAAAGTTTAAAATTTTAACACAACATAGAATTTTATATTTTTACAGTGTGCACGAAATTTCAAATTCGTACGTTACTTAAATTTTGATTTATTAACAATATTCTGAATCCTTGCTATCTCGGTAACCGCTCGATCGTTCGATGTAAAGTATGTTGAAATCCGACTCATAGTTTTGGAGATGCAAGGGTCCAAACTCGGGTGTCTATGATTATAAAACCGATAGTAATCAGAGTTATCGTCTCTGAGAGTAATGAATTTCATTATACGGCCGAACCCTGTGAAGAATGATGTGTAGGTGTCATTTGCAGGGTGGAATGATCTGGACCCCAGATCATTCAGGACATGTACCGACGTCCACACCCACCTGAAGTCTCTATGCCATTACCATTCCACGACTTTATCTAAATTCCAGTATACCCCACTTAACAAAATTTAGAGTTGCCACATTTTTATTCTGCCCTGTATTCCTCTTATTTGCCCATGCCCCTTCTACTTGTATGACTCACTCCCCCCAGTTGGTAGTTGTACCCATGTTCCTATGCATAATCACTCCACTACGGTGAAAAGAGCCGCCATTTTAAATTGATAAACACTCAGAACATAAAAAGGCCGGTGATTATGCCAAACTCTACCCTTTCCGTCTCCCCTGAAATCATAAACTAACCCCTACCTTAAATTATACCTTTAGTCCACGTTCAGTAAAATGCATGCCTTCCCCTCCCCAAGATAATAGGACTCCCACAAAACTGAAAAAAGGCCACTGAAATATAAAATAAAATAAAAGAGCCGCTCTTAAACCTACTTGTCCCTTAATTTAAATTTTCCACAAATAACTTCTAAAAATAAATTACCTCCTTTCAAGTCCCAGTTCCAATGTCCCACGAACCAGAATCCTATTTCCTATTTAAACTATAAAATTCCCCCTAAATTTCTTGAGGTTGCAATTATTCTGTTATATTGTTCCCCGAGCGACCAGGTGTTCCTTAACACGATGTCGCCATCATAGGGCTTCTTAGCCCTCTCAACCAGGATTCAGGATTCAGGATTCAGGTGGAAAGTAGGTGCTTTAAGGAGGGCCTGGTATGCTGATAAGCATAGGCTACTTTTAAACTCAGTGAGGAAGGCTTTAGTAAACCATCTCACCTCGTTTTTTCTTGGTAAAACCTCTAGAAGTTCAAACTAGCCTTTCGGCTGCTGACTTAAGGGGAGACTGTACCTTGTATACCGCCAGTGTTAATTTGCTATATTCAGGTACATATTTCATAGAATTGGTAAAAGATAGGGAAATGAAACTTTACACACTTAATCGTTGTCGAGTTTCTCAAGCTACTGACATTTTCTTCAATTTAATCTGTTGAAGCAAAAAATTGAAAAGAAAATAATGAATAACATAAAACTTTTACAATTTTTTTTTTCTACGATTTTTATGTATTGTTAATTTTTGGAACATCTGAGGAATTCTTAAAACTGCGGGTATGTGAGCATGCACAAAATAATTAGCTGGTTAAAATTTCAGCCTTCTAGGTTTAATGATTTCCGAGAAAAATATACCTAAATTTTAAAATTTAAATTTAGGAGAACAGGCAAAAATAAAAAGGCACAAATCAAAAACAAGGTGTACACAAACAAGTAAATTACCCATCAACAGTTGGGGTTAAAAATCTGAATAAACAGCTGTCAATATTTAAAAAAAATAACGCAGATATTTAAAAAAACTAAAATTCCCTTTGCTCTAAAACGCTCAGTATAAAATTATGAAAAATATTCGTTCTTGGCGCCATGATAAGTTTTCTGGGTAAACCTGCTAAATACTTAATTTTTTAATTAAAATAATTTACGTTAGCAACAAAACCTTACATACAGATTTGAAAACACCACTTGTACAAAATTCCATCGAATACCTGTACAAACGCTTTCACGACAAGTCACACGAACACGAGAACCTACTGGTGCGTTCACTTTTCACCTTCCATTTACCTGATAATCTCCTTAGACGCCTTAAAAGACGCTGGAGTAGAGACCTGCTAATTTGATACACAAATTTCATTCTTGGGGAGGCACCAGTGGGGACCCTACCCCTCTCATGCCTATCATGTCATTTATGATTATTACGCGTATCTTAATCATCACATTTGCTTGTTGTACAATTTTACAGTTGTAAATAAAGAATTAAAGAAAAAAAAATAATTTTTTTGACGTGATTTAATGGTTTTCTGGTAGATCTAGGTCTGAACTATTGAAAAATATAAAAAACCAAAAATCGAAATTTTCAGTAAAATCATCATGCAGTCTCGTCTCACCTTAAACAATAACATTATTTATTTCTGGATATCTAAAATATTATTTATTTATCTTTATTTTCAGGTTGTATTGTGGTCGTCTTTGTGTACGCAACGCACCGAGATCCAAATTCATTTGCTGAACCTGACAAATTTAATCCCGATAACTTTCTACCAGAAAATTGTCGAGGAAGATCTCCTTTCGCTTACATTCCATTTAGTGCGGGTCCAAGAAATTGTATCGGTCAAAAATATGCGATGCTTCAGCTTAAAACCATCTTATCAACTATTCTAAGACACTACAGACTATTACCAGGTGGTGAAATTCGGTGTTTTGATGATGTCGAAATCCAAATGTTAACTACTATAAAAACAAGTAAACCAGTTAAAATTATATTTCAAAGGAGATAATGTATTTTGAGGGTTTGGTCACGATTATTAAAAATTTGTTACATATATATTTTTTTGTAAAATAAATATTTTATTTTAAAAATTCAGAATATTTCTAATTTCTTTTTTACTTTTTCTTGCCTATATGAATATATAGGAAGGAAAGTATTGTTTTCATGTCGATTTTTGAAATTGAGTTTTCACCGGATCTACAAGTTTTCAGACCCCCCGAACCCAAAAAAACATGTTTTTAGCGATTAGTCTGTGTGTGTGTGTGTGTGTGTGTGTGTGTGTGTGTGTGTGCGCGCGTGTGCGTGCGTGTGCGCGTGCGTGCGTGCGTGTGTGTGTGTGTGTGTGTGTGTGTGTGTGTGTGTGTGTGTGTGTGTGTGTGTGTTTACCACTAGAGGATTCGACACGAACATTTTCATTTTCATCAAAATCGGTCAACCGGAAGTAGTAGTTTATTCGTGTAATTTTTCACTTTTTTTGTGATTTTCTCAAAAACGGCTCCTACAATTTTTTTAAAAATCGCCTATTAACTAAATTTTTGATGCTCTACAAAATAGGGTACACGCCATGTCTGCTGAAATTCTTGGGGAGGCTGTATTCTCGTAGAAAAAAATGGTTTTGTCTAAGATTGCAGCCTCAATATGCATTTTAGCGCAAAAATGTATATAATAAAAGTTGTAGAGAATGTAAAATCCTACAAGTTTTATTCTTTAACATTTTGTTTGGATAACGCTTAGTTTAGCGGTAATTAATGATTTTCTATTTTTTTTTCATGAGAATCTGTAAAAACTCTATTTTTTAAGATTTCAGCCTTAGTATGCATTTTAGGACAGTCTATAAACAAATTTTTAGGAAATTAAAAGATCAATAAATTTGATTTTGAGAATTTTTCTCTACAGAGCCTAGTTTAGAGTGAAAGAGTGATTTTCCGTATTTTTAAGTCAAACTGAGGTTGATTTTCATTTTGCATCATTCACTCATGATTAAAGTAAGGTTATTTTTTTGAGGTTAGTTTTCTTGTTTATTGCTGATGTTTTATTACTAATGTTAGGTTATATTGTTCATTATTTGCTTGGGCAAGAGCAAGTAGTGTGAGTGTTTCACAGAAGATTTTTTTATTATTTACTTAGCAAAAAGAAGTAGTGTACGTTCACATCAGAATTTGCATCATGTTACTGAACAATAAAAAGGGAAGTGTTGTGAAATGTATCTTGTTTGAAATGTAGGATATTAATGTAGACAGTTTGAGGACAAGAGTAAATAATTTCCTATAAGTTTTGTAGTTGTCTGAAGCATAGTTGTTTATTGCAATAGCGTGGCGTATTAACAAGACGCTAAACAACAGAAGGAGTGAAAATAAAAACTTCGTTAATGATAGAGTCTAACGAACTTAGCGGGGGGTAAAAAGTTAAGTCTACGTTACTGGAAGTTTCAAAAGTAGCCTAAAGTATAAAGGGTGTTTAAAAATGAATAGCGGTGTTTCAACGCTCTATAATATTTAATACATTATACTTACAGTTATAAATGATACATCAAACGAAAGTGCAACCCAAACAGTTTTGTTTGTTGGCAGCAGTGCGCAATGCTTCCGCGCCAGCCGTTAGAAAGCGCTAGTAGCAAAGATGGTGACTTAAAAACAGAAAGCGTTTTGTGTTTTACAGTTCGCAAAGACAGAATCGGTAGTTACTGTGCAACTTGCGTTCCGTATTAAGTTTGGTGGTCAACCTCCAGGTGATAATGACATCCGTAGATGGTATCATCAGTTTGAAGATACCGGCTGCAAAGGATGCAAAGGGAAGAGTACGGGACCACCAAGTGTTAGTGCGGAGAGCGTTGAGCGAGTGCGAGAATCGTTCACGCGTAGCCCACAGAAATCTGTTCGGAAGGCTAGTCGTGAATTAGCAATTCCCGTAACGACTGTTTGGAAAGTTTTACGGAGACGCTTACAACTACGTCCTTATCGTTTGCAGTTGGTACAGGCTCTAAATCCTGCAGACTATGGTTTACGTGCCTACTTCGCTAACGAAATGTTGTTGCATGAAGATTTTCTACATCATATCGTCTTCAGTGATGAGTCGACCTTTCACCTTAGTGGCCAAGTGAACACTCATAATGTGCTAATCTGGGGCACAGAAAATCCTCACGCGATGGTGCAAGTGCAACGAGACTCCCCTAAATTGAATGTTTTTTGTGCCATGTCCCGGTGGAAAGTTTATGGGCCTTTCTTTTTTGTTGAAGCAACTGTAACTGGTGCTTCTTTCCTTGATATTCTACAGCTATGGCTCTTCCCTCAGTTGGAAGATGAAAAGCCAGAGAACTTCATTTTCCAGCAAGATGGTGCACCGCCTCACTGGCATAACGAAGTACGCGATTGGCTGAACGTCACTTTACCCGACTGCTGGATTGGCCGCAAGGGGTGCAATGACAGGGCTTGTTTTTCATGGCCTCCACGGTCACCCGATCTGACGCCGTGTGATTTCTATCTTTGGGAGTTCATAAAGGATCGTGTGCATGTGCCTTCACTACCAGCTGACCTTCCCGAATTAAGAATCAGGATTGAAGCAATTGTTGCAACAATTACTCGAGAGACACTTAAACAACGTTTGGGAAGAACTCGCATATCGTCTTGACGTGTGCCGTGAGACGAATGGTGCGCACATTGAACACTTGTAGGCATTTATGTAAAACTGTTTGAGTTGCTCTTTCGTTTGACGTATCATTTATAACTAAGTATAATTTATTAAATATTATAGAGCGTTAAAACCCCGCTATTCATTTATAAACACCCAGTATAATTATTTTCACTCAATCTACTAGTTACAAGCTTCTTCAACTGATAGTCCAGGGAAAGATTAGTGGAGGGCGGAGCATCGGAAGACGCCGTGTGTCCTGGCTAAAGAACCTGAGGGATTGGTTTAACTGTGGCAGTGTTCAACTGTTCAGAGCTGCAGTCGACAAGGTCCGGATTGCTGTGATGATAGCAAACCTCCGATAGGAGATGCACTATAAGAAGAAGAATCTACTAGTTCTAGGACTACAAAAATAGTTCTGTTTCTTATAACATGATCATCCAATTATATGATTGAAGCATTTAAAAACAGAACAAGGTACACGTGTAAAAGATACTAGTCACAGTTATCTCCTCTGAGAGTCATGAATTTCATTATATAGTCACGTGAATGAAGTAAGGTTTCATTTTGCCGGATGGAACGTAGATGATTTTCAGAGGGCCTGGCATGTAAACCAGAAGGCAATTGTAAACCACCTCACTCCTCGTTTTACTTAGTTTACAGCCTTTAGAAGTTCAAACCTCGTTTCGGCTGATGACCTAAACAACAATAAAAACAATTTTTTTTAAATTTTATTTTAAGGACCTCTTTGGACCTCTTTAGTTCATAGCCTGGTAAGCTCATTTTCTGCTTTTAATCTTCTTGTTGCACTTCTGTAGCTCTTTCGCTTCTTTCTTGTTCCGCCAATATTTCATCAAGGCTTCTGACATGAGCCTTTCTGCTATGGAAAACACTACTTTTCTTGCCACCTTTGCTTTATGTTGGGATCTGGTTATTGGGTTTTTGATTTTATGATAGTTTCCTGGTTTATTTGTTAAGTCATTTATTGTGATATGAAGTTATGTCATGTCCTTCTTGACCTCCTTGATCCATTTTGGTGTATTTACTCTGTTTCAAAAAAAACTCTATCAATTTTCTTACTAATCTTGTTTCGTCAACTCTGTCCAAGTGGCCCAAGAACGACATTATCTTTTTCCTGATCGTACATGTTAGTGGTTTAACTAACAACTTTTATTATAAACTTTTAGTAAAATGCATACTAAAGCCGCAATTTCAAAAAATAAATTTATTACCACAAGAACACAGCATCGCCAAGAATTTCAGCAGATATGCCGCTTACCCTATCTTGTAAAACATAAGAAATGTAGTAAACAGGGGATTTAAAAAAGACCGTATGAGCCATTTTTGAGAGAATTTCAAAAAGTAAAAGATTGCACGAATGAACTACTACATCCAGTTGACCGATTTTAATGAAAATGTTTGTGTCGGGTCCCCTAATGGTACCTAACTTAAGTTCCAAGTTTCAACTTAGTACGTTAATCCGTTATAGATATAATTTGTTCACAAACACACATACTAATCGGTAAAAACATGTTTTTGGGTTCAGAGAAAAATGTATATTTCCGATGAAAATCAACATGTAAACAACACTTTCCTTCCATATATATTTCAAACAGGGCAAGATAAAATAATTAAAATACGACGTAAACGAAACATTCATGGTTTATCATAATCATCATCTGTCAAGGATTAGGCTCTATGGCCTGTTCCGGCAACCATCTCTTTTTAGGTCTTCCCAAGCCTCTCTTCCCTCTAGATATTTCCATGCTCGCAGAGGAAGTCTGTGAGCTGGCATGCGAAGTAAATGGTTGGACCAGTTTCTCTTATAATATTCTTAACGTTTCCAACAGTGACTGAACATTTAACTCGGCGCGGTTAGCTTTGTTACGTACTCTATCTAACTGGGTACAACCTTTGACTCCCCGCAAAAATCTCATTTCAGTAGCCTGATACGAGATTGATATCTCGGTAATGACATCCATGTTTCACTCCCATATGTTATGAGTGGTACAGCCATTGCTCTATAAAATTTAATTTGGGTGCCCTATCTAGTTTTCTTTCCTATTGTCCTGCGAATCGAACTGTATATAGCGCTGAATTTTGTCAGTTTTTCACTCACGTCATCACCTTTGTCATAAGAAACCTGGCATTCCAAATATTTTAAATTCAGACTTGTTCTATAGTTCGGTTGCCAAGTATCATTTTTGAGTGAACCGGCCATCTTCCTTTGAATGCCTTAACCTTTGATTTTTGCACCGATATTCTCATGCCAAACTCGGCGCTAATGTTGTACAACTTTTAAATGGCATATTGGGACTTGTATTTTGTGTCAAAAATAATAACAGTGTCATCTGCGTACAGCAATGAATTTAGGAATACATTCCAAAGCTGAATGTCTGAGTCAACTAATTGATTTTTACTTTCTATTGCCTATATGAATATATAGAAAGGAAAGTATTGTTTTCATGTCAATTTTTCGAGTTTTCACCGGATCTCACGTTTTCAGACCCCTTGAACCCAAAAAACATGTTTTCAGCGATTGATCTGTGTGTGCCGGCCGCGTTGGCGATGTTGGTAACGTGCTCGCCTCTCATCACGCGGTCTTGGGTTCGAATCCCACTCGGGCATGGCATTTTTTCATACGTTACAAAAAATTCATTTCATCCTTCACCATCTGCATTAGCAGCAATTTGCAAAACAGTCGGACGTTAAACAAAAAAAAAAAAAAAATCTGTGTGTGTGTGTGCGCGCGTGTGAACAGAAAATCTCAAGAACGGAACATCGTACGAACTTGAAACTTAAAACTTAAGTTACATACGACTAACGGACCCGACACGAATATTTTCATCAAAATCGGTCAACCGGAAGTAGTAGTTTATTCGTGTAATTTTTCACTTTTTTGTGATTTTCTCAAAAACGGCTCCTACGATATTTTTTTAAATCGGCTGGTTTACTAAATTTTTTGTGCTCTACAAGATAGGGTAGGCGCTATGTTTGCTGAAATTCTTGGAGAGTCTGTTTGCACGTAAAAAAAATGTTTTTTTTAAGATTGCGTCTGTAATATGCATTTTAGCGCAAAAATGTAGCTATATAATAAAAGTTGTAGAAAATTAAAAATCCTACAACTTTTATGTGTTAACACTTTGTTTGCATAATGCTTAGTTTAGCGGAAATTAATGATTTTCTGTTTTTTCATGAGAATCTGTAAAAAATCTATTTTTTAAGATTTCAGCCTTAGTATGCATTTTACGACAGTGTATAAATAAAGTTATAGGAAATTAAAAGATCTACAACTTTTATTTTGAGAATTTTTTTCTACAGAGCCTAGTTTAGCCGGGAAGAGTGATTTTCCGTATTTTTAAGCCAAACTGAGGTCGATTTTCATTTTGCGTCTTTTACTAATGATTAAAATTAGGTTTTGTTTATTGGGGTTAGTTTTTTGTTTATTTCTAATGTTTTATTACTAATGTTAGGTTATATTGTTAATTATTTTCATTGGCAAGAGAAACTTGTGTGAGTGTTTCACACCAGATTTTTAAGAAAATAATTGATTCGTGGTTTAAAATATCAAATTAACCTCACTTTGAAACATCCAAATATTTTCCTAGATTATGATACTTAATTGCTGATTTACTTTTGTAATACCCGGTACATATTTCCACCCTTATTTTGTAGTTTCATTTCCTTATAGTTACATGAGGGGAAGAAGTGTTATTAATGCGTAGGAAAGTGCACATGGAAGGGGAACATCAACTTTGATTCCTAACGCACGTAACGCAAACCAACTGTGCACCATCGAAGTAAAAGTTAGGTTATGAAAACACGGGTTGTTTCGTTCGTTTGGAAAACGTTATTATATTTTTGAATACAGTGAATACAGTTTGTAATTACATGTTAAAAGTGTGAATTAATCAAGTGTTGTGAAGAATGTGTCGATTTTTAATTGTTTTAAATAAATATTTGTGAGTTAAATCAATTGTTTTTACTTGTGAATTAACAACAGAAAATGTTCGCGTTATTTAAATTTATCTGTACATTGTTAATCGTTTCTTTTTCAGTCATGTTGGATAACGTTCGAATAATTAAACCGATTTCAATGAAATTTAAAGAATAACTATAAAATTCGATTCTTCATCTTAAAATTGGCGTGCACCCAAAACGGAATATTCCAAATGGATCCGCCAATATTTCGTAAGTATTCATTTTTACTTTCTCTTACCTATGAATATTCAGGAAGGAAAGTATTGTTTTCGTGACAATTTTTCTAAATTGAGTTTTCACCAGATGTACACGTTTTCAGACCCCTTGAACCCAAAAAAATGTTTTTAGCAATTGGTCTGTGTGTGTGCGCGCCTGTGTTTGAACAAAATATTTCTAGAACGGAACATCGTACGAAGTTGAAACTTAAATTTTACGTTAGGTACCTTTAGAGGACCCAAAATGAACATTTTCATCAAAATCGGTCAACCGGAAGTAGTGGTTTATACGTGTAATTTTCCATTTTTTGCAATTTTCTCAAACGGCTCTTACAACTTTTTTAAAAAATCGCCTCATTTACTACATTTTTCATGCTCTACAAGAATAAATTAGGCGCCATGTCTGCTGAAATTCTTGGGGAGATTTTCTCATAAGAAAATTTTCTTTTTAAGATTGCGACTTAATATGCATTTTGGCACAAAAATGTATATAATAAAAGTTGTAGAAAATTTAAAAAGCTATAACTTTTTTTTCAAACATTTCTTTGTATTAGCGGGAATTAGAGATTTTATGTTTTTTTATCATGAAAATTGTAAAAAAAATATTTTTTTAAGATTTCGGCCTCAGTATGCATTTTACGACAAAAGTGTATATAATAAATTTTTTAGGAAATTTAAAGATCTACAATTTTTATTAAAATTTTTTTTTCTACAGAGCCTAGTTTAGCGTGAACTAGTGATTTTCCGTTTTATTACGGCTAGCTTAGTTCTAACCTAAATTACAGCAAAAAATTCTACTTAATGTCACAAATACGGGAAAAAAGTCTATTTGCAGCACGAAATAAACAAACAAAATCATTAAAAATAGAAAGGTACGTCGTACAAGAATAGTAAATAAATAAAATTAATTATAAGATTTTGAAAAATTATAAAATGTAAAAAACCAGAAAAGCCCAAAAAATAAAATTTTCGGACCCCCGACTCCCCCCTTAAGTACAGAAGAGGTTGAGGTTTAAAAGACACTACTATCTGTTTCATAATCATAGAAACCCGGGTTTGAACCCTTGCGTCTTCAAAACTATGAGTTGAATTTCAGTGTACTTTACGTCAAGATTTAGCTCATTTTATTCTGCGTTGACCCATAATAAATGTATATTTTTAATGTTGTTTAAAAATTTCCATATCGAGGTTGAAAGGCAAAAGACCCGGTTTTCTTGATACCGCACTAAATTTCATGCGTTTAGAGGCGTGTAACTCGATAAGTATTTGACCGAAATGTTTAAAATTTTAACACAGGATAGACAATTATATTTTTACGGTGTGTACGAAATTTCAAAATCGTACGTTATTTAAATTTTGATTTATTAACAATATTCTAAACCTTTGCTATCTCGGTAACCGCTCGATCGTTCGGCACGGGCAAACTATCGTTTTATTCAGCGTAGAAAACTTTCTACAAATATGTAATAATATGAACTATCGATTGGCCAATGATGTGGTAGAATTTTGGAAAATAGATGGGTAATGCGGGAATTGGGTGTTACTATCCATGTTGTTGGTTTGTGTACGTGACATCCTGTCGGACTGTCAACTTGAATTGACAGACTGCATTGTCAATTCAGGTAGACAGTCAGATTCAAGCAAAATGGATAGTAGCGCCCACCCCCCACATTACGCATCTATTTTTCAAAATTCTACCACAACATTGGCCAATCGATAGTTTATATTATTACATTTTTGTACTAAGCTTTTTACGCTGAGTAAAACGATAGTTTGTCCGTGCCGAACGATCGAGCGGTTACCGAGATAGCAAAGGTTTAAAATATTGTTAATAAATCAAAATTTTAATAACGTACGATTTTGAAATTTCGTACACATTGTCTATGCTGTGTTAAAATTTCAAACTTTTCGGTCAAATACTTATCGAGTTACACGCCTCTAAACGCATGAAATTTGTTGCGGTATCAAGAAAAACGGGTCTTTTTGTCTTCCAATCTCGATATGGCAATTTTTAAACAACATTAAAAATACAGGACTGACCGCCTCCGTAGCATAGTGGTTAGGATGTTAGCCTGCCACGCGGAGGTCCCGGGTTCGATTCCCGGCCAGGGTCTGGAAATTTTCACGTGTCAAATCCCACAGTTAATGTTTCGTAACCCACCGTAGTCGCTAATAACCAAACAGTTGATGCGACTTTAAATAAAATAAATAAAAAAAAGGACTATTATAGGTCAACGCAGAGTAAAATGAGCTAAATTTTGATGTGAAGTATATTAAGTATTCAAACTCGGGTGTCTATGATTACGAAACCGATAGTAGTTAGAGTTATCTCCTCTAAAAGTAATGAATTCAATATACAGCCAGAACGTTTGGTGAATGAAGTGAGGTTGTAATTTTTAGGGTGGAAAGTGGGTGCTATACTAAAGACCTGGGATGCTGATAAGCATAATCTTTTAAATCAGTAAGAAAGACAATTGTAAATCACCTCACTCCTCGTTTTTACTTAGTAAAACATCAAGAGGTTCAAACCAACTTTTCGATTGTTGACCTAAACAACAGTGTAATAGAACTTCATAATTTTTTAGACGAGCTTACAATAACCGTTTTCGCTTTGTACGAATCATGAAACGAGAATATAAATCAGGATATCGAATTTTTTCCCCTATCACAATACTTTTTTCACTTAACACAGAAGATAGAAAAGGAAATATTGTCTGTTTAATCGAGCAGTAAATAATAGGAACGTGATTTTCCAGGTTTAAATGTTCATGAAGGTGTTTTACTTGTCAGAGGTTTAAAACTGTATATTTTACTGGTGGATTAGGTGTGCGTGCTTCTAGCAATAGGCTTGTACCTATCAAACAACGTAAATAACCGCTTCTAGGTAGTGAATAGAGCGAACGTTTTATAATTATTGTAGCTTGTAGCGTGCTCAATTTCCTTATCAATGGATAATGGGTAATTTAAATAATAAATATTATCAGTCTTCTTAATAACACCCCTCCTGTTCTTCTATAACTGATGGTTTTATAATAAATATACAAAAAAAATCTGGTGTGAAACACTCACACAACTTTCTCTTACTAAAGCAAATTAGCAATATAACCTTACATTAGTAATAACTTATTAGAAATAAACAAAAAAATTAACCCCAAAAAACAACCTAATTTTAATCATGAGTGAAAAACGCAAAATGAAAATCAACTTCAGCTTGGCTTAAAAATACAAAAAATCACTCTTCACGCTAAACTAAGCTCTGTAAAAAAAAATGCTGGAAGTAAAAGTTGTAGATCTTTTAATTTCCTATAAATTTTATTATATACACTTTTGTCGTAAAATGCATAAAAGGCTGAAATCTTAAAAAAATCGATTTTTTACACGTTCTCGTGAGAAAAAAACAAAAAAATCGCTAATTACCTCTAAACTAAGAATTATACAAAAAATGTTTGAAATAAAAATTGTAGGATTTTAAATTTTCTACAACTTTATTGTATACATTTTGGCGCTAAAATGCGTATTAAAGTGGCAGTCTTAAAAAAAAGTTTTTCGTGAAAACAGCGTCACCAAGAATTTCAGCAGACATGGCAGCTACCCTATCTAGTAGAGCATAAAAAATGTAGTAAATAAATGTGGCGATTTCAAAAAAAAAAGTTGGAGCCGTTTTTGAGAAAATCCCAGAAAAGTGAAAAATGACACGAATAAACTACTACTTCCGGTTGACCGATTTTGATGAAAATTTTCGTATCGGTTCCGATAGTAGTATCTAACTAAAGTTTCAAGTTCATACGATGTTCCTTTCTTGAAATATTCTTATCAACACACACACACACACACACACACACACACACACACACCAATCGCTATGTTTCTTTGGGTTCAGGGGGTCTGAAAACGTGTAGATCCGGTGAAAACTGGATTTCGAAAAATCGACATGAAAACAATACTTCCTATATGTTCATATCCCTAGCCAAGAGTAAAAAAATCTGGTGTGAAACACTCACACGACTTTCTCTTCCTATAGAATTACCAATAAAACCTGATATTAGTAATAAACGAAAAACTAATCTCAAAAAATATAACCTAATTTTAATCAAATTGAAAACCAACCTTAGTTTGTTTTAATAATAAGGAAAATTACTCTTTGACGCTAAACTGGGCTCTATAGAGAAAAAATTTCAAATTAAAAGTTGTAGGTGTTTTAATTTCCTATAGATTTAATTATATACACTTTTGTCGTAAAATGCATACTAGGGTTGAAATCATCAAAAAATCCATTTTTTACAGAATTTCATGGACAAAAAAATCGAAAATTACTTATTTCCGCTAAAATAAGTGTTATACAAGGAAATGTTTTCATTAAAAGTTATAGGTTTTTACTTTTTACATCTTTGTATTGCTCAAGCTAGAAAAGATTTTAAAATGAAAACTAGCTTACTGACTACAAATTGATTTACAGATTAGGAAAAATATCTTAAAACACTATGTTCGGAGTGAAGCATTATACGGGAGTGAAACATGGGGGGTAGGGGCTGTAGAAAGGAAGAGGATAGAAGCTTTTGAAATGTGGTGTTATAGGAAAATGTTAAAGATAGATGGGTGGACAAAATAAGTAATTTAGAGGTTCTTAGGGCAGTGCATGAAAAAAGAAGTATATGGAAGCTTCTTACCAGAAGATGTCATAGGCTAGTTGGGCGTATCTTAAGGGGAGACTGGTATGATGGTTTTGACTGATAATTTTGATTTTCGGTTTTTTATGTCTTTCAATAGTTTAGAACTAGACCTACCACAAAAACATTAAATTACAACAAAAAATTATTTTAATGAAAACAATTTAAGTTTTTATCAGGTTTATCCTAAGAAATTAACACGTCACCAAGAACAAATATTTTTCATATTGCTCGTTTTAGTGCGAAAATAATTTTAGTTTTTTTTAAATATCTGCTTCACTATTTTTAATATTCTTCGCTGTTAGTGCAGCTTTCTAACCAACTGTTGATGGGAAATTAAAGTTGTTAGTGTACATTCTGTTTCTCATTTGTGCCTTTTCCCGAAAATTAGATTTTTATCACTTAGGTACGTTTTTCTGAGAAACCATTTAACCTACCATGCTGAAATTTTTAACAGTTAATTATCATGTACATGCACATTGACCGACATTGTTTTTACTTCCTAAGGTGCTCAAAATAATAGTAGCCTAATATGCAAAAAACGTTGAACAAAATTGTAAAAATTGTATGTTATTCGTTATTCATTTAAAAACTTTATGGTCCAACAGATTACATTGACAAAATGTCAGTAGCTAAAACCACCTTACAACTATAAGTGTGTAAAGTTTCATTTTCGTAACTTTCACCAATCCTATGAAAAATAGCAGATTTAACATTGGCGGGATACAAAGTACAGTCTCATCTTAAGACATCCAGGTATTGGGCTATCAATAACGGAAGGTAATATTGAGAGAATGAATTGTAGGGGGAGGCCAAGGTTAGAATATATAAAAGCAAATTACAAAAGATGTCGGGTGTTACAGGTATGTAGATATGAAACGACTTGCGCAAAATAGAACAGCTTGGAGAACTGCATCAAACCAGTCGAGAGACTGATAACAAAAAAAACTTTAATAAAGTATACTTTTTCTTTTAAAATGCATGCCGCAATCTTAAAAAAGAGATTTTTTTCTACGAGAGCACAGCTTCCCGAAGAATTTCTGCCGACGTGTTGCCTACCTATCATGTTGAGCATAAAAAATGTAGTAAATGAGTAATCTAAAAATAAATTGTAGAAACTGTTTTTGAGAAAACTGCAAAAAGTGAATACGAATAAACTATTACTTAGAGTTAACCGATTTTGATCTAATTGTTCGGGTCCTTTAGTAGTCCCTAACTTAAGTTTCAAATTTGAATTTCGTACAATATTCCGTTCTTGAAATATTTTGTTCACACACACACACACACACTCGCGCGCGCACGCACACACACACACACACACGCACACACACACACACACACACACACATCCAGCGCCAACTCGATTTCGAAAAATCGCAATGAAATCAAGACTTTCCTTCTTATAATATATTCACAGGCAAGAGAAACTAAAAATCTTGGGTGAAACACTCACACGACTCTCTCTCTTACCAATGTCAATAATTAAAAATATTACTTATGTCATTATTGTTTTTTGTCTTTCTATCTCTACTGGTTTGATGCAGTTCTCCAAGCTGTATTATCTTGCGCAAGTAGTTTCATGTCTACATACCGGTAACACCCTACATCTTTTGTAATTTGCTTTATGTATTGGTTTAACCTTTGCCTCCCCCTACAATTCACTCCCTCAATATTACCCTCTATTATTGATAGACCAATACCTGGGTGTCCTACGATATGCCCCACTAGTCTATCCCTTCTTCTGGTAAGATGTTTCCATATACTTCTTTCATTCACTCATCTGAGAACCTCGAAATTACTCATTTTGTCCACCCACCTCATCTTTAACATTTTCCTACAACACCACATTTCAAAAGCTTCAATCCTCTTCCTTTCTGCAGTCCCTATCACCCACGTTTTGCTTTCGTATAATGCTACACTCCAAACATAGTGTTTTAAGAAATTTTTCCTAATCTGTAAATCAATGTTTGTAGTCAGTAAGCTATTTTTCATTTCAAAGGTCCTTCTAGTTTGAGTAATCGTACTTTTGATATCACTTGTGTTTCTACCATGTTTTGTTAATTTACTCCCTGGATAGTATAAATCCCCAACTTCCCGTATGTTTTCGTTACCTACTTTTAAATTTTCTATCTCTTCTAAATCATTCTTGCTACTGCACAACACTTTTGTTTTGTTCTTGTTAATTTCATGAAGTAATATCCTTTCTCATAATCTCATCCATTCCATTAAGTTATCCTGTAGTTCGTTCTTTGTCTCAGCAAATACTACAATATCATCGGCGAGTGAATAATGTAAAATAAAAAAATAATTAATTTAATTTGAATCATGAGTGAATGACGTAATATGGGTAGTACATGGATAGAACAAATGGGAGAGTAAACCAATGAAATAAGATCAATGATAAAAATAGTGAGATTTTCATTTGTGTCGCTAAAAAGATTTCTGTACCTAAACAACAACATTGGGTTGTTGTTTAGGTCTAGCCAAAAGGCTGGTTGGTATCTCTAGAGGGTTTACTAAGTAAAACGAGGAGCAAAGTGGTTTATCTTGCCTTCCTCACAGAGGACAATAATATGCTTATCAGCGTGTCAGGACCTCTGAAAACCATCTACTTTCCACCCTGCAAATGACACCTTCAATTCATTCACCACAGGGTCTGGCTGTTGCACCACCTTCAACTTTACCGGTGGGCATATAGTTACTTTAATATGAACTAAAAAAATAATTAAAAAGAAGTTGGGCGCCATCTCTATCAGCAGAGCATGAGAAAAATAAATAAATAAGACTATATCTCCTTACTTTAAACCAAATATTTAATGAATAAACTACTAACTAAATTAACTTACTACTAACAGAATAATCCTTAACCTATATAAAAATGTAGCCAACCTTTATTCTTCCGCGACTTTAATTCAAAAACAAAAAACTTAACACACCCTTAATAAATACGAAATGAATTTACCTGGAATATTTTCCCCCTTTCTTCTTCTTCTCCTCGTTCTCCTACTCACTTCTTCAAAAACTGACCTTCTTAATAAACTCCTCTGTTCCACTCTTAAGTTCCACGGGAACTGATTGTGAATTTCCTGGGTCCGAACCAGGTAACTTCTGGTTGACAAGCCTCCCTCTCCCACCAATCGTTCAACCAACCTGGAGGGCCAACGGAAAAGGAGAACTACCCCAATGATTGGCTGAAAGTTGGTAGGTGGAAGAAAGGCCTAAAAACACAGAGGGAGAAATACACTCGTCTTAACAATATCAAATGAATGACAGTTGGCTATAATTATAACTTATTGTCTAACTACTATTCTAATGTAACTTTTTTTTATCCGAGGCGGCGAGAAAAACTCATGTTCACTCCCTCACGATGGGGGAAGTAGTGTTGGACTCAATTGAGGCGTCCTCGTCAAGCCCCAAGGAGGCCGCAACCGCCTACGAACCAAAAAGCCACCGCCTGGCCACTTGATCCGGCATCAGCAAAGAAACCTCCTCCTCTCTCGGAACTATTTACATAATACTACGAGGGAAATGATGGATTAAAAAGTTTACACACTGTCAGCGGGGCGTGGAAGGGAACCGTAGCCTAATTCCCCTTTCCCTGTCACTGACCAACACTCACTCTCTCACTTTCATTCATCTCTTTCATCACCAGCTCAGGAAATTAGTGTGCCTACCTTCTTAGATCGGGACAGGATTGATTAACTGTGGGAGAGGGTGATCCTGCTGATCTCCAGATGTCTCCTCCCTCCGCAGTCTCCCAATGACCCTCTTCGCGAACTGAACAACCAACTTCCAGCTCTCCTCATTCCGCAGCATTGCTGACCCTACTTTCTCTGGGATCCACTGTGCAACACCTATCTTCTCAGATGCCTCCAGTCTGTCGAGGCCAAAATAGGGACCTTTCCAAAATATGCGTAATGGACTCCTCCTCTTAACTGTCGCACAGTCAACATTTCGGTACTTCACTTAGTTTGAACCTAGTCAAATATGCCCCAAAGCAACCATGCCCTGTTAGCAACTGCATGAGTTCGCGGGTGTTATCACCAAATATCCTTCTTACCCACACCTCGACATTTGGAATGAACCTCCTTGTCCACTTCCCGACTTCACTTCATCTTCTCTGCCACCTGTTGAGTAATCTATTCCAACATTTCTCTTTATCAGCACCAGCTCGCTGCTCTTTACTCCTGCACGCCACTAGATCCCATGAGGCATCCCCGATATTACCAGGGCTGCCTCAGTAGATACAGTTCTGTAAGCATTACATATTTGCAGAGCCAGTTTCCGCTGCTTCCTTAGATGCCTACCTCTGTAACTTTCAAATTTTAGGGCTCTGCTCCACGCAGGTACACCATACAATACGACTGATGTTGCCACTGCCGCCAACATCAATCTCTTTGCTTGCCTTGGGCTTTCAATTCTAATGTAACTTACTCTAACAATGGGGGTTTTTCCCAGGCATTATCTAATGGGTTGTTACTGAGTAATGGAAGTTATAGTAATTAGGAAATTCCATAACTTCCATTGTTTGTAAAATTGTACTTTTACAACGGTACACTGTATAATGAAAGGAAACTCATTACTCTCAGAGGATATAAGTCTGTTGTTTAGGTCAACAGCCGAAAGGCTGGTTTGAACCTCTAGAGGTTTTACTAAGTAAAATGAGGAGTGAGATGGTTTACCATTGCCTTCCTCACTGAATAGAAAAGTACGCTTATCAGCATGCCGGGCCCTCTGAAAAGCACATATTTTCCACTCTGTAAAAGACACCTTCACTTCATTCACCACAGGGTCTGGCTGTACAATGAAATTCATTACTTTCAGAGGAGATAACTCTGATTGGTGTCTTTTACACCTCTACCTCTTCTGTTCTTAAATGATTCAGTCATTTAATTGGCTGACCATGTGATAAGAAACAGAACTATTTATTTTAGCCCTGCAACGAACAGATTTAGTGTAAATAATTTGACACTCCACCTGTCTGTTATGGGCAGATATAAGTCTGATTAGTGTCTTTTACATTTCTAACTCTTCTGTTCTTAAATGCTTCATTCATATAATTGGCTGACCATGTATGTGATTAGAAACAAAACCATTTTTTTATCCCTGGAACTAGCAGATCGAGTGCAAATAATTTAGTACTCTACTTGCCTGTTATGGACAAAACAACCCAATAATCAGATTTAACGTAGTAGTACGATTTATCAAAATACAAACAAACCTTAAAAAAATGCGTATTTGAACAAACCAAACAGAGAATATATTGAGGTATCATGAAAACGAAACAAAAAAAAAACACTAGAGAATATAGTATAGTGTATTTGACGTACACGTGAAATTTGATTGAGCACCTGTCATCTGATAGCAATAACAATGGAAATTTCAACTACCAAATACTTGTCAGAAAGAAGTTGTCGGTTTTGATAGATGTTGATGTAAAACGACTGTAGATTTAGCTATTTTATTGTAATACTGAAAGACAGAACAACAAACACGATCAACTAAAAAGTTTTATACATAATATACTAAGAAGAATTTTAAAGAAAGTTAAAAAAGCGAATCTTTTATCACGCGAGTTACTTTTTTCTTATTCGTATTTTTATTTTCATACCGTAAGTTTGAAAATATTGGTGGAGAGCATGGATATTCAGATGGGTATTCTCAATCTATAATGTATTGAACTCTGTTTTGTTTTTTTATAATATAAATTTCTTCACCGCAGAAGAAGATATTCGTATTTGAAATTTCTCTGTTGTGATTGGATTATTAGGTTAGTGTTTTTATTAAGTTATTTTGTATTATGTATATATAATATTTTCACAATTTTTTTTTGTAGTGTTCACTTTTTTACTTTCTCTTATCTATATGAATATATAGGAAGGAAAGTATTGTTTTCATTTAGATTTTTCGAAATTGAGTTTTCACCGGATCTACACGTTTTCAGACTCCCTGAACCCAAAAAACATGTTTCTAGCATTTGGTCTTTGTGTTTATGTGAACAAAATATCTCAGGAACGGAACATCGTATGAAGTTGAAACTTGAAAATTAAGTTAGATACTAATACCGGACTCGACACGAACATTTTCATCAAAATCGGTCAACCGGAAGTAGTAGTATATTCGTGTCATTTTTCACTTTTTTGCAATTTCTCAAAAACGGCTTCTACGATTTTTTTAAAAATCGCCTCATTTACTACAATTTTTATGTTCTATAAGATAGGATAGGTGTCATGTCTGCTGAAATTTTTGGAGAGCCTGTGCTCTCGTAGATAAAACTAATTTTTTAAAGATTTCAGCCTTAATATGAATTTTAGCGCAAAAGTGTATAATTAAAGTTGTAGAACATTTAAAAATCTATAACTTTTATTTAAAACATTTTTTTGTATAACGCTTAGTTTAGCGGTAATTAGTGATTTTCCGTTTGCTTTTCATGAAAATCTGTAAAAAAATCGTTTTTTTAAGATTTCGGCCGTAGTATCCATTCACGACAAAAATGCATATAATTTATACAACGGAAATTAAAATATCGACAACTTTTAATTCGGGAATTTTTCTGTAAAGAGCCTAGTTTAGCGTGAAAGAATGATTTTCCGTATTATTAAGCCAAAGTAAGGTTGGGTTTAATTTTGCATCATTCATTCATGATTACAATAAGGTTATGTTTTTTGTTTATTTCTAATGTTTTATTACTAATATTAGATATTATTATTATTATTTTTATTATTATTATTATTATTATTATTATTATTATTATTCTTCTTCTTCTTCTTCTTCTTCTTCTTCTTCTTCTTCTTCTTCTTCTTCTTCATTATTTGCATTGGCAAAAGAAAGTCGTGTGAGTGTTTCACACCAGATTTTAAAAAAAGGCCTTGATCGGTGGCAAAAAGCCAAAAACTATTCGTGATTTCTGTACCTACTGTTTAAGAGGAATCGAATAACGTAACTTTTGTTTCCAAATTCGAAATTTGTTTCTTGACTTTCGGTTGTGGACCACGTCGAAACCAGAAGTTCAATCTAAATGATTTTTTTGTTGCCTGAATGGGATTTATGCGGTCTTGGGTTAGAATCCCATTCAGGCACGGCATATTTTCATACGTTACAAAAAATCATTTCATCCTTCACCGTCTGCATCAGCAGTAATTGCAGAACAGTCGGATGTTAAACAAAAAAAAAAATTTTATTTACTCTTTAAGAGAATGCCAAATTCCGACTTCTTGATTTCTTAATTTCTTGATTTCTTGTTTTGGGCTACTTCCGGTTGAAACTAAAATTTAAAACCCGATCCAGACCCACTAATTTATTTTGTAGATTATGAATCTGACAATCGTTTGTAGTTTCTGATATCAAGGTGTAAAAAAAATAAATTAAACAATAATTTAACACTCCACACCGGGCTCTTATGGACGAAATAATTTATTGACAAATTAATAATTACAATTAATGATTTAACTTAGTCTGCTAACAAATATAGTGATTTCTGTATCTACTCTTTTAGAGAATTTGAATGACATTATTTTTGTTTTCAAATTTCAACTTTGATTTTTTGACTTCTTAAATGGGCTACTTCCGGTCGAAACCGGAACTTCTAACCCAATCTAGGCCCACTAACCTTTTATCTAGATTACGAATCCAAAGACCTTTTTTTGTAGTTTCTGATATTGGGTCGTAACGGGTTAGACTGACAGAAAAAAGATAGAACAGAAAAAAGAAAAAAAATAGAAGAGAAATAAACATAGAAAATTGGTTGACGAATTGTGATGAAAATGTGCGTATCGTTTGAACGGTATTCCGTTCTTGAGATTTTCTTTTACACACACAGACCAATCGGTAAAAATAAGTATTTTTTTTGGGTCAAGGGGTCCTGAAAACTTGTATTTACGTTGAAAAATCAACATGAAAATATAATTATCCATTCCTGTATTATTTCATGAAAGACAAGAGTAAAATATTCCTTAAATGAGACGATGCGTCTCATGGCTGTTGGCAATTTTTAAAAAGGCTTCCTTTGATCTTTGGCAAAAAAATTAGTGATTTCTGTTTCTACTCTTTAAAGAGAAATGGAATGGCACTATTTTTATTTCCAAATTCAGACTTTGATTTTTTGACTTAGGGTTTTAGACTACTTTTGATCGAAACCAGAACTTCAAACCCAATGATTTCTGTATCTATTCTTTAAAAGGTATCGAATGATAATATTTTTGTTTCGAAATTCCGACTTTGATTTCTTGACTTCCGGTTGAAACCGGAACTCCAAACCAAATTAAGACTCAGTGTGATTGTTGTTTAGGTCATCAGCCAAAAGGCTGGTTTGAACCTCTAGAGGCTTTAAAACGACGCCTCTAAGTAAAACGAGGAGTGCGGTGTTTTTACAATTGCCTTCCTTAATAAGTGGATAAAGTGTGCTTATCAGCATGCCAGGCCCTCTTTAAAGCATGTACTTTCCACCCTGCCAATGACACCTTCACTTCATTCACCACAGGGTCTGACTGTATAATGAAATTCATTACTCTCAGAAGAGATAATTATGACTAGTGTCTTTTACACCTCTATCTCTTCTGTTCTTAAATGCTTCAGTTATAGCATGTATAATTTGCTGACCATGTGATGAGAAAGCCTTTTGTAGCCCTGGAACTAACAGATGAGGTGCAAATAATTTAACACTCCACCAGGCTGTTATGGGTAAAATAATTTATTGACAAAATAAATAATTACAATTAATGATTTAACTTAGCTAACTAACAAATATAGTGATTTCTGTATCTACTCTTTAAGAGAAATCAGGTTACAGTATTCTGTTTCCAAATTCCGACTTTGATTTCTTGACTCCCGGCTTAGAGCTTCTTCCGGTCGAAACCGAAACTTCAAACCCAATGATTTTGTATTTACTCTTTAAGAGGAATCGAATGACACTATTTTTGTTTCCAAATTCCGACTTTAATTTCTTGACTTCCGGTTTTGAGCCACTTCCGGTCGAAACCGGAACTTCAAACCCAATGATTTTGTATTTACTCTTTAAGAGGAATCGAATGACACTATTTTTGTTTCCAAATTCCGACTTTAATTTCTTGACTTCCGGTTTTGAGCCACTTCCGGTCGAAACCGGAACTTCAAACCCAATGATTTCTGTATCTACTCTTTAAGAGGAATGGAATGACACTATTATTGTTTCCAAATAATTTCTTGACTTCTGGTTTTTGGGCTACTTTCGGTTGAAACCGGAACTTGAAACCCAATGATTTACTCTTTATTACTTCGGATTTACTCTTTATGAGGAATCGAATGACACTAACTTTGTTTCCAAATTCCGACTTAGGTTTTTTGAATTCTGGTTTTGGGATACTTCCGGGGGAAACCAGAACTTCAAACCTAAACCAGACCCAGTAGCTATATTTGTGTAGATTACGAATCCAATAAACGTTTGTTGCTATCTCTTGTATTTTTTGACTTCTGGTTTTGGGCCACTTCCGGCCGAAACCGGAAATTAAAATCCAATGATTTCTATATCTACTGTTTAAGAGGAATTGAATGACACTATTTTTATTTACAAATTTGATTTCTTGACTTCCGATCAAAACCGAAACTTCAAACCAATCCAGGGTTACTAACATTTTGTTTCAATTACGAATCCGAAAACCGTTTGTTGTTATCTCTTGTAGTTTCTGACTTTGATTTCTTGACTTCCTGTTTTGGGTCACTTTCGATCAAATTGGAATTTTAAACCCAATTTAAGCCCTCTGCTTTTTTATGGAGATTACGAATTCAAAAACCTTATGTTGTTATCTCGTATAGTTTAAGATATCTAAATGTGATGGGCGCACAAAGGAAATAAATGTCAATTTTAAAAATTGTCACGAATGTAAATTGAAAATTCAACCTAAACTATGAACAACTCTGTAAAACAAATTTAAAAATAATTGTATAGCCTATTATATGTACATAAATATCCGATTTCAATGACGATTGTACGGTGATAATGCAGTTAAAATTTTATATACTATACCATTACAAAAATAAAACATATTTTCAATTTGATCTAGCATGTGACATAGACATGCAAATTTTACAATATGGGGTAAACAGTACAACCAAGCGTGATGCTTAACTCTGTTTGTAAACTTATTGTTTTGTACATAATTTAAGTTATCTTTGTTTTCACAGTCAGAGTTTAGTTCGTTCATACAATCTACTCTTATTTTACATTTCATATTTGAATGACTAACTTAACAATCTTATTTCTGCTTTTCTCTTAAAACTACACCGAAATTATTTTTAAATTTTTTTTAATAGAATTCATGAATTTTGTTGTAATTAAAACACTGTATTTTTTATAGTAGCTAGTTGAAGTGAAGATACGTCAAATTTCTACCGTGCTTAACAACTTAAATTATCGACTACAATGTTGTTAAATGTAAGTACTGAAAATATATAGTATATACTTATTTTGGTTTTTAAGTAGATATTTCTTATTACGTCCTTTTGCCTGTATAAATATGTAGGAAGGAAAGTAGGCTATTGTTTTCATGTCGATATTTTGAAATCGAGTTTTCACCGGATCAACATGTTTTCAGATCCCATGAACCGGAAAAACATGTTAGCGATTGGTGTGTGTGTGTGTGTGTGTGTATGTGTGTGTGTGAACAGAATATCTTAAAACGGAACATCGTACGAACTTGAAACTTGAAACTTAAGATAGATATTACTAGATACTACTAGAGGACCCGACACGAAAATTTTCCTAAAATTCGGTCAACCGGAAGTAGTAGTTTATTCGTGTCATTTTTCACTTTTTTGCGATTGTCTCAGAAATGGCTCCTACGATATTTTTTTTTAAAATCAACTAATTAAATTTTTATGCTCTACAAGACATAGTAGGCGCCATGTCTGTTGAAATTCTTTGGGAGACTGTTTTCTCGTAAAACATTTTTGTTTTTAAGATTGTCATTAAAATATGTAAACTTGCGCTAAAATATGCATTTTAGCGCAAAAATTTTTATAATAAAAGTTGTAGAGAATTTAAAATCCTACAACTTTTATTTCAATTTTTTTTGCATAACGTTTAGTTTAGCGGTAGTTATCGATTTTTCACGAAAATGTGTAAAAAAATTTATTTTTTTAAGATTTCAGCCTTAGTAGTCTATGTATGCATTTTACGACAAAAGTGTATATAATCAAATTTATAGGAAATTAAAGGATCTACAACTTTTACTTAGAGAATCTTTCTCTACAGAGCCTAGTTTAGCGTGAAAGAGTGATTTTCCGTATTTTTAAGCCAAACCTGAGGTTGATTTTCATTTTGCATCTTTCACTCATGATTAAAATAAGGTTATGATTTTTGAGGTTAGTTTTTTGTTTATTTCTAATATTTTATTACTAATGTTAGGTTATATTGTTAATTATTTGCATTGGCAAGAGAAAGTCGTGTGAGTATTTCACATCGGATTTTTTTTTTTTTTTTACTTTTACAGAGGTTTCCGGTTATAACGCCGTTGGTTATTCCGTGCGTTCGGATACAACACGGGTTGAATTATGTCCCCGCATAATTTTTTTACAGAATTTAAAAATATAGTAGGGAAGACCGGGGCATGTTTTCCCACTTTAAAAAAATTTCTTCGTGTAATTTTTACTTTCTCTTGCCTGTATCAATTATACAGAGTGTTTCAGTTAGTGTATCGGCGCTTTCTGAGCTCATTGTACTAGTAAAAATAATGAAAAAAGTTCAGAGAAACATAGGTCCGGAAGTGTGTAGGTAACGAATTACGGCTAGCGAAAAATTTTGCCAAGAATTTGGAACCCTGGGTGAAATGAAGATTTATTGAAATTCTAGGAAAGTAACGTTAGGAACACGAATGAAATTGTTTCTTATAATTTTTGAGCTGCTGAATCAAATAAAACAGTTTCCAGAACTGTATATCTCTTAGTTTCTAAGATATTTTACGTCAAACTCAAAAAATAAGTCGAAAAACACAATTTTTTACGTTTAACGTACTATAACTTTGTTAAATAGTAAATAAACACAAAAATTTAAACAAAACTTGTAGAGAATTTAATTATGAGAAAATTGGTGTAAATAAAGTCATTAAGATACAAGTAATAGTTATAATAGTTCCAGGGCAATAAAAAATTATTTTCTTTTATCACATAATTAGCGAATTATATGACTGAAGCATTTAAGAACAGAAGAGGAAGAGGTGTAAAAGACACCAGTCAAAGATAGCTTCTCTGAGGTTAATGAATGTCATTATACAGCCAGACACTGTGGTGAATGAAGTGAAGGTGTCATTTGCAGGTTGCAGAGTAGGTGCTTTTCGGAGAGCCTGCATACTGATAAGGACAAGCTACTTTTGTACTCAGTGAGGAAAGCAATGGTAAACCACCTCACTTCTCGTTTTACTTAGTAAAATCTCTAGAGGTTCAAACCAGCCTTTCGGCTGTTGACCTAAACAACAACAAATAATAAATACTAAATATTTATTCTATCAGAACACTTAATTCTAACAGAACACTTTTGTGTGAAACGCCTTCAAACGAGAAGTTAGGCATACCCGTAATTTTATTGACAACGGAAGAGAACCAGATTTTTCAAGGGGATAAAGGAAATACATTTTCGATTTTTTATTTCAAATTCTTCTTCTTCTCTTCACGGGTTAGGAATTTTTACTTGTTCCGGTACTCATCTTTTCTTCGGCCTGGCAATATTTCTACTTCCCACTGGTTTGTATTTTCTCGCTACACTAGGCAAGCGGTTTTCTGGCATTCTAATTAAATGATCTAGGCGTAACCTTAGGGCGCAATACAATTTTTTTCGTTGAGTGAAAAAAATCCCAATTCTTAATTAGCCTATTTCAAATTATAGAGATTTAAATAAGAGAAGTCCGAATGTACCTACGTAGGAGAAAATTTAACGTTTAAATATCTGATACCATTAATTTATAATGTAGAACATGGTACGTAGTGATTGTTATGGTATGACTGTTAAAAGTGGTGGTGTTGTCTACTTTTTTGTAGGTTATTGACCAAACAGCGAACTTCCATTATGTAAAGTCTGTAATATAGTACAGAGAGTTTATATCGTAATCGCTTTTGTGATGAAGTACATGTGCCTATACAATTCTAATCCTAGCCGTGGCGCATGCGCTGATCGCGAAGTAACTATAGTTTTTACTTTCTCTTGCCTATGAGAATATAATATATAGGAAGGAAAGTATTGTTTTCATGTCGTTTTTTCGAAATCAAGTTTTCACCGGATCTACGCGTTTTCAGACCCCCTGAACCAAAAAAACATGTTTTTAGCGATTGGTCTGTGTGTGTGTGTGTGTGTGTGTGTGTGTGTGTGTGTGTGTGTGTGTGTGTGTGTGAACAGAATATCTCAAGAACGGAACATCGTACGAACTTGAAACTTAAAACTTAAGTTAGACACAGTACTTAAGTCAGATACAGTAGACCACTAACGGACCTGACACAAACATTTTTATTAAAATTGGTCAACCGGAAGTAGTAGTTTATTCGTGTAATTTTTCACTTTTTTACGATTTTCTCAAAAACTGGTCCTACGATTTTTTTAAAAAATCGCCACGTTTACTAAATTTTTTATGCTTTACAAAATAGCGTAGGCGTAATGTCTGCTGAAAATCTTGGAGCGGCTGTTTTTACGTAAAAACATTGTTTTTTTTTTAAGATTGCAGCTTTAATATGCATTTTAGCGCAAAAATTTATATAATAAAAGTTGTCGACAATTTAAAATCCTACGTTTATTTGAAATATTTTTGTATAGCGGTAATTAGCAAATTTCTGTTTGTTTTTACGAAAACGTGTAAAAAATGGTTTTTTACGATTTCAGCCTTAGCATGCATTTTATGACACAAGTGATAATCAAATTTATAGGAAATTAAAGGATCACAACTTTTATTTAGCACATTTTCTCTACAGAGCATAGTTTAGCGTGAAAGAGTGATTTCCGTATTTTAAGCCAACCTGAGGTCAATTTTCATTTTGCGTCTTTCACTCATGATTAAAATTAGGTTATGTTTTTTGAGGTTAGTTTTTCGTTTATTTCTAATGTTTCATTACTAATATTAGGTTATATTGTTCATTATTTGCATTGACAAGAGAAAGTCGTGTGAGTGTTTCACACCAGATTTTTTAAAAATCCTAATGCTTGTACGTTGCAATCTATTCGATTCAGAACAATAAGCGACGCCTTGACCCAATGAGATGAGAATGAGGTATATGACGTGTAAATGAGGTGTAGTATTGTACAAACCCAGGTCGACCATTACTGAGAGAGTATGGTTATAGTAGGTACGTAAAATGAAAGATGAAGCCTGTGTTTGGAACCGCATATCTCACAAAGTAAAAAAATCCCGGTGTGAAACACTCACACAACTTTCTCATGCCAATGCAAGTAATTAACAATAAACCTAACATTAGTAATAAAACATTAGAAACAAACAAAAAACTTACCTCAATTAACATAACCTCATTTGAATCATTAGTGAAAGAAGCAAAATTAAAATCAACCTCAGTTCGGCTTAAAAATACGGAAAATCACTTTCACGCAAAACTAGGCACTGTAGAGAAAAATGCTTTAAATAATAATTGTACATCTTTTAATTTCCTATAAATTTCATTAGGCTATACTTTTTTGCCGTAAAATGCTTAATAAGGTTGAAATCTTTAAAAAAATCAATTTTTTTTACACGATTTCGTGGAAGAAAACAGAAAATCGCTAATTACCGCTAAACTAAGCGTTATACAAAACAATGTTTGAAATAAAAGTTGTAGGATTTTAAAATCTCTACAACTTTTATTATAAATATTTTTGCGCTAAAATGCATATTAAAGCCGTTATCTTAAAAAAACCGTTTTTTACGAGAAAACAGCCTTCCCAAGAATTTCAGCAGACATGGCGCCTACCATATCTTGTAGAGTGTAAAAAGCTTAGTAAAGGAGGCAATTTTTAAAAAAATCTAAGGAGCCGTTTTTTTTTGATAAAATAACAAAAAATATACAGAAAAAATATGTAGGTATGTGTTAAAAATATTTCCTAACCGATTTACTATAGTTTACTTCGTTAATTTATTCAGTTTTGAAATTCTGTATTTTTTCCTTTATTTTTATGATCTTATTGATTGTACTCTACAATTGTAATAAATTAGTTTTTTTTTAAATCAATGTTTATGTTAGCCTTTATTAACTTGTTAAACATTTATGTTATATCGCATTGTAGCAGTACAGTGTATCAAATTACTGTATTTAGCTTACTTTATTATCCGAAATATTTGATTATCAAAACCGCTCTGGTCCCAATTAGTTCGGATAACTGACGCTCCACTGTAATTCTTAGTAATGTCCTTTATTAATTGCCCTTTGTTTAGTGTTATGTTGTCTGTTAGGAATATAACTAAAAGAAGCCATTTTCATTATAAATAATTATAAATGAAACGTAAGCAATTTGTACCCCTAAATTATAAATTTCTAAGACTTTCCTTAATTTTACTAACAACGTCTTACCTTTCACCTGTTTTTCAGGATTTGCAAGTAATTTATAAGGACATCCTTATTTAATTGTAATATTAAGAAATTGCTAAAAGAAATAAGAAATTGTTATTTGTTAAAAAATTGCTCGAAATATTATATAATTATAATATTATATAAAAGATTTTATGCAGATTACGAAATTTTAAAAGTGATATCTAATAAGTGGTGCTATCTAACGGCAATTAATGGAAACAAATCTAATCCATTTTAAGATTATAAGGCTAAAAGTAGTATTACATATCGACTACAAAAAATAAAATTTCAAACAAGTTTATGTTAAATACTGTAACACCTAAGCTTAGATTCTTTCGGGATCTGGGTATGATAAATATCAAATATACTTTAACTTATAACAATTAATAATTTATTTACAAAATTAATTATTAAACATGGCCTACTAACAATTACAATATGATTACTTCGAATAAATTAATTACAAAATTTAAGTTTAAACTTATCTTGAGTAACATTAGAATACCGTCCTTTTAGAAATAAAAAAGTCTGGTATAAAACTTGTACACGACTTTCTTTTGCCAATGTAGATAATGAACAATATAATCTTTTTTTTAATCATGAGTGAACATTGTAAAATGAAAAACCATAACCTAATTTTGATCATGGGTGAAAGACAAAATGAATCACCTCTTTTGACTTAAAAATACGGGAAATCATTAAAGGCCTATTCCCACAGCGTTAATTTACTAGCTGCTAGTACTAGCAGCTTATTAGTAACTAGCAACGTTTCCAAACGTTCAAACCGAGATAGTTTACGATTAAGCCTATCACGCGGAGGACGTATACTACTGTCCTACTTATATCGGCCAACCCGAAAGCACAAGACATGTATCAAGCGTGTAACTCAAAATGTAACCACCACAAACACTTAAATAATAAAATTCAGTTCTTGACCCGTCACGTTAAATAAGTAAGGAGTAATGTAATTATTTAAAGAAAGTGAATTGTTTAAAATTTAATTGCAATTTAACATAACTTTACTAAAAATAATGAAATATGAAAACCCTAAAAATACAATAACATTTTGAAATTACAGTAAAACTAGTATTACTCACGATAATAAGCTCGCATCGACGGAACTCACGGACTAACTAGTCTATCATTACAAATGTCAGAGTGTAGTAATATTCAGTTTACTGCTGATGACCAAAAGGCTCCACCAGACAGGTGGAGTGTCAAATTATTTACACTCAATCTGTTAGTTGCAGGGCTAAAATAAATAGTTCTGTTTCTTATCACATGGTCAGCCAATTAAATGACTGAATCATTTAAAAACAGAAGAGGTAGAGGTGTAAAATACACTAATCAGAGTTATCTCGTCTGAAAGTAATGGATTTCATTATACAGCCAGACCCTGTGGTGAATGAAGTGAAAGTGTCATTTGCAGAGTGGAAAATATATGCTTTTCAGAGGGCCCGGAAAGATTATGGGCAAACGATCGGTTGGAAGAAGAAGAACCTCCTGGCTACGGAACCTGCGAGAGTGGTTTAATTTGTCATCCATCGACCTATTTAGAGCTGCAGTTTCCAAGGTCAGGATTGCCATGATGCTAGCACACCTTCGTAATGGAGATGCTACATGAAGAAGAGAAGAGGGCCCGGCATGCTGATAAGCGTACTTTTCCACTCAGTGAGGAAGGCAATTGTAAACCACCTCACTCTTCGTTTTACTTAGTAAAACCTCTACAGGTTCAAACCAGCCTTTCGGCTGATGACCTAAACAACAACAACGACTAAAAAGGATAGTAAATATAGCTTAGGCCTAGTATTATGGCTTATTTAGTATGAATGTTTATTATATAGAATAATTATTAAGAATCAATAAATAATACAATGGGTTGTTTATAAAACGACATAGTTGTAAACATAATAAATCAATGTAAGAGTAAAACTACCACATGATGTCATGATTAGAGCTGTCGCTATGATGTATTTAGAAAAGCACATATAGTAGCACTTCCATCCCCCGCATAGTCCAGTCTTACTCTCGCAGACGATCGTCAACTTATATTGCGTCTAGCGCAAGTCAATTACGTGAAATTATCTCCCGTACTAATCATCTAATTATCTCCCGTAGCGCGAGTAAGCAACGTTTAAACCGAGCTAGTTTGCTAGCTGCTAGTAAATCAGTGAATTTTTTCTCCCCTACTAGGGCTAGTAAGCAACGTTTTAACAGAGTTAGTTTACCATCTACTAGTACTATCAGCTTATTAATAACTAGCGACGTTTCCAAACGTTCACACTGAGTAGTTTACTAGCGCTAGTAAATCACGTGACCTTTCTTCCCCTACTAGCGCTAGTAAGCAACGTTTTAACTGAGTTAGTTTACCATCTGCTAGTACTAGCAGCTTATTAGTAACTAGCAATGTTTCCAAACGTTCACACGGAGTAGTTTACTAGCGCTAGTAAATCAAGTGACCTTTTCTCCCCAACTAGCGCAAGTAAAATCAAACACTTTCAAAGTCACTAGTGCGCTAGTAAATACTAGTGCTTTAACTAAAACTAGTTGCTAGTTGTTTATTTGAATAATCCTTAACTGACGATAAACTAGGTTCCTCCTAAATTAGAAAAGTAAGGTTGAATTTCTTCTTGGCTGGGGTATGGTAACCTTGCATGAAGATTTCTGATCCTCTAGATTTGGGGGTTGTACGTCAACATACCATTTGCCTATGGTAAAAAAAGTAAGTAAAAGAAGTCTTATTCAAGTCCACAACTTAGCCGCAGAATCAGACCGGAAATAATATTATTTAATGTTAAAATTGTTTAAAAAAAATTGAAGTAGTTTTTTGTTTTGTTTTAGGTTAAAAAGAAGATGTTTGCGGACGAAGAGACGAAAGAAGAGGGGAAGTCTAGCGGTAGTGTTTACAATTCAAAGAAATTTGAAATGTTAGCCAGAGCGTTACAATTTTCAGTTAAAAGAAGTGACCGTAGTAATTCATCTTCAACAAATAGCGGAATAGGAGGAGGTGGTGGTGGTGGTGGAGGTGGCGGAGGCGGGGGTGGAGGCGGTAACGGCAAAAGTTTATCGTTGAGTGGTAATTATCTATTCAATCAATTTTTTATTTAAATTAAAAATTCATTTTTATAAATTGATAAAGTTTTCCGAGGTGTTGGCTGCCTCAGTCCTAATCTATGCAAATGAGTCTTGGGTTAGTACCAGATCACAGGAGAGTATAGTACAGGCGGCAGAGCTGCGATTCCTGCGAAGAACAAAGGGTTGCAGTCGTAGGGACCAACTAAGAAATGAGGACATAAGAACGGAATCGGATGTTTACAACCTGAATGGGAAGATTACAGAATATCGAAATCGATAAAGGGAGCATGTAGAGAGGATTCCTGAGAAAAGAATCCTCCTCAGTGTTTTGCAATACAGACCGGTAAGGAAGAGAGATTTGGAAGGCCACGGATAAGATGGCAATGATTTAATAGTTTGTCGCTGTTGTGAGTCGGAACAGGTGAAAGCCTAATCCCTGACTGTGAGAAGAAGAAGAATTTATTTTTCTACGTCATGCTTGGCAAAATTTTATAAACTATAACATTTTTAGCACTACACTTTACAGCGTTTTGAAATTTAGAATATGGTTAATGGAATTTCTTCTTTTTCTTTGTCACTTCACGGGTTAGGCAGTAGTGCCTGTTCCGGAAACCACCTTTCCCATCGGTGCCACGGAACTGTGGACACATTGTAGTAAACTAGCATCGTAGGATAGGCCGTTAGTCAGTACTTCCCTATAATTCGTGGACCTATAGGGCAAGAGAAAAAAGTAGATGAACTCATAAACCTCTAAAACACTGCTCCACACAGATATGTTTGCTATTCCTGACACTATAAGGTTAAAGCGGTTTTGAAAAAAAAACGAGATGAGAAAACTTGGAAATAGATGTATTTTGTTAAACCAGAAGGTAAAAGACCTCTTTGCGGACCGGGATGAAGATGGGGAGATGTATCAGGAATTTGATATATATGGTGAGACAACAAAAGGTAAGTGATGGGATTGTTAATAAAGATTCAGTAAATTAAATGTTGAAGATGCACGTAGAGAGAAAGCCTGAGGGAAGAATCCCCCTTCAATATTTTACAATACAGACCAGAGAGGAAAAGAGATGTTGGGAGGTCACGCAGGAGATAGCAATAAGTCAATAGAATGTGAGTCGGAACAGGTGGAAGCTTAATCCTTTATTGTGAGAAGAAGAAGAACAACAATGGTTTTTAATTTTCCTCCCGTATTTCGTGACCCCACCAGACAAGTCTTGCAACGCACCGGTTGAGATACACTGGCCTCATAGGAAATGAGATACATTCTCAAGGAAAATAATATCATTTCACTTTTCCTTAGACAACAAAAAGGTAAGTGATACACTTATTAATAAATTATTAGTGATACACTTGTTAATAAAGATTCAGTAAATGGAATGTGATGTAGATGGTCACAATAATTAATGAAATTATTATCAGTTTCTTAATTATACACCCGAGTTTGAACCCTTGATTCTCCGAAACTATGAGTCGGATTTTAACATACTTTACATAAAAATTTAGCTAATTTTATTCTGAGTTACCCTATAATAATCTTATATTTTTAATGTTGTTTGAAAATTGCCATATCGGGGTTGGAAGACTCGTTTTATTTTTTGCTACGGCAAAGAATTTCGTGCGTTGAGAGGCGTATTACTCGAGAATTATTTGACCGACGAGTTTGAAATTTTAACACAACATAGCAAGTTATATTCTTACAGCGTGTACGAAATTTCAAACTCGTAAGTTACTTAAATATTTATTTATTTATTAATATTCTAAACCCTGTATTAATAACATAATAATGATTGACTGATGTTGTGGTAGAATTTTAAAATTTAAAAAAATGGACTGGGCCATGCGGGGGTTGGGCGGTACTATCAGGTACTCAGTCCGACAGGATGTCAGGTACACAACCTGACAACATGGTTAGTAACGCCCTCAACCCCCGCATAGCCCAGTCTACTTTTCAAAATTTTAAAATTCTACCACAACATCGGCCAATCAATATTTCGTGTTAATTATACATTGTACTAATTTTTTTAAGCTGAATAAAACGATAGTTTGCTCGTTGCGAACGATTGAGTGGTTACTAAAATAGCAAGGGTAGATATTAGAATATTCTTAATAAATAAAAATTTAATAAACGTACAAATTTTAAATTTCATACACGCTGTAAGATTGTAATTTTCTATGTTGTGTTAAAATTTCAAACTTGTCGTTCAAATAATTTTTGAATTATACGCCTCTGAACGCATGAAATTCTTTGCGGTAGCAAAAAAACCGGGTCTTTTTGTCTTCCAACCTCGATATGGCAATTTTTAAAGAACATTAAAATATACGACTATTATAGGTCTACGCAGAACAAAATGAGCTAAATTTTTTTGTAAAGTATGATGAAATCTGACTTATAGTTTTGCTGATGCAAGGGTTCAAACTCGGGTGTATATGATTATGAAACCGATAGTAGTCAAGAATTTCAGCTGCCTTTCTTTCAGTATTATTCTTAACCCAATGGTTTTTTTACTCCTTACATGTTAATAAAATAAAAAAATCTGTTGTAAAACACTCGCAGCAACTTTCTCTTGCCAATGCGAATAATGAACAATATAACCTGACATTAGAAACAAACAAAAAACTAACCTCAATAAACATAACCTAATTTTAATCACGAGTGAAAGACGCAAAATGAAAATCAAATTCAGTTTGGTTTAAAAATACGGAAAATCACTTTTTCACGTTAAACTAGGCTCTGTCGAGAAAAATGCTTTGAATAAAAATTGTAGGTCTTTTAATTTCCTATAACTGTGATTATATACTCTTTTGTCGTAAAATGCATACTAAGGCCAAAATATTAAAATAATTATTTTTCACACGTTTTCGTGAGAAAAAAAGAAAATCGCTAATTACCGCTAAAATAAGCGTTATAAAAAAAGTTTGAAATAAAAGTTATAGGATTTTAAATTCTCTACATTTTTTATTATATAAATTTTTGCGCTAAAATACATATTAAAGCCGTAATCTTAAAAAAAAGTTTTTACGTAAAAACAGCCTCACCGCAAGAATTTCAGCAAACATGGCGCCTACCCTATCTTGTAGAGCATACAAAATTTAGTAAACCAAGTGATTTTTAAAAAAATCGTAGGACCAGTTTTTGAGAAAATCGCAAATAAGTAAACAATGACACGAATAAACTACTAATTCTGGTTGACCGATTTTAAAGAAAATGTTTGTGTCGGGTCCGGTAGTGGTATGTAACAAGTTTCAAGTTCGTACCATGTTTGTTCTTGAGATATTCTGTTCACACACACACACGCGCACACACAGACCAATCGCGAAAAACATGTTTTTTGGGTTCAGGGTGTCTGAAGACGTTGAAAATCCGGTTGTATCCGGTGAAAACTCGATTTCGAAAAATTGACATAAAAACAAAACTTTCCTTCCTATATATTCATGTAGGCAAGAGAAAGTAAAAATAAAATTCCAATAAATAATACCTAGCATTATTAATTTTATAAATGCAAAAACAAGTGGGCAAGTGTTTATAAATTTTAATAAAATTGACAAGAATAAAGTTTTTGCTGTCAAGTTATTCACAAGTAACGTACTCTATAAAATTATTGATTACAGAAGTTTTGTAATTCATGAATTTTAAAAAAGCGCATTAAATAATGTTTTCAGAAAAATTTCATGCAAAATTTACTTATTGTACTGAATTAAAGGGATGTGTCAGTATTGTTATCGCAGAAAATATAGGGTGATTATAAAATATTACACTTTCCTTTATGTAAGCCTACTAATAAAAAAAAAACTTCTGTAAAACGCTTACACGACTTTATCTTGCCAATGTAAGAAATGAAACATATTGTAACAACTAAGTCTAGGTCCGTTCGAGATTTGGGTATAATAAATAATAAACAGATTTGTTTTAAACTTATAATAATTTTTTTTTACAAAATTGAGTAATTACCAACAATTAATGATTAAATTAGTCTAATAACAAATACAATTAGATTCCATAAATAAAATTAATTTACAAAACTTAAGTTCAAACCAAACTTGACAAACGATATAATGCTGTTCTTTAGAAATCGAAACAATCGAGTTCCCGTTACCATTCTAAGACACTTTTTATTCACAGTTCAATTACTGATTGAACTCACTACAAGGTGATAACTGTTTTTATACCTGCGGTTTGATAGTTTCCTAAACTAATGAGATTTTTCCAACAAAATTTCCGCTTTTATCGCAAAAAAGAAATCAAAGTAAGAAACTACAGTATCTACTACTTTTCATTTCCAAGCATTCCTATTTAAAACATCTATTCATCCGCAGGTAACTATACCTTTTCAACACAATCCACCCCATACAACTGTCAGAGCAGATAACTCTGATTAGTGTCTTTTACACCTCTACCTCTTCTGTTCTTGAATTTTTCAGTCATATAATATTGACTGACAGTGTGACACGAAACAGAACTATTACTTTCTCTTGCCTATACGAATATTTAGGAAGGAAAGTATTGTTTTTTTGTCTATTTTTCGAAATCGAGTTTTCACCGGACCTACAAGTTTTCAGACCCCCTGAACCCAAAAAAACATGTTTTTAGCGATTGGTGTGTGTGTGTGTGTGTGGGTGTGTTTAAAAAAAATATCTCTAGAACGAAACATCAAGCGAAGTTGAAACTTGAAATTTAAGTTAGATACTACTACCAAACCCGACAAACATTTTCATCAAAATCGGTCAAACAAAAGTAGTAGTTTATTCGTGTCATTTTTCACTTTATTGCGATTTTCTCAAAAACAGCTCCTACGACTTTTTTTTAATCGCCACATTTACTAAATTTTTTACTCTACAAGATAGGATAAGAGTCATGTCTGCTGAAATTCTTAGGGAGGCTGGGCTCTCGTAGAAAAAACGATTTTTTTTAAGATGGCGGCTTTAATATGCATTTTAGCGCAAAAATGTATATAATAAAAGTTGTAGAGAATTTAAAATCCTACAACATTTAGTACTAACATGTTTTTGTATAACTCTTAGTTTTGCGTTAATTAGTGATTTTCTATTTTTTTTTTCATGAAAATCTGTAAACAATTGTTATTTAAGATTTCTGCCTTAGTATGCATTTTACGTTAAAAGTGTATATAATTGAATTGATAGGAAATTCAAAGATCTACAACTTTTATTTAGAACAGTTTTCTCTACAGAGCCTAAAGCGTAAAAGACTTATTTTCCGTATTTTGAAGCCCAACTGACGTTGATTTTCAGTTTGCATCGTTTATTCATTTTTTTTTGTTTATATGTAATGTTTTGTTACTAATGTTAGGTTATTTAATCATTTTTGCATTGGTAAGAGAAAGTCGTGAGAGTGTTCACACCAGATTTTTTTTTTTTAGCCCTGGAACTAGAAGTAGTGCAAATAATTTAGTATTTGACCTCCCTGTTATAGGAATATCTATCACACAACGAAATAAATTTTTTTATAAAATATCGAAAGTGTAATTTCATTTTTAACCATCTTGTATTTTCTCTTTTGTTGTAAAATAATATCGACACACGGAATTATGATTTGAACACCTTTTGTTACCCCCACCATTTTAATTCTGATAACCATTTATTAATGTGATTGAAACGTGCTGTTTGGTACGACCCAATCACCTTTTTTCCCTTTAATTTAAAGTTGCAGTGAATGCCTTTAACGTTAGTTTCAACCGATATTTCAGTGCGGCATGTGAAGTAAAAAGTGTTTTCTATTATTTGTATACTGTGAAATTTTATCGAGAATATGAATAAATTTTTGTATTTTATGTTTTAATTTTATAATTAGTGTTTTCTGTAATATATATTTTATAATAAATTTTTATATGAATTGTAAAATAGTATTCGGTTAGATCAGGATGTAAAACATGTTGAATGGTACGTAAATTTGAGGTTATATTGTTTACAAGTTCAACTACAAAATAGTTCTTGTAACAGGTTCCTTGACGATTTAAAGTATAGATACACACGGTTCTAATTTCTTTAGATAATTTAGAGTTCAGCTAATCCGGGCAGTATTTAAAAATATCTTATGTAAAACAATCATTCGACTTTCTCTTTCCAATGTAAATAATAAAAAATATAACCAATGAACGGTGTTGTCTGTTAGACGCCCCTCATTTTGTTAGTGCGCCTACAAAAACTGCATATATGCAACATGCAACACAATACAACATTGCGGGTTGCTGGATGTACAGGAGTTATTTATATACTCCAGAATGCTGATGAAGCTTCACTTAAAATTATTAACACGTTAATATTTTAATACTAATATTAATATTAACACTTAACAATTAAGTTCCATTGATGTTGACCTAAACTGTTGCGCTCATTATCATCATCTGTCAGGGGTTAGGCTCAATGGTCTGTTCCAGCATCCATCTCTTTTTAGGTCTTCCCAAGCCTCACTTCTTTCTAGGTTTATATTTCCGTTCTCGCAGAGGAAGTCTGTGAGCTGGCATGCGTACGTATACTATCTAACCGGGTACAACCTTCCACTTTCCGCAAAAATCTCATTTCAGCAGCCTAGATACGAGATTCATTCCTCTGTAATGACACCCATGTTTCACTCCCATATGTTATGAGTGGTACAGCCACCTCTATAAAATTTCATTTGGTTGTCTTTTCTCGTTTTCTTTCCTATTGTCCTGCGATAGAACCACATACAGCGCAGAATTTTTTTCAGTTTTTCACTCACGTCATCATCTTTGTCGTAGGAAACCTTGCATTTTAAATATTTAAAATCTCTAACTTGTTCTATAGTTCGGTTGCCAAGTATAATTTTTGAGCGAACCGGCTATCTTCCTTTGAATGCCATAACCTTAGATTTTTGCGCCGATATTCTCATGCCAAACTCTGCGCTAATGTTGTGCAACTTATAATGGGATATTGGAGCCTGTCTTCTGTGTAAAAATAATAACAGTGTCATCTGCGTACAGCAGTGAATTTAGGAATACATTATTCCAAAGCTGAATGCCTGAGTCAACCAATTGATTCCAAATTATTAAAATCTTATAAACGTAAATATTAAATAGCGTCGAAAACATTGGACAACCTTGTCGTACGCCTTTATTTATTTTCATTTTCTCTGTTTTCTTGTCATGGCCAAAAAAAATCACTATATATGTTGTTATGTACGTACTCCTAAGACCAGCAACAAAGTGTTTTGGATAGCCATTCTCCAGCACTATATTCCAAAGATGGCGTCAAAGAACGTTATCAACAGCTTTCTTCCAATCGATAAAGGCACTGTTATGTTATTTATTACATTTTCAGTTAATAATCTCGATATTTTTTGGTCTAGTGTTATTGCATGTTTTCTAACTGGATTTGTGTGTTATTTATTATTTTTTATCTGAGATGGAATTCCTTGGTAACATAATTTGTATGAGTGTGTGTTTATATGTCTGTAGTGTATGTGTTACAATACACTTTTCTCAAATGAGTACTTTATCTGATAATTTTTTAATACATTTGCAGTTTTGTTGGCACGAGCAGAGTGTTGGGAGTTTAAGAGATAGTAACCGACCGTGGCCGACGACACGTGGCGAAACCTTACTTGTGAGTTTAGTGGCCCTGATAAGGGCCGTTTCATTGGTTGGGGGTCCTGAAAAGGACCGTTTGACTTTTCGAGATGACCCTGAAAAGGGCTGTTAATGGTAGTCGGAAGCGGCGAGCCGGCGTGGTGGAAGCGGAGCCCGAAGAGTGACGACTCGGCTACCGAGTTCAAGCCTAGCCTTTCCTCAGCGGCAGTTGGGTCCCCACTGAAGCGTGACAGAAGTGGCCCCCAGAGCCCCGCAGTGTCAAGTTGGCGTAGGTCGTCTGCCGATAGCGTGGCCAAGGCGGTTCTCTCCGGGTCGGCGAAAGCTGACCAGTGCGGGAATGCGCGTCCTCCACAGGTAACGTAGACCAGAGATGGTGCATTTGGTCTCGGCTGGGCTCTTCTTCTTCGGTCGGGAGCTCTTCTTCCTTGTTCTCCGGTTGAGAGTTGATTGGAGAGTGTCTCTCTAGCGGGCCAGTGCGGTGGCTTAAATACCCCTCCGGCGAGTCCACTTCATGGTGGAGGGGAGGCAATGCTGGCTGGCTCTGCGCGTTTGTAGCGCTTCGAGCGGCAGGCAGAAAGTGGGACCGTCTGCAGGCGCTAATATTGGTAGGGCAGTCCGTGACAAGATAAAACCCCCAATGAATAACGGAAAATCAACTTCTGTAGAACTTTAAAAAAAAAATAATATTGATGCTAAACTAAGCTCTGTAGAAAAAAATGCTTGAAATAAAAGTTGTAGATTTTTTTTTATTCCTGTAACTTTGATTTTTAAGTTTCTACTACGTAATATGTAGGTAATACTAAGACCATAATCTTAAATATAAACATTTTTTTAGCCAACCCTATCTTGTACAGCATAAAAAATGTAGCAAATAATTTAAAAAAGATAATAGGAAACATTTTTGAAAAATAGAAAAAAGTGAAACGTCGCACGAATAAACTACTACAGTTGACATAGATCAATCTCTAAAAATATGATTGTTTTGGGATTCAGGGGACCTGAAAACCAACATAAAACAATACTTTCTTTCCCTATTGTTGTTGTTTAGGTCATCAGAAGAAAGGCCGATTTGAACCTCTAGAGGCTTTACTAAGTAAAACAAGGAGTAAGGTGGTTTACAATTGTCTTCATAACTGAGTGGAAAAGTATGCTTATCAGCATGCCAGGCCCTCTGAAAAGCATCTACTTTCCACCCTGCAAATGGCACCTTTATATCATTCACACTTCAAATACAGCCACAGGGTCTGGCTGTATAATGAAATTCATAACTCTTAGAGCTGCCCATAACAGACAGGTGGAGAGTCAAATTATTTACTCTTAATCTGTTCGTTGCTGGGCTAAAATAAATAGTTCTGTTTCTTATCACATGGTCAGCCAATTAAATAACTGAATCATTTAAGAACAGAAGAGGTAGAGGTGTAAAAGACGCTAATCAGAGTTATCTCCTCTGAAAGTAATGGATTTCATTATACAGCCAGACCCTGTGGTGAATGAAGTGAAGGTGTCATTTGCAGAGTGGAAAATACGTGCTTTTAAGAGGGCCCGGCATGCTGATAAGCAAACTTTTTTTATTAAGTGAGGAAGACAATCGTAAACCACCTCACTCCTCATTTTACTTAGTAAAACCTCTACAGGTTCAAACCAGCCTACAGGCTGATGACCTAAACAACTACTCTTAGAGGAAATAACTTTGACTAGTGTCTTTTACACCACATGGCTGACCATGTGATAAGTCCTGGATGTGATAGTCCAGGACGTGTGATAGTCCTGGAACTAGCAGATGGAGTGAAAATTATTTAACACTTCACCTGCCGGTTATGGGCAGTGGAGTTTTGATATTAAAGAATCAGAATAGTAGAAAATTAAAAAACCTACAACTTTTAATTCAATCATTTTACTCTACAGAGTTTAGTTTCGCGTCAAATAATGATTTTACGTATTTTTAAGTCGAACAGAGGTTGATTTTTATTTAGCGTCATTCACTGATGATTCAAATTAGGTAGGCCGGCCGCATTGGCGTAGTTGGTATCGTGCTCGCTTCTCATCATGCGGTCTTGGGTTCGAATGCCATTCAGGCACGGCATGTTTTCATACGTTACAAAAATTAATTTCATCCTCACCGTCTGCATTAGCAGTAATTGCAGAACAGTCGGACGTTAAACCCCCAAAAAAAGATTAAAATTAGGTTATGTTTTACATTTTACATTGTTTGAGTGTTTCACACCAGATTTTTAATTTAATAAAACTATTTTAATATTTTATGTGAGAGATTAAACACAATTAATTATAGTATATGACTTAATAAGCACAAGGTAACCGACGTTTTTTTACCCAATCGTACTCGGAAAACTGTTCCGTGTAACCTGACATTTTTGATTAAATTAAATAGGTAGGTACCGTTGATATAACGTTTTTCAGGACTACTCAATATTTTTCTAGGAATGATTCCTTAACGAAACGGCCTTGAAAAGTTTAAACTTTTATGATTTCATGACAGAACGCGTGTTATTAATTTAAACATGAGTTAGTATTCAAACAGGAATAATATTTTTCAAGGTGATTGTAAAAGCAGGAGTATTCATTCAATTTCCCGTTGTCTGGTCTAATGTCAGATTGTGTGATGTAGCGTGTTTAAGGAAAGGGAAATATATGTACGCCTATTATTTCCCACCCGTTTAAGTACTCGACCCAAGCAAGGTGTAGAGAGATAACTTCTTCTACAATTTATATTACTTCTCTTAACAGATACAGGGTGTAACAAAAGTTAAACTTAAATTTTCATTCTACAGTTGTAACTTTGTCACAAAAGTTCAAAACTAGGCATGTATCGATTCTAAATATAAATTCTCGAACTCGATACCGCCGATACTAAAATAAATCTGTTGTAAAACACTCACACGACATTCTCTTGCCAACGCAAATAATGAACATTATAACCTAACATTAGTAATAAAACATTAGAAGTAAACAAAAACCTAACCTCTAAAAACATAACCTTATTTTAATCATGAGTGAAAAGACGCAAAATGAAAATCAACCTCAGTTTGGGTTAAAAATACGGAAAATCACTCTTTCCCGCTAAACTAGGCTCTGTAGAGAAAAATGCTGTTAATAAAAGTTGTAGATTTTTTAATTTCCTGTAAAACTGATTTTATACACTTTTGTTGTAAAATGCATACTAATGCTGAATTCTTTAAAAAAACCGATTTTTTACACATTTTCGTGAAAAAACAGAAAATCGCTAACCACCGCTAAACTAAGCGTTATACAAAGAAATGTTTGAAATAAAAGTTTGAGGTTTTTAAATTTTCTACTACTTTTATTACATACATTTTGCGATAGAATACAAAGTTGTAATTTAAAAAAAACCATTCTTTTTACAAAAAAACAGCCTGCCCAAGAATTTTAGCAGACATGACGCCTATCCTGTCTTGTAGAGCACAAAAAATGTAGTAAATGAGGCGATTTAAAAAATATTCGTAAGAGCCGTTTTTGAAAAAATAGCAAAAAAGTGAAAAATGACACTAATAAACTACTACTTCCGGTAGACCGATTTTCATAAAAATGTTTGTCGGGTCCTCTAGTGATATCTAACTTAAGTTTCAATTTTCAAGTTGTTACAATATTTCGTTCTTGAGATATTTTGTTCACATTCCCACACAGACCAATCATTAAAAACATGTTTTTTTTTTTTGGTTGAGGGGATCTGAAAACGTGTAGATCCGGTGAAAACTCGATTTCGAACATGAAAACAGTATCTTTTCTTCCTATATATTCATGTAGGCAAGAGAAAGTAAAAATATGTTTTATGGGTTCAGAGGACTTGAAAACGTGTATTTCCAGTGAAAAATCAATATGAAAACCATACTTTACTTCGCTATACATACATATAGGGAAAGATAAAGTAATAAAGTGTTCAATGAATTTAGGATACGCAATAAAAATTCTGTTTAATACATCCTTCTATTATTCTGTTTACGTTAGAAGCATGAGAAGGTAAATAACAATTGGTTATACTTTTTGAACACCCTATAGGTAGCTTATATCTTTAAACTTTTTGAATAAGTTGAAAGTGTACTTTTGATCAGTGTTTGTTGAACATTGGGTCTAGATAATTAATCAGAAATTGCAACGAGAAGTAAATAAATATTGATTTAACTTTTGTACGTGTAATTTAAACTCAAAAGTTGCTCTTTGTCGAAGTTTCTATTAACTTTAAATTAAATCGTGTTGTATTTCAATCATTTTGCTTTTTGTTGTACTATAGTTACAAATGCATACAATAAGTTTTATAATGAATAACCTATGAATGTTATGTAACGATTCAGTAGCTTTTCTATTATGTATTTGGTGAAAGGAGTTTATAAGAAAAGGGGATGTCCCGAGTCGTATGCAGTTCTATGCAACCTAATACAAGTATGTTTTCATGTCGATATTCTAAATCGAATTTTCACAGGAAAGACACATATTTTCAGGCCCCGTGAACACAGAAACCACGTTTTTACCGATTGGTCTGTTTGTGATCAAAATATCTTACGAAGTTGATAGTTGAAATTTAAGTTAGATACCACTAAAGGAATGCCCAAATTATTTACACTCAATCTGTTAGTTGCAAGGCTAAAATAAATAGTTCTGTTTCTTATCCCGTGGTCAGCCAATTAAATGACTGAATCATTTAAGAACAGAAGAGGCAAGAGGTGTAAAAGACACTTATCTCCTCTGAAAGTAATGAATTTCATTTTACAGCCAGGCCCTGTCGTGAATGAAGTGAAGGTGTCATTTGCAGAGTGGAAAATATGTGCTTTACGGAGGCTAGGCATGCTGATAAGCGTACTTTTACACTCAGTGAGGAAGGCAAAGTAAACCACCTCACTCCTCGTATTACTTAGTAAAATCTCTACAGGAAAACCCAATTTATTACTCTTATTATTTACGTTAACATTTTTAAACTCTCGGTCATAATCGAACAGTTTTTCCTCTTCGATGTTATCACAGTATTATTTATGTTTTAATTATTTTTTGTTTTGTAATAAATGAAGAAGTGTCCATTCTACGCTTTACCAGAAAAATCCAAAACATAGTTGAAGTGATCAATAACAGGCATAACAAAGACCCGCTGCCTTTTTTCCAAGAAGTCCTATTCAAATTCACAGTCAAATTACTCACTAACCTTGTACAACACACTCCACCCTATACATTTTAGAATTTCTTCGTCGCTGAGAGCCTGCGGCAGGGGTTGATGGGTAATCCTTCTTTCATAATTCAGGGAATTTCCGGCTTGATTGCTCCTGTACTTCTGTATTTCTGTATTATTTCCTGTATTATTTCCTGTATTTCTTTTTAATCTCGGTCTAAGGACAAGTATATTTCCGGAGGCATGGAAGCGTGCCTTAGTGTCTCATATTCCCAAGATGGGCAACATGCAGGAAGTTGTTAATTATAGACCCGTTTCAGTTCTCAACTCAACGGTTAAGGTTTTCGAGAAGGTGGTATATCGCTATTTATATGCTTCTTTGAGTAAATATGTCGATTCGCGTCAGCATGGATTTATGTCAGGGAGATCGACAGCGTCAAATCTTGTTGACATGTTGTCTTTTGTCGCCCGAGACGTGGAGAATAGGAAGCAAGTCGATGTCGTTTACTTTGATTGCATGAAAGAATTCGACTTTGTGTCTCTTTCTGTTCTTTTAAGAAAACTCATGCGCTATGGGGTGAGGGGTGTTATGCTTGAGTGGTTCGGCCGTTATACGTCGAACAGAACTTTTCGGGTCAACGTGGCCGGCGAGGTGTCCGTAAATTCGTTGCCACATCCGGGGTCCCGCAGAGTTCGAATCTCGGACCACTGTTGTTTATTCTTTTGATAAATGACATAGGAAAAGGCCTTAACTCAAATATTTTCTGATGATGTGCAGCTTTGCGCAAGAGTTAATTCTGTTGTTGAGTTTAAGGTGATTCAGAAGGATATTAACAGTATTCATGAATGGGCTATAGTCATTAACCTTCCTCTTAATTTGAAAAAGACCAATGTATTTAAAAAGACTTATTCGAGGAAGATATTTAGTATCAAATATACTTATATCATTGACGGTACGGCTATATCCCGTGTTGAAAGCGTGAGTGACTTAAGGGTACACTTCGATAGCAAGCTTCTCTTCATAGCTCATGTAAATAAAGTAGTTTTCAGAGCTAGGAGAAATTTAGGACTCGTACTTTATGTTGGACGTCATTTTCGGGGGGTAGAAACGTTGCTCCGAATTTATCAAGCGTACGTCAGGTCGGTGTTACAGTATTGTTCAGTTGTTCGGAACTATGACACAGGATACACTGACCAGCGTATTGAAGCTGTGCAGGAGTTGATGTACCACTTGCCCTGTCGTGGTCTGTGTAAGGCAGGTGATCAGTCATCAGGCAGGTCATCAGAGGAATGTAGCCAACTGGGTATAAAGACTTTGGATAAGAGGCGGGATATTGTAGAGGCCATGTTTTTATTTAAGGCAATACATGGAGTTATTGATGTCGATATTGCGCATGTAGTGTACAGGATTCCATATGTTAACTCCAGAGGGCACAGGCTTTTTTACTATAAGGTGAAGACTCGGATATGTCCCCTTGCAAGATGCGTTCGCATTATGAATTTTGTTGATGGTTTTTTCTTTTTTTTTTGTTTAACGTCCGACTGTTCTGCAATTACTGCTAATGCAGACGGTGAATGATGAAATGATTTTTTTTGTAACGTATATGAAAAAATGCCGTGCCTGAATGGGGTTCGAACCCAAGACCGCATGATGAGAGGCGAGCACGTTGCCAACTTCGCCAATGCGGCCGGCGAAAGTTGTTGAGGGTTGCGGGGTTGATATATATATATATATATTTTTTTTTGTAATCCCTAATTTGTGTACGTTGCAATCTGTTCAATTCAGAATAATAAGCAACCCCATGACAAATGTGATGAGGATGATGTGTATGACGTGTAAATCAGGTGTAGTCTTGTTCAGACTCAGGTCGACCATTCCTGAGAGAGTATGGTTAATTGAAACCCAACCATCAAAGTACACCGGTAACCACTGTCTAACATTCAAATCCGTATAAAAGTAAATACCTTTACTAGGATTTGAACCAGGTTGATATATTCAACAGGAATATAATATCAACGTTTAAGAGAAATATTTTGTTATATTGGATTGGTTGATCCAGTTGGGACAGCCGAATGACAAGTTGGTAGATGAATTGAGTAGCCTGCCAGCAGTATTAAGTCATATAGGACTCCTGTTTTGATAATTTTATTATTTTACTTGTCTGTTAGGTTGGTGGTTTTTCTTGTTGTTATTTTTTTATTCTTTCTCCTTTGAGATTCCTTAAGTTATCTTTGTACGCTGTAGGTGTGGTATCATTACCAATCCCTGTACAAGTTTACTTGCCTATATTTAGTTACTTAAATGTTTTTCTTTTGACGTCCCCTATGATTTACGTTCCGATAGGTAAGTGCAGCGTTTTCAAGGATTTCTATCTGTTGCTGCGCTTTTTCAACTCAAGTAGGTCGTCCCCGCTTTCCTGTTAGTTCCTTTCATGGAGGTTGGGATGGCTGTAAGGGGTGAGTGAAGGCCATCAAAAAAGCAAAAAAATTAGTTAAAATTCTACAACCCAAACTTATAATAAATTTTAAAAAAAACCAAACAATATAATCTGTTGTAGTTTAGGTCATCAGCCAAAAGGCTAATTTGAACCTCTAGAGGCTTTTCTAAGTAAAACGAGGAGTCAGAAAGGTTACTATGCCTTCCTCACTAAGTGGAAAAGTATGCTTATCAGCATGCCAGGCCCTCTGAAAACCATCTACTTTCCATCCTGCAAATGCACCTTCATTTCATTCACCACAGGATCTGATTGTATAATGATGAAATTTATTACTCTCAGAGGAGATAACTGTGACTACAATCGGTTTCATAATCGTAGACACCCGAGTTTGAACCCTTGCATCTACAAAACTATGGATCAGATTTTAACATACTTTACATCAAAATTTAGCTCATTTTATTCTGCGTAACCCTATAATAATCCTATATTTTTAGTTTTGTTTAACATTGCCATAACGAGGTTGGAATACAAAAAGACCCTGTTTTTTTATTGCTACCGCAACAAATTTCATGCGTTTAGAAGCGTGTAACTTGATAGTTATTTGAACGAAAAGTTTGAAATTTAACACAACATAGACAATTATATTCTTACAGCGTGTATGAAATTTCAAATTCGTACGTTATTTAAATTTTGATTTATTAACAATATTCTGAACCCTTGCTATCCGGTAACCGCTCGATCGTTCGGCACTGGCAAACTATCAGCGTAAAAACTTAATACAGATATGTTAATAACATGAAATATTGATTGACCAATGTTGTGGTAGAATTTTTAAAATTTAGAAAAATAGACTGGGTAATGCAGGGGTGGGGGGTTGCTACTATCCATGTTGGCAGTTTGTGTACGTGACATCCTGTCGGACTGTCTACCTGAATTGACAGACTACATTGTCAATTCAGGTCGACAGTCAGATTCAGGCAACATGGATATTAGTGCTCATCCCTGCATTACCCACACCCAGTCTATTTTTCAAAATTTTAAAAATTCTACCACAACATTGGCCAAATTTTTGGTCTAATAAGGGTAAACGCTAATAATAATGGTCTAATAAGGGTAAAATGAGCTAAATTTTGATGTAAAATATGTTAAAATCCGAGTCATAATTTTGGAGATGCAAGGGTTCAAATTCTGGTGTCTATGATGATGAAACCGATAGTAGTGTCTTTTACACCTCTCGTCTTCTATTTTTAAATGTTTTAGTTACAAAATTGGTTGACCATATGATAAGAAACAGAACTATTTTTTGTAGCTCTGAAACTAACAGATTGAGTGTAAATAATTTAGTACTCCACCTAACTGTTATGAGCAAAATCTGTTTTTATATTCGTTAATTAGAATTTCTTTGACATAAAGTTGCCTTAAATCCATCATTGGAAAATGAGAGAAAAGCTGCTCCGGCGAATATCTCGGGAAGACGAATAAAATGACAGAAACATCAACCTGTTAATTTAATTCACCCCCTTTTTAAGGATAGCAATAATTGTGCACCATTATTCAAACTGACCTAATTAATTTCTAAGCAAAAAAGTAAATAAAATAAATCTTAAATTGTTTATATTATTTTTCATATTGTCAACTTTTTGACACTTTAAGACCATTGCACTTTTCACGTGACATGAAATTGCATGCGTGAACACATTATTAGACTACGATGTGATTTTAAAATGACATCTGAACAGAAAACTGTCACGCGATTTAAGAACTCTCTCTATCTTTTCAATTTGTAAGTCATGTTTAAAATGTATATCAATTTACTTGGTGCAACTACGCGTAGTAATATTTTATAATTTAATTCTTTTTATTTTGTAATTTTATTGTACATAAATTTTTAATATCTTAATTTATTTTTCTGGAAATCATTTTAAATCATTATCATTCCGTATGATTATTTTAAATTTATTTTTCTTGGGAATGTAGTAAATATTTTAAAACAAAGAATTGCATTAAACCACCTGTACCAGACGAATGATAAATAAAATGAAGTAAATGCTGAGAAACATGAACCTGAAGCAAAAGCTTAAATTTACAATTGTAGGTACAGCCTTTACTTTTTAATGGTTTATAAAATGACATTTACAATTTGTCCTTTGCTCTCCATCTATGAAATCATTGTTTCATGTTTTATTACTTTGTTTTGACCTATATAAAATAAAGGTAAGAACAGTAATTGTGTTTTCATGTCAATTTTCACTGGTAATAGACGTTTGCAGGCCTCTTCAATCCAAGAAACATGTTTTTAGCGATTGATTTGTGTGAGAATAAAATATCTCAAGAACGGAATGGTAATGGTAATGGTTTTCTGGCATTTCTCCCACCACCTCCCCTCCAATTGGTCGCCGGATGGCATAGACCTGGAGGCCGTTCCTAAGAACTCTTAATGAACGTTGTGACGGCGACCGTCACCTTGAATTTAATTATAAGAACTAAGTTATAGAAAATAAAATTATTCGAGGAAATAAACTCAAGAACGGAATAGCGTATGAACTTAGAATTATGTGAATAAAGTAATTTTCAATAACTTTAATATTATACTTTTGGCTTGAAACGCATATTAAGGCCGCAATCTTAAAAAAACCTTTTTTTACGAGAGAACAGCCTCCCCAAGAATTTCAGCAGAAATGGCTCTACCCTCTCTTGTAGAGCACAAAAAATTTAGTAGTTGAGGCGATTTTTAAAAAAAATCATAAGCCTTTTTCGGGAAAATCCCAAAAACGTGAAAAATGACACGAATAAACTACTACTTCCGGTGTACCAAATTTTCATAAAAATGTTAATGGTGGGTCCTCTGTAATATCTTGTTGTTTAGGTCATCAGCCTGTAGGCTGGTTTGAACCTGTAGAGGTTTTACTAAGTAAAACGAGGAGTGAGGTGGTTTACCATTGCCTTCCTCACTGAGTGGAAAAGTACGCTTATCAGCATGCCGGGCCCTCTGAAAAGCACATATTTTCCACTCTGTAAATGACACCTTCACTTCATTCACCACAGGGTCTGGCTGTATAATGAAATTCGTTACTTTCAGGGGAGATAACTCTGATTAGTGTATTTTACACCTCTACCTCTTCTGTTCTCAAATGATTCAGTAATTTAATTGGCTGACTATGTGATAAGAAACAGAACTATTTATTTTAGCCCTGCACTGAACAGATTGAGTGTAAATAATTTGACACTCCACCTGTCAGTTTTAAGTTTTAACTTTGTATGATGTTCCGTTCTTGAGATTTTTGTTCACAAACACACACACACACACGCACACACACACACACACACACACACACACACACACACACACACACACACACACACACACACACACACACACACACACACACACACGTACACAGACCAATCCCTGAAACTTATGATTTTGGGTGCAGGGGTTCTGAAAACGTGTATATCCGATGAAAACTCGATTTCAATAAATCGACATGAAAACAATACTTTCCTTCCTGTACATATATATATATATATAGGCAAGAGAAAGTAAAAACTAATTGAAATAAATTTTCGAATAATGGAGGTTCGTATCAAAGATATCCCATCATTATGATTTGTGATTAACAAAAAAACTTCCAACAATTAATTGTCTGTGGTTAGTAAAAAACGAAATAAATTTAACAAAATATATATATAAAAAGTTATTTAAAATAACATTAAGTCAGGTCAATGGTAGATTAATATCTATAAAATATATTTTAGACTGTTTTGTTTTGACCCCGATGTCTATAGCATGTTCAACAAAGCATGCTAGTTGATGATATTACAATTTATAAAGTTTTCAAAGTCTAATTTTTACTACCACCTTCTCACCCTTTCACCATGTCTCGATTTTAATTCTAAGAAGACTTTTACAAAAATAAACTAAATTTTATTTCGCTGATGAGTAGACAATGAAAAGGTTAGGTTAGAAAAAAAGTAGTTCCTGTTATTTCATTAGTTTTTAATTTCCATTCTGTAATTTCCGTTTGTATAACATTCAACCGTCATATCACATCACAGTGTTTTTTCTTCTTTGTTCATTTACCTTTTAACGCGCAAATGAAAGTGGGTTAGGTCTGTTATGAACTTATATTTCCATCGTTTCTAATCGAAACATTATTCATCTCTACCGTTAGTTCATCTAATGTTGCATTCAAGCGCGTTGATAAACATTTATAAATTAAAATCACTTTTCGATATTACTTCGATTTTTACATATCGATTAATCGTACGATATGTTCTTCAGTACTGATCGGCCTTTTCGAAAGAAAGCTGTTATTAAAGATTTGAAAGATATACAACGGGATGAAGTGATTCAGCTACAACGCGATAATGGTCAGTTATTAATTAATTAATTTTTTGTTTAGCTCATTAAGAGCGCACTAGTACTGTCTGTCTGTAACTTGATGGCCTCCGACAGAGAGCAGCAATATGCGGATTGTAAAACCATTTCAGAAAAGATTTTTAATATAATTAAGTAACTAAACTTGTCGGAAATGAAGTATTTTTATAAAACAAAGTATTTTGCATGTTTTTGTTCTATAAAATTATTTCCTGCTCATAACAGACAGGTGGAGTGTCAAATTATTTACACTTAATCTGTTCGTTGCAGAGCTAAAATAAATAGTTTTGTTCTTATCATATTATGGTCAGCCGGTTAAATGACTGAATCATTTAAGAACAGAAGAGGTAGATGTGTAAAAAACACTTATCAGAGATATCTCCTCTGAAAATAATGAATTTCATTAAACAGCCAGACCCTGTGGTGAATGAAGTGAAGGTATCTTTTGCAGAGTGGTAAATATGTGCTTTTCAGAGGGCCCGGCATGCTGATAAGCGTACTTTTCCACTTAGTGAGGAAGGCACAAGTAAACCACCTCACTCTTCATTTTACTTAGTGAAACCTCTACAGGTTCAAACCAGCCTACAGGCTGATGACCTAAACAACAACACAAAGTTATTTCGAAAACACGCATAATGACATAATACTGTACATAATGTAGTAAAAGTTTTGTTTTTGAAGAAAAAACTGTCCTCGTAACTTAAAACGCAATGATTTTTACTTTCTCTTGCCTATATAAATATATAGGAAGGAAAGTATTATTTTCATGTCGATTTTTCGAAATCTCGTTTTGACCGGATCTACACGTTTTCATATCCTCTGAACCCAAATAAGATGTTTTTAGCGATTGGTCTGTGTGAGTGTGTGTGTGTGTGTGTGTGTGTGTGTGTGTGTGTGTGTGTCTGTCTGTCTGTCTGTGTGTGTGTGTGTGTGTGTGTGTGTGTGTGTGTGTGAACAGAATATCTCAAGAATGTAAGTAACATCGTACGAACTATAAACTTGAAACTTGACACTTAAGTTAGTTATCACTAGAGGACCCGACACGAACATTTTCATTAAAATCGGTCAACCGGAAGTAGTAGCTAGTTTATTCGTGTCATTTATCTCTTTTTTCCGATTTTCTCAGAAACGGCTCCTACGATTTTTTTTAAATAAAATCATTTACTAAATTTTTTTATGCTCTACAAGATAGGGTAGGTGCCATGTTTGCTGAAATTCTTGGGGAGGCGGTTTTCTCATAAAAAAATTTGTTATTTAAGATTGCGGCTTTTGTATGCGTTTAAGCGCAAAAATGTACGTATAATAAAAGTTGTAGAGAATTCAAAATCCTACAACTTTTAATTCAAACATTTTTGTGTATAACGCGTAGTAGCTGTAATTAGTGATTTCCTGTTTATTGGTTTTTTACAAAATCGTGTAAAAATCAATTTTTTTAAGATTTCGGCCTTAGTATGCATTTTACGACAAAAGTGTATAATCAAATTTATAGGAAATTAAAAGATGTACACTAATACTTAGAGAATTTTTCTCAACAGAGCCTAGTTTAGCGTAAAAGTGTAGTATTTTTAAGCCAAACTGAGGTTGATTTTCATTTTGTATTATTCACTCGTGATTTAAATAAGGCTGTGTTTCTTGAGGTTAGTTTTTTGTTTATTTCTAAGGTTTTATTACTAATGTTAGGTTATATTGTTATTTATTTGCATTGGCAAGAGAAAGTTGTGTGAGTGTTTCACAGTAGATTTTTTTTTTATAAAATGATTAGCGTCACTTAGTGATTTTTTTGTATTTTGCTCATTAAAATTGATAAAAACCAGGAATGTTTAACATAACAACCTTAGTATGCATTTTACAACAAAAGTGTGTATCATTAAAGTTATAGGAAATTACATGCCAAATTTTATTTCAATACATTTTTTTCAGCAGAGCTTAATTATTTAGCATCAATTGGTGATTTTCGAGTACGTTTAAGTGAACATAGAGGTTGATTTTCATTTTGCGTCATTCAATCATATTTATAATTAGGTTATGTTTTACTTTTTACATTGTTACTTATGACTAAACATTGGTTATATTGTTCATTATATGCATTGGCAAGAGAAAGTCGTGTGGGTGGTTCGCACCAGATTTTGTGTAATTAAATTTGTAGAAAATTTAATAATTCGACCACTTTTATTAACAATTTTTTTGGTCCAACGCTTAATGTTGGGGAATTCGTGATTTTCTAGTTTTATTTTTCATGAAACGCTGAAAAATTGGATTTTTAAGATTCCGGCCTTAGTATGCATTTTACGACAAAAGAGTATAATAAAATCAAAATTATAGGAAATTAAGAAACCTACAATTTTTATTTTGAGCATTTTCTCTATAGAGCTGACTATCGGTTTCATAGTCATAGACAGCTGCCCATAACAGACAGGTGGAGTGTCAAATTATTTACAGTCAATTTGTTCGTTGCAGGGCTAAATTAAATAGTTCTGCTTCTTATCACATGGTCAGCCAATTAAATGACTGAATCATTTAAGAACAGAAGAAGTAGAGGTGTATAAGACACTAATCAGAGTTATCTCCTCTGAAAGTAATGAATTTCATTGTACAGCCAGACCCTGTGGTGAATGAAGTGAAGGTGTCATTTACAGAGTGAAAAATATGTGCTTTTCAGAGGGCCCGGCATGCTGATAAGCGTACTTTTCCACTCAGTGAGGAAGGCAAGGTAAACCACCTTACTCCTCGTTTTACTTAGTAAAACCTCTAGAGGTTCAAACCAGCCTTTTGGCTGTTGACCTAAACAACAACAAGTCATAGACACGCGTGTTTGAACCCTTGCATCTCCAAAACGATGAGTCGGATTTTAAAATACTTTACATCAAAATTTTATTCTGCTCATTTAACATAATTTTACATCCAAATTTTATTTTAGCTCATTTTATTCTGCGTTGACCTATAATAATCCTATATTTTTTATTTTGTTTGAAAATTGCTATATCGAGGTTGAAAGTAAAAAAACCCGGTTCTTTTTCTACCGCAAAGAATTTCATGCATTTAGAGGTGTATAACTCGAGAAAATTATTCGACCGACAAGTTTGAAAATTTAACACAACCTAGCGAATTGTATTCTACAGCGTGTACAAAATTTCAAATTCACACGCTACTTAACAATATTGTTTATTAACAATATTCTGAACCCTTTCTATTTCGGTAACCGCTCAATCGTTCGGCACGAGCAAACTATCGTTTTATTCAGCGTAAAAAAATAGTATAAATTTATTAATAATATGAAAATATTGGTTGGCCAACTTTATAAATTTTGAAAAATGGAGTGGGCCATGCATGGGTCGGATGTCACGCACACAACCTGGAAACATGGATAGTAGCACCCGACCCCTGCATGGCCAACTCTATTTTTTCATAATTTAAAAAATTCTACCACAACATTGGTCAATCAATATTTCATATTATTAATACATTTGTACTAATTTTTTACGCTGAATAAAATGATAGTTTGCACGTGCGGAACGATTGAGCGGTTATCGAGATAGCAAGGGTTCAGAATATTGTTAATAAATCAAACATTAAGTTACGTATGACTTTGAAATTTCGTACGCGCTGTAAGAATATAACTGGATATGTTGTGTTAAAATTTAAAACTTTTCGGTCAAATAATTTTCGAGTTATACACCTCTAAACGCATGTAATTCTTTGCCGTAGCAAAAAATAAAACGGGTTTTTTTTGTCTTCCAACCTCGATATGGCAATTTTCAAACAACATAAAAATATATAACTATTATAGGTCAACGCAGAATAAAATGAGCTAAATGTTGAAGTAAAGTACAGGGTGATTGTAAATGAAATAGACACTTTCGACAGCTTCTTAAACATCAAACTGGTGTATTTGAATATAGTAAATGATATAGGAGGTGTGTAGGGAATTTTTTAAAGTTTATGTTGGTACAACTGTTGCTAGCATTTTGTTGTTGGCTGCTGTTACAACGACCAGTCTAGCAAAATGGCCGCTACTCAAGTGGAGAAAACTTATTGTGTTCTTGAATTATCCAAAACAAACTCGGTTACGGCTGTGCAACGTCATTTCAGAACAAGATCCGGTAAACCACCACCAACAAGGCAACCAATCTATGACTGGTATAAACATTTTGAAAACAGTGGATGTCTAAGTAAAAGGAAGAGTACTGGAAGACCTTCTGTTACTGACGACAAATTGATAGTGTTCATGATGTTTATGTACGAAGTCCAGGAAAATCAACTAGATCAGCAAGTTTAGAATTGCAAATTCCTCAACCGACTGTGTGGAAAATTCTGCGAAAACGTTTAAAAATGACACCTTATAAATTGCAGTTAGTACAAAGTTTAAATTCCAGTGATAAAGTCATACGTAAACATTTTTGTCTGGAGATGCAACATCGTGTTGAAAATGATGACGCATTCTTTAATCGCCTAATTTTCAGTGATGAATGTAATTTTCACATTTGTGGAAAAGTTAACAGATATAATGTTAGAATATGGGGCACAGAAAACCCATAAATAACTTAACAGCATACACGTGATTTCCCTAAAGTAAACATCTTTTGTGCATTATCTCGTGAAAAGGTTTATGGGCCGTTCTTCTTTCACGAAGTGTCAGTAACTGGAGTAATTTATCTGGACATGTTAAACAAATGGTTAATGCCTCAACTCCAGGAAGATAGAAGTGATAACTTCATTTTTGTACAAGATGGAGCTCCGCCTTACTGGCACTGTAAGTGCCAGTAAGGCGTCTCTCTAGACGATGGATCGGCCGTGCAAGTGAGGAAAACATTGCGTTTACGCCGTGGCCACCTCGTAGTCCAGACTTAACGCCCTGCGATTTTTTCTTATGGCGTTATGTAAAAGACAAAGTTTTTGTACCACCGCTTCCTGTAGATATCGATGATCTAAAACAACGTATCGCAAATGCTCTTGCCACAGTTGACCGTCGTGTGTGGGAAGAATTCGACTACCGTGTGGATATCTGTCGTGTTACAAATGGTAAACACATTGAACATGTGTAAATATTTTCAATAAAAACTTAATGAATTCTTCTATATAATCATGTAAGTAATTACACTTTTCAAAAATAAATTTTCTATAAGCTATCGAAACTGTCATTTCATTTATAATCACCCTGTATGTTGAAATACGACTCATCGTTTTGGAGAATCAAGGGTTCAAACTCGGGTGTATAATTATAATTATGAAACCGATAGTAGTTTAGAGGTAGTTACTGATTTTCCGTATTTTTAAGTTCTACGGAGTTTGTTTTTTCTTTTTTTTCTTTTGGTTTAACGTCCGACTGTTCTGCAATTTCTGCTAATGCAGACGATGAAGGATGAAATGATTTTTTGTAATGTATGAAAATATGCCGTGCCTGAATGGGATTCGAACCCAAGACCAAGCATGATGAGAGGCGAGCACGTTACTAACTACGCCAATGCGGCCGGCAATTGTATTCAATTTGACATTATTAACATTGGCAAGATAAAGTCGTGTGATTGTTAAACACCATATTTTTAAGATCGTGATTTTCATATGCATTTTAGGGCAAATTAATTGTATAATTAGTAAAGTTGTAAGAAAATTGGTAAATTTACAACTTTTATTTCAACAATTTTCTTCTACGAAGCCTAGTTTAGAATCTATTAGTTTTTTTTGTATTTTAGTGTTGAAAAGAGGTTGATTTTCATTTTGCGTCATTCACTCATGATTAAAATTAGGTTATATTTTAAATTTTACATTGTTCACTAATGATTAAATATAGGTTAGATATATAATTTTATTATTTACATTCGGAAAATAAAGTTGTGTGAGTGTTTCACACCAGATTGTTTTATAAAAGTGATAAATAATAAACGATGCTTTGGTGAACTGAAAGTGGTTTGTGTAACAACTAAAATAAAGCGATGAAACATTGTCAAAAACATCAAAATGTTGAAAACACTTCACAACGTTACAATGATACCGGAGGTAAATATAATTTAATTATTTTTATTATAAATGTTTCCCTTAATGTATTTGTATTACTATCAAAATAAATTTATCAATTAGTTTGTAGAAATCTCAGTGTGTCTGTACTTGTATGAATTTTTTCATTCTCTTGCTTATATGAATATATATATCGAAAGGAAAGTATTGTTTTCATGTAGATTTTTCAAAATCGAGTTTTAACCGGATATACACGTTTTCAAACCTCCTGAACTCAAAAAGAGTCATGTTTTCAGCGATTGGTCCGCGCGCGCGTGTGTTTTTGTGAACGAAATATTTCAAAAACGGAACATCGTACGAAGTTGAAACTTGAAACGTAAGTTAGATACCACTAGAGGACTCGACAAGAACATTTTTCATAAAAATCTCTAGACCGGAAATGGTAGCTTCTTCGTGTAATTTTTCACTTTTTTGCGTTTCTCTCAAAAACGGGTCTTACGATTTTTAAAAAAAATCGCCTCGTTTACTACATAATCTGCTGAAATTCTTGGGGAGGCTGTTCTTTCGTAGAAAATTTTTTTTAAGATTGCGATATTAATATGCATTTTAGCGCAGAAATGTATATAATTAAAGTTGTAGACAATTTAAAACCTAAAATTTTTATTGTTTATGTATTTTTTTGTATAACGCTTAGTTTACCGGTAATTAGTGATTTTCTGTTTTTTTTCATGAAAATCAGTAAAAAATAAGATTATTTAATATTTTGTACGCATTTAATGAAAAAAGTGTAATTAAATTTATAGGAAATTAATAGATTTACATCTTTTATTTCAAGCATTTTTCTCTACAGAGCATTGTTCATTATTTGAATAGGCAAGAGAAAGTCGTGTGAGTGTTTCACACCAGATTTTTTTTTTTTTAATTGGGTTTCAGAAAAGCCAACTACAGTCTCATATCTGGGTTAGCACCCAACTTGTTTTTTATGCAAGTTTTGGATGAAAAACTTTTTCCACCAATACAATTGATGGAAAACACAACAAACCTTCATTGCCAGGTCATGCAGGATGTTACTATTCACTGTTGGGATCCAATCAAAAGTTAATGAGAGTTCTTGAAAGCTGATTTCAATGCACTGTCAGTACCAAATTTCATCAGAATTTCTTTTTGTGGAACATCCAACAGTGCTGATTCAAAACTCTCTTCAGAAAACTGATTTTGAATCTACTTGTTGAAAGGATTTACTCGTGTGGGTGCTTTTCGTTTAATTAAAAGCTATTCGTTTTACAAATCTGTCAATACATTTTCTTTCCACGAACCCCTAGCAATACATTACGAACTTCTTGGGATTCGCGGTTCCGCAGGTTGCTAACCGATGCTCTACAAGATAGATTAAACGCCATGTTTGGAAAAATTCGTAAGGAGGCTGCGATTTCGTGGTTAATAATTTTTTTTCAAGTTGCGGCCTTAATATACGTTTTAGGGCAGAAACGTATGTAATCAAAGTGGTAGGAAATTACAACACCTACAACTTTTATTTCAAACATTTTTACTTTCTCTTGCCTGAATGAATATGTAGGAAGGAAAGTATTGTTTTCAAGTCGATTTTTCGAAATCGAGTTTTCACCAGATCTACACTTTTTCAGAACCCCTGAACCCAAAAAACAAGTTTTTAGCGATTGGTCTGTTTGTGTGTGTGTCAACAAAGTATCTCAAGAACGGAACATTGTAGTAACTTGAAACTTGAACTTAAGTTAGGTACTATTACCGGACCTGACACGAACATTTTCATCAAAATCGGTCAACCGGAAGTAGTAGTTTATTAGTGTAGTTTTACTTTTTGCGTTTTTATCAAAAACGGCTCCTACGATTTTTTTAAAAATCGACTCATTTACTAATTTTTTATGCTTTTCAAAAACAGGTAGGCGAAATGTCTTCTGAAATTCTTGGAGAGGCAGTTTTAACATAAAAAATTGTTTTTTTTAAGATTGCCGCTTTAATATGCATTTTAGTGCAAAAATTTAATGTTGTAAATTTTAATTTACAATTAAAATGTAAATTATTACTTTTAGAGTAATAAAAGTTGTAGAGAACTTAAAATCCTACAACTTTCATTTCAAACATTTTTTGTATAACGCTTAGTTTAGCGATAATTAGCGATTTTGTATTTTTTGCTTCTAAAAACCATATAAAAGCAGCAGCCTTAAAAAAACATTTTTTTCTACGACAAAACAGTTTCGCCAAGTATTTCAGCAGACATTGCACCTACCCTCTCTTGTAGAGCATAAAAAATGTAGTAAATGAGATGATTTTAAAAAATACCATAGGAGCCGAAAATCACAAAAATGTGAAAAATGACACGAATAAACTACTACTTCCGGTTGACCGACTTTATTGAAAATTTTCATGTCAGGTCCGGTAGTAGTATCTAATTTGAATGTCAAGTTTCAAGTTCGTACAATGTTCCTTTCTTGAGTATTCTGTTAAAACGCACACGTACACACACACACACACACACACGCGCGCGCACACACACTCACACCAATCGCTAAAAACATGTTTTTTCGGTTCAGAGGGTCTGAAAACGTGTAGATTCGGTGAAAACACGATTTCGAAAAATCGGCATGAAAACAATACTTTTCTTCCTACACATTCACACAAGCAAGAGAAAAAAAAGACAATAACTTTTTACACTAGCAACTAAAAATCTCGTATCAAATGAAAAATACTGAAATAAGAAACAAATGACAAATGTTTAATAAAAAAATGACGTTATAATGAATTTAAATGTTATAAAATCGATCTGTGCCCTTACTGTTATGGGTGGAGTTTCAAATTATTTACACTCAATCTGTGCGTTGCAGGGCTAAAAAAAGTTCTGTTTCTTATCACATAGTCAGCCAATTAAATGACCGAATCATTTAAAAACAGAAGAGATAGAGGTGCAAACGACACTAATCAGAGTTATCTCTTCTGAAAGTAATGAATTTCATTATACAACCAGACACTGTGGTGAATGAAGTGAAGGTATCATTTGCATAGTGGAAAATACGTGCTTTACAGAGGGCCCGGATTGCTGATAAGCGTACATTTCCACTTGGTGAGGAAGGCAATGTAAACCACCTCACTCCTCCTTTTACTTAGTAAAACCTCTATAGGTTCAAATCAGCCTTTCGGCTGTTAACCTTAAAAACATAATCTTCTGGTCGGTCCGAATATCGAGTATTAATAATCGATACAAGCAATTTTTTCCGAAAACTTTTAAAAACGTAACTCGAGTGACATTTTGTGAAAACGTCGCTCGAGCGACGCTACGCCAATGCAAAATGGCCCATATTCCCATGGTCGCTAATAACCAATAAATTTTGATTCGACTTAAAAAAAAAATCAGGTGTGAAACACTCACACAACTTTATCTTGCCAATGCAAATAATGACCAATATAACATAACATTAGTAATAAAACATTAGAAATAAACAAAAAAAAAACTAACCTCAAAAACATAACCTTATTTTAATCATGAGTAAAAGACGTAAAATGAAAATCGACTTCAGTTTGGCTTAAAAATACGGAAAATCACACTTTTACGCTAAACTAGGCTCTGTAGAGAAAAATGCTTAAAATAAAAGTTGTAGATCTTTTAATTTCGTATACGTTCGTTCGTTATATACTTTTGTCGTAAAATGCATACTAAGGCCGAAATCTTAAAAAAATCGATTGTTCACACATTTTTCTGAAAAAAAAACAGAAAATCGCTAATTACCGCTAAACTAAGCGTTATGAAAATGTTTGAAATAAAAGTTGTAGAATTTTAAATTCTCTACATTGCTTATTATATAAATTATTGCGCTAAAATGCATATTAAAGCCGTAATTTAAAAATAACATATTTTTTACGTGAAAACAGCCTCACCAAGAATTTCAGGAAACATGGCGCCTACCCTATCTTGTAGAGCATAAAAAATTTAGTAAACCAGGCGATTTAAAAAAATTAACGTAGGACAAAAACGTAGGTAAATTAACGTTTAGTTTTTGATAAAATCTCAAAAAAGTGAAAAATTATACGAATAAACTACTACTTCACGTTGACCGATTTTAATGAAAATGTTCGTGTCGGGTCCGGTAGTAGTCCGTAACGTAGATTTCAAGTTTAAAGTTAGTACGATGTTCCATTCTTGAGATATTTTGTTCACACACACACACACACACACACACACACACACACAGACCAATCGCTAAAAACAAGTTTTTTGGGTTCAGGTGGTCTTAAAATGTTTTATATCCGGTAAAAACTCGATTTCGAAAAATCGACATGAAAACAATACTTTCCTTTCTATCGTATATATTCATACAGCCAAGAGAAATAAAAATTTTTTTTTGAAGGTAGACACAAAATAATATAATAAATAAATATAAATTTTTTACAGAAAAGTATAACGTGGTGATCGTGTTCTCTCAACATTGTAATTACAGAAAATCATTAAATTTTATTATCACATAAAAATATCTTGCCTACTGGCTTTCAAATAATCTGAAATTTATATTTTGCGGTAATTCTGTCGTTGATTTTATGAATAATGATTATCGTTAATATAAATTATTATTAGTTTAGTACATAATTTTTATATTATTTTGTAATACAAAATGCGGTAAAATTATCATATTATTTATCAACAAGTTACGGTAAAAAAATAAATTATTGTCGGATCTCTTGAATTCAGTCTAAATGGAACGATTTTTACTTTCTCTTGCCTATATGAATGTATAGAAAGGAAAGTATTGTTTTCATGTCGATTTTTCGAAATCGAGTTTTCACCGGATCTAAAACATTTTAAGACACCCTGAACACAAAAAAACATGTTTTAGCGATTGGTCTGTGTGTGTGTGAACAAAATATCTCAAGAACAAAACATCGTACCAACTTTAAACTTGAAATCTACGTTACGGACTACTACCGGACCCGACGCAAACATTTTCATCATAATCGGTCAACCGGAAGTAGTAATTTATTCCTGTAATTTTTCACTTTTTTGCGATTTTTTCAAAAACGAATCCTACGATTATTGTAAAAATCGCTTTATTTAATAAATTTTGTATGCTCTACAAGATAGATTAGACACCATGTCTGCTGAAATTCTTGGAAGGCCGTGCTCTCGTCAAAAACGTGTTTTTTTTATGATTGCGGCCTTGCTATGCATTTTAGCGCAAAAATGTATATAATTAAAGTTGTAGACAATTTAGAATCCTACAACTTTTAATGCAAAAATATTTTTGTATAACGCTTAATTTAGCGGTAATTAGCGTGTTCCTTCGCACGACTTTCTTTTTCCAATGCAAATAATGAACAATATAACCTAACATTAGTAAAAAAATATTAGAAATAGGCTAAACAAAAAACTAACCACATAAAACAAAACCTTATTTTATTCATAAGTGAATAACGCAAAATGAAAATCAACCTCAGTTTGGCTTAAAAATACGGAAAATCACTCTTTCACGCTAAACTAGGCTCTGTAGAGAAAATGCTTAAAATAAAAGTTGTAGATCTTTTAATTTCGTATACGTTTGATTATATACTTTTGTCATAAAATGCATACTAAGGCCGAAATCTTTAAAAAATCGATTTTTTACAAGTTTTTGTGTGAAAAAAAAGAAAATCGCTAAACCAAACGTTATACAAAAATGTTTGAAATAAAATTTGCAGGGTCTTAAATTCTCTACAACTTTTATTATATAAATTTTGACGGTAAAATGCATATTAAAGCCGCAATCTTAAAAACAACATTTTTTCTTCGATAGCACAGTCTCCCCAAGATTTTCAGCAGACATGGCGCCTACCCTATCTTGTAGAGCACAAAAATTGTAGTAAATGAAGCGAATTTTTAGAAAAATATTAGAAGCCGTTATTGAGAAAATCGCAAAAAAGTGAAAAATGACACGTATAAACTACTACTTCCGGTTGACCGATTTTGAGGAGACTGTTATTGTCGCGTCCTCTAGTGGTATCTAAGAATTATCTAACAGTTTGAAGTTTTAAGTTTGTTTGATGTTCCGTTCTTGAGATATTCTGTTCACACACAGATACACTCACAGACACACATAAAGACAAATCACTAAAGACATTGTTTTGGGTTCAGGGGGTCTGAAAACGTGTAGTTTAGGTGAAAACTCGATTTCAAAAAATCGACATGAAAATAATAAGTACTTCCTTCTTATATACGTATTTATATAGGCAAGAGAAAGTAAAAGTCAGGAGCGGAGAAGTGTGAACGTTACAGAACTATCAACCTAATGTAGCATGCATCCTAGATACTAACAAGAATTATACGCAGGAGAATAGAACACCGAGTAGAAGAGGTGTTGGATGATGACCAATTTCGATTTAGAAGGAGAATAAGAACTGGAGATGCAATATTGGCTTTAAGATTGATTATTGAACAAAGGATAAAGAAAAATAAAACTACGTTTATGGTATTTGTAGATTTAGAGAGAGCATTTGACAATCTGGACTGGAGTAAAATGTTTAAAACTTTGAAAAGACTAGGAATTAAATGCGAAGAAAGAAAATTTATCTACGGTTTGTATTAGAATCAAACGGCTGGTTTTTTTTTTAGAATTGAGAGCTACGAAAAAGAATATGCTGTAAGAAAAGGCGTACAACAAGGATTTTCATTGTCACAACTACTTTTTAACTTGTGTATAGAAGAGGCTACAAATGAAGTGAAGGAAAAATTTGACTCAGAAATAAATATTCAAGGAGAAACAATAAAAATGCTAAGATTTTCCGATGGTATCGTAGTATTAGCCGAGACAAAGAAAGAGCTAAAGGATATCTTAAATGGAATGGATGAGATCATGAGAAAGGATTACTTCATGAAAATTAATAAGAACAAAACGAAATAGTTGTGTAGCAGCAAGAGTGGTTTAGAAGAGATGGGAAATTTAAAAGAAGCAATGAAAACATACAGGAAATTGGTAATTCAGCTATCTAGGGAGTAAAATAACAAAAGATGGTAGAAGTACAAGTGGTATCAAAAGTAGGATTGCTCAAGCTTGAAAAGACTTTGAAATAAAAAACAGCTTACTGACTACCAACGTTGATATAAAGATTCGGAAAAATGTCTTAAAACACTATGTTTGGAGTGTACATTATACGGGAGTGAAACGTGAGTGATAGGGGTTGTAGAAAGGAAAAGGATAGAAGCTTTTGAAATGTGGTGTTATAGGAAAATGTTATAGCTTAGGTGGGTAGACAAAATAAGCAATTTAGAGGTTCTTAGACGAGTGGATGAAAAAATAAGTATATGGAAGCGCCTTACCAGAAAAAGGGATAGGCCAGTGAGACATATCTTAAGACATCCAGGTATTGGTGTATCAATAATGGAGGGTAATACTGAGGGAGTAAATTGTAGGGGGAGGCAAAGGTTAGAATATATAAAGCAAATTACAAAAGATGTAGGGTGTTACAGGTATGTAGATAATATGAAACGACTTGCGCAAGATAGAACAGCTTGGAGAACTGCATCAAACCAGTCGAGAGACTGATAACAAAAAATTTTCAATTATAAAATTGGCAAGAGAAAGTCGTGAAAGTGTTTCACACCAAATTTATTTTAATCTAAAGCACTTTGATCCACTCTTTAGTTTTAAATCGTAAATTATATATCATGAGAAAATAAAACAAAATAAAAACTATAATGTAGTGAGAAATCAAGTTATTTGTTAGCAATCGTTGAGTTTTTTTTAAGGGGATATTTTGTTTAGGAGGTGTCTAAAAGGGGGTTGGTACGCTGTTATTGGTGGGGAAGTAAAGTGATGGTATCATCACGTGATCTTGTTTCGATATAATAAAGGAGGTATGAGGTAAGAGTTTTGCTTAAACGTGGTTCTCACAAAGGTTACTTTTGCATTAACGGGACATGTCTACAACTGACGATCAGGAACCAGGTATTTTTATTGATTTATTTAGTTTTTTTATTATTTAATTACTGGGTAATTATAAATCTAATAAATTAATTAAATAATAATAATTTATTTTATTCTTTTTCGATTTTCGGATAGGTTCTGAATATTTTAACATAGGTATTAAAACTAACCGTTACAAAACCCCGCTGTAGTCTTTATGTACCAAACTGATGATGTGGCTTTAAATAAGTCCGAGTTCGAGTCCTGAAAGAAATAAGCTTGCCCTCAGGATAACGACGTTGCAGCTGTAAGCTACAGCGTCGTTCGGGGAGTAGGGTGGAAGGAATGTTTTTTTTTTAATTTTTGTTCCTTTATTTGGGATTCTGCCCATAACAGACAGGTGGAGTGTCAAATTATTTACACTCAATCTGTTCGTTGCAGGGCTAAAATAAATAGTTCTGTTTCTTATCACATGGTCAGCCAATTAAATGACTGAATCATTTAAGAACAGAAGAGGTAGAGGTGTAAAAGACACCAATCAGAGTTATCTCCTCTGAAAGTAATGAATTTCATTGTACAGCCAGACCCTTTGGTGAATGAAGTGAAGGTGTCATTTACAGATTGGAAAATATGTGCTTTTCAGAGGGCCCGGCATGCTGATAAGCATACTTTTCCATTCAGTGAGGAAGGCAATGGTAAACCACCTCACTCCTCGTTTTACTTAGTAAAACCTCTAGAGGTTCAAACCAGCCTTTCGGCTGTTGACCTAAACAACAACAACAACATTTGGGATTACAGATGAAATAATTAGGAGGAAGATAGGCTCAGAATATGTCAGACGGGATTTTTTTTGATGGAAAGGGGATGAAGCTTTATCTAGTGGGGAGGAGTAGCCTATTTATCCTGAAGGATAAAAAATTTAGAAGAGTTTTGCAGGGAAATTTTACAGGAAGTCGTAGAATGGTAATATTTTCACTTCTGGAGGCCGCGGAACTGTGTATATTTCTCTGATAGCTGGTTGTACATCCAGGGTGGGGGTAAACACGTAATTGTGGTCGGTATTATTGTTGATAAAATTATAATGTAAAACACTCGACTTTTTCTTGCTAATGTAAATAATGCAAAATAACGCCTATGTTTAATCAGAAGAACAGAAGAGGTTAAGTTTTAAAATACACTAATTACTGTCTTTTACATCGATCAATGAAATTCAGAAAATCAATTAGTGACTTTTTAGATTTTTAACTCATTTTTCACTAGTGTTTAAAATTAGGTTATATATTTCATATTTACCCTTGCTCATAACAGGCAGGTGGTGGGTTTAATTATTTACACTCGATCTGTTAGTTCCAGAGCTACAAAAATAAATCTGTTTTTTATCACATGGTCAGCCAATTATATGATTGAAGCATTTAAGAACAGAAGAGGTTGTGAAGTAAAAGTACACTAGTCAACGTTATCTCTTCTGAGAGTAATGAATTTCATTTTACAGCCAGACCCTGTGGTGAATGAAGTGAAGGTGCCATTTGCAGAGTGGAAAGGAGATGCTTTCTGAGTGTCTGGGATGCTGATAGCCATACTTTTCCATTCAGTGAAGAAGGAAATTGTAACCCACCACACCCTTCGTTTCTCTTAGTAAAGCCTTTAGAGATTTAAACCTGCCGTTCGGCTGATGACTGAAACAACAAGTTGTTTAATCATTATTAAACATGTAAAATGAAAACCATAACCTAATTTTAATCATGAGTGAATGTTTAGGTTGCACTCAATGTCTTTTTTCTGTTGATCTGGGTAGGACTTGGTTTAAGATACTATTTCTGTTTCCAAATTCCGACTTTCATTTTTTGACTTTCGGTTTCAGGCCATTTCCGGTTGAAAATGAAACTTCAAACCCAATCTAGGCTTAGTAATTTTTCGTTTAGATTACGAACCCTAAAACAGTTTGTTGCTATCTCTTTCAGTTTCTGGCCTTGATATCTTGACTTCTTATTTCGGGTCGCTTCCGGTTGAAACCGGAACTTCAAACCTAATGATTTCTGTATCTACTCTTTAAGAGGAATCGAATAACACTATTTTTGTTTCCAAATTCCAACTTTCATTTCTTGACTTTCGGTTTCGGGCCACGTCTGGTTGAAACCAAAACTTCAAACCCATCTAGTCTCACTAACTTTTTGTGTATATACGAATCCTAAAAGAGTTTGTTGCAATCTCTTTTAGTTTTTGACTTTTATTTCTTGACTTCTTGTTCGGGTCACTTCTGGTCAAAACCGGAACTTTAAACCCAATGATTTCTTTATGTACTCTTTAAGAGGAGTCGAATAACACTATTTTTGTTTCAAAATTTCGACCCTCATTTCTTGACTTTCGGTTTTGGGCTATGTCCGGTTGAAACCGAAACTTCAAACCTAATCGAGGTTCACTAATTTTTCGTGTAGATTACGAATTCTAAAACAATTTTTTCTATCTCTTTCAGTTTCTGACCTTGATTTCTTGACTTCTTGTTTCGGGTCACTTCCGGTCGAAACCGGAACTTCAAATCCAATAATTTCTGTATATAGGCCCTACTCTTTAGGGAATCTAATAACACTATTTTTGTTTCCAAATTCTGTCTTTGATTGTTTGACTTCCGTTTTAGGACCACTTACATCCATGTCACATGGAGCACTATCCAAACATGTTCAAACAAGAGTTTGCACGTAATCATATTGCTTGTTTGGCGACAGCAAAGCAATTCCGGAAACTTTTTGAACGCCGCTCTTATATTCATACAGGGCATGAGAAAGTAAAAATTGAATATTTTAAGTCCCAGAACTGTATCTCCTATCAATCTAAGAGTTATTTTTAAGAAATTAAGTACGGTCTCCCAAATATTTATTTATCTTTCCGTCACAAAAGTGATTGAATAGTACCAGTCAATACCATTCGCTGTAAATTTACAATATTTTTTTACAAATGTTATAATAACATAATTTAACATTGAATAAATTAAACGAATAACAAAAATTTAGTTTGCGTTTAGTTATGGTTATGTTTCCTGTTATTTTAAACAATTTTTGACGTTTTCTATTTATAAAAATAACATTTTAGTTTAACAACAATAAAATAAGTTTTTCTTTTGTTTTCTACAAGAAAAAAAAATAGTTTTAAATAGCGTGCAAATTTGTTACATGTTATTTTTCTTATTAAAATAAATTAGAAAACTTTCTAAGGAAAAGTGAAATGATATTATTTTCCTTGAGAATGTATCTCATTTTCTATGAGGCCAGTGTATCTCAACCGGTGCGTTGCAAGACTTGTCTGGTGGGGTCACGAAATACGGGAGGAAAATTAAAAACCATTGTTGTTCTTCTTCTTCTCACAATAAAGGATTAAGCTTCCACCTGTTCCGACTCACATTCTATTGAATTATTGCCATCTCTTGTACGGCCTCCCAACATCTCTTATCCCCTCTGGTCTGTATGTTAAAATATTGAGGGGGATTCTTCCCTCAGGCTTTCTCTCTACGTGCATCTTCCACATTTCATTTACTGAATCTTTATTAACAATCCCATCCTAACCTTTCGTTATCTCACCAACTATATCAAATTCCTGATATATCTTCCCATCCTCATCCAGGTCTGCAAAGAGGTCTTTTACCTTTCGGTTTAACAAAATACATCTATTTTTAAGTTTTCTCTTCTCGTTTCTTTTTCATAACCACTTTAGCCTCATACTGTCAGGAATAGCAACAATATCTGTGTGAAGCAAGGTTTTAGAGGTTTATGAGGTCATCTATTTTTTTTCTCTTGCCCTATAGGTCCATGAAATATAGGGAAGTACTGACTAACGGCCTATCCCACGATTCTAGTTTACTATAATGTGTCCGCAGCTCCGTGGCACCGATGGGAAAGGTGGTTTCCGGAACAGGCACTACTGTCTATTGTGAAGTGACAAAGAAAAAGAAGAAATTCCATTAACCATATTCTAACATTTAAAACGCTGTAAAGTGTAGTGCTAAAAATGTTATAATTTATAAAATTTAGCCAAGCATAACGTAGAAAAATAAATTCTTCTTCTTCTCACAATCAAGGATTAGGCTTCCGCCTGTTCCGACTCACAACAACTCCTCCCCAATGGTCTGTATTGCAAAACACTGAGGAGGATCTTTCTCTTTACGTCTCCCTCCATCGATTTTGATATTCTGCAATCTTCCTATTCAGGTTATAAACATTTAGTTCCACTCTCATGTCCTCATTTCTTAGTTTGTCCCAACGATTGCAACCCTTTGTTCTTCACAGGAATCACATCTCATCTCGTTGTACTCTACTCTTTTGGGGTCTTGTACTAATCCACGACTCACTTCCATAGAGTAGGACTGGGGCAGTCATCACCTTGTAAAACTTTACCTAAATTTTTTCCTTGTTTTCCCAGACTATGGTTCTGCTAATATTGTCGCACACTTCACGGAAATTACCAACTATCGTCTCTATATCCAAATCTTGATCAAACCTGATGGCACAATATAAATAATAGCATTGCGATACTTGTTCGAGCACTGCGTCATCTACCACAGTTTTAAACCTGGTAGGATATTTACCAGTAAATGCCAATACCTTTGACTATTTTTACAGAAACGTTGAAATTATATTTTTTAAATAATTCATTTAAAACATACATCTCTACCTCTTCTGTTCTTAAATACTTCAGTCATTTCATTGGCTGACCATATGATAAGAAACAGAAATATTTCTTGTACCCCTGGAACTAACAGATTAAGTGGAAATAATTTAACACCCCACCTGTCTCTTATAGGAAAAAAGTGTATATAACAGTATAAAAGTTATAGGAAATAAATAAACCCACAATTTATATTTCAAGCATTTGTTTCTATAGAATTAAGCGTTAATTAATAATTTCCCGTGTTTTTAAGTTCTACAGAGGTATAATATATTATCATCATCTGTCAAGGAGTAGGCTCAATGGCCTGTTCTGGCATCCATCTCTGTTTAGGTCTTCCTAAGCCTCGCTTCCCTCTAGGCTTATATTTCCATGCTCGTAGAGAGTCTGTGTGTTGACATGCAAAGTAAATGGTTGAACCAGTTTCTCTTATATTATATTCTGAACGTTTTACACAGTGACTTAACATTTAACTCGGCATGCATAGCTTCAATACGTACTCTATCTAAACGAGTACAACCTTTGACTCTCTGCAGAATTCTCATTTCAGCAGCCTGGATACGAGATTCATTCCTATGTAATGACACCCATGTTTCTTTTTTATAATGTTATGAGTGATACAGCCATTGCTCAATAAAATTTCATTTGGGTGTCCTGTCTCGTTTTCTTTCTTATTGTCTTACAATAGGACCGCATACAGCGTTGAATTTTGTTAGTTTTTCACTCACGTCATCTCTGTCATAGAAAATCCTGCATTCTAAATATTTAAAATCTCGAACTTGTTCTGTAGTTCAGTTGCCAAGTATAATTTTTGAGCGGACCGACCATCTTCCCTTGAATGCTATAATATTTTATTTTTGTGCCGATATTCTCATTCCAAACTCTGAGCTAATGTTGTACAACTTATAAATGGCATATTTGGACCTTTCTTCTGTGTCAAAAATAATTACTGTGTCATATGCGTACAGCAATGAATTTAGGAATACGTTATTCCAAAACCGAATGCCTGAGTCACTAATTGATTCAAATCATTAAAATCTCATCAACATAGGCTAAATATGAAAAAACTTCGGAGACATTGGACAGCCTTGTCGTAATATGTTCATTTAAATTATTTACTCATGATTAAACATAGGCATACATCTTCATTTTTTACATTGCCAAAAGAAAGTCGTGTGCGTGTGTGAAGGTACATTTTTTTAAAGTTTCAATACCACCGAACACTAATTTACTTTCTCTTGCCTATATAAATATATGGAAAGGAAAGTATTGTTTTCATTTCGATTTTTCGAAATCGAGTTTTCACCGGATCTACACGTTTTCAGACTCCCTGAACCCAAAAAACAAGTTTTTTTGCGATTGGTCTGTATGTATGTATGTATGTGTGTGTGTGTGTGTGTGTGTGTGTGTGTGTGTGTGTGAACAGAATATCTCAAGAACGGAACATCGTACAAACTTGAAACTAGAAGCGTAAGTTAGGTACTACTACCTGACCCGACATGAGCATTTTCATCAAAATCGGTCAACCGGAAGTAATACCTAGTTCATTCGTGTCATTTTTTACTATTTTGTGATTTTCTCAAAAAACGGCTACTAACATTTTTTTAAAAATTGCCTCATTTACTAAATTTCTTATGTTCTATAAGATTGGGTAGGTACTATGTCTGCTGAAATTCTTGAGAAGGCTGTGCTTTCGTACAAAAAATGGTTTTATTAAGATTGCGGTTTTAATATGCATTTAAGCGCAAAAATGTATATGATAAAAGTTGTAGACAATTTTTAAACCTAAAAATTTTATTTTTAACATTTTTTTTATAATGCTTAATTTAGCGGTAATTAGCGATTTTCTGTTTTTTAACAAATTGTGTAAAAATTGATTTTTTAAGATTTTGGCCTTAGTATTCATTTTATGACAAAAGTGTATGTTATCAAATTTATAGAAAATTAATAGATCTACAATTTTTATTTAAAACATTTTTCTGCAGAGTCTAGTTTAGTGTGAAAGAGTGATTTTTCCGTATTATTAAGCCAAACTGAGGTTGATTTTTTATTTTGTATCATCACTCATGATTAAAATAAGGTTATGTTTTTGAGGTTAGTTTTTTAGTTTATTTCTAATGTTTTATTACAAATATTAGGTTATATTGTTAATTTTTTTACATTGCCAAGGGAAAGTCGTGTGCGTGTTTCAAGCTACATTTTTTAAAAGTTTCAATACCACAGAAAACTTTTTTTAATGTTAAATAATGATAGGTATCAGAGAAAAAAAATTGTATTTGATTAGGTACTTAAAACTGAACTAAAAGTAGAAGTAAGTGTTTATTTCTTTTTGATTCGATACAATTTAAATTTCTCGTTTCACGTAATGGTACTTTTTGGGTTGTTTAAACGATTACAGTAAATCGGTTCTTTCTTTTTTTTTTTAAAAAAGTAGTTTAAAGCAAACTATTTTTGTTATGTGTTTGTTGTGTACAAGAGTATGAACTTACTCAATTTGTTTTTTAACTTCTATCGCTGCCATCTATTAGCAAAAGTTAACACTTCATTTATATTGGCAAATTGCATGCTACATGTCGTGTCGATATTTTATTACTCATTTTTTTCTTTCAATGGAAAAAATACTGCTAAAAACTTTAAACTGTTAACTACAAAAGTATTATCGATTCCTGATCTAAATAAAGAGTGGTGTATGTGGCACTTTCCTCTTCTAAGAAATGGAAATAGTGAAAGTGAACAAAATTAGAAAACTTACATCTAACAAATCTGATGCAAAGTACTCCGACGACTTTCGCTGGCCAATGTAAATAGTGAAAAATACGAGGCGTGGCTATTAAATAACGAGACTGATGTAAAAAAATTTATTTTTATTTAATACATAATCACTTATTGTCACCTTCAATTACACACCTTCTCTATTCCTACAACGCTCCATGCGAATTTTACATTGTTGGAAACAGTGCTGGAAGTCATCTTCCCCTTCAGGACACGTGCCGCTTTCTCTTTTACAGCTTCACAGACTCAAATCTTGTCCCTTTTAATGCAGATTCCACCTTAGGGAAAAGGTAGAAGTCACATGGTGCAAGATCTGGTGAATAAGGTGGATGTTCTAACACTGAGATGCTGTACTTGGCTAGGAACCTCTTGACAGATAATGCGGAATGAGCTGGCGCATTGTCTTGGTGGAGAACCCATGATTTGTCCTTCCACATTTCGGGGCGGTTTTCCTTACTCTTTGACGTAGTTTAGAAAATACCTCAATGTAGTAATATTGATTAACTGTTTGACCTTCAGAAACCCAGTGAAGGTACACAATCCCATGGATAAAAAAAAACAATCATCATTGCTTTAAATTTTGAATTGCTCATTCGAGTTTATTTTTGCTCTCGGTGAAGTTCGGCTCTTCTAGTGCATGGATTGGCGCTTCGTTTCCGGATCATAAGTAAAAAACCACGTTTCATCACATGTTATTATCGTTTCAAAAACATTTGGGTAATTTTCAATCGCGTACAAAGTGTCAGTACAAACATTTTTGAGCGGCACGTGTCCTAAAGGAGCTGACAGAAGATGACTTCCAGCACTGTTTCCAACAATGGAAAATTCGCATGGAGCGTTGTAGTGATAGAGAAAGAGTGTATATTGAAGGTGACAATAAGTGATTATGTATTAAATAGAAATAAAATTTTTTACATCGTCAGTCTTGTTATTTAATAGCCACACCTCGTAGTACGGCGAAAAAAGGAAAAATAAAACTATGAGTGGAAATCTAAATGGTATACTTTTGATTTTCCTAACGATTCCAATTGATAATATAAATTTTATATAATTTATATTTAATTATGAGATTATTATATTGAGAGATGATTATATTTATTTTAAGTAAGACACTTGGATAATCAGGGTTAAAACAGATATCATAATGCGGTAGTTCGTTCTTTAGTTTTGACTGATGGTTACTCAACTTTTAGGTTAGGTGTTCCTCCAGTCATCATGGCATTTTATTTCCTCATTTATTGATCTGGTGTAATTTTAGACATTTAGTCGAGACTTTACAATTTATTTTAACTCACTAAAAGTAACACAGTATCAGTAATAGTCTGCAATTAATTTATATATTTTGTACTTTTTCCCTTCCTATTTGAATACATTGGAAAGAAAAGTATTGTCTTCATGTTGTTTTTTTACCGAAAATACACGTTTTCAGACCTCCTAAACCCAAAAAACATGTTTTTAGTGATTGTTCTGTGTGTGTTTAAACAAAATACCTCAAAAACGAAACATCGTACGAAGTCAAAACTTGGGAATTATTTTAGGTACCACTAGAGAACCCGACAAGAACATTTGTTTCAAAATCGGTCCACCAGAAGTATTACAGTAGTATTTAAAAGTGTAATTTTTCACTATTTTGTCATTTTCTCAAAAATGGTTTGTACAATTTTCTTTAAATTAAAAAAGAAACATGTATTTAGCGATTGATCGTTGTGTGTGGGTATGTGTGTATGCCCGAACAAAATAGCTCAAGAACGGAACATCGCACTAAGTTGAAACTTAAAGCATAAGTTAGATACTACTATCGGACCCGACTCAAACATTTTCATCAAAATCGGTTAACCGGAAGTAGTAGTTTATTCGTGTCATTTTTTCACTTTGCGATTTTCTCAAAAACGGCTAATACGATTTTTTTGAAAATCACCTCATTTACTACACTTTTTATGCTCTATAAGATAGGGTAGGCGTCATGTCAGCTGAAATTTTTGGGAAGACTGTTTTCTCGTAAAAAAATCGTTTCTTTAAGATTGGGACTTTAATATGCATTTTAGCGCAAAAATGTATATAATTGAAGTTGTAGAGAATTTAAAATTCTACAACTTTTATTAAAACATTTTTTTATAATGCTTAGTTTAGCGGTAATTAGCGATTTTCTGTTTTTTTCACGAAAATGTGTAAAAAATCAATTTTTTAAAGATTTCAGCATTAGTAGTCCATGCATTTTACGACAAAAAAGTATAAAATCAATTTTTTAGGAATTTAAAAGATCTACAACGTTTTGTTTAGAGCATTTATTTTCTACAGAGCCTAGTTTAGCGTGAAAGAGTGATTTTCCGTATTTTTAAGCTAAACTAAAGTTGATTTTCATTTTGCGTTTTTCACTCATGATTAAAATAAGGTTATGTTTTTTTGAGATTAGATTTTTTGTTTATTTCTAATGTTTCATTACTAATGTTAGGTTATATCGGTCATTATTTGCATTTGCAAGAGAAAGTTGTGTGAGTTTCTTTTTGGTGTGAACAATTTTTTTGGCACGTGAATATTCAAATAGACTTAATTTTTATTTGTTTCAGATCGTGTCATGTATGCTCGAAACGCACAGCGTGCTTTGGTTCGTACACCTGTCAGTGGAGGCACACCGATAACAGAAGAACTAGCATGCGTAAGTACATGCCTGTTGAAATAGCCTTCATACTGGGTATGGCAATTAAATAACCGTACTGTATCTAAAAAACATTTTTTCAAAGTTTATCTCCCCCAATGTACTCTGCTTACAAATTCTACAACGCTCCACACAAATTTTTTCTTAGTTGAATCAGTGCTCTCAGCTTTTTGAGAACTTATGTAGTTCTCATTTCACTCCGCACTGTTAAATCTTGTCGCCTTCAGCTCCGATTTTACCTTACAAAATAAAACAAATCTGGTGTGAAACACTCACACAACTTACTCTTGCCAATGCAACTAATGACCAATATAACCTAACATTAGAAATAAACAAAAAAATAACCTCAAAAAACCAAAACCTAATTTTAACCATGAGTGAATGATGTAAAATGAAAACCAACTTTAGTTTTGGATAATACGGAAAATGACTCTTTGACGTTAAACTAGGCTCTATAGAGAAGAATGCTTAAAATAAAAGCTGTTGATTTTTTAATTTCCTATAAATTTGTTTATTACACTTTTGTCGTTAAATGCATAGTCTGAAATCTGAAAAATCCATATTTGTACAGATTTTCTTGAAAAACAAAACAGAAAATAACAAATTACCGCTAAACTAAACGTTGTACAAAGAAATGTTTGAAATATAAATTGTAGGTTTCTAAATGTTCTACAACTTTGATTATGTACTACTACCTTTTTGCCCTAAAATGCATATTAAGACCGCAATCTTAAAACAACCATTTTTACTTTCTCTTGCCTATATGAATATATAGGAAGGAAAGTATTGTTTTCATGTCGATTTTTCGAAATCGAGTTTTCACCGGATCTATACGTTTTCAGACCCCCTGAACCCAAAAAACATGTTTTTAGCGATTGGTGTGTGTGTGTGTGTGTGTGTGTGTGAACAGAATATCTCAAGAACGGAACATCGTACGAACTTGAAACTTAAAACTTAAGTTACATATCAATACCGGACCCGACACGAACATTTTCATCAAAATCGGTCAACCAGAAGTAGTAGTTTATTCGTATAATTTTTCACTTTTTTGCGATTTTCTCAAAAACTAGTCCTACGATTTTTTTTAAAATCGCCTGGTTTACTACATTTTTTATGCTCTACAATATAGGGTAGGCGCCATGTTTGCTGAAATTCTGCTTGAGGCTGTTTTTACGTAAAAACATTTTCTTTTTAAGATTGCGGCTTTAATATGCATTTTAGCGCAAAACGTTATATAATAAAAGTTGTAGAGAATGTAAAATTGTACAACTTTTATTTCAAACAATTTTTTGTATAACGCTTAGTTTAGCGGTAATTAGCGATTTTCTGTTTTTTTTCTCACGAAAACGTGAGAAAAATCGATTTTTTTAACATTTCGGTCTTAGTATGCATTTTACGATAAAAGTGTATATAATTAAATTTATAGAAAATTAAAAGATCTACAACTTTTGTTTAGAGCATTTTTCTCTACAGAGCCTAGTTTAGCGTGAAAGCGTGATTTTCCGTATTTTTAAGCCAAACTGAGTTCGATTGTCATTTTGCGTCATTCACTCATGATTAAAATAAGGTTATGTTTTTGAGGTTAGTTTTTGTTTATTTCTAATATTTTATTAATAATGTTAGGTTTATTATTAATTATTTGCATTGGCAAGAGAAAGTTGTGTGAGTGTTTCACACCGGAGTTTTTCTCTACGAGAGCACAGCCTTCCTAAGTATTTTAGCAGACATGGCGCCTACTTTACCATGTAGAGCATTACAAATGTAGTAAATGAGGCGATTTAAAAAAAAATCATAGGATTAGTTTTTAAGGAAATCGCAAAAAAGTGAAAAATTCCATGAATAAGTAATAGGCCTACTTTCGGTTGGCCTATTTTGGCAAAAATGTTCGGGTCAGGTTCGCAATAAGTAACCTAACTTAAGTTTCGAGTTTGAGCTCGGTACGATGTTCCGTTCTTTAGATATTTTGTTAAATCACACGCGCGCGCGCGCGCGCGCACACACACACACACACACACACACACACACACTCAAAGGCTAATCACTAAAACCAAGGGGGTCTGCTCTGACAGACCCTCTGTCTGAAATCTGAAAGAGGGCGTGTATATCTGGTGAAGACTCAATTTTAAACAAAAAATAATAATAAAATTTACCCTTAACAGATAGGCGGAGTGTCAAATTGTTTACACTCAATCTGTTCGTAGCAGGGCTAAAATAAATAGTTATGTTGAAAAGTAATTAAATATCTCTTCATAAGGGATTTGCCAATTTGTAGTGAAACTATATTATCTCACACAAGAATTGAAATATTTGTAGTGTGAATACTTATTCCTCACACAAGAGAATGCCATTATCTATCTTAAAGGAGATGCTTTTAATTATCACTTTACTTATGTGATAAATGTGCTTGTTCAGTTCAAATCATATCTCCTGAATCATTACAATAATAATAATAACAAAAAATAAAAAGACACACAATTTTTGTAACTTACTTAGACATGGTCATTATTATTTACATTTCATGAAAATTACGAGCCTGTACATTCATTTATTGCTTAGTTATAGCATTCAGAAACAATGATAAGTCAATCATAATAAAACAAGATACATGTCTAGTCAGATTTCAGAAACCACTAGCTTATTCCATTTAGTTAAATAAAAACAACAATCTGTCGACCTAGCAAACACTATGAAATATCTCTAGTCTCATAAAATAAAACAAATCTAATACATTGAATGGACGGTAAACTATTTCATGTTAACGGTTTGGTGTTAAACCGTCCATTAAAAAAAATTACAAAGATAGCTTCTTCTTCTTTAGTTGCCTAGTAACTAAAATAAATAATTCTTTTAAATATTCCTAGTAATATAAATTAAATAATTTTGTTAAAGTATTAATTTTTCAATCAGCTGGAGATGTTTATTTATTTCAATAGACTCAAAAAATAAACAACTCCAGATGTCCAGTAAATTTGTCATATTACAATGTTTCTTATCATATGGTCAGCGAATCAAATGACTGAATCACAACCAGGCTTTCGGCTGATTACCTAAACAACAACAACAAAAATTTGTACATGGGATAAATAATTACTTCCGTACATTTCTTTAACATGCCATGAATTTACAACAAAAAAAGTATACTGAATAAAAATTGTAGAAAATGAAATACCTACCCTACAACTTTTATATGACCGCTTTGTTTAAAGTCAATTAAAGATTTTTCGTATTTTTAACTTATTTTTTTAGATTATTTTTTAAATTTTATGTTGTGTACTTATGATTAAACATTGTTTGTATGTTTTATTATCTAAAATGTCAAGAGTAAGCTGTGTGAGTGTTTCATATCAGATTGATTAGCGAACGGGTATGTTTTCAGTCAAGGTTTTGCCGTTTGGATTCGGTCTGGAAATGGTGAATCCACGTTTTGTTACTGTACGTTTCACTGTACTTACAATAACAGATTCCAACGTACACAAATTATTGATTACAAAAAAAGGTCATCAGGTGAAAGGCTGGTTTGACTCTTAAGAGGCTTAACTAAATAAAAAAAAGAGTGAAATGGTTTAAGTGGCCTTCCATACTGAGTTGAAAAGTATGCTTATCAGCATGGCAGGCTCTCAGAAAAACATCTACTTTCCACACTACAAATGACACTTTAACTTCATTCACCAGAGGGTCTGGCTGTATAATGAAATTCATTACCCTCAGAGGAGACAAATATGATTAGTGTTTTTTACACATCTACCTCTTCTGTTCTTAAATTATTCAGTTATATAATTTGCTGACCGTGTGATAAGAAATACAACTATTTTTTGTAGCCCTGGAATTATTAAATCGAGTCCAAATACTTTAACACTCCACCCGCCTGTTTTGGGCAATCAAAGAATTTAATTAATTAATTAGTAATTTACGGTATTTTTAATTCGAATAGAGGTTGATTTTCGTTTTGCATCATTCACTCATGGTTAACAGGTTGACTCCTATGAGACACATACGTCTCTCACCAGATCTGTAAAATTTACTTTTGAGAGACTGATCCGTCTTCCATAGTGTTTTCAATTGAATCGTGAGACGGTTTGGATGCTCGTTTGCATTGAATTATATACTGAGCTGTTAGAAATGAGTTCAAAAAACGTTTCCCCAGTCATGGTTCGTAATTTACTTGATTCGATCGAGTCAAAAATGAGTCAGTGAACTTGACAGCTTATTATTACTACTATTACATAATATTGACTATTATTATAGTTTATTATTGCATTATTAATCATATTTTAATAATATTACATTATAAAAAATCATTTCATCTTTTAATTTTTTATGGTTTTCATATTATAGAATTTTTGGCATTGTAAAAGTTGACTCTGGTCTGTGCCTCTATGTAGACAACTGATAGGCCTACTCAAGTTTACCACTCGCCGAACAACTGCTTGATAGAGAGATGCATCATCGATATTTATGTAGTTTTATTGAAAAATTGCCCAAAGTAAATTATATATAAAATACATATAATATTATATAGAAATACAAGTAAAATTTCAGTGCGACACACACATCAGTCTTTCACAGTAAATTTGATTTTTTACTCTTGTTTATCTGATCAGGCTCACCTTAAAAACAGCGCCAAAAAGTTTAAGCCTTACAATATTCTAGACTTGAAAAAAAATCAATTAAAAAAGGCAAAGAAAACATGTAATAGGTATGGGTTTTTAACCAAAATTACAAAAACTGATTTCGGAGTCAAGCCGTTAAAATTAGGTTATTTTTTCATTTTGCAATATTGTTACACATGATAAGATATAGGTTATACTATTTCAATATTTTCATTGGCAAGAGAAAGTGATGTGATTGTTTCACACGAGATTTTTCGTTATTATGTAATTACACATTTAATGAAAAATCTTTTCTTATTTTACAGGAACTACGATCAGTTGTATTTGGTACATCAACGGCACCACCTAGAGGTGAATGGTTGAGATCAGGGTTTGTTCTTAACAATCCAGAAAAAGATCTGGCATTTGGTTTGAAAACATCCAGGAATGGTACTAGAGGAGTGGCTTCCGTTATTCAAGCTCATATGATAAAATTACTGTTATTTGAGAAACGGGAAACTACATTATCACCTGAAGAGTAAGTTAATAGCATAAAACGAGAACCTTTTACTTAAAATCTACTTGAAGTGTCTGTTAAACTGAATATGTGAGCGTTTCAATCTGTTCAATGTAGAACAATAAAGTAACTATCACCCTATCAGATGAAGATACGAGGGTGTATTGAAAAGTAACACCTCCATCGCTATAACTTTAATAGTAATGGATATATTGCTTACATTATTAGTGTGAAATTATAGATTAAACTGTCCCCTACTCACCAATATACGAGGTGTGTTCAAAAAGTTACGGGAATTTTTAAATTTCGCGGGTTTGGATAGTCCGATTGTAATTTTTTTTTATTATGTTGGTACACATGCCCCTGACGTACGATAAAATTTTCAACAGTATTCATTGCTTAGTTCTTAAGTGGAAGCCGCTAAGGTTAGACGTGTTTTTCGAGCACGGCTATTTTTGTTTGTTAAAAAAATGGATCAAAGAATTTGTATTAAATTTTGCGTGAAAAATGAAATAAAGTGTGTGAAATGTTAACAAAGGCAAATTGTTGAATTTCGAACAAAAACAGCGGCGAATGGAAGTTGCTCAGGAGTCACTAAATGAAGTCGACAACGATGCGGATCTACTCAAACATGTTATAACAGGTGACGAAACATGGGTTTACGGATACGATGTCGAAACTAAGGCTCAATCGTCCCAGTGGAGGCTTTCTGGATCGCCAAGACCGATAAAGGTTCGACAAGTGCGGTCGAATGTGAAGGTTATGCTCACTGTGTTCTTCGATTTTAATGGCATAGTGTATCATGAATTCTTACCACAAGGTCAAACAATCAATAAGGAGTACTACCTACAAGTTCAACGCCGTTTGCGCGAAGCAATCCGAAAAAAACGCCCGGATTTGTGGCAAAACAATTCATGGCTTTTGCACCACGATAATGCACCTGCTCACACTTCATTGCTTGTTCGTGAATTTTTGGCCAAAAACAAAACTGTAACGATGCCCCAGCCTCCATATTCGCCAGACATGGCTCCATGTGACGTTTTTCTATTTCCAAAAATAAAGAGAACATTAAAAGGCCGTCGTTTTACAAGCATAGATGACATTAAAAGCGAATCGGTGAAGGAGCTAAAAGCTATCACAAAGATCGAGTTTCAGAAGTGTTTCGAGGATTGGAAAAAGCGTTGGCACAAGTGTATTGCATGCGAAGGGGACTACTTTGAAGGCGACAATATTAATGTAGATGAATAAATAAATATCTTTTTCAAAAAACGAAAATTCCCGTTATTTTTTGAACAAACCTCGTAATCACTTTTCCACATAATCGCCGTTGACAGCGACACTCTTACGCCAACATACTACGCTTTGGAAAATTCTGTTACGGAAGAAGTCTGAAGTTATCGTACGGCACCATTTTCTCACCTCCTTTGAGATGTTCCTTAAACCTTGAGCTTGAACGCCGGGAACCGCATATTAGAAGTCCGAGTAGTTGCAAGCTTTGAGCGGCTGTAGCGGGCGTATTTATGAAGATATCAGGCCGTATAATATCTCAAATCACGCGCGCTGAAACGTAGTCAGATTTGATATAAAAAAACATGTATTTACTATTAATAGTGCTTGCTACGAGGTGGGTGAAATTTGAAATTTGCCAACCTAAGTTTTTGCTTCACCAATCTTTCAGATAGTGTAACTTTGGGAATATTTATTTCATCTTTAGGGTTAGTACATCTGTACGCCTAATTGAGCGGGTGTGTATTATTGACTGAAATAGATTGTGGTATACGATGATTTATTTTCCATGATCTTATAAAACAATTATTGTATTCCTATCGCTAGTAAATTTTGTAGCAAGTAAATTTTTATCAATATAGGTTATGAAGAGTTACTAAAGAAAAAATCATCTCAGGCTTACTGTACATCAATGAGTATACACGTATTCGTATTACAGTGAAGTCAGTGTTAATTAGAAATTAATAAATAATTTCCTCCTTTTAAAATGGTTTTAGAAGCGTTCATTAGGACTTAAATAAATAAGTATAATACTGTCAATCAGAAACAGGTCTGTGAAAAGGTAAGGGAAGGCAGTATTCAAGGCGCCCGACAATCTGGTAACGTAAGAGCGAGACTTCCTACCCCTGCCTGATATACAATTTAAAAAATTATAATTCCAAAAATCCAAATCCATGTTGAGAGGGCTAAGAAGCCCTATGTTGGCAACATCGTGTTAAGAAACACCTGGTCGCTCGTTGAATATAATTACAGAACTAATGCAACTCGGGAATTGAGGTGAATTATAATTCCAAATGACTCAGTTGGACGAAGTTAATGCGTCATTTTCAGGGTGGAAAGCAAATGCTTTTTGAAGGGATCGCCATGCTGATAAGCATACATCCTCTCAGTGAGAAAGGCAATGGTAAACCACCATACTCCTCGTTTTATTTAGTAAAGTCTCTAGAGGTTCAAACTACCTTTTAGTTGATGACCTTGTTGATGATTAGGTCATCAGCCGAAAGAGTGGTTTGAACCTGTAGAGGTTTTACTAAGTAAAATGAGGAGTGAGGTGGTTTACCGTTGCCTTCCTCACCGAGTGGAAAAGTACTCTTATCAGCATGCCAGGCCCTCTGAAAAGCACATATTTTCCACTCTGCAAATGACACCTTCAGTTCATTCACCACAGGGTCTGGCTGTATAATGAAATTCATTACTTTCAGAGGAGATATCTCTGATTAGTGTCTTTTACACCTCTACCTCTTCTGTTCTTAAATGATTCAGTCATTTAATTGGCTGACCATGTGTTAAGAAACAGAACTATTTATTTTAGCCCTGCAACGAACAGATTGAGTGTAACAAATTTGACACTCTCCACCTGTCTGTTATGGGCAGTTGATGACCTTAACAAAGATATAATTTTCAAATAAATCTGTTATTTTTTAATCACTTGGATAACATTAATACTGCCTATAACAGACAGGTGGAGTGTCAAATTATTTACACTCAATCTGTTCGTTGCAGGGCTAAAATAAATAGTTCTGTTTCTTATCACATGGTCAGCCAATTAAATGACTGAATCATTTAAGAACAGAAGAGGTAGAGGTGTAAAAGACACTAATCAGAGTTATCTTATCTGAAATTAATGAATTTCATTATACAGCCAGACCCTGTGGTGAATGAAGTGAAGGTGTCATTTGCAGAGTGGAAAATATGTGCTTTTCAGAGGGCCCGGCATGCTGATAAGCGTACTTTTCCACTTAGTGAGGAAGGCACAAGTAAACCACCTCACTCCTCATTTTACTTAGTAAAACTTCTAGAGGTTCAAACCAGCCTTTCGGCTGTTGACCTAAACAACAACAACACAACATTAATAATATTTTATACTTGTTTACTTGTTTTCAGATTACTGAAACCTTCACGAAATAGACAATTAGATGTAATGAGTATAGCAATGGCAGATGTTTTATGGAAAATATCAGAACAAACAAGAGCAGTCGTTTGTTTACCTCAAGATAAATCTTATATTCAACATTCTGTTAATTATTTTCAAGATACTATCACTGAAAAGGTAAATATCTTATTATATAAATATTTATTTGTTTTATTGTAGAGTAATTGTTCAGTTTTCGTCCAATATTTTAATTTCCCGTTTTGTCCACAATCGATTAGTAATAAATATTCATTTCTTTATCTTTTGTGTTGTTTGCTTGGTTTTGTTTGTTTGTTTTTTTTCCATTAAACAAAAATGTATTCAAACGTTTTTCTCGTTACATTTAATCGTTTTACTTACTCATTACTGTCATAACCATTTATAATTGTTATTTCATATTGAAGGAAACTGCAAGGAAATCTTACAAAGTATTATTAATGTTGAATTTCATATACAACTTAAGTGTTACATTGTTAAGAATATAGTAAAGGTTAAATCAAAATAAATGTGCATAATGAAATAAGTACAAGCGCGTTAACGAAAATACTTTTAGTAACAAGTATTACAAACAAATTCCCAACTGCAGACAAACTAACTTCAGACTACCTTAAAAGATTTGTACATACAACTGGTATTATTCTTATTCATAAGAATAATCTCTTATTAATAATTTTTTTTTGTAATCCCTAATTTGTGTACGTTGCAATCTTTTCATTTGAGAACAATAAGCAACCCCATGACCCAATGAGATGAGGATGATGTGTATGATGTGTCAATGAGGTGTAGTCTTGTACAGACTCTAAAAACGATGAGGAAAAAGATAATATACTCCTTTGGACATAATATAATCAGAACACACAAAGTTAGAATAACAAACCGAATAATCGGAAAACTCTACTAAAAACAAAAAAAAGAAACAGAAGTAATATGGTTAAGATGAATCATATGGAAGAATTATCACCTTCAAAGATCTAGAAAATAAAACCGAACAGCTGAAACTATTAACAGATAAAAATATTAGATTCCAAGAAAAAGTAGATATAAGAGGAAGCAGGAAAGTGATCTTTTCAAAAGCATAAAGGCAAAGAAGATCTGCCAGAATGAAAGAATACTGGATGAAAATCAAAGAAAAGAACCAGAAGAGAGTGCCCAGAAATTGGCTCAAAAGAACCACTGCGGTCTCAAAAGATTAAAAAAAATCCAGATATTTCTACAACGATCGTGAACAGACTGTCCCCACTATTACGTACGCAGCACTCTCTCTCCCTCCCACACCCCTAACGACACAATACCCCCTCCATCATAACTTTTTCCTCCCCTCTATTCCCCTCCTCTCACACTCTCTACTTTTGCCTCCATTCTTTTCGATCCATACTATCCCACTCCTAAAATTCTCTTCTCCTCCCCCTCATCTGGTAAGGATTGTTGGGGTCAGTTTCTCTATCTCGTCCTTATTCTTCACTTTTATCCCACCTCTTTCTCACTTCTTTCTCTTCCCTACTCACCCCTCAGCATTCTTTCTCTCTGAATCTAATGCAATGTTTTTTTCTTTTTCTTTCAGTTGCACATTTTTGAGTTTACAGCATATGAAGATTTACAGCTGTTTTTAAAGCGTTATTTATATTTGGTAAGTTGGTTTCATATTTTTTAATAAAATACGCTATTAGAATACTGGAAAAATAATTTGAGCGCTGAGAGTGGGGATACAAATGCAGCTGTACAGTCGTTTCTTGTTAAAAGCGTACGCTCTCGACACCGTACGATGAGGGTCGGTTCATATCATCATGCACCAATCGTTTCCGTGACGGACTGTTTCCAAATATACAAATATTTTTTCACTTTTACTTTCTCTTGCCTATATGAATATATAGGAAGGAAAGTATTGTTCTCATGTGGAGTTTTCACCGGATATACACGTTTTCAGACCCCTGACCCAAAAAATATGTTTCTAGCGATTGGTCTAAGTGTGTGTGTGTCTGTGTGTTAACAGAATATCTCAAGAACGGAACATTGTATGAAGTTGAAACTTAAAACTTAAGTTAAATACTACGAGAGGACTTGACACAAACATTTTCATTAAAATCGGTCAAACGGAAGTTGTAGTTTATTCGTATAATTTTCACTTTTTTGCAATTTTCTCATATTTTTTTAAATCGCCTCATTTACTACATTCTTTATGCTCTATAAGATAGGGTAGGCGCCATGTCTGCTGAAATTCTTGAGGAGGCTGTTCTCTCGGAAAAGAAATGTTTTTTTTTAAATTCCAGCCTTTATATGCATTTTAGGGTAAACAAGTATATAACAAAATTTGTACACTAGGTATTTAAAAATTTACAACTTTTATTTAAAACATTTCTTTGTATAACGCTTAGTTTAGCAGTAATTAACCTACATTGTTCTACATCGGCTAAAGAAAGTCGTGTGATTATTTCACACCAGATTTTTACAATAGGAACTTTTATGAATTGTTTTTTTATGTGTACAGTTTTTGGATGAACCAGGCCCAGGTTGTTTGTTGCTGCTTTACAGTGCTGTTGCTACTAGAGGAACGAATAGGTAATTGCATAATTTTTAATTTTTCATGACTTTATTGTAACAGAATAAAGTAAGAAAATACGGGAATCATCAATTATGTTCTGATATAGTTATAAATTTTATTTCTCAGTTATTTTGATGTCTTATGTACTCCTCCTCAAAGCATGTTTGAAGCTATGCCCCACTAGCCTATCCCTTCTTCTGGTAAGATGTTTTCATATACTTCTTTTTTCATCCAATCGCCTAAGAACCTCTAAATTACTTATTTCGTCCACCCACCTAATCTTTAACATTTTCCTATAACACCACATTTCAAAAGCTTTTATCCTCTTCCTTTCTACAGTCCCTATCACCCACGTTTCACTCCCGTATAATGCTACACTCCAAACAGTGTTTTAAGAAATTTTTCCTAATCTGTAAATCAATGTTTATAGTTAGTAAGCTAACAGTAGCTGCTTTTTATTCTAAAGGATAGAAGCGAATTATAAAATATCAAATATTTTAATTCAAAACCAATAAAATTACGGATTGCTTTTTAAATAATATACTAAAAAATGAATACATAACTGTATGCATTATAAAACTGTTTGATATAAAGATGTACAGCAGAGAAGGTTCTGTTTGAGGCCTGGGTGTTTTGCAAAATGATGGATTAGCTGTGATGCGAAGAGGTAAATTTTCTCTTGTCGTAAACGTATAATGTTCCTTTCTTATTCAGAAAACCCATTCTTTGTTTTCCCTTAATCTAATAACGATTCTTATTGATAAGAATACCGTTATTCCAACTAACTATAGTATACTGTGGACAATTTGAACTGGCACAACTCTTGCTCTACGTGTACAAACAGTTCCGCATAATGTATAGGGTGATTCAAAAAGAGCGCCGGTTTTGATATATCAAATTAAGAGATTTATTTTATTGAAAAACTGAAAATAAATACATCAACAAGTTCATCTTACCTTCCGATTTCATGTATGAAAAATGATGTCATGCATGTGTCCTCCTCTACTGCGCTGGCACGCATCAACTCTGTCCATGAAATTGGATATTACTGCACGACAAGTTTCGACTATGTGGGACAAGTTTCCGTATGTGGGGTTTTCTAAACCCCACATACGGCAGTTCTGTTTATTAACAAAACCGTTTAAGTGGAAGTGCTCCTCATCACTGAAAATGATTTTGTTTGCAAAGGTGTCATCATCCTGCCGTTTTCTCAATACCCAGTCAACAAACTGTCGTCTCTTCTGGTGGTCTGCCACTTTCAAATGTTGCGTCAACTGAATTTTATACGGGAGATATTGGAGATCGTACCAAAGAATTCTCCGTACAGAAGAACATCTTAAACCCAATTGTTGAGAACGGCGACGTATTGATTTTGCTGGGCTAACAGCCACACTGTCACGAACCAACGCAACGTTCTGCTCAGTTCGGCCAGAACGACGACGTCCAGAACTTTTAAGGTCGACTGTTGAACCCGTCTCAAAAAACTTTTTCATGAGCCTGCGAACTGTTGATTCATTCGGTGCTTCATTACGTCCTAGAGTACCGCGAAGTCGCCTGACAGTAGCCGCATAACTCTCTCCACTCTGGTAAAATGTTTTGACGATTAACACTCGTTGCGCAATAGTAAACTTCTCCATGGTTAGACAGAGACTGCGAGAGTATTACACTGCGAACAAGAGAAACTACAACTGAATCGTCAATCGGAATGTTCTCCGAAATAGAAATGAGGTCAAACAATGTTGCCAACCGATAAACAAAAATTTACCAGCCGTTTAAAAACCGGCGCTCTTTTTGAATCACCCTATATATCCATAACCTATTATGTTACTACGTAATTAAACAAATTGGTTTGAATATTATAAATGACAGGAAATCATATATGAAAACAAATTAGTCACATCATTATTTTTTTTTTTTTGTCATCAGTCTCTCGACTGGTTTGATGCAGTTCTCCAAGCTGTTCTATCTTGCGCAATTCGTTTCATATCTACATACCTGTAACACCCTACATCTTTCGTAATTTGCTTTATATATTCTAATCTTTGCCTCCCTCTACAATTTACTCCCTCAATATTACCCTCCATTATTGATAGCCCAATACCTGGATGTCTTAGGATATGCCCCACTAGCCTATCCCTTCTTTTGGTAAGATGCTTCCATATACTTCTTTTTTCATCCACTCGCCTAAGAACCTCTAAATTACTTATTTTGTCCACCCACCTAATCTTCAACATTTTCCTATAACACCACATTTCAAAAGCTTCTATCCTCTTCCGTTCTACAGCCCCTATCACCCCACGTTTCACTTCCGTATAATGCTACACTCCAAACATAATGTTTTAAGAAATTTTTCCTAATCTGTAAATCAATGTTTGTAGTCAGTAAGCTGTTTTTTCATTTCAAAGGCTTTTCTAGCTTGAGCAATTCTACTCTTGATATCACTCGTGCTTCTACCATCCTTTGTTATTTTACTCCCTAGATAGCAGAACTCCCCAACTTCCTGTATGTTTTCGTTGCCTACTTTTAAATTTCCCATCTCTTCTAAACCACTCTTGCTGCTGCACAACACTTTCGTTTTGTTCTTATTAATTTTCATGAAGTAATCCTTCCTCAAGATCTCATCCATTCCATTTAAGGCATCCTCTAGTTCATTCTTTGCCTCGGCTAATACTACTATATCATCGGCGAATCTCAGCATTTTTATTGTCTCTCCTTGAATTTTTATTCCTACGTCAAATTTCTCCTTCACTTCATTATATCTGACAGATTATTAATGAAAACAGTGAAAACAAAGCGTAGTGACTGAGCGTGAGTCGCACATTACAGTAGTGATTGTATACTTTTGTGACTGTACTGTCGTTGCATGGCGAGCGGCGAAGATTCAAGTATAGGGTGATTCAAAACTATCAGAGTGCGTGATATATCAAATTAAGAGATTTATTATATTGAAAAACTGAAAATAAATACATCAACAAGTTCATCTTACCTTCCGATTTTATGTATGAAAAATGATGTCATGCATGTGTCCTCCTCTACTGCGCTGGCACGCATCAACTCTGTCCATGAAATTGGATATTACTGCACGACAAGTTTCGACTTCCATTTGCCCGATAACCCGTCGAATTTCCTCCTTCAAGTCATTGATGTTTCGGGGTTTATTGGCATACACCAATGACTTTAGATGACCCCAAAGATGAAAGTCACAAGGCGTCAAGTCACACGACCTTGGTGGCCATTGATGGTCGGAATTACGAGAAATGATGCGATCCTGGAACCGTTCACGGAGCAACAACATTGTTTCTCGTGCAGCAACTGAATTTTATACGGGTGATATTGGAGATCGTACCGAAGAATTCTCCGGTCAAAAGAACATCGTAAACCCAATTGTTGAGAACGGCGACGTATTGATTTTGCTGGGCTAACAGCCACACTGTCACGAACCAACGCAACGTTCTGCTCAGTTCGGCCAGAACGATGACGTCCAGAACTTTTAAGGTCGAGTGTTGAACCCGTCTCAAAAAACTTTTTCATGAGCCTGCGAACTATTGATTCATTCGGTGCTTCATTACGTCTTAGAGTACCGCGAAGTCGCCTGACAGTAGCCGCATAACTCTCTCCACTCTGGTAAAATGTTTTGACGATTAACACTCGTTGTGCAATAGTAAACTTCTCCATGGTTAGACACAGACTGCGAGAGTACTACACTGCGAACAAGAGAAACTACAACTGAATCGTCAATCGGAATGTTCTCCGAAATAGAAATGAGGTCTAACAATGTTGCCAACCGATAAACAAAAATTTACCAGCCGTTTAAAAACCGGCGCTCTTTTTGAATCACCCGTTAGATAAACACCAAAGCTGCTTGTGCCAATTCGAATTGCCCAAGGTATATATTTCTTTTAAGCTAAGAGCTACTGTAAACAAAAGTTTACGAAGTAAGGTTGCATCTGTTGTGTCCACGCTACGTGTAACCGGATGGCTGGCGCCCGTCGCCCACTTTCATTTTTATATACTATTCATAACATAAATCCTATTGAGTTAGTGTGAGCTCAGGAGGATTACGTTGCTACATTTAGGATCTAAATAGTAAGAAAATTTCGGAGATGGGGTTTCCAAAGTATCGGTAAATAAGTGGAAAAACTGGAAAGCTCACGTGAAAAAGAGAAACGCATGTGGGATTTAAGATTCTTTGAGCGCAATTCAGATAGAAAAACTTGTTTTAAATTTGATTAATGTTGCAAGTAGTGACGACAAGGATGATGTTGCGACTGATAAAGTTTTATCGGGTGTAGAAGAATTACAATAAGGCAACCTATTACAGTACTTTATTTATTTTACCTTGGACAATTTTCGAATTGGCACTAGCAGGTTCGGTGTTTATGTATTGAGAGGTTCCAAGCTCCGTGTAGTTGCGGGGTGAAGAGTACAGGTGACGTATAATGAATGAGTGACGCATGCTAGGAGAACGATTGTTGTATTACTCTGACACAAAACATTCGTTTTCAAACTTTCCGTATTTAACATATTTGTTTGTATTTATTAAATTTATTTATTTATATATTTTGATGTAAATTGGTAAGTTAAATATTATGAATCCGACCAAGTTGATAACCCGGTAGGTATTTGTTAAATTAATGCACTGTATGATAATATTTTTACTTTCTCTTGCCTATATGAATATATAGGAAGGAAAGTATTGTTTTCATGTCGATTTTTCGAAATCGAGTTTTCACCGGATCTATACGTTTTCAGACCCCCTGAACCCAAAAAACATGTTTTTAGCGATTGGTCTGTGTGTGTGTCTGTGTGTGTGTGTGTGTGTGTGTGTGTGTGTGTCTGTGTGTGAACAGAATATCTCAAGAACGGAACATTGTACGAACTTGAAACTTGAAACTTAAGTTACATACCACTACCGGACGCGACACGAACATTTTCATCAAAATCGGTCAACCGGAAGTAGTAGTTTATTCGTATAATTTTTCAGTTTTTTGTGATTTTCTCAAAAACTGGTCCTACGATTTTTTTTTAAAATCGCCTATTTTACTCAATTTTTTATTCTCTACAAGATAGGGTAGGCGCCATGTTTGCTGAAATTCTCGGTGAGGCTGTTTTCACGTAAAAACGTTGTTTTTTTAAGATTACGGCTTTAATATAAATTTTAGCGCAAAAACTTATATAATAAAAGTTGTAGAGAATTTAAAAACCTACAACTTCTGTTTCAAACATTTTTTTATATAACGCTTAGTTTAGCGGTAATTTGCGATTTTCTGTTTTTTTTTCTCACGAAAACGTGAGAAAAATCGATTTTTTTAACATTTCGGTCTTAGTATGCATTTTACGACAAAAGTGTATACAATTAAATTTATAGAAAATTAAAAGATCTACAACTTTTGTTTAGAGCATTTTTCTCTACAGAGCCTAGTTTAGAGAGAAAGAGTGATTTTCCGTATTTCTAAGCCAAACTGAGGTTGATTTTCATTTTGCGTCTTTCACTCATGATTAAAATTAGGTTATGTTTGTTGAGGTTAGTTTTTTGTTTATTTCTTATGTTTTATTACTAATGTTAGGTTTATTGTTAATTATTTGCACTGGCAAGAGAAAGTTGTGTAAGTGTTTCACACCAGATTTTTCGCTATACTGTTTGCACGGTTTTCACTGCTGTTATTAATAATTATCTGTCAGACATAATGATGTGACTAATTTGTTTTCACATATGATTTTCTGTTCATTATTATATTCAGACCAATTTGTTTAGTTAGTTGCGTGCATCTGTAGATTAGGCTATAGTTTAGTGAATTTTTGCAGTTTAGTTCTTGTAATACAACAAAGCGAAGACGAGTTACAGAAAGCGGTTTTTAGGTTGGACAAAATGTCTGAGAAATATAATTTGAAAATATCGCAGACAAAAACTAAAACTATGGCATTTAAAGGAAAATACACCGTAAGAACTAAAATAGAATTAGGAGGAAGAGTGCTTGAACAAGTCTCTCATTTCAAATATCTTGGTAATGATGTTTCGTATGACTTTGACAAAGATGTGCTTTACAAACTATCTAAATTTCAAAGCATTTGTGGTAATATACATAAACATCTGAAACGGAAAACAAGAAAAGATACGAGACTTAAGTTTTACGATACAATTGCTGTCCCTACTTTGATGTATGGCAGTGAGTCCTGGATACATACGAAAAAGGTAGACAGCAAAATCCAGGCTGCAGAAATGAGATTCTTACGAAGTGTATATGGATGCAGCCGAAGAGATAGGCTACGAAATGAAGAAATTAGAAAAACACTGAATGCTTTACCGTTGCTAGACAGAATCAAGCAGAACAGGAACAGATGGTGCAGCCATTTGAATCGCATGCCAGGCGAGAGAATACCAAAAGCCGCCAGAAACTACAAACCTACAGGAAGAAGAGATATAGGACGACCGAGGAACAGATGGGTACCGGAACAGGTTCAAGAAACCTAATCCTTGGAAGTGAAGAAGAAGAAGAAGAAGTTCTTGTAATTTATAATTTTTAAATTTTTACTGGGACAAATTAAATACATATTTTAAAATAAAATAATATTTGTATGTTTATACATTGAAATAAGGTCGTAGGCATTTGCGTACATTAAAATGTGTAAACCTTGTTGAAAGAATAGGTTATAGATATACTTTAAGTGGAACTGTGTGTACACGTAGAGCAAGAGTTGTAGCAGTTCGAATTGCCACAGTACAACAACCTCAAATCTAGTTACAAATAAAAAATGTTCATAATAATTATTATATGAATTTAAATTATTATCATAGAAATTTAACAACCGTAAATTTTCTGTATAATGAACGAAAACTTTTTGGATGGATCGTGCTACGTAATATTTTTCTTTTAATTTGTTTTGACCAGGTGACAGCTTTGCTGAGATAACGTATATTTAGTCTGGATCTCAAACAAAACCTCACGTATTATAATTTATTTTAAATGATAAGTTTGTATATGAATGATGATTTTTTTAGAGTTGAGAAAGATCTTGAAGGAGGCAAGGGATATCTGGTAACAGCTCAAGAAGAGGGATCTGAGTGCATTGTTACTTTATTGTTATGTGGTCGTGCAACACAGTATCTACATAACGGAGTAGTTTATGTTGGGGATGAGGAACACTATGTAAGTATTACAGTGACATAGTTTACTATAGAGTAGTATCCTTTTATTTATCGTGTCCTACATAATTTATTTATATTTATCATTGCCTTGTAGACAGGGTTATTTTTAATAGTGTGGAAACGGCTTTATATTGCGTAACTGAGACGTACTTGGCGAAACAAGCTTATGCAGATCTGTGTAGTTTTAAAAATCCAGCTTGTTGGTGGTTTTGAAATTTTTTCCGCCATATTGAATTCAACTTTATGTTTTAAATGGGATGGTGGTCATGTGACACATAATTTTAATGTGAAATTCCAAGAAAAAGACAATGGTGCAATTTTTTCAATAGATGTTGTCACCGTCGTCACCTTTGATTAAGTACTGTGCTGCCGGCTACAAAGCTTCCGACGTAGCGACAGAGGGAACCGCCAATAGTTCCGAAAGGAGTGGTGTGCTTGTGGCGGCGTACCGACAGAGGCCTTTGTCATTAAGGCCAAGACCAAGAACCGCCCTCTACTACAGCGCTCTCGGAAACTATATAAAGAGCGCTACACTCAATAGAGAGATTCAATTCCAATTTAGATAGCATCAACAAAACATCCACCATCGGCACACGGCTACCGGACTCCACCAAAGACTAATCGAGGACCCCGCAAGAGAAAAGATGATGCTTCCCCTCGCCGACCCATCACCTTAAGCCATCGACCGGACCATCATCGCCCGCTGACGCGAGCGATGCCCACAGCGGACCCTCGACCGAGCCTTACACCCACCGGACCTGACGAAGCAGACATCGACGCACTACTGCGAGGGAAGAAGATGGTGTCTCCGCTAGACGACGACACGCCGTGTCGCCCACCTCCTCGACCGCCACGACGACTACGACCGACGCCTCCCATCAAGACGACCACCGCTTAAACGGCCTTTTTCAGGGCCACCAAACAAATAAGGTTTCAACGTGCCACTTAATGTCCCCATCCGGAGACAATGCCTTCGTTTTGGAGTTATAAGCATTCAAAGTTGCCATTCTGGGATAATTATTGTGTTACCAGTAATAAAGGTCAACGCATTTCATAAACCATTTTATTGCATTTTCAATCATAAATTATCTAATAACTAAGTTTAAACTGTGTTAAGATATGGTAATAGTAAGTGTCACCGGATGTCAACATTATATGGCGAGATAAAACCTTTATTTTTTGGTGGCCCTGAAAAAGGCCGTTTAAGTGGTGGTCGTCTTGGCGAAGCGTCGGGGTTGTCATGGCGGGGTGTCAACTAGCAAGTTGAAAAAGAAAGCGCTCGAGTGTGGATATACCTAATAACCTCATTATTTTGAAAAAAAGATGGTGTTGTGGTTACTGTTAACTCGAACAGGTATACCAACATGATTGAAGACTTTTTTGAATCTGCGCTGCAAGAGCTTGCTCTTGAGAACATCTGGTTTCAGCAGAATGGTGTATTAGCCCATACATTCCGGATATCAATAAACAATTTGAGGCAAATATTTCCTGGTCGGTTGATTCTTGGTGTGGTGACATGACCAGGACACTCAGCGAATTTGAACCCGTGTGAATTTTTTATGAGGTTACTTGAAAGCAGATGTGTTCAAACGTCCAAGGAACCAGCAAAAAATCCAGAACGGAAATTTATGGCATACCTCAAGTCATGCAGAAGAAAGTTACTGAGAGTTTCAAAGTGCACATAGAGTAATGAATTGACAATCACGGACATCACTTGTCCGATATCCTTTTTAAAACTAAACAGGTAGGATAAACTTCCTGAGTCGTAGAGTAAGGAACCAAAATTAAATTTGTTGTATACTACAGAAAACTTATGTTTTATTTACGTTTAAAATAGGGAGGTTATTTTACCGCACCTTACATTGATGATGGTGAATCCACCGAAACATGTGTAAGTAAAATCAGCTAAAAAGGCGAGTAAAACAATTTAAAACATTTATACATTAGAATATTGATTGATTGTTTAATATTTTTAGGCAATACCTCAATTTGGCATCATGACTAGAAATGATATCGGTTTCTTATTATATGAGGAACAAGTTGATGAGGAAAGTAGAATACCCGGATCAAGACTGAAGACTCCTTCGTTACCTGTTTGGGTTATTAGTTGTCTTGGTCATTACGGAGTTATATTTAATACAAACAGAGAACTACTACGGAATTATCACGCTGAAAGGAGGTACGTTTATGTTTTAATCCCCATTCATATAATAATTTATTAGGGGCAATTTTTAAAACTGTCATTTATCATTTTGCTTTGTCCGGCCGTCACACCCAGATGTCAGAAACTACAAGAGATAGCAACAAAAGGTTTTCGTATTCATAATCTACACATTTTCATCTACACGTAATTAAACATACATTTGTATATATGGATTCTGAAGTCACGAGATTGCCTTTAGTGTACGTATGGGCTGTGAGGAAGGGAATTGAAATATTTGCAGTGCTGCCAACTTCAACAGTGAGACACTACTCGTACATTTCACTACCGTGCAGTTTCAACATTTTTAAGCTGTAATTTATTTCGAGAAAATGTTTTCTTCATACACCTTACAACTGCCCATGACGGACAGGTGGAAAGTGTCAAATTTTTTACACTCAATCTGTTCATTGCAGGGCTAAAATAAATAGTTCTGTTTCTTATCACATGGTCAGCCAATTAAATGACTGAATCATTTAAGAACAGAAGAGGTTGAGGTGCAAAAGACACTAATCAGAGTTATCTCCTCTGAAAGTAATGAATTTCATTATACAGCCAGACCTTGTGGTGAATGAAGTGAAGGTGTCGTTTGCAGAGTGGAAAATATGTGCTTTTCAGAGGGCCCGGCATCCTGATAAGCGTACTTTTCCACTCAGTGAGGAAGGCAACTGTAAACCACCTCACTCCTCGTTTTACTTAGTAAAACCTCTACAGGTTCAAACCAGCCTTTTGGCTGATGACCTAAACAACAATCTACACATCTATAGAACACTGAGAAAAAGAAGTGTTGGATGATGACCAGTTGAGATTTAGAAGGAGTATGGGAACTAGAGATGCAATATTGGCTCTGAGATTGATTATTGAGAAAAGGATTTATCCCTTTCTCAATAAGACAAGGTTGTTCATTGTCACCACTACTTTTTAACTTGTATATAGAAGAGGGTATAAATGAAGTGAAGGAGAAAAATAAAACTACTTATATGGCATTTGTACATTTAGAGAAAGCATTTGACAATCTGGACTGTAGTAAAATGTTTAAAACTTTGAAAAGCCTGGTAATAAAAATAAAATAAAGAAAAGTTATCTACGGTTTGTATTAGAATCAAACGGCTGGTTTTTTTAAAATTGAGAGCTACGAAAAAGAGGCTGCTGTAAGAAAAGGTGTACGACAAGGTTGTTCATTGTCACCAGTACTTTTTAACTTGTATATAGAAGAGGGTATAAATGAAGTGAAGAAATTTGACGCAGGAATAAAAATTCAAGGAGAAACAATAAAAATGTTGAGATTTGCCGATGATATAGTAGTATTAGCTGAGACAAAGAAAGAACTAGAGGATATCTTAAATGGAATGGATGAGATCATGAGAAAGGATTACTTCATGAAAATTAATAATAACAAAACGAAAGTGCTGTGCAGCAGCCAGAATGGTTTGAAGACATGGGAAATTTAAAAGTAGGCAATGAAAACATAGAGGAAGTTGGGGAATTCCTGCTATCTAGGGAGTAAAATAACAAAAGATGGTAGAAGCACAAGGGATATCAAAAGTAGGATTGCTCAAGCTTGAAAAGACTTTAAAATAAACAGTTTACCGACTACAAACATTGATTTACAGATTTAAAAATTTTTTTAAAACATTATGTTTGGAGTGTAGCATTATACGTGAGTGAAACGTGGTTGATAGGGGCTGTAGAAAGGAAGAGCATAGAAGCTTTTGAAATGTGGTGTTATACGAAAATGTTAAAGATTAGGTGGGTGGACGAAATAAGTAACTTAGAGGTTCTTAGGCGTGTGGATGAAAAAAGTATGGAAACATCTTACCAGAAGAAGGGATAGGCTAGTGAGGCATGTCTTAAGACATCCGGGTATTGGGTTATCAATAATGGAGGGTAATAGTGAGGGAGTAGATTGTAGGGGAAGGGAAAGATTAGAATATATAAAGTAAATTACGGAAGATGTAGGGTGTTGCAGGTATGTAGATATGAAACGACTTGCGCAAGATAGAACAGCTTGGAGAATTGCAACAAACCAGTCGAGAGACTGATGACAAAAAAGTCTACACAAAACGTTGGTGGGATTAAATAAGGTTGAGATTCCAGTTTTCACCGGAAGTGGCCCAAAGACCGGAAGTTAAGAAATCAGTCAGAAACTACAAGAGACAGTGAATACCGGTGTACTGGTTCGGATTCAATTAACCATATCGTCATTATATCTTACCTATTGAACCGTCTTAGCTCAGTGTGTTTTATTTTGTGAAATCTCCGGAAAATCTTGTCGGAAGAACGGATATGATAATTACTTATTTTGCGTTATTCCACTCTGTACTCAGCTATGGGGTCGCGCAGTGGGGCAACTCAACCGAACACCTTAACACATTCAATGCTGAGAAATTATGAGCTATCTCTCCCGTCGGGATGGTTACTCGTGCAGCTCGTTCTTCGCTTCCTTTGTGTAGAGCCTACATTTTACGTTACTTACGTTTTTATAGATTTAGTTTATTTGCTACCTATACATGGATTTCTGCCCATAACAGACAAGTGGAGTGTCAAATTATTTACACTCAATCTGTTAGTTGCAGGGCTAAAATAAATAGTTCTGTTTCTTGTCACATGGTCAGCCAATTAAATGACTGAATCGTTTAAGAACAGAAGAGGTAGAGGTGTAAAAGACACCAATCAGAGTTATCTCCTCTGAAAGTAATGAATTTCATTATACAGCCAGACCCTGTGGTGAATGAAGTGAAGGTGTCATTTACAGAGTGGAAAATATGTGCTTTTCAGAGGGCCCGGCATGCTGATAAGCGTACTTTTCCACTCAGTGAGGAAGGCAATGGTAAACCACCTCACTCCTCGTTTTACTTAGTAAAACCTCTACAGGTTCAAACCAGCCTTTCGGCTGATGACCTAAACAACACATGGATTTATGTTTGCTAATAACATAAAAGTAAACAATTCAATGTTTTTTTAGTTTTTCGCCTGTTATAATAAATGTATTTCTTGTTTGAAGTTTTCCATTTACTGTTACGATTTACGCATTATTTCTTATACTATAATTATAAACTAAAAATAATACATTTTTAAAGTAAATCCAAAAGTGTAAGCTATTTTGAACCGATACCTGCAAAGACACTAAATTCACGACTTCAATTTGTATCCTGAAAACCCGTTAAAAATACTGAACGAGTTACTATACGAAGGGTAGAAGATTGTGTAATGAAAATTCAAAAACGAACTGCACGGTTACAAAGAAAAACCTTTCTGAGGGCTATATAATAGCAAAAAATGATATCCAACAGGTGGTGTCCCTCGTGCGTCTTAAAATGATAACAAAACAGAACCCGCTAGGAGGTTGTCTAGGTTTTCTTCTTTTAATTCGGCGTTTTCACGTTTTACGAGATCAGTTTTCTCTGACTGTGCAACGTCTCTCCTATCCCTTCATTTTGTGAACTGCCTGTGTTGTAATTGGATGATTAGTTTAAAATATCAAAACTTCCTTACAAGCGTATCGTTTCTCTGCTCGATTTTTACGTTCACTACAAGTCGGGTTTCCTGAACGTAGAATGGCACTATAAATTAGCAAATTTAAATGTGGGACTAATTCGTCTTTAAGACACGTTTTAATAGAAGATGTTGCAACTCGGACTTTAAATCGCGTACATAAAATTCGATTCGTCGAAATGTACAAAACACACGCGATCACTATCAGCAGAAAATGAATCGGCCCGCTTGCAAGCATTTATCCACTTTAATCTAGTTTCAATAGACTTTGGTAAACGGTGAAACTTATAATTCCCAACTCCTTTTGGTGTCTATCGTGATTAGAACACCCGGCAATCGCACAAAACACCATTATTAAAGACTAGTGAAGTATTACAGACCGTATTAAGACTAGTAAACATCACAGACCACACGGTACGTATCGTGCGGCGGCTGTCGCTGGTGACCAATGACGTCAGAGGGCGGGGCTTGTCACTACGTACATATTGTTGATGACCTCTAACGTCTAGTAACGCAACTGCGTGAACTAGTTATTTTTGTTTTGTTTTAGTTATTATTTAATTGTCAACAAATATTGAGTCATCCAGTTTCAAAACTAGCCTTGTCCAAAAAAAAAAAAAAAAAATAGAGGTATTCATATCACTGTTAACAGCTTTTTCTACAGCACAAAGCTGTGTAATTAAAATTTTTCAAAAAATTCTTGTCCTATTATGATTACTTTTTAAAAATTGGCAACTGCTACAAAACTCTTCTCGTCCATCGTCATGGCTTCTTCAAAACTTGTCCAGTGCATTAAAATGTATACTACTAATCTACTGAATGTAAACGAAACTAGCCATGTCCAAAGCACATTGAAGGAAGTCTGCGCCTAATAAATTTTGTGAATTCTTTTACTGTTTATAGTAAAATAGGTATTGATATTTTAATGTGTTCATACAATAATTTCTAAACACGCAGTTGGAATTCCTTTAATCATCATGTCAATTTAAAAGTATCTGCATGAGAGGAAAATCGTTTAAGGGACTATTACCTGAAGAACTTGATGCAGGTTTGAGACCAGAAGCAGCCAAGGCAATAGATATAAAGAAACTATTGTGTAAACATTACGGTAATGAGTGGAGAGCTATAGAAAACTTCTCATTTTATGAAAAATCCATTGACCAAGGGTACACTCTCTAGTGATGGCATATCTGAAGATGAAGATGATCAACCAGTGGAAGATGTCGATGTTAGGGTGTAGATTTTTTGTCTCTTGGAACATCATCATTTAAAGCAATTTTTTAATTAAAAAAAAATGGTAAAAATATTTTTTATGTACCATCTACAAATCCTTGTCTCGCAGGAAGATCCTTTTTATCATCTAAAAATGCTACTGTGTTTTCTTGAAAAATAATAAAACAACACTGCTTCAAAACTCAACTAGTCCCACGTGAAAAGCTACAAAACTGACCATGTCCATGTGACTGCTACAAACCTCGCCTTGTTCAAAATTATTTTTCACTTTCCTTCAAATACATTTCATTACTTTTGTGACACAAGTTTTATTTATTAATTTTACACAGTAGCTAACACCTAAAGTACTTACTTTGGAATTTTGTACATTAGAAACTGTAAAATCAGTTTTTACTTTCTCTTGCCTGTAAGAATACATAGGAAGGAAAGTATTGTTTTCATGTCGACTTTCGAAATCGAGTTTTCACCTGATCTACACGTTTTCAGACCCCCTGAACTCAAAAAACATGTTTTTAGCGATTGGTGTGTGTGTGTGTATGTGTGTGTGTGTGTTGAACAGAATATCTCAAGACCGGAACATCAAGTAGTTAAAACAAGTACTAGTTTATTCGTGTAATTTTTCACTTTTTTGCAATTTCCTCAAAAACTACTGCCACGATTTTTTTTTAAATCGCCTAGTTTACTAAATTTTTTATGCTCTACAAGATATGATAGGCGCCATGTTTGCTGAAATTCTTGGTGAGGCTGTTTTCACGTAAAAAAATTGTTTTTTTTAAGAATACGGCTTTAATATGCATTTTAGCGCAAAAATTTATATAATAAAAAATGTAGAGAATTCAAAATCCTATAACGTTTATTTCAACATTTTTTTGTATAACGCTTAGTTTAGCGGTAATTAACGATTTTCTGTTATTTTTTTACGAAAACAAGTAAAAAATCGATTTTTTAAGATTTTAGCCTTAGTAGCCTATACATTTTATGACAAAACAGTATATAAAAAAATTTATAGGAAATTAAACGATCTACAACTTTTTATGAGAACATTTTTCTCTGTAGAGCCTTGTTTAGTGTAAAAGAGTGATTTTCCGTATTTTTAAGCCAAGCTAAGGTTGATTTTCATTTTGCCTATTTCACTCATGATTAAAATTAGGTTATGTTTATTGGGGTAGGGTTTTTTGATTATTTCTAATGTGACCCACCGGGTTGGTCTAGAGGTAAAGTCGTCACCAAAATCAGCTGTTTAACAGCTGATTTTCGGAGACGAAGGTTCCTGGTTCAAATCCTAGCAAATATAGTTACTTTTATACGGATTTGAATACTAGACAGTGGTTACCGGTGTACTTTGATGGTTGGGGTTTAATTAACCATACTCTCTCAGGAATGGTCGGCCTGGGTCTGTACAAGACTATATCTCATTTACACGTCATACACATCATCCTCATCTCATTGGGTCATGGGGTTGCTTATTGTTCTAAATTGAACAGATTGCAACGTACACAAATTAGGAATAAAAAAAAAAAAAAATTCTAATGTTTTATTACTAATGTTAGTTTTTATTGTTAATTATTTGAATTGCCAAGAGGAAGTTGTGTGAGTGTTTCACACCAGATATTTTGCATTTTTCTCACTTTTCAAAATAATAAACAAGGCTTATTTTGAAACTGGCCGACTTTATTGTTGATTAAAATAGATTTAAACGTACGTATAACTGTATTTGACGATTTGTATTTCGTTTTTGGTTGCTGACAAATAATTTTATTTATTTTTCTGCTCTGAGACTGCATAGTTATACACATCTTTCTCATCTGATGGGTCATGGGGATGTCTATTGTTCTTAAATTGAATAAATTACAACGTACAATCATTACAAATTAAAAAATTATCTTGTATGTGAATTCTAAAGGGTAAGGAAGTTTGTTCAAAGAACCAGTTTTTCAGTTAGTAAATTTTGTATTTTTGTAGGTTTGAATTGAATTACTATTCCTGTGGAGGTTGCCACACGTCAATGACTGTTGATACGAGACACGAAACTGAGAGCGACAGCGATGGTGGTGAAGCGACTGAGGAAGAATCCATTGTTACCACAGCTAATTATGTCGAAAAGACAATTCACACAAAGTAAGTTAACTTTTTCTTTTTCTTTTTACTTCTCCTGCCTATATATATATATATATATGTTGTTGTTTAGGTCATCAGCCAAAAGGCTGGTTTGAACCTGTAGAGGTTTTACTAAGTAAAACGAGGAGTGAGGTGGTTTACCATTGCCTTCCTCACTGAGTGGAAAAGTACGCTTATCAGCATGCCGGGCCCTCTGAAAAGCACATATTTTCTACTCTGCAAACGACACCTTCACTTCATTCACCACAGGGTCTGGCTGTATAATGAAATTCATTACTTTCAGAGGAGATAACTCTGATTAGTGTCTTTTACACCTCTACCTCTTCTGCTCTTAAATGATTCAGTCATTCAATTGGCTGACCATGTGATAAGAAACAGAACTATTTATTTTAGCCCTGCAACAAACAGATTGAGTGTAAATAATTTGACACTCCACCTGTCTGTTATGGGCAGATATATATATATATATATATAAGAAGGAATATATTGTTTTCATGACGATTTTTTGATATCGAGTTTTCACCGGATATACACGTTTTCAGACCCCTTGAACACAAAAAACATGTTTTTAGCGATTGGTCTGTGGGTTTTTATAGGAAATTAAAAGATCTACAACTTTTATTTAGAAAATTTTTCTCTACAGGCCCTAGTTTAGCATGAAAGATTTTTCGTATTCTTACGACAAACTGAGGTTGTTATTATAAAATTATTATAATAATTATATTTATTTCTAATTATTATATTTATAGGCTAATAATATAATAATTATAATAAATATTAATCAGTTATTATACAAACTGAAGTTATTATAAAATAAGGTTATGTTTTTTGTTTATTTCTAATGTATTATTACTAATGTTAGATAATATTGTTCGTTATTTGAATTGGCAAGAGAAAGTCATGTGAGTATTTCACACCAGGTTTTTTTGTATCGCTTATGTTTAGCGGCATTGCGGTTTAATGGTTATGTTTATCATGTTACATTATTTACTCATGATTGAATATAGGTTATATTTTCATTATCTGCACTTGTAAGAGAAAGTTATGTATGTTATACACCAGATTTTTAAGTTCTAAAGCGGTTGATTTAGAGTCATTCACTGGTGATTATTATTAGGTTATGTTTTTCTTAAATTTTGTTTTTTATTCCTAATTTGTGTACGTTGCAATCTGTTCAATTTAGAACAATAAGCAACCCCATGACCCAATGAGATGAGGATGATGTGTATGACGTGTAAATGAGATATAGTCTTGTACAGACCCAGGCCGACCATTCCTGAGAGAGTATGGTTAATTAAACCCCAACCATCAAAGTATACCTGTAAATACTGTCTAGTATTCAAATCCGTATAAAAGTAACTATCTTTACTAGGATTTGAACCAGGAACCTTCGTCTCCGAAAATCAGCTATTAAACAGCTGATTTTGACGACGACTTTACCTCTAGACCAAGCCAGTGGGTAAATTTAATGTGGTTCTTAAATTTAATGTGGTTTTTTCTTTAATTTGTTACAGATGGCAGGATGCTCATATTACTTGGCATGGCTCAGTGCAATTTTGTTGAAAGTGAAATTTATCAGCGATGAATATAATATTATTAAGAATGTAATTGAATTCTGGATCGCTACAGATATTTTACATAAATTGTTTAGAATTTAATTTTTGTAGTGTAATTTATTTTTGTAGCTGTACAGTTTTTTATGGCTAAATTATTTATTTTACTGTCTCTTTTTTAAGGAGAGAAAGCACTTTGTATCCCGCCAATGTTAAATTTGCTATTTTTAGGTACATTTTTCATAGGATTGGTAAAATATAGGGAAATTAAACTTTACACGCCATAGGTGTCGGGTTTCTTCTCAAACTACTGACATTTTTTCAATTTAATCTTTGAACCATACAATTTTTTTTAAAATATTCCGAATCACATAAAATTTTTTCAAATTTTTTTCTACGATTTTTGCGTAATACTAATTTTTGGAGCACCTGAAGAAGTCATAAAAATATCGGTATATGTGGATATACAAGATAATAATTAATTGTTGAAAATTTCAGCCTTGTAGTTTTATTGGTTTTTGAGAAAAATGTACCTAGTGTTAAAAATCTAATTTTACGGGAAAATGCAAGAAACAAGAAGGCACAAATCAAAACCCAAAATGTACAAAACAAGTAAATTTCCCATTAACAGTTGTTTAGAAAGCTGAACCAATAGCTGAGAACGCAAAAAACAGTGATGCAGATATTTTAAAAACTAAAATTCTCTTTTCACTAAAACGAGCAGTATAAATTGTGAAAAATATTCGTTCCTAGTAACATGATAATTTTTCTGTGTAAACTAGATAAAAACTTCATTTTTTCATAATAAAAATATTTTTTTGACGTAATTTAATGTTTTTTCTGGTAGATCTAGGCCTAACTATTGAAAAACATAAAAATCCAAAAATCGAAATTTTGAGTTAAACCCATCGTGCCATCTTCCCTTAAATTTCTCAAAAACGACTTCTACCAATTGTTTTTAATCGCCTCATTTACTTCATTTTCATTTTCTACAAGATAGGGTAACCGTGATGTCTGCTAAAATTCTTTAGGGGCTTTGCTCTCGTAACAAATTTTTCATTGCAGCCTTAATATGCATTTTAAGGCAAAATTTTTTAATCAAAGTTATACAAAATTAAAAATTTTACAACTTTTATTTCAAACATAATTTCTACAAGGCTTACTTTACCAGTTTATGTTTTTCTTAATTTTACTCATCAAAATAAGTAACAAAATTATGAATTTTAAGACAAAAGTGCATAATAAAAGTTATGAAAATTAAAATAATCTGTTGTTGTTTAGGTCATCAGCCGAAAGGCTGGTTTAAACCTATAGAGGCTTTACTAAGTAAAACGAGGAGTGAGGTGGTTTACCATGCCTTCCTCACTGAATGGAAAAATAAGCTTATCAGCATGCCAGTCCCTCTGAAAAGCACATATTTTCCACTCTGCAAATGACACCTTCACTTCATTCACCACAGGGTCTGGCTGTATAATCAAATTCATTACTTTAAGAGGAGATAACTCTGATAAGTGTCTTTTACACCTCTACCTCTTCTGTTCTTAAACGATTCAGTCATTTAATTGGCTGACCATGTAATAAGAAACAGAACTATTTATTTTAGCCCTGTAACGAACAGATTGAATGGAAATAATTTAACACTCCACCTGTCTGTTATGGGCGTAAAAAAAATCTATAACTTATTTCAAGTTTTTTTCTATAGAGCACACTGTCTGTCTATAACTTGATTGCCTCTCGCAAAGAGGAGGAGAATCGGCCCGCTACTAGCCTTCTTAATAACACTTCATTATGTACCAATTATTCCAGTGTACTAGTTAGTAGTAATACATAATGAAATGTTATTGAGAAGGCTAGTAGCGGATCGATTCTGCTTCTCTCTGCGGGACGCCATCAAGTTATAGACAGACAGTAGTTTAGGGTTAATTTGTGATTTTACCATTTGAATCAGTCATTTCAGAAAGCACAAAGTCAAAATTTTTCATATTGCCTTTAGTGCATTTTAGAACTATAATCCAATTCACGAAAGAAAACACCAGTCTTTTAACAGCAATATCTTTTTTTGAACCGTTGTATGTAAAAAAAATTAGGACACATCAAATTTAAGCTCGTTTTATTGTTCGTTTTTTACAACTCTATCCCCGCATAAAACACGTTAATAATGAAAATTTATGGCACGTTTTCCAATCTGTTGTTAATATGTAACCGTCAGTACAAAAATTATTTCCGTATCATTAATGGTAGCCGAAATAAGAATTTTTTTAAAATGGCCGTCTAAAAATAAAACAAAAATATGCATTACACGTAGAAACCTTTATTTTATAATACAAGGCGTGGCTACTACATAACGAGACTGGCGTTTTAAAAAAAAGTTTCAGTTGGAAAGAAAAAATCGTGTGAATGTTTTGCACCAAAATGTTTCTTAAACTGTTCGTCTTATGTTTGTAGCAATCCAGCTTGAAATTTCATCTCTTGTATTTATTTTATTATAAATAAATTTTAAAAATGAGTGAATAATATAAAAATATTTGTAGATATAATGTACTAAACTTAGAAATAAGAATGAATTTAGGTAAAAATATTGTTATTAAACAATTATATTACCTATACAGGTACCCCTTGACCTACGTGGTTAATTCTTTCTGAAAAATCGACGCGTAAATCAATACCACGTTTCCCAAAAGATTACATTGTAGTATTAGTTTAATATAGAAATCTTTTCACAGCAATGATAAAAATAATTTTAAAACGCTGATTTGGTTTGATTTTGGTTTGCTTTAACATGATGTAATTTAAACTATGACAAAAATATTACAGATCAGGCACAAATCCTATTAATAAAAATACAGTTTATAATTACATCTACAAAAACATGTTCTGTACAGTTTTTGTATCATTAATTAAAAAAAAAGTTTACATAGCATATAAGCGCGTTTATTTTAGTCTTGGTTTTTTTTGTTCCTAATGTGTATACGTTGCAATCTGTTCAATTCAGAACAATAATTAACCCCGTGACCCAATGAGATAAGGATGATGTGTATGACGTGTAAATGAGGTGTAGCTTGTACAAACCCAGGCTGACCATTCCTGAGAGGTATGGTTAATTGAACCCCAATCATCAAAGTACACCGGTTACCAATGTCTAGTATTAAAATCCGTATAAAGTAACTAAAGTCCAGCCTTTCTTAGTTTGCTCCTAATGTAAACAAATAATGACGTCAATGAGCATGCGCACTATATAAAAATGTGTACACACTGATTAAAAAGTAACAACAAAATACTTTCAAAAGTATTTAAATACAAAATAATTTTAAAAATATTTTTATAAATTAAATTGTTAGGCTTACATCATATCATGACTGATGTTTTAAGTAATTTAAGTACTTATAATTTAAAATATAGTTAACTTAATAGGAATACGACATCCATAAAGTCGCGGACCCTAGCGTGCACCCTGTAGAAGCTGGCTTTGGTTTGTTGACAGTAGGAGCAAACTAAGGACGGCTGAACTGTACCTTTACTAGGATTTGAACCAGGAACCTTCGTCTCCAAAAATCAGCTGTTAAACAGCTGACTCGCGTCGACGATTTTACCTCTAGACTAATGGGTGGTATCTGAATGACAAGTATTCTGTTACAATATTTTTACAACAGTTTATCAAAAGTGTACAATTTTAGCGTGTACTGTTTCATTTAAATAAAAAGACAATTATTTTAAATGTAGGCCTATTTAATTCCCTGGGTATAAAAACTTTCTCTTTACCCATTAAAGATACTGAACAAATGATATCGGAGTTGAGTGGTGCTCACACTACATTCAGTGTTTCCAGAATTGGTAAACTGGTAGCACCAAACAAGAAACGAAAAAGAAGCAAACCCGTTATGGAAAAGTTCAATGATTTGTGAAAACGTCAATTGGACTTGAGCAAAGTTCTTTCGATATAGTAAAGTTCTAACCTTACATGAAATGTGGTCAGTTATAAATGAGGATACCGATTTACCTACCTTTAAAACATCATTTTATAATATTTTTAAATCAATCGGTTTTGGTTTTTTTTTAAATAAGCCCACAAATATAATTACGGAAAGCGATGACGTGTGAATTATGGAAAAGGGAATATTTGAGAAAAATAAAAGTAGTTCAGAAAAATAGGGCGTACAATTTATTACCTAAATGAAACGTCGGTTTATGAACTCGTAACTTATTGTAATCTATATAAATAAAATTTTGATTTTGTCTGTACAATTTTTCAAAATGCACCAAATTTTGTTTCTACGCCAGATGTACCACGTAAACACCGAAAATAAGTTCAGCTGAATTTTTGTCTCTTTGTTTGTTGTATGTATTTGTTTGTATGTAGTCTGTTTGTATGTTACGGCATCACACAAGAACCGCCGAACCAAATTCAATGAATTTCGGTATTTAGGTTCTGGACATAATCGAAATGAAAATAGGCTATAAATTTTTTTAATATCACAAAGGGATGGGGAAGTTCAGAGGGAGGGGTAAACAAAAAACTACGAATATCCCGTTAAAAGGTAATGTATCAAAAAATGTTATATACTTGATCAAAATATTACGAAACGTTTAAAGACATAAGATTTATTATGTAAAGTTTTTCATTTTCATGCATAATAACGAAGATATTACCAATTTAAAAAAAAGTACACCAATATTTTTAGAAGAATATTAAAATACAAAATAAACAGAACAATAAACACAGGCCTACGCGCCGGTAAAATCCGTATTCCACCTATACACCTTTTCTCGGTCACATTGTCAAAAATGAATCTTCTTCTTTCTCTCTCCCCATGTGCCTTACAGCGTCGGGGTAGTCTCGGACAACTTCCTCCATTGTACTCTATCCGCCGCCAATCGTCTCATTTGCCCTAGGGCCTTTTATTCCGAAAATTCCTGTCCTGTCCGAGGCTATTTATGTGACTTTGAATCCGCTTTTCCAACGTGTGGGTGATTAGCCCAACGACGTCGTTTTTGGAGTACTTCTTCGTCTGGCTCCTACCCTTTGACCTGTCCGGCTTGGGAGGCCCTGCTGGTAGTTACACTACCGCCGGCATAGCTCTCCGGGTCTTGGGAGCACGCAAGCCCCTCCACCATCTACAAGGTCCTGTACTCCCTAGGAGGGGCAAAAATGAATCAGTCGTCTTAATAGTGGTCACCATTGTGATTTACCTTTCATTTAACGGTATCATAACAGTAATTTTTCTTGCTCTGTAGCGAATAATTAAATTTCCTACAGTTACATTATACACGCAGATTTGTGTGAGTAAATCTCACAGGTTTGTGATTTACCTTTCATTTATTATGAAAATAATAAAGCGCTGCATACTTAATTTAAAAACACCAAGATCTCGCTTTTATTTACGTTTAACTATTTTTTCATAAATAATAATGCTGACGTGTTGAAACTGACGTTGCGATAGAAAACAATGAATAGTTAAGGAATATCAGTCCTGACAGGGATCAAACTCGGTACCCCAACCAGGGCACCAAGGAAACCGTTCAAAGAACGGGTACTTTAGCTAGTGTCAATATAAACTCTGAAACATCCTTTACATTCCATAGTAGGACGACCTTGACAGGATAGCTCTTACAGTGAATACGGTATACTTAATTATCTTTATTTGTTCATTATGCGCGTACCCTAAGGGATGCCTGTATAACGTTAGTAATATTAATTCACTTTTGCTACGTAATTTAACTTGTACGTGGAAAAACTAAATTAGGTAGTTTACAACACGCAAAAGTAGATTTGACAAAAAATACAAAACAGAGAGAAATTGCTAAACATCTGCTTTAAGTGTCTATAAAAAATACCGATATTTATAAATCAATTTCATGTACATATATTTATATATTAATAATATATTTTTGCTGTATGATATTTTATATTTATTTAATTTTTACTATTGCGTCGATACCAAGAAAAATGAAATCGATTCTCAATTCCAACACCAAGTTTTCCACAAATATTGCACTTTGTAAAACTATCATTGTCCTTTTATTTTACTTTCTCTTGCCCTATGTAAAATATATATATAGGAAAGAAAAGTGTTGTTTTCGTCAATTTTTCGAAGTCAAGTTTTCACTGGGTATACACATTTTCAGACACTAAACCCAAAAACATGTTTTTACAGATATATTTGTGTGTGTGTGTGAGTGTCAACAATAAGAGGTGTGGCTATTAAATATAACGAGACTGACGTGTAAAAAATTTTATTTTTATTTTATACATGATTACTTATTGTCATCTTCAATATACACTCGTTCTCTATCACTACAACGCTCGATGCGAATTTTCCATTGCTGGAAACAGTGCTGGAAGTCATCTTCTGTCAGCTCCTTTAGGACACGTGCCGCTTTCTCTTTTACAGCTTCCACAGACACAAATCTTGTCCCTTTTAATGCAGATTTCACTTTAGTGAACAGGTAGAAGTCACATGGTGCAAGATCTGCTGAATAAGGTGGATGTTCTAACACTGAGATGGTGTACTTGGCTAGGAACCTCTTGACAGATAACGCGGAATGAGCTAGCGCATTGTCTTGATAGAGAACTCATTATTTTGTTCTTCCACATTTCGGGGCGTTTTTTCCTTACTCTTTGACATAGTTTAGAAAGTATCTCAATGTAGTAATATTGATTAATTGTTTGACCTTCAGAAACCCAATGAAGGTACACAATCCCATGGATATCAAAAAAGTAACAATCATCATTGCTTTAAATTTTGACTTGCTCATTCGAGATTTTTTGGCTCTTGGTGAAGTTCGGCTCTTCCAGTGCATGGATTGGCGCTTCGTTTCCGGATCATAATTAAAAAACCACGTTTCATCACATGTTCCTATCGTTTCCAAAAAATTTGGGTCATTTTCAATCGCGGACAAAGTGTCAGTACAAACATAGGAAGTAGTAGTTTATTCGTGAAATTTATTATTTTTTTGCGATTTTCTCAAAAAGAGCTTTTACGATTTTATTAAAAATCTCCTCAATTACTAAATTATTTATGCTCTACAAGATAGGATAAGTGCCTTGTCTACGGAAATTCGTGAGAAGGCTGTTCTCTCGTAGAAAAATGGTATTTTTTAAAATTGCGGCCTTGGTGCGCATTTTACGAAAAGAGTGAACATAATTAAAGTATTAGAAAATTAAATAAACCTACAAGTTTTGTTTTAAGCCTTTTTTACTACAGAGCCTAGTTTTGAGGCAATTACCGATTTTCTGTATTCTAAATCTTACAGAGGATGATTTTCATTTAGCGTCATTCACTCATGATTAAATTTAGGTTATGTTTTTAATTTTACATTGTTTTCTCGTGATGAAACATCGGTTATATTTGTATTATTTACATTGGCAAGAGAAGGTTGTGTGAGTTTGTTTTCACATCAGATTTTTTATTTTAGACAATATTAATTATCAATGTTTTTGCCACAGTTCAAAAATTAGAGAATTGATTTTCTACCATCGATTCTCGATACCGAATTTTTTTTCAAGTATCGATATAATTGAGAATCGATATGTGGTACCGACACATCCCTAGTTTATTTTGGTAAAATATTAAATACAGTAAAATATTGTTTATCTGAATACAGAAAAACCAAGTAATGTTTGAAAAATTTAAGGTAGAAGAAGTACGAAGGTAGGCTGAAATGTAATGCACAGATGCTCGTAAAACGGAAACGAAAACAAATGGTGAGATGTGGCAAAAAGTAAATAAAAAACGATTCTATTGCTTCAAAATCGTGTATTTAATTTTCAGTATTCTCATCCTTTAATCTATTACATTTTTCCTAACGCGTAACAAGTTTCTTCATGCCCTCAGTGAAAAATTCTTTCGGCTATTCTTGAATACAAGATGGGATAGGTGCCTTCACCTCATCATCGAGGTGTAATTATTACCTACTAGTACAGATATAGTTAGTGAGTCACGAGAATGACGTTTAAGACCTTTTATATATTGACGATTACTTATGCTCAGGACTACATATACTAGGGCTGGCTCATAGCGTTTGAAACCTTGATTTGTGGTGGGGAGAGCTGTGACATATCTTGCATACATCTTGCTAGTCCTGCAAATAACACCGGGAAGTAAAGGACCCGCTAAATACCTGCTCTAACATTTAATTTATTTCAACAATTACAACATACAGCTTATATTAAAACTTAAATTTACAAATTAAAACATTACACTATCTTTAAAAAGTACTGGAAGATGGTAAAGGTTAATTTAGCGTATTACTCCAGTAATTGGTAATATTTTCGTGACATGGCTCACATTGTAACGCCCATTGATATGTCTTCTGCTGTCCACATTATTCTTTTCTTAACACAACTTAACACTTTAATTTGATTTTCAGTAAATATTTTTGATAATGAATTCGTGATTGTGATTTACTTCTTTGATTCTTTTCTTGTAGTCCGTTTATATTGCCTTCACTTGTTTTAACTGTCTATTACAATTATTTTATCCTACTCTATTTAGTTGCTTCAGCTGGGTACTTCGACGTGTAATATTTTTACCTGATATTTTAAATGATTAATACTATTTTTAAAAACTGCGCATTCATTACATGAAGGAGAATTGGCACTTACAGGAATTTCATTCAAAGAATTCTGGTCAGCTCTAGATTTTTTGGCCTTAATTTATGTAAATGCTCTACAGCTGAGGATAAAGTATTTTGTTTAAGAAGTCGTTCGGATCTAACAGTTGCTGAATTACAATCAGTAGATGATGTTGGGTTTTTACGACGTAAGATAGATGACGTTTTCAATTTTTTTTCTCCGGAAGCCTAAGAAGTGTATTTCTCGTATCATCGTCGTAATCGAAATTGCGAAAATGATCACTACTTTCATACGCATTTTTGACACTAAAAGTCATCAGCTCTCTTGAATTTTGCTAACCACTGATTTTTAAACTTTCATCTTTAGGGAATCCGTGATTCGTTTTTTCGTTTCCTGGAATCATTTTTCTACGTGGCTACTGCACAATTCACCATTGTTTTTTTCGTTTTTTGCCTAATTGGCTATTTGGTTTAATACTAAACCATAAATAATAACTAGTGCATATAACAAATAATAATCAAATCTATAAATAATAACACATGCAACACCTGATAAAAATTTGTTTTGTCCGTCCAGTTTAGTGTTATTAAGGCATGTCACAATTTAGCGTATAGATAAATTCACTAATACAGTACGTTTGGCGAAACTGTAGCTATGGCTGTGCGCACAGCCTGGAAACTACTGGGTGACTATGAGAGTGTTACTGTACTTATCTTTCACAATTCAGTACTACCAACAATACATCTACATTTATTACTGCCCATATCATATTATTATACTACCTACATATAAATAGCATTACTTTATGATTAATATTTTTATCGTGCAAATCTAAAATAGTTATATATAATCAATTTTAAATTTCAAAATCAATGTATTTTTTTAATGTTGTTTTAATTGTAGCCAAAGTAGGTAACATTTTTTCACTTCGGTAAAATTTATGTACTACCTGCCTAACAAAACACTTATCAAAATCGTCTATCTCAGTCACTTGGCGCTTCCTCTTTTTCTTAACTAGAGTTCGAAATGACGCCTCTCCTTTACCAGAAATAATTTCTTGATTTCTTTGCGAATGTTTTTAACAGTAACCACAGAAACTCTACAAGCTGCCGCTGTTCTGTTATCACACTGATGAACAGACATAACAAATTCACTTGATTGTTTGTAATGTTCCGATTCTTTTTTCATAAAGCCATTTACATTTGAAATAATTTCTCGCGCCTGACTAAGTAGTTTTTTTACCAAGTTTGGACCTAACAGCTTGTGTTTCCATATTTTTTTATAACTACGGCACTCATTTTTACAACAAAAAAACTGTAAAGAGAAAACAAAATTAAATGCGTCAAAACGTTTAGTATAAATGCAAAAAAAGGAAGTGAAATAATGGTTTGCATGCTTCCTTTACCGAATTCAAACACAGACTAATTATTTATCAGAACCAAGTTCAATGCACGCATTACAAGTTACATAAGATGACATGGTTACCGTAAACAAGAGATTAATCGGTGACTAATTGTTTTGACTACACCCGGTGGACAATATTGTCCCCCGCGAGCGTTCTCTCTATCGAAGGTCATAGCTATCTTTCCAACAAAAGAACTGTACAATATTTCGGTAAACTCTGTACGTACAATAATTCGAATTTCACAATAACACACAGAAACATCAATTATCCGACTACAGTTGATGCAGGACTGTAACAGTGTGTTATTATGTGGACAGATTACCACCTGTATAAAAATGTACATTTCAATAACCTTGAAAATTCGATGTATGCGTGTGGCGTCAGCTTTAATCGCCTGGTGCATCAGTCAGCACCTTACCATTACAAAAGAATGACCCAGCCCTATAATATGTAGTCCTGCTTATGAACTTAATATTTTCTGTTGTCTTTTGCCTTTCTCCATCTGAATCCCGTATCTTTAATTTTCCACAGCGACCATTTACTTCCTTTGAAATTAAATTTCTCCCGCAAAACAGGGAGTAACAAATTCAAAGTTGGCCATTCAGCGTTTGTTTTATGAAAATCATATATTGTTCTTCTCACAACACACTTATCAAAATCGTCCACTTCACTCCTCACTTTCCTTCTCACTCTTTTCTTATTTGGTGTTCTGATAAGCACATCAGGGTTTTTTCTTTTTTCTTTCAAAATTCTTAGAACTGTACTACGCAAAATCTCCATAGCTGTGGCTACACGATTTTGCACATCGGTTAGTAAAATTGGTCCGTTTTGTTCAGCTTCTTTTTTTCATAAAATTGTATACACTGACTATATACTGCCTAGAGGATATATATATATATAACTAGAGGATGCCTTAAATGGAATGCATGAGATCTTGAGGAAGGATTACTTCATGAAAATTAATAAGAACAAAACGAAAGTGTTGTGCAGCAGCAAGAGTGGTTTAGAAGAGATGGGAAATTTAAAAGTAGGCAACGAAAACACACAGGAAGTTGGGGAAATCTGCTACCTAGGGAGTAAAATAACAAAGGATGGTAGAAGCACGAGTGATATCAAGAGTAGAATTGCTCAAGCTAGAAAAGCCTTTGAAATGAAAAACAGCTTACTGACTACAAACATTGATTTACAGATTAGGAAAAATTTCTTAAAACATTATGTTTGGAGTGTAGCATTATACGGAAGTGAAACGTGGGTGATAGGGGCTGTAGAACGGAAGAGGATAGAAGCTTTTGAAATGTGGTGTTATAGGAAAATGTTAAAGATTAGGTGGGTGGACAAAATAAGTAATTTAGAGGTTCTGAGGCGAGTGGATGAAAAAAGAAGTATATGGAAGCATCTTGCCAAAAGAAGGGATAGGCTAGTGGGGCATATCCTAAGACATCCAGGTATTGGGCTATCAATAATGGAGGGTAATATTGAGGGAGTAAATTGTAGAGGGAGGCAAAGATTAGAATATATAAAGCAAATTACGAAAGATGTAGGGTGTTACAGGTATGTAGATATGAAACGAATTGCGCAAGATAGAACAGCTTGGAGAACTGCATCAAACCAGTCGAGAGACTGATGACAAAAAAAAATATACTGCCTAGCCTGACCGCTTATCATCTGCCTTTTCCGTATTACACTAGCACTCGTGCTTGAATTTTCACTACTACAACTAGGATCCATTTTAATAATTAAATAAATAAAAAATAGAAACGAAACAAAGAATAAATATAAAAAATTAATATAAACAAAACCAAACAGCAAAAGAGTAAAAACAATAGGTACATAACACAGTTGGCCTACTACCGAATGCACGAGTTGAAGACTTGTGAAGGGAATAGAACAACAAAAATATAAAATTTCAACATACAGTCAATGTTTTTAGGAATGCAATGTACTTAGGCTCTAAACGCTACTAGCACAATGGAGAGACTGATCACTTCCCTTCAAGGTGCTTCCCCCACCACTAAACAGAACAGCTCAGCGGCGCAGAGTGTTGGTAGGAGAGCTTCTAGGTAGAAGCTCTTGTACTCCTGAATTCGTGCGAAATTTAACTATTTGTTAAAAATTATATCGAATTTCAAGTTCAGCTTGTGCTGGGCTTAACACATATGATTTGCGTAGACATACTAGATTTTATTCAGTGTTTCATGATAAACATTATTTTATTGAATTTTTTCTTAATTGTGATCTGTAGGAATCATATGAGTTAGTTAATAGTATAGTTCATTAAAAAACTATTTTTGTAGTAGTTTTGTAAAATGTAAAAAAAATATTATTAAATCAGTGTGTTTTAAAGAATTAAACAATGTTGGCAGTCTGTTTCATTTCGTGTTATTTATCCTCTTTAACCCTTTAATCAATATGCGCATCGAATGATGCGGTCAGAAAAATTTCACATTATTTCAGTATGCGCAACATATGAGTTTTTTTATCTACGAGGGTTATCTCTAAAGTAAAGACCGTTGGAAAATTTCTCGCCTTGAGGTTGGCTAACTTGTGTCTTGTTGGCTAACCCGAGGTTATCTCTGGTAGAAAACAAAAAGATATTTGCAGTGTGCTGAACAAATTTTATATTGTTAACAGAGATGCCAAAAAGATCGTTTTATGGATGGAAAACTGTGCATATCAGAACAAAAATTGGTCTATGTTTTCATATATAGTTGGGATGGTCAATTCCAATGAAATAGCTGCAGACATCATTGAATTTTATTATTTAGAACCTGGGCATACATTGATGTCTGCTGATTATTTTCATCACCAGGTAACGAAGTAGTTAAAATTAAAGGGAAAAGTCTACGATTTTGAAAATTTTGAAGATGCTGTAAATAAAAGCAATTCAGGGAAAGTTATTGTTGTGACTTTACAGCCAACTGATTTTTTCCAGGCATTTGATTATTCATCAGACTACAAAACAAGAAAAACAATTCCTAGACCGTATCTAAGTGAAATGGTTCAGGTGTTATTTACACGAGGGATTTTAGGTTTACACTATAGATTATCATTTTCTGGTGAGCTTCAAAAGCTCTTATTTTTAACGACTGGATATCTTAAAAAGAAATTGTTCCCAAACCAGAAAAAATAAAAAATTCTAGAGGTGTTTACATGGCTGAAAAAGCAGAAGTTATTACTAAGCGTCTACATCTAATGCCCCCTAATCGACACGAATTCTAGCAAAATCTCCTAGCAAGCAATGAACCTGATCTTATAACTGATTTATAAATTGATGTGTCCTTATAAAATATTGAGGTAGGTTTGTATTGTAATTATATTTATATTTAGGTAAGTAAGGTTTTTGTTTAATATTTAGTTTAATTTAGTTTAATATTTAGTTTGGTATTTAGTTTTGTAATTTAGTTTAATACTTAGCTATATTAATTGTAATAAATTTTGTAATTTTTTAAATTACAAAAAATATATATTAATATATATTTTTTATATTAAAAAAAATTTATATTCTACCAATGTTGTTTTAATACATCATCTAAGTATTTACAAAATGAGCCACTAGATGGAATAGGTACTGATAGACTAAGAAAAGAGAATCATTTTTATGTTCTGAGATATAAGTATTTTCAAACACAATATCGTACCAATCTATTTACGATCCTTTTTACGTAATGATGTCAGTTTACTTTCCAGTGAAACAGTTTCTCTAATGAAAAAGATTGAAGTAAATTCAGTTGCTGTCAATGGGCTTCGTGTTTTAGAAGTAAAATCACCGTTTTACTAAGCCAAAAAGGGGTAACTGCAGCTACCCCTTCTTATAACATGAATATCTTAATATTGTATCTGCATGAATTTTAATAAAAACCATTTAGGAAAAAACTAAAGTATTTTTCTGATTCTTTGGAGTAAAATATGCATGAAACAATAGGAAGTCGGATAATCAGCATATTTTTAACTAGTGGCTTAGGCCAAAATGCAAAATCATCATTTTTCGCATATCATACTTCATGCAGTTGCGGCTTTTTGGCTTAGAAGAGCAGAATAATGCTCGTCATATTTGGCTTAACGATCGAATCGTTAATTTACTGAAACAAAAGTTTGGTTTTCAATAAAGGTGTTCCTCTTGTTAGAGGAATCCCGTCGCAATTGTCTTTGTGCAATTCGTGTTTCCCTATGTACCTTCTCTTGCCTATAATGAATATAAATAGTATAGGAAAGAAAGTATTGTTTTCATCTCCATTATTCGAAATTGAGTTTTCACCGGATCTACACGTTTTCAGACCCACTGAAACTAAAAAAAAAACATGTTTTTAGCTATTGGTCTGTGTGTCTGGGTGTGTGTGTGTGTGAGTGTGTGAACAGAATATCTCAAGAACGGAACATCGTACGAACTTGAAACTTGAAATCTAAGTTAGATACTACTAGAGGACCCGAGACAAATATTTTCATCAAAATCGGTCAACCCAAAGCAGTAGTTTATTCGTGTCATTTTTCATCTTTTTGCGATTTTCTCAAAAACAGCTTCTACGGTTTTTTTAAAAAAAATCATCTCATTTACTACATTTTTTATGCTTTAAAAGATAAGATAGGCGCTATGTATGCTGATATCTTTGAAAGATCACAACTTTTATTTAGCGCAGTTCTCTCTACAGAGCCCGGGTCAAGAGAGTGTGAAACACTCACACGACGTTCTCTTGCCAAAGCAAATAATGAACAATAATATAACCTAGCATTAGTAATAAATCATTAGAAATAAACAAAAAACTTACTTTAAAAAACATAACCTTATTTTAATCATGAGTGAAAGACGCAAAATGAAAATCATCCTCAGTTTGGCCTAAAAATACTGAAAATCACTCTTTCACGCTAAACTAGGATCTGTATTAGGGAGTTAGTCTCAAATCTCCCTTGAAAATAAAGTACTCGTATACAAAGTAATACTCAAACCAGTTTACACTTATGGGTTAGAGCTATAGGATACAGCTAGTTCATCAAATATAGAAAAACTGCAGCGCTTTCAATCAAAGTCCCTGAGGCTTATCATTTCAGCCCCATGGTACGTAACAAATGAAATATTACACAATGGTATAAACCTGCCTTTCAAATAAGAAGAAATTAAACAATATAGCGAAAACATTTAAAAAAAAAAATCTGGTGTGAAACACTCACACGACATTCTCTTGCCAATGCAAATAATTAACAATAAAACATTACAGATATTTATTTTTTAATAAGTTATAAAACATTACAAATAAACAAAAAATTAACCTCAAAAAATGTAACCTTGTTTTAATCATGAGTGAAAGACGCAAAATGAAAATCAACCTCAGTTTGGTTTAGAAATACGGAAAATCACTCTCTCACACTAAACTAGGCTCTGTAGACTAAAATGCTTTAATTAAAAGTTGTAGATCTGTTAATTTTCTATAAATTTGGTTTTATACACTTATGTCGCAAAATGAGTACTAAGGCCGAAATGTTAAAAAAAATCGATTTGTCACACGTTTTCGTGAGAAAAAACAGAGTACCGCTAAATACCGCTAAACTAAACGTTATACAAAAAAATGTTTGATATAAAAGTTTTAGGACTTCAAATTCTCTACAAATTTTATTATATACATTTTTACGCTGAAATGCATAATAAAGCCGCAATCTTAACAAACAATTTATATACGCGAAAACAGCCTCACCAAGAATCTCAGCAAACATGGTGCCTACCCTATCTTGTAGAGCATAAAAAATTTAGTAAATGAGGTGATTTTTAAAAAAATCGTAGGACCAGTTTTTGAGAAAATCGCAAAAAAGTGAAAAATTACACGAATAAACTACTATTTCCGGTTGACCGATTTTGATGAAAATGTTCGTGTCGAGTCCGGTAGTGGTATGTAACTTAAGTTTCGAGTTTTAAGCTCGTACAAAGTACTTGTTTTCATGTCGATTTTATGAAATCGAGTTTTCACCGGATCTACACGTTTTCAGATCCCCTGAACCCAAAAAACATGTTTTTAGCGATCGGTCTGTGTGTGGTCTCTGTGTCTGTGAGTGTGCGTGTGAATAGAATATCTCAAGTATTAAATTTTCACCAAGTTTAGTATTTTTACTGTTTCTCCTTGAATTTCTTTCCTGCGTCAAAGTTTTTCTTTATTCATTTTCATTTCCTTCTATCATAGTAATGAAATTTATTAAATTATAAAAATAATTTCAGATTTGGAACTGATAGGATAATAGAGACAAAAGAAAAGCAAACAACAAGAAAGCAAACTAAAGAATTATCAGGACGACGTAAAATGCGGTAAAATGTTTCTTGTAATCTAATGAACTAAACGGATATCCTTTAAGCGGTCAGTTGATAATGTTGTAATAAAATGTAAAAATTTTATATAAGATATAATAATTGAAGAGTTTATTACCTTGAAGGTATTAGAGGTGGTAATTTATTAAACAGAAATTACGTTAAAGACAAAACCATACTTTTTAATTCAATAAGAATAAACATCTTTGAAAAAACATACGATTGTATGCTGCGTATACAAAAAGTGTGGAAAAATAAATACGAGGAGAGAATTGAAAATTGTGAAATATATTATGTGTTCGGCTTAATATGATGGCAAATTTGTCAAGTAATTTTTATAAATAGGTATGTTTTAAAACCAATTCTTTACAAAATAGTTCAACTACAAGGCAATTAAAAACTAAAATAGACTTTATTAATCAATTCAAAAAAAATATTTTCTCTTGGAAACTAATAAGAGATGGATACAAAATTTAAATTTATTTCGGCACTCATTTTAATCAATATTTATCTATTTCTTAATTTTGCGATCAACGATTACATTGAAGCTCGATCTGTTAAAAGGCTGTTCTCTCCTACGCTGATATTATGCACGGCGTGGGAGGAGTGGAGCTTAGAAGATATAAAACAAGAATTTAATAATGGCAGTATGGTAATGAAATATGACTATATTATTCTATATCCATTTCATTACAAGAATAAAATTAGAGCGTGTATTTCAGTGATTCCTCACAAGTGTTGTCCGTTTGGTTTTGTGTTTGATGAAAATTCTAAATGTATACGTTGGAACAACAGTAGGGGTATATCGAATAAAACGTCAGTTCCTCATATACCTAATTTAACTTGTGATAATTATATGTTGTTAGAAGAATACAAAAATAAGGTAGAAATTCTATCAAAGATTAATTTCTTAAAAGTATTTCGTAACTACAATTTTTATTTGAATTCTTTTGAAGTAACAATTTGTCAAGAATACAAACTCACTTCATTTAAAACTGAAACGTTTACATGCGGTGATGTTTTAGAAATTATAATCAAAAATATATTAGAATATATATCTGGACAAATTTTAATTGTAGTGCGCGATATAATTAGGGACCTAATATCGTTAATATGCACTTTAATTACCCTTCTAATTTTTTGGAGTTTAGTCGAATTAAGAAACTTGTTTGGAAAATTGATCATTAACCTAATAGTGAACATCATTTCACAACACGCGGCACAATTATCTTATCAAATAATTGTACTTATTTATTATATGAAAAGCAGTTTATTTTATACAGTGTTGGGTGACATTTTCGAAAACAATTTTCAAGTAAACAATTTACTACTTGCGTTAACGGAAGTGCATAATTCTCCTTTATGTCAATCAATCTGGTACGTTAGACAGTACTGTTTGTTGTGCAAGGTTACATGGGTGAATATAATTTGTCTAGACATGTGGAATGTTTTCAAATCGTACACCATCAACGTTTCTACAACGAGCAAACAAGAAGAGCGACAACGTTTAATAAAGTATGTAGTGTATGGATATGTCACGCCTTTCGTCATGTGCTTCATCCATCTGTTGTGTGATTTGCTGCTGGATGATGAATCCCCTTTGAAACCTGATTACAAATGTAATGATCTATTTACCCCATCATATTATTTTATATATATCTCTCTTTTATACTTTATTGTTAATTCTGGATTATTTTTAGCCGTTAGTTTAAAAATATACTGGCATAAAAAAGATGCAAGTATTCTCAGATCAAATGAAAGCAGTGATTTGAGGGACAAAACAGAAATGTTGAAATTATTTTCAAAGTTATTTGTAACGATGGGAGTATTTTGGGCGGTGACTAATATATATAAACCACTAACTGAAAATGAATCTTTTTGGTTGACCGGATTATTCCTCAGTTATTTTAACGACTTACACGGTCCATTTATGCTTTTCATATTTGGTTTTAACAATCGAGTAGTTAATTTACTGAAACAAAAGTTTGGTTTTCAATAAAGGCGATCTTTTTCTTATAGGGGTAGTGAACTCAAGAAGATAATTTTTCTTCAATTTTCGATTTTATTTCATTTATTTGAAGTTTAAAGTTTTCTAAATCACAGCATGTGTTTACTTTGTACGTTCACAAAAAGTTAGAAAACCATCACTGTTTTTAAATACCTCTATATATTTTATCGTCGTAGCAACAGTTTTTTAGGTTTTTATTGTGGAATTTTTATTACTCAGATATTTATTTGTTAGAAATTGTTCTACTAGTTACTGTACGTTTATTTTGTAAACAAATAAACTATTTATTTACATAACGATTATATAAATAAATTATTTTGTTTAAAAAATAATAAGCCGCTAGCAAGGGGAGTGAAATTATTTCGTAAACTTTAAATAAAGTTTTCTGAAAATGTGTTTTTGCATGACTTGTAGCCTACATGGTTGAGAATTAAATATTTAGGTTTGTATTGGAGATATTTAGATAAGTTTTTAATGTTCATAATTTCTTGCTCTATTATTTACTTTTATTTAGAGCATTTCACTCTACAGTGCCTAGTTTAGCGTGAAAGAATGATTTTCCGTATTTTTAAGCTATACTGAGGTTGATTTTCATTTGGCGTCTTTCACTTATCATGATTAAAATAAGGTTATGTTTTTTGAGGTTAGTTTTTTGTTTATTTTGAATGGCCTTCGGGCTAGCCCAATCAGTCAGCTGGTTGAAACTCGCTATTATTTGTTAAGTAACACCGGTTGGGCAAGCGACTTTGTATGGTGATCAGTTGACAGCCATCCATGAACAAACTGTACTGGGGTCCCTGTTCAAACTCATGTCTAATCTACGTCAAAAAAATACAGCAGAAAGCAGCGATCAAATTGGGTAGTTGTCAAAAATGTTCCCAACAACAAAGAAAGTTAAAAAAAAAATCGAATATACGAGTATTATTACTAATATTAGGTTATATTGTTCATTATTTGCACTGGAAAGAGAAAGTCGTGTGAGTGTTTCACACCAGATTTATAAAATGCAAATCACAAAAAAGATGTTTAAATTAATGGTTAAATCTTCAGAAAATTTCGGTAATCAAGAATGTTGAAGAACGTGTGGCAAAAACATGGATTATATTGTCAATAAGTGCATTCGAGTTTTTACAACATTCTTCAGAACAATTATACTAAAATCGTAAAGAACAAATTTACAAAAAGACAAAAGATTTCGGATGATCCAAAAGAAAACTTGTCTAAAAAAATAAAAATGAATAACTCAATAATTAACTTTTACAACCAAGTATAGGCTAAATAACTAGAAGCTTTAATATTAGTTACATTTCATTTTAATACAGTTTTATAAAATTATAATTTAGACAATATTAAAATATCACAACTGTAAAATTAATCAATAAATCTTGTTTCTTTATTTTCAAAATACTGACTTAGTTTTTTATTACCTCGTTGTTACTAATAACAATTTATAAAACTTAAATTTATTTATGCAGTTGAACTTCTTTACTCACACGTGTACAATGCGTATTTTCTATACCTCGAAATGAATTTCAGTTCCCTTCAACTATCCATGCATTTACCGAGTAAAAATCCATCTATAACTCGAATTCCGCCATTTCTCTAAGCTGAAATATTTATTTCGTTTGTTTTGAAAAAATATGAACATTGTTTTCAAAATAGCGTTTTTGGCTTTCTAAAAATGGAGGTACACTGCTTCTTTTTTCATTTTAAGAGGAAATGTTCGCCAATATAAGGGTACGGACCCTTAAAGTCATCTGGTTGCCTTTGTATAGGCCTAACAGGCGTAAACCAAAACAATGAACTTCTTTGAATCGACGAATTTTTGATCGACCATAGAACATTATAGAAAAGTATAGTCAGTTGGTATAATGTACCATATTCTGCATGTACTGCGTAATTAAAATAGCGTAATTTTGGAATACTTTATACAATATGCACAATACTTGTGCATTTGCTGCAAACAGTCAATTAGTACCGTATTGTGGTTGAATGGGTACGGTAGTGTCTTGGCCTTAATGTAGTTCTGTTTTCATTTCGTTTTGTGGCTAATTAGTGTTACGTACTGGTAGTGGAAGTGAAATGATTATTAACAAACATCATTTTAAAGTAGAAGTCGAATGTTCCATTTTAAAATGCCGGCCATTTAAAAAAAAAACTATTTTTGCTTCACGGAAAGATAGGGTAATGATTTTTTTTACTGAACCATGCATTTTTACAACAGTATTGTGCCATGTATCGTATTTTGCATTTGTAATTAGAAAAAAATATAAGTGGTGTTAATAGAAAATTATATTAGCCTCTAAACTTCTTTAGAGGAAATTGAGCTCTATAGCGGTATCGGCTCCGAGTATAGCGTTTAGAAAAACAAACTTCTGTGTTTTTCCTGTTACAACTCATTCCGTAGCTCATTTTGAACTATTTAACGATGTTTTTATTTTAAAAAATGAACGCTTTGCTTGACATAATACTGTTGTGAAAATGGATGGTTTAGTCCAAAAATCATTTCCCTACTTTTACGTTGAGCCAAAAAGTACTTTTTTAAAAAATGGCCGGCATATTAAAACGGAACATGATATTTAACTTTTAAAATATTCATATTATAGACAAAAACCTGATCTTCAACGTACTTAAACACCGATTTTTGTGAAAAGCCTGGACAGAATAACGGACGTTTAAAAAGCACATTACCGGAAAACCGGATAAAAACTGAGTACTCTTTATGCGTAAATTGCTGCATCTCCGACTAGTTTCAAGTTAAAATAATCTAAGTCAACCAATCGACGCAGGAAAGAACAGGCTTTAAATTTAGTGTAGTGTTCAAAAATATTCGTAAAATGTTAGTTATCTCCGCTTAATTTCTAAATAAAATAATTAAATCCAACCAATCAATGCAAGAAAGAACAGGCTTTATTTTAGTGTAATGTTCAAAAATATTTGTTATGTTTTTTCATAACAGTTAGCTCTTCAAACGAGTGCGGGAAGGTGGTATGCCTCTAAGGGCATGCGATGTAGCATGTTACATCACATGTCAAATCGCAAGTTGAAAAAGAAAACGCACGAGTGTGGACATACCTTGTCTTTCGTTAATTGTATTCTGCGTTGTAACGTTGTGGTCCCGCTGTGATGACAGCCGAACAAAAAGTCAGTTGGAATTCAGTGGAACAGTGTGACTTTGCGAAGAGGAAACCTCACATATATGGCTGTGGCTGTTATTGGCTAGATCTCATCTGCAGTCTTTAGTTCGTTGGGGTATAGTAACCGGCTTGCAAGTAGGAGTATAAACAAGGCTACTGTATAAAAAAGGCTACACTACTACTGTCGATACCTTTATTATAGATACCCGAGTTTGGAGCCTTGTTTCTTCAAAACCGCTTGTTCAATTTTGACGTACTATACACCAAAATTTAGCTGATTTTAATCTGCGTTGTTACATGTTAGTTTCATATTTTTTGCGTTTATTAATATTCCGATATCAAGATGAAAATAAAAAAGAGCCGGTTTTCTTGTTGCTGCAACACATTAGATGCATTTAGAGGCTTATAACTCAAACACCGCTAGACCAATTTATTTGAGATTTTGCCGGTGGATAAACCTGTATGTTATTATTATACGTACGAAATTTCTGATTTTTAGCGTACTTAAATTTTGAGTTATTAGTAAAATTCTGAATCCCTGTTAACTTCGTAACCGCTCAATTATTCGCCAATTTCAAAAACCATTGTATTCAGTATAAAAAAATTAATACAAATTCATTAATATTATAGAACAGCGACTGACCAATTATTTGGTAGAATTTTTTAAATATTTAAATAATGGTAGATGCTGCGGAGGGTGGAAGAACCTTAACCATGTTGCCGTGTTGTAAATCGGTAGGCCTACTACCTATTTTTATTAGCATACCTGGGATCTGTCCCTCCAGTATACGCATAACAAACATGACAATGCAATGTTAATACCCATTCATCTTTTACTTACAAATTGTCAACTATACTACTTGGTGTATGTTACGTCAAAAGGCGACTTTAGCAGGAACAGAAAAGAACACAACCGATTAAAAGACGTGGCAACATGGTTAAGCTTCTTCAATCCCCCACAGCATCAACCATTACTTAATATTTAAGTAAATGTACCAAATAACGGGCCAATCGCTGATCTATAATATTAATGAATTTGTATTAATTTTTTATACTGAATACAAAGTTTTTTTTGGAATTGTCGAATTAATGAGCGGTTACGGAGTTAACAGGGGTTCAAAATTTTACTAGTAACTCAAAATTTAAAAATGGTAAAAATTTGAAATTTCGTACGTACAATAACAACATACAGTTTTATATTCCGGCGAAATCTCAAATAAATCGGTTGAGTGGTGTTTGAGTTATAAGCCTCTAAATGCATCCAATGTGTTGCAGCAACAAAAAAACCGTTTTTTTCTTTTTCTTTTCATCCTGATATCGGAATAGTCATAAACGCTAAAAATATGAAACTAACATGTAACATCGCAGATTAAAACTAGCTAAATTTTGGTGCATAGAACGTTAATATTGATCAAGCGGTTTTGAAGAAACAAGGCTCTAAACTCGGGTGTCTGTAATAAAGAAATTAACAGTATGCTCCGCCTTCATCGCAGTCTCTAGTTCGTTAAGGTGTACATAGATTGTAAACAAGTAAATAGATCTATTGTAAATAGATAAAAGGTGTTACAGGTAATCAACCGACCCTTTCATAAATAGTTGTACAACGAAAGACGCTACCTTATCATATACAATAGCGCAGTCCTTTTAAATAACCTTTTATAACTAGCTCTATTGTTACTTTTTCACTCTATTATTTACTCTTTTAACATTATATGAATTAAGTACTAGAAATTTCTTGAACCTTATTCGTCTTCGATATTGCCACAATAGGTAGGTCTACTTTACTATAATATTTTTCAAGGCTGATTAGCTTTGAACTTAGCATTGCCTCCTACCCACTTTATAGCTGGCCAATGACTTGCCAGCAACGTTGCCAATACTTACTCTTGTAGCCCTGTTAAATATTTTGTCAGCCATTTTTTTGGTCCCATAAATCTTCTAAACAATGCAGAAGTTTGGCGCCTGAAACGTTACCATGTTTTGGACTTGTCTAAAAGAGTTTAAAATGTACAAAAATTATAGTGAAAAGTATTCCTAATTGTAAAACGTAAATATCTTTGTACATAGTAATTTTCTCTTTTAACACATGAGTAATTGGTATAATGAAAGGTACTCAGGGTAATGACTCAGGGTCAACTTGAAATTTGTAAATTCAAAAGATTTGTTTATAGTTTATTTTTAAAAAATTGATTGTAAATAACGTTAATTAAAAAAAAAAAATTTTGGTCTTTCAATAACATACAATCAGCAGATTAATTATAAAGTATATCATATTAGCGCACTCTATAATCGATGTGTTCAGCACGAGATGAAAAACGAGAGTGAACTATTGCGGCTTTTATACGCATGCGCGCGTAATGGTTGTCACGTACAATTTGACAACGATGGCAAACCTTCTGAATGCTCTAAACGTGTAGAACATCAGAGCTCATCAACCGTGAAAAGCATATTAGATACAATGTACCTAATGTACATATCTATATGCATATTTGTACTAACCGTGCTTGCGAGTGTATCGAGCGGAAAGAAAAACAAAAGGAGGAAACAATATTAAAAAAGCAAAGCAAGAAACAGAATGCTGTTTTTCCTCAGATCAGACTTGCAATCACACTGATATATATATTGACTGGAGATTCCAGTGCTTCTTTGTCGTACACTTTTAGTGTCGAGACAACTCATCATCATTATTCAAGGGTTAGGCTCTCTTTTTATGCCTTCCAAAGCCTCGTTTTACCTCTAGGTTTATATTTCCATGCTCGTAGAGGTAGTCTGTGTGCGGCATGCGAAGTAAATAGTAGGACCAATTTCTCTTACCTATATATTCTTAATTTGTCCATAACAAACAGGTGGAGTGTCAAATTATTTACACTCAATCTGTTCGTTGCAGGGCTAAAATAAATAGTTCTGTTTTTATCACATGTTCAGCCAATTAAATGACTGAATCATTGAAGAACAGAAGAGGTAGAGGTGTAAAAGACACTAATCAGAGTTATCTCCTCTGAAAGTAATGAATTTCATTATAGGCTACAGCCAGACCCTGTGGTAAATGAAGTGAAGGTGTCATTTGCAGAGTGGAAAATATGTGCTTTTCAGAGGGCCTGGCATGCTGATAAGCGTACTTTTCCACTCAGTGAGGAAGGCATTGTAAAAAAACCTCACTCCTCGTTTTACCTAGTAAAACCTCTACAGGTTCAAACCAGCCTTTGGGCTGGTGTCCTAAACAGCAACAACACATATTATTAATGTTTCACAGAGTGACTGAACATTTAACTCAGCACGTTTCATCATTATACAGCCAGACCCTGTGGTGAATGAAGTGAAGGTGTCATTTGCAGGATGGTAAGTCGGTAGATGCTTTTCAGAGGGCTTGGCAGGCTGATAAGCATACTTATATACTTAATTATCCTTAAGTATCGCCAATGCCGGCCGCATTGGCGCAGTTGGTAACGTGCTCGCCTCTCATCATGCGGTCTTGGGTTCGAATCCCATTCAGGCATGGCATTTTTTCATACGTTACAAAATATCATTTCACCCTTCACCGTCTGCATTAGCAGTAATTGCAAAACAGTCGGACGTTAAACCAAAAAAAAAAAAAAAAAAAAAAAAAAAAAAAAAATATCCTTAAGAATACTCCGTAAGGAAGGTAATTTGAAACCATCTCACTCTTGATTTCACTTTAAAACCTCTAAAGATTTAAACAGCCTTTCGGCTGATGACCCAACAACATATATATTTTATTATACACATAGGCAAAAGAAGGTCATGAGAGTGTTTCATACAAGATTTGTATTGGTTGCATAACAATACAGGAGTTTGATATTTACGCGAAAAGTAAATTTCAGGATATTATTATCTCAGACATGTTATTTTCTTTGAGTTTACCCGTGGAAAATACTCTTACTTAGTTGATAATTAAGTTTTTCTTAATTTCATTTAGAAGATAAACCTTTTAATTTAAAAAAAATAATCTTGTTTTACATCGAAAAGGGAATAATCAAGCAGCAGATCTTTACAAATATGATCTGAAAGTAATTAGGTGTTCAGTTCTTTTTGAATAATTATGCTACGAACTGCCCATCAGTGTCAGTGTCGTTAGGTTGTGTAATGGTTAGGAGTTTTTATTGTTTTATATTTTAATTCGTCGATTGATGTACTTTTAAACTACAAAGTTTAGATATTGCATCTTTTAAAGATGCAAATGAATTTAACATTGTTCCTACCTTTACGTTTGTTAGCTAATGGTAGTAAAAGCAAGATTGGTTTAGGTCGTAAGGTAAGTTACTCAAATGAGAATATTTTCCGTAATTATTTTAATTAAAAAACACGATAACTGTGAATTATTAGTTGTTTTGTTAGTATTCTTGTTTTTGTTTTAAAAATGTAATTTATTGATGTGTTTAATGAACAATGGTAGTGAAATTATTTCAATAATTTTGTAGGTTAGGATTTCATAGTTTTGTTTTGGCGAGCAGGTTAGTTTTGTACGTTCATTAAAATATTAAGTGAATTAATTCATTTATGTTAACACTTAAATTTTGCTAATGGGTTTTGTTCTTTTCCTAGATCTAATTTGGTGTTAAAGTTTATTACATATGCAGATGTTTTATGTATATTTTTGTCCTCTTGAGTTAAGGCCAGTCAGTCATTGGGTAAACAGTTCTGTATGAATTTAAATAACACTGGTTTGGCGAGCAACTTTGTGAGGTGGTTAGTTGACAGCCAAACAGAATGTATTACAATGAGCATCTATCCATGTTTAAAAACAAGTCAAAATTACTACCTAACTAAACTAGTAAACAAACTTGGTTAATTCGAACTTGAAGGGGAATGGAAAAAAAAATTTGAATCATCCAAAGTTCGAAATAACCAAGATCATATTTAACAGTATTGTAAAGGTAAAAAATTATGAACTTCGAACTTTTTTTGTACTATGTACTCATATTAGAAACAAAGTATACGTCAATTTCACTTAAGACATGCCCCACTAACCTATCCTTTTTACTGGTAAGATGTTTCCATATACATCATCAGATTCAGTAATCAGTATTAGTTTACTGGTAGATGCTCTTGAAGTAAATACACATGTTAACATAGAGTCCGTAGTACAGTTCTTGAATTAAATGTTATTAACAGTTAATGGGAAAAAGTGTCAGTACTTGCAGTTTAAAAATAAACATAACGTTAAAGAAAGTAGAGAAGTGGATGTATTTATTCATAATAATAGTATAGAGCATGTAGAAACAGTGAAGTTCCTGGGCGTATCTCTAGATAGATCTTTGTCTTGGGACTTCTATACCAATCAAGTTTGTAGTAAAATATCATCTGGGGTATTTGCACTAAAACAAATTGCCAGATTAAATGATAAAATATTACTAATGGCAGCTTATCATGGCCTCATTCTGTCTCATATCCGTTATGGTATTTTAGTATCTGGTAATTCTAGCATAAGTAATATGAATAGGGTTTTTAAAATTCAAAAGAAAGCTATTAGGTGTATGGTGGGAGCTAACCAGCTAACCTCATGCAGGCCCCTATTTAAGGAGCTTAAATTGCTTACAGTCCCTGTCTCTACATTTTTGAGGTGATTATGTATGTTAGGCAAAATAATTTTATGCAGAATTTCAATGTTCCCAATCATAACACGAAAAACAGGAATGATTATTATGTGGCTAATCACTCCACGAAATTGTTTGAACAAAAACCTACTTATGCAGGGAGAAAATTCATAAATAAATTACCCCAATCTTTAAAGTGTTGTGAGGATTTGAATTCCTTTAAAAAAATCTAAAAAATTACTTGATCGGTGAAACTTTTTATAGTGTACAAGAATTTCTTTCTTGATAGTAGCGATACATTGTGTGATTCTTATATGTATTTCAGGTGTTATATCTGACGACATGTCCTATACTCCTCCTGGAGTCTCCAGGGCGCAAAAAAAAACTTTTTTCATCCACTTGCCTAAGAACCTCTAAATTACTCATTTTGTCCAATCACCTATTCTTTAACATTTTCCAATAACACTACATTTCAAAAGCTTTCTACCCTCTTCCTTTTTACAGCCCTTATCCCTTTATTTCACTTCCGTATAATGCTACACTCCAAAGTGTTTTAAATTTTGTTTCCTAATCTGTAAGTCAATGGTTGTAATCAGTAAGCTGTTTTTCATTTTAAAGGCTTTTCTAGCTAGAGCAATCCTTCTTTTGATATCACTCGTTCATCCTTTGTTATTTTACTCCCTAGATAGCAGAATTCCCTAACTTCCTGTTTGTTTTTGTTGCCTACTTTTAAATTTCCCATCTCTTCTAAACCACTCCTGCTGCTGCACAGGATTTTCGTTTTGTTCTTATTTTCATGAAGTAATTCTTTCATGATCTCATCCATTCCATTTTAAGATATCATCTAGTTCTCTTGTTTTTGTCTCTGCTATTACTAGGGTTTTTATTGTTTCTCTTTGAATTTTTACTCATGCGTCAAATTATTCCTTCACTTCATTTATTGTCTCATCTATCATAGTAATGAACTTCATTAAATTATAAAAATAATTTCAGATTTGGAAACGATCATTTGCGTCAGACAGTCTGTTAGAATGTTCTAAAACAGATAAATTTAGACCTAATCCTGACAGTTGCATTATTGATGTCCAAGATGGCGCCAAAATACTTGTGGGTGGTAAGTTTGTTTGTTTTAAATATATTCTTATTTATCTTTGTGCTTTCTGATCTTTAGAGATCAATTTATTTTCGAGTTTTGTTCAAAAAGTATCCGACTTTTTCAAATATAAAAATTCGGTGTAAAACACTCACATGACTTTCTCTTGCGAATGAAAATAATGATATAACCAACATTAGAAATGAAACAATAGAAAAAAAAAATCTGGTGTGAAACACTCACACGACTTTCCCTTGCCAATGCAAATAACAATATAAGCTAACATTAGTAATGAAACATAAGAAATAAACAAAAATCTAATCTCAAAAAACATAATCTTATTTTAATCATAAGTGAAAGACGTAAAGTGAAAATCAACCTCTGTAGAGAAAAATGCTTGAAATGAAAGAGTGAATTTCCATATTATTTTGTCAAACCAAAGTTGGTTTACATTTTTCATCATTCACTCATGATTAAAATTAGGTTATGTGTTTTGAGGTTAGTTTTTTGTTTTTTATCTATTGTTTTATTACTAATATTAGGTTATATTGTTCATTATTTGCATTGGCAAGAGAAAGTTGTATGTTTTAAGCCAGATTTTTTTTATCAATTTAATATTGGTTATATAATATTTAATATTGGTTTATTATTACTTACTACTTAATAACGTATAATGTAATACAATAACCTTTGTTGTATATTATTTTAAAATTATTGTTTTCATATAACGGATGGCCCATATGTCGGTTTACTCTAGAGTGGCACATATCATTATGATAAGTTGTTAATAGTGCAATGTAGGCAGCATCACGTACAACATTCATTAGTTGCCTGTAACAGTTGCTAGTGTGAGGTATGTCTTCGTGTAGTTACGTTTTTTCCTTCGTAACGGTACTTTTAAAATGTTTACAACTGGAGAAGTTTATATGCTTCATTTGTGGTGAAAGCATTATAAAAATACTGCTAAAGTACTGAAAAAATTTACTGATTAGTATCCAGGTGTGTCGTTACCGACTCAGCAACATATATGAAAATTAAATAAGAAATTTGAAAATACAGGAAGTGTATTAAATGCCCCGTAGTGTGGTCATCTACAATTGATTTGCAATGACAATAACCTACAAAAGGTTGCTGAAGTGTTTGTTTCCAGTCCTGGTAAATCAACTTGTAAAGCATCTTCTGAACTAAGTTATCACTAACTAGCGTGTAAAGGATGATGAATTAAAATTAACATCATTTCATCCATTTTACTCCAAGTGCTTCATGAGGATGATAGTGACAAGCTGTTGGAATTCTGTGAGACAGTCGCTATCAGTGCAGAAGCCGATCCAAACTTTTTGCTATGTTTCATTCTCAATGGAGGTGTTAATCGACATAACTGTGTGTACTTGTCCTCATATTGTAATTCAAAAATAGCTTAATGTGCTTGGTATTATGGTGTGTGGAGGTATTTTGAGTACTGCACTGATAGGTCCTTATTTTTTTGAGGGAATTGTTAACTCAGAAAATTACTTACAATGCTGCAGGAAGTAGTATTTTCGAAACTTAAAAACAATCCTGTTTAGAATATCCAATCGCTCATCTGGCAACAAGATGGCGCTCCAGCACATTTTGGTATCAAAGTTAGTGAGCATTAAAATTCCAAAGTTGATGAATGGATTGGTCATTATGGTACAATCGAATGGCCTGTGCGCTCGCCAGACTTAACACCATGTGATTTTTCACTGTGGTGAATTGTAATGGAACTAGTGTATTCTTCCAAGCCACAAAACCTGCA